>CM030365.1:37480543-38080543 GCA_017893485.1 Hemerocallis citrina
CATACTAAAAACAAAAAATTGGATAATTGCCTAAAATTTGCTACAAAGTTTGTACAAAAATTCATAGTGCTTTGAGGCATGGCGAACCATCTTGAAGAAAAGTAATTTTAACTCCTTTTGGCTGAAGTAAAATACATTTAATAATATTTGTACTTTTGTTGGCTCAAAAATCTTGGTTGGTTGTTTGAAGTTTTATGAACATCTTCTTGACTCGGTAGATGAAAACCAAGAATTCAGCCGTCTTTGAATTCATGATTTCGAAATTAGACAACTCAAATTGAATATCATTAATTTTTATATGACATAATTTCTCGATTAATAAAATTAGTCATGCTAACCAATGTGAACTGTTCAAATCGCTAATGTGATGATGGCTATGCATGGAGTTCTCACAAAACTTATCATGAGAATAGTTCTTACCGCATCGCCACTCTGTGTATGTGTGTATATACACTTGCAACATATGTGGTTTCTTTTCCTCAATTAATGAAAACTTAATCTTATAATGAATTTTAGGCAAATTTGGAATGCTTAGAAGAAGAGAAGAATATTGTCAATGGCCAACATGTTGGATTAATGTCTTGCACTCAAAGTCATCAACCAAATTCAAGAGAAGGAGGCGAAGAAAGAAGAAGAACCAAACCAAAAGTGAGACAACATGTTTCTCCTTGGGTGTTGTAGAGTTGCAGTTGACTATCCTAATGTGCAGTTAATTACAAACTCTCTGGCTGGATTTTTTCCACAGTCAACCATCAAAGAGGCGGCTGCAATTTTTGGGTCTTATTTTGGGCCATGTTTTTTCTCCAAGTCAGATCCGATGACTCTAATAACATGACTATCTCTTCAGAACTATCAGACAGTGGAAAATCAAGACTACAACATAAAATTTTCAGATCTCACCAAATAATTCTTGTTGCCTCCATTGCGACATAGTTCTTCATATAATAGCTCTCGATTATAAACATATTATCTTCTTGTGAGGATTTAAGAAGATGATAGACTCTTGATGAGGGAGTATTGTCACAACTTTTATCGTCTCTTGTTAAATAATATCTCATTGATTTCTTTCTTGAATTAGATTCGCTGAACTGCGGAAAAACGTGTAATTGGTTTGATCTACTTTTTCTTCTTTGTTGTTCAACTTGATCGATTATCATTCTTGCTTACTTCAGTTGCGCCACATTGCCGAATTTCCTAACAACTGGTATCAGAGGTCCATCGGAGTAGGAGTGGCATTTCCAACCTGACCTGGACTCTACCCTTATACAACCAACTCAACCTAACTCAAAAATTCATATCAAGATCTGACCACCTCTAAATTTTCAAATTAGTAAAGAACTAGAGAGACATATATAGTCCTAATTATAGTAGGTATCTATCATGCAGACCAAGTATTATACATATATCTTAAGCTAATAGGCTTACCCCATCTCTCATTTCTCTATTTTGAAATAGAGAAATGAGGTAAAAGTAGGAATTCACACGTGCAGCCCACACCAATTGTGATATTAATAAAAACACAAAAAAAAACATTCTTTTACCACATCTCCCCCAAACCCACTAACCCTAACCCTCCCTACCCCAATACCCACCCAAAATTTCTCTAAAAGAAAAATGCAAACAGGCCTTTCGTTCTTGAATTCTGAAGAACAAAGGAGCCAAAATACGAACAAAAAACCCGAAAAAGAAAAAAAGAAAAAAAAAGAAAAAGAAAAAAAGAAAAAAAATAAAAAAGAGGGGCTACAATGCAGTTTTCAGGAAACTCGGGCAGAATCGCATGGCTAATCAATAGATTCATCGTCTGGGTATTCATCATCTTCTTCACTCCCCTCAGAGTATTCGCAATCAGGTAAAAATTATTTAAATCAATCCCCCGCCCTAAATTTCATTCCGATTCCCTAATTCTTTGATCCCCTTTGTTTATACAACTTGAATTATTATACTTATAGATGAACAAGGGATTTTTCAAACTGTATGTAACTTAAATTTATGTATTTTTAATAAAAGAAGGAAATTTTCTATTAAGGGTAACTTGAATTATATTGGGTCTTGTCTTTAAGTGGAAAAATATTTACCAATTAATTTGGGGTTTCTTTTGTAACTAACTCAAAAGATGAGATGTTGCATTGGTTCAAGCTTGGTCTGTCTCTATGTAGAAGCTAAGTTTAGATAGAGGTATGCAAAGTGGAGTTTGAATGCATTTACTTTTATCTAAAAGATTGATTATTTTCCTTTCATCAATTAGGAATATTAAAAAATGCACTACAAATTATTGATGGGCGGTTGCCACATAGTTAAGCTAAAACAACTAGGAAATAACCCCCAAATTTCGTACAGTAGGGAAAGGTCTATATGAAGAAGTAACTCAGTCAGATTTGTTGTATCGTATCAAATTCATCTCTAGGTCATGATACAAACCTAACAACAAAATGGAATCACTTTCTATATTGATGTGGGGATATGCTAACTTTATTATGGTGGTAGTAGTTTCAGCATATTATAATATAGAATGACTGTGCTGAATGTGTCTCGACTGAGTGCAAGTTACTATAACATTCTAATAGATATATGTCGTATTTATGTTGACAGTAAGAGGGATATGCAGGATATTCGATATGCTGGCATTGAATAAGGTGCGCTTTAATTATACAATTCAGTTATCACTATTGCTAAAATTAGCTTTGTACTTGATATCGGTGCTCAATGGTGATTCCGTTATCCCCGTAGGAAGGATGTTGGTCTTACAAGAAAGCTCTCAATCTCATGCAGAAATAGTGTTCAAGGACGATATCTGCTTACATATGACAGTGGTACATATTCAAGTTGTTTCTTCTACTTGACTTAAGGATCAAGTAGTGTGCTAATATGGAAGTCTGACGTGTAGGGGGGGGTCATCTTTTAAATTTTGTACGTTTTGGAAAAAATAAAAATTAGCGGGTTAGAACATCCACAGTCGTTTTTCTCATTTCTTATAAAATGGCAGCTACAGTAATAGCAAATGGACGAAGTGCTTGCAGTCGTAGTTTGCTAAATTTTTCTCATATTCGTTAGAGACGGGATATGATTAACCGTCCCAAGTTTTTTAATTTTAAAATGGGGTAGGACGGGGAATCATTCCCCGTCTCTCTCAAAAAAAATTTAAAAAAAAAGAAAATTCAAATAGTTTAAAAAAGTTCCCAAAGCATGCAGGCCTTTGGATTGGTTCCCAAAGCATGCAAAGGGCCTTTGTGGCCTTTGGATCCATGTGTTGACCAAAAGCATGCAGTTTGAACACTTTTTTAAAAAGCATGCACTTGTGGGACGGGGTTTGATACCCCGGACGGGGTATCATTCCCCGTTTGAACCATTTTTAAAAAAAAAATTTGCCTTTAATTAGAGAGACGGGGTTTGATACCCCGTCCGGGGTATCATTCCCCGTCCGTCCGCTTTTTTTAAAAAAAAAAATTCAGAAATTAATGGGACGGTGTATGATACTCCGTTTGATACGATTAAAAAATATTTTTATCGAAGAGACGGGGTATCATACCCCGTCCTTTATAATATGAGAAAGCTCGATTCGTTTCTCATATTTGAGAAATGGAAATAGAAACTTTCTCAAAATATGGAAAAATGAGAAACGACTGCAGCACTACTTTTCAATTCGTTTGCTATAATTTGAGAAAGTGGGAATTATAGCAAACGACTGTGGATGCTCTTATTAGGTACTTTTGAGAATTGGTCGACATTAATTAAATAATGTGACCATAAAATTATATCTGAGATATTGTCTATCCCCTCAATCTTTTCTTTATTTTGAAATAAAGAAAGAATATAAAAGTATGAATTCCTATTTAATTAATACGTGCACTATCCACGGTTTATTAATAAACCAAAACAAAATAAAAACCTCAATTCCTCAAACACAGTATCTTTTCTTCACACTTTCTCATTCTCACAAAATCTCATGTCTCTTCCCAAACCCACCCCCATCCCCTAATTTAGAATTAGATTTTTAAGCGAACACAATTCATAAAATTAATTTTCTATGATTTTCTTAGTCTATCATCTTTATCATAACATGTGCTATAATGCATGACTTATGATATATAACTGAATATTAATGATGTTATAATGTATCTATTAACATAAATTAGTTGAATTTGCAATATTTTTTTATTGCATGCATTTTTAGCTTCAGATTATTCAGTTGGATAACATTATGGTTTGTCAGTGATTCTTTAAATTATATGCTTATATGAGGATGATAATGAATATTTCAGTAAATACGGTAAGGATGATATTCATAAGTTTCTCTTAATTCTCACATTTTAAAAGAATTTTATATAATTTTATGAGCCTCTCGAAACTATTTTAGACTGTGCAATTTGCATAGATGACACTAGTAATCATTCAAAAGGAGTTGCTAGGAAAACAAGAAAATATAGATTAGTTTTACGTAAAAAGGAAGCCCATTAAAGGTTCCTATTGCTATATTTAATATTATAATAAACAACAGGAACTAACCCTTCAATCCTATAATAGGACGTACCAGAATGCAATTATAAGGATTTGAAAGAAAAGCAATTAGCCAGCAAAGGGGATTGTTAACTAAACCAGCATCAACCTCAATCTCGTCTTCCTCCGGTATTCTTCATTATTTGAAGATGGCTCCACAACATCTGCTGCAAATCTCACCACCTTCTTCTTCTTTGTCCTCTTTCTTGTCTTTCTACCTATTACTAGTAAAAAATAAATGACACTTTTTTATTGAATACCAAACTACGTATAAAAGAAAGAGAGATTAAATAATGGAAGAACTAATTAAAAAACAGAAGGACCTAATTTGGTTTGTTCAGAAAAATTATTAAAAACTTGACTTAGAACCTAGACATAAATACAATTTTATTTTATTTTTAAAAGAAAAAGCGTACCAAATTCAAGTTGGAGCTTCTCCATAAAGTCAGACATAAGCCTCTTTTGAACTTGAAGGGAAACAATTGCGACGCTGCTTGAGATAGCCACCACTGCCATTAGTCCTATACAAATGGAACTCTCCATCTCCTTTTTCCTATCTTTTCCTGTAAAAAAATAATTTACAAAATCTGTTCTATCTCTGTTCAATTTCTATAAGAATAAACGATGAAAAAAAAATCTGCACATTGAAAAGGGAAAGAAGAACATGAGGACTAAAACATCGAAGGAAAAGTTGCCTTTGTTCTAGAAGGAAGGGGTGGGAGAGATTTGAATTGGTGAGAGGATGCATGTGTATTTATAACAAACTCTTAGGCAGTCGTTGACCAAATTGACCGTATTCGAAATTGTAAGAAGATTTAGTGTTGGTTGTGTCTTTGGATCTTATGAAGTATTTATTCGTTGACTGCGTCAAAGCTTCCCAAATATTTTGTGATTGTTTTTGTTCATTGCATTGGGACCAGGTTTTTAATTAGGATAGCTGACTGGATAGTTGCTTAATTAAGCCTTGGGATAATTATTTTTGTTGGTGTAACTACTTTAACTGTGTAGGTATGTTTCTTAACTATTTCCTTAGAGATAAATATTCTTTTTCTTGTCATTGAAAAAGAACTCTCCCCTCCTCCAAACTTTTCTCCCGTTCATCTTCCCGTCCTTTTCTCATACTCCCTTTGTTAATGTTGTGTATCTTTTCTTTCTCTACAAACCCATCTTATCTTTTCTCCTGGTTGTTTGGAAGCGAGTTTGTGCCTCCTAAACCCTCGTATCCATGTTTACTCATATCGGCGACAGGTGTTTTCCTTCTTCCTCTCGATTCTATTGTTGGAGTCGTCGTCTGCCTTCGAAGCCGCCTCACTGTCGATCTCCTTCTTCTTCTCGATTCTATTGTTGGAGTTGTCGTCAGCCTTCGAAGTCGCCCGGGTTCGTTGCTATTGTTCGGATTGTGCGGTTTTCGAGTTGGTTTTCCAGATTGCGGTAAGTTATTTCACCACTTTCCCTCCTTTGTATTGTCTTAAATCCGATCACTGTAAGTTGTTTTCTCCTATTTCTTATTCGCTAATTTACTCACATATTGTATGGTCTACTCCGTTGAATTTGGGCATTTTTAGTTCATCATTGTTAGTTTGTTATTGCCATCTTCCTTCCTCTACTCTTGCTTTATTGTATTTTCTCTCTATTTTGAGGCTATTGTTGCTCCTTTTTCTGCTGCTCTTTATTCTTTATTTGTGGTGGTTTTTTTTTGTGAGTTTGGCGCTTTAGTACCTTTGGTACTATAAGTCCTGTGCCTATTTCTTTGTTTGCGCTTTGCTTTGAGGTTTTTTTTGGCTGGTTTCAGCCATGAATCTCATCTTGCCTGAAGCTAGATCTAATAGTATAGTGTGTAGCGCCCCGAATTTCCAATATGATATCTTAGAAATACGTGGCACAATTTTTCAGCATCAGCTTCAAATGTAATATTAAACACAGCCCAAAATATCAGTAATTTTTTTTAAAAAATTTCATTACAATAATATTCACATAACACAGCGGAATACATACACCTTGAATTGCAAACTTTCTTTCTTTACAACACTTTCTTTTACAAAAATCACACAATCCATCACATCAGTTTAACTCAAGCATCCAAATCCCAAGCTATAGGTAATCACCTGTAAAATATGAGGCTAGAGATAACTCTAACCCTCAAAACTAAAGGGGTCAGCCATAACGGTGTGTGACATAAAAACAAGCAACATAAATAAAGCATAGATTCATCAACAACAGGAAATAAACAGGAGTAAGTGAATTAGGGAAAATCACGAAACACGAAACACATCAAGTGAAGCTTGACTAAGTATTAAGTGTAGAAAACCGAAAACACATGCATAATACCAAGTCAC
This sequence comes from Hemerocallis citrina, assembly GCA_017893485.1. Taxonomy (NCBI): domain Eukaryota; kingdom Viridiplantae; phylum Streptophyta; class Magnoliopsida; order Asparagales; family Asphodelaceae; genus Hemerocallis; species Hemerocallis citrina. The sequence continues at coordinate 37,487,374 of CM030365.1, forward strand.
AAAAACATCAATGCTATATGCTGACTCTCTAATGCGTACTTGTCGGAGTCTATGCATCCCACTCTACATATGTAACACCTCGAATTCTAAAATACAACTGAATTCGAAGTTCCACAGGATCTTTACACTTCTTTCGTACAATTTTACAAGGAAATAAAAATATTTCTTATATCAGAGTTACATTACACTTGTACATTGCTACAGCGGAAGTAATTATACAGTAATTACATAAAACAACAATTGAATCAATCCTTGAGCAGCGTGTATACTTCAATTTGTCAAGCATCTTTACCCTGCATGTAAAACTGTGGGTGCGTCAGTTTATTCAACTGAGAAAATATTATACACGGTCATCCTCTCTAGGCCGGAAACAGTATAACGATTCTCAATACTTAGTAATCCACAAACTTGTCACAAACAAAGATAAAGGGACTATTCTATTGATGTCGTGTTGTGAAGGTGTACTTAGTCCTTAATGCAATTAATTGTATTATATGACACTAATGCGCACTTGTTTAAAGTCTATGCAGCCCATACTACATAGGTCCGAGGGCAAGCCCTTAACCGTTCTTCATCTTGTAGGGTTCAATCCCTCGCCATGACTTAATCTACTACTGTAACTACGGTAAGTATCCTAGATATTTTCTGACCTACGAACTTATGTCTAGGCGCCCTGGAAGGAATCCCAATGCACTGTCACATGACTCATCATGCAGGAATCCTATGGTAATTCATCTCCAATCATAGACATGACACCACCCGCAGTCGTCAAACACCCCACGAGCGTCGCCACCGGGACGGTACTCTGGAGCAGTATCCACGCCCTATCATGACGCATCATGGAACTTCCTGTGAATACTCTTACGCCGTCAATCTAATGGCCCTCATACTCAATATTTTTCTCTTACTTTCATCACATCTTCACTATATATCTAATCCTTAGTTTAATTAAATCATGAATAAAATCAACTCTTAGAATGTAGCACTCCCATTATACCAGTCTTATTCATTTAATTCACATGACCTAACCATGGTCTTCTCATTTCAAATATCATTTCACAATTCTTTCATTGCCGGTATAAGGCTTGGCTATACCCTAATTCTCAATTTCAACTCATAATTACAATATCGAGCTTTTCATACTCATACGATCTTTTCATGATTAATCACAATTCATGTTTCATAAGCATAGCATTCATGTATTCAATCTTTCATAACTCATCACAATCCTTAATTCAATTTCAAGTGCAATTTATATGTAAGAATAAATTCAACTAGTAGCAACCAATAATTCATTTATTCCACAAGTCTATTATTCTCACTCCCATTCATACTACAAGCACATCTTATAAGTCCACTTAATTACACCAATCACACTTTCAAAAATTCCTCATTATTAATTTTCATCATCAAAATCTCATTTTATTTTTCCTTTATTTAAAAAGACAATTTGATTTCAAAAGGAAGTCCTTTTTTGCAAAAATTCCAATTTCTTAATCACACTTTATCAAAAGTCATATAAATTATTCTTATAAAGTCCAAATAACTTTTCAATAATTAAATCATATTTTTCCCAATTTTTATTTATTTTTAAAATTCAATTAAATAAAAAAAACCACAAAAAAACTTTTTTTAAACTCAAATCCCCCAACCGGATTCAAACCCACAACCAGCGGTGAAACAGACAGCGCACAAGACCAATGCACCAAAGCCGCCAATCGATATAACTAGGGTTAAAATCCCTAGGTATCAAGTCTCGGCTAATTGGATTTTTAAACCAAAAAAAAAAAAAAAAAAAACCAAGGCCGTGGTATCGAACCCGAGACCTCCGACCACTGTAGCGACCCAAAGCTTTGCCGACCAACTGGTCTAAGTGGACATATCGATTAGAAGGTAATTAAACAGGTTTTGATCTTACTCTTTGTTTATACTATAATTCAAGAATTCTCAAAACAAAATTATCTCTTTTTCTCCTCTTTTGAAAACAAAATTTTCAGAATAAAAATACATTTAATTTTACAATAACCAGTAATTTTAAAGGTATTTTTAATTCTTTAAAACATATATTTTGGCTTTAGTTTGCATTCCATAAACACAATTTTGATATTCGAAAACTAAAACATACTTCTTCAAATTTTAAAGATAGTTTCTCACAAAATCACTACAAAAATGTTTTCTTTCTCACGATGTTTTTAGAACACAAAAATTCATCTTTCTTAATGAAAAAAAACTCATAATTTTGTCCACTAATTTACATATAATGCATTCAATCTTTTGTTTGCAAAAAATACAATCTTTTCATTTATTCTAATACTCATATGGCACATATAACAATGAAAAATTCTACTACAACAATTATCAATCATCTCTTAATAAATTATTCCATCAATTCATCTCTAGCATAACATTCTACTTTAATACTTTAATCAACAAACATGGTTCTAATCTTTTTACTAGTTAATCCACATAGTTTGCATTTAGAACATACTTAGCATGCATACTAACATTAGAAACAATGAGAACATTCACTTTTACTCATAATTAATAAATCTAGTAATCAAAATAACACACATTTACTAATTTATTGATTCTCTTCTAATTAGGCAAGCATGCATTTCATTTCAACTAGTGGTTTTATAATAACAATTCAATTTCATTTCTAGCATGATTTCTACTTTAGAAGTCATGAGAAACACCCACCTCTTTGAAGAAAAAGCCAACTAAAAGCTCCTAGTCCCCTAGAATGCGAGAGAGTGCCTTCTCCTTCTAGATTGCGATGCAAAAACTCCTTCTCCTTGCTTCCTTGCCAAAACCAAGAGCTCCAAGTGTGAGGGAATTAATGGCCGGCCTCCAATGGTACACACTCAAACTCACACACTAATATATATCTTCTATATAATTTCTTCTTTCAATAGTTTCTTAGTGTAGAATACAAATAGATAGGAGGTATTTATACTAATTCTAGAATAGATTGGAGGGCTAGGATTCATTGGATAGTTATAGGATGGATGGCTAGGATAGGAGGGAAAGTTGTAGCAACCACCCACACTCAAATAAACTACCCATGCACACACACCCACTCTCCCATTCCTCCATGCACAATCCGGCCTCAAAATAGTGTGCATGCACGTGCCCCCTAGTACCCCTATTTGAAGTTTGTACAATTTTAATTAATCAAATTGTTCACATTTTGTGTTTACATGACAAGTGTGACCATTTAAATGATTAATTAAATTTGTGGGCTTCACAAATAGTGGGCGTAGGCTTGTGGGCCAAATAATAAAATAATAAAATAATAGTTTATTAAAGTAGGCTCAAATTAAGAAAAATAGTATTTTAGGCTTCATAAAATAGGCTTTTAGAAAAATAAAAGAAGAAAATAATTGTTCATACTATAAAATGAAATTTTATATATAAAAATAAATAAATAAATATACACATGAAATTTGCACGTGCACAACACGTGAAAATCAACATTTCCATTAAAATGAAAGTTTAGGGTATTACAACACTTCCTCCTCAAAATAGTTCAGTTCCCGGAACTACAATTAAAGAACGAAAAAACAAAACACAATAAGAAAATACAATTAAGCAAAGAGCTCAGGATAATCCTTCATCATCCTCTCCTCAGATTCCCAAGTAGCCTCTTCAACCAATTGGTTTCTCTAGACTACCTTGACCATCGGTATCGTCTTATTCCATAAGACTTTCTCTCGACGATCAACAACCTCAACTGGAAGCTCAATGTAACTCAGATCTAACTGCAAACCTTCTGGCACTTCGGGTAAATGATGACTTGGATCTAGAATGTAACCTCTCAACATAGACACATGAAAGACATTGTGCACCTGAGACAACTCTTCCAGTAATTCAATGTAACCACTGTTTTCCTTAAAATGTATTTTTGTGTATTTTCTGTATTTTAAAAATTTTTGCAAATTATTTTTTCGGTTTTCAAATTCTTTTGTGAAAATGTATTTTTTGGGATCTTCTATTTTAAAATCTGTTTTCGATCAAATGAAATTTTTTGTAACTATTTTCTGTGATTTTATATCGTAATAAAAATCTCATTATTATTATTGTTGTTATTGTTATTTTTGAATGTTTATTAAAAATCTATTTTATGTGTTAATTATATTTGTACATATAGACTCTATACTTTTAATGCAAATTATATTAGTTTATAAAATTATATTTTCTTATTGAATTTTTATTTAAAACCCAAACCCATTTTTTAAATTTTTTTTTTAAACCCATTATATTGTTTTACACTTAATGACTTAACCTCTTATATAAATCCCCTTTAACCCATTTATCCATTATATCCTAACTACCCATGCCCTAAACATCTACCCAACCCGAAACCACCCATTTATATTTTGCCCATCATTTAATAGCTAGCCATCCAAATTGTTATCAACCTAACCTACTACTAATCCTACCTTTTAACTAAACTACTCCTACCTTTAAATCCTTCCTATATTACCCAACCTAATACTACCCAAAGCACCCGACCCATTTTGTTTTTTTCTTTTGTGCCTGTAGCCGCTTGATGTACATCCCCTCCCCTCCTTCTAAACCCTAATTTAAATATATATATCCTTATATATATTCTACCGCATGTTGCATATTTTTTTTGTTTCCCAAACCATTGCACCACCTATTTCGTGCTTCATCTCTTCCGTTTTCTCTCCATCTGCCGTCTCGCGCTCTCTTGCTCTTGGGGTTTTTTTGCGCGTGCTCGAGTGGGCGTGTGGATCGTTCGTGAGTTCGTGGATTTTCGTTCGTGGGAATTGCTCCTACTTTTGAGTTCGTCTTTCTATATCCCGATTTAAGGCAAGTAACTTGTACTCCAATTCATTTGTTTGATACAAGTCAAAAAGTTTACCTATAGTGTAGTTGGGTCTAGAGACAACTCGTATTTGTGTTTTCCTTGATGAGTTTTGTCTCTATTGTGATATTTTGGCCATAGAAGACTCACGACACAATCTTGACATGATTTAACCTATGATTCACCCGTTATTGATTTTAGATCATGTATGTGAGGCTTGTGTGCAAATTTGTGTTTTGTTTGAGACCCATGAAATATATTTGGTGTGGATATGTTAATAACCCTAATTCATGATGTTTGGAAACTTAGTAGGTTGTATTTCAAGTTTGGATGTATTTGGATCAATATTCTTGAATGTATGATGTTTTTGTTCTTAAGGGTGAAATCTGTATTTTGGCACTGTTCTGTTTTGTTTGCTGTTTTTGTCTATGCTACAGTCAGTATCTTGATTTCGGTATAAAATATGAGTTTTAGATAATTTCGTCTATTTTCAAACCCCTCTGACCTTCCTTTATTTTGATTTCGTATGACTGAGTTATGGCTGTTTTAGTATAGAGGTGTCGATCTTTTCCAGATTCAGTTTTTGGGTAATTTTGATAACAAACTATTTTCAAGAACCATGTTATATATATTATTTTGATTTGAAACTTTGGTCAGTCTATCTTTATTAAGTTAGCGATTACCCAGAATTTTGGTGAATTTTATTGATAAGTTTTATGTGATGTTTTATACTCGTTTATAAAATCGATACATGCTGTATTTTTCTCGCTGTTCGGTAAAAAACCTTATTTTCACTATGATTCCTTTTACTGTATGGAAAATTTGTGTGAGATATGAAAGTTAGTAAATTTTATCTATTTTTATATCTCTTTGGCAGAATTGGATTTCGTTTCACTGGCTGCGAGATATCTTAGTTTTCGTACAGCAGTGTTGGGATTTTCATATTTGCTACACTATATTTTTTTGATGCTTTCGTATTTTTGATGACTGATCTGTTCTTACTAGAAAATTCTGGAGCTTTATATTTTGATACTAAACATATAGGGGAATACCCCAGAATTTTTCCTGGATTTAATTGAGAGATTTTGATGTTGTTTTTCCTACTGAGAATTCGTTTTCCTGATTTTTTATTGAACATATTTTCTGTTTTCAAACCTGTTTTGAGTTATGATGTTGTGAAGTACTATATGACTTATTTATATTCGTTGGATTCGTGTGGATATCTATTTTCTAGATCCTTCGACGGATCTAGATTTGCATTTTTGTAGCGATGGGATTCACTGTTTTAGTACTGAACTGTCTTGCTGTCCTGAATTGGAACATACCCTGTTTTACTCGTTTATGTGACTGTATAATATCTATGATTGTTTATTTGTTTTCCTGAACCTAATACTGATTATACCATGTTAGTTTGACACTATTCCGTACATGTTCATGGTTGTTTGATGACCATAATAAAAGTAATCAAGCCGGGGTTTATGGGAAAGATCTAGTAGTGGGAAAGCATAGAAATGTGTACTTAAAAGGGAACCCATATTTTCTATATGATTATCTGTTATCTGACCCTATCTACATTACTTCTTATATGAAGGTGTAGAGGTTAAGAGAACCACTAGGTTCTATCTGTCTGTCTGGATCTGTTATCTGACCCTGTCTACATTACTTCCTATAGAAGGTGTAGAGAAGAAGAGAATCACTAAGTTCTATCTGTCTGATCTGATTATCTGATATCTGTCTGAATCCTGAGTACACGGCCCTATATTTTTTGGAGCAACCATGTGTTATATTTTTTGGAGCGCATGAAGTGATACCTAGATAGTAATCACACTACTTATAAGAACATGACATCTGTATCTGTATCTGAAATCTGAATCTGAATCTGTTATATGTATCGGGCTATCTGTTATCTAATCATCTGATTACCTGTTATCTGTCTGACATTATCACTTGACACCATATCTGTACTATCTGTATATCTGTCTGCATGCCTTTTGACTTTGACACTTGACACATGTTAGTATACCATGCTAGGTCTATTTCTGCTATTAATTAGATTTATTTAGTTTCTCCATATACTTGTATCTTACATTATTTGTGACCCACGACTTGCAATTGGCGAGTACTTGTTTTTCTTCCTCCTTCTCCTGCAAATTTACTAATTACAGATAAAGATGGTCGGCTACCAAAAGGTATTGGCGAGATGATGTATTATTGCTGGACATGATTACTAGTCATTTTATAATTTTTAAAAGATTAATTGATGAATTTCCAGTCTCGTTACGCCTATAATATCTTGACCCTAGGTTGCTGCCAGAACTCTAAACCTATAAAGAACAGACTAGTATACCTAGCTGCTGCAATCAAAACATGTCGTGTGAATATGAGTTGGAACCGGAAGGGAGTATAGTTTCTGAAACCTCTAATGAAACCTGATTCTCTTTCCCATACCAGTGGATAAGTCAGTTTTGGTACAACAACGTTTGCTATCCAGAATTTGTGTTTTTGTGTTATTAAGTATACATCTGTTTAACTTTACATCTAAGGAATGGAATTAAATATACCATTCATTGCATAGCCTTGACACCTTGTTGACATTGCTTCGATACCTCCGTTCTTATCGATTGTACCCATTGCATGTTCATATTTGAGTAAATAGAATAATAACAAGCTGGGGAAATAAGGGTCGACATAGTAGTGGACAACATCGGAGACTATAATTGGAGGAAGTGGCCCTTATTTCTCTATTGATTATTGTTATGGATTATGGATTATTGACTATTGATTATTGTTGCCGAGCACATGACCCGTATAGTTCATCACTATGTTCTAAACGATCACTTGTTTGTGTGCACTGAACACGTGGTATGAGAAGCAAAATTACCTGCATTAGATAAGATAATAAAAGACTGATAGACTTAGGATCGACACTTGTATTTTAGATCATGGTTATTGTTATCAACTTTGATTATTCATTGTTCTCATTGGTCGTTGCGTCATTAATTATAGACTTTTGATCTTATTATCAACCATCGTTTATTGACCTCTGATAATGTTCTAGTTCATTGTTCATCGATATATCATGTTTTATGGTTCTTTGCTTGTTACTACTTGTTGTCCGTAACTTGCTCTAACAGACATTCTCCCTCAACTCTAGATGATGAGCTTGCAGATACAAGAGGAGAATTGACCGAAGGACTTGGTGAGCAAATCTTATAAGGAACGGAGTCAAGATTTTAATCAATTTTATTACCTCGTTCATGCTATTTATTTATAGTATTATTTTCGTTTTCATACATTGTATTCCGGGCATTGACTTGAAGTTTATTTATCTCACAGATGTTCGTTATTTGAGGATTATTGTGGATTATTTAGTGAGTTTTTCCTGTTATTTATTTTTTATGTGATTTCTTTTATCATGCATGGTTGTGACTATATTTCATATTGTTGAGTTGAATGTTACAGTGTATGAATGATGTATACATCATTCGTTAGGCATTAGTTACATGCCCATATTCTGTATTTTGGGAAGTGGGGCGTGACAGGGCTTTTAGTGGTATCAGAGCCTAGTTTGTATCACGCCCAACTTCCTAAAATACGGAATACGAGTAAGTAACAAAGGCCCAGCGAATGATGTAAAGACTATCCATGAGCTGTACCAGTCTAACTCAATAATATGAACAACAAACACAGCCACACAAGGAAACATAATCACATGAATCAAGGAAAGGACATCAATAATAATGAAATAATCCAAAATAATATTCAACATAATATCCAAAATTTGGGAAAAATAAACTCCGGGACTAAAGCCCAAAACAGTGTATAATATCAAAGACAATGTTCAAAAGAAATAAATCTAGCATAAACTAATTTAAGCAGCGCAATCTTTGGTTTCATCTTCTAAAATCGTTGCTCACCAATTCCGTCTGGTATTATTCCTTCAGTACCTGTAAATTCGTGATCTAAAAAAAAAAGAAAAATAATGTCCTTAGACCAAGTCATGGACAACAAGTAGAGAAAACATGGAATAATAGGAACATGGTATATCAAAAAAAAAGGACAGGATCAATGTCAATAATAATGTAAAGGGTCTATGTTTAATCATGCATTCAATTAATAATTTTGATTCAAGTCCAGTGTTGTTGACAGTATACGGGGTCAAGCATGAAGTGTCAGTGAGGGTTATTAATCATTTTATTAAACTATCTAGTGCACGTACTACTGCGTTCCATATGTTCCATACCACAAGTTCGGCGCAAGTAAACAAGTGAACATTGTAGACTGTGATGGTGAATTCACGGATCGTGTACTTGGCCGAGTAATCAATAATTTAATGTTCAGTAGTAGTAATTATCAAGGCAATATTTTATGAAAATTAGTCAGTATCAGTAATAAGTCAGGCAGTAGGGCCCGACTGGGTACAGTTTTCGATTGTTCACTACCAAGTCAACCCATAATACCCTCGCCAGTTAATATTTTGTTTCATTCTATGTGAGCATGAAAGAAGGTGTCAAAGTTGAATCATGCTAGGTGTGACTAATTCTACTCATTACAGACAAAGCAAGAAGCAAACATATTAAGTTTACACAAATCATACAATCTAGACAGCAGGACGTTACTTTACAAAAACAGATATTCCCGCTGCTATAGAAAAGCAAATCTGGATCTATTAGAAGTTCTGGAGACTAGACTCTCTGACGGTTCTAGTGAATATACATACGATATATAAAAGTTATAGAAACTAGGTTCAAACTCCTATTCTTTTCAGATTTTATGTTTAGGAAGCAAGTTATAGATTGTGTAAGCATATATGAATTAGGTCAAAAAACTCATCAATTAAATCCAAAAAAATTCAGGGTGATTCCAACGCATCTCTAGTCTTAGTCAAATTAATTTCATATTTTTATTTTACTGTTAACATGTTCTATTTATTATTAAATTTAGGTGATACACAGAAAATTTGTGAATTTAAAAATTCAGACCTAGCGGCACTAAAATACTGATATCTAACAGATTATATATCAGAATTCAATTCCATCAATTGTGCTGGAAAATAGACTCATGGGGCTGCAATTCATATTCACAAAGTTATTTCAAATTACTGTAGCAACAGGGTCGAACATCTGATACAAAAAGAAATAAACAGCAAGCCAGAAAATAATTTGATATGAATAGGCAATAACTTCATCATACAAACATATAATTCATGAAAATTAAAAAAACAAAGTGTTATTTAATGATTAACATGCAGATTTCTATATTCACGAAGCAATTCATAATCATGTTAATTTAATTCATCAATTCAATTTCAATCGGAAAATTCAATTCATCAAATAATTGTATAACATGGATCCAGTTATATTTTTCATGTATAACGTGCATATGCAATGTGCAATAGGGACTAGAATTTGGATCAATTATATATGCATGATGTCAAGAATATCTTGGGTTAGCTCGTGTAAACGCTCGATATACTCAACGAAATTAAATAATATAACAATATGATAAAAGATCTACTTGCGGGGATCAAAAAATTCATGAACACAAACAATAGAGGGGTTCAAGAAGAGACTTTCTTGTTAGATGATAAATTTGAATATAAAGAGAAATGGGATGAGAATCCCGGGCGACGAATCACGAACCACGAACCACGAAAACACGGAAGCATGTGCGCTCTACTTGTAACACAACACACAGTAACTCCCCAAACAGCAAATCCACTGTAACGCCTCGTCCCAATACTCAGACAATTTAATATTTTTATGAAATACAAATTAGATACTATGTAGTACAACTGCCCACCACAGGTTGCCTCTCAAAAGGTGATTAACCGAATTGGTGACTCTTGATCATTGGCTAATAGTATTTATACTCAAATTATCATATCAAACCTCCCATGTGGGACTAAATTTCTCAATCTCAATCTCAATCTCAAATTCCGAGCAGACCAGTCGACTGCTATACCAACCAGTCGATTGTTCGCTCCAAACTGGGGTATTACATACACCCCCCCTTAGGGATCAGCGTCCTCGCTGAGTACAGGGCACACATCTAGTGTAGGACCGCCCTTTCTAGCTGATGTAGTATAGTCGATCCCGGAGATCAATCATTCACCACACCGCAGATCGGATACCACACTCAACACCGACCCCGGAGCTCAATGACTTCCAGCACCGCAGATCATATAGACCTCTACTACATCCGGTGTCGAAAGTCGGCTCTGATACCATTTGTAACGCCCCGCCCCAATACTCAGACAATTTTAATATTTTTAGAATACAAATTAGATACTATGTAGTACAACTGCCCACCACAGGCTGCCTCTCAAAAGGTGGTTAACCAATTAGGTGACTCTTGATCATTGGCTAATTATATTTATACTCAAATTAGTTTTTGTGCACCTCCCATGTGGGACTAAATTTCTTAATTCCTTATCAAATTCCTCAAATCCCGTGTACGCAAACCAGTCGACTGAACAATCGACCAGTCGACTGTTCACTGCAAATCTGGGGTATTACATACACCCCACCTTTAGAAATCAGCATCCTCGCTGAGTACAGGGCACACATCTAGTGTAGGATCCGCCTTTCTAGCCGATGTAGCGTCGTCCTCGATCCCGATAATTCCGGAGATTAGTCCCACACCACAAGTAGTTACAGTGATAATTTCGGAGATTGTCCCACACCACCACAAGTCTGTGATAATTCCGAGACATATCCCACACCACTAATAATCTAGTGTGATAATTCCGGGGACTATCTCACACCGCAGATTGGATACCCGGTTATCAATCACTATCAGTGATTCTCAACACCGCAGAGTATACCCAACCCCAGAGATCAATGACTTTCAACGCCGCAGAATATACCCATCTATCAATCAATCTCAATACCACAAATCGGATACCCGGTTATCAGTCACTCTCAACACCGCAGATTGGATACCCGGTTATCAATCACTATCAGTTATTCTCAACACCGCAGAGTATACCCAACCCCAGAGATCAATGACTCTCAACACCGCATAATATACCCATATATCAATCAATCTCAATACCACAAATCGGATACCCGGTTATCAGTCACTCTCAACACCGCAGATTGGATACCCGGTTATCAATCACTATCACTCTCAACACCGCAGAGTATACCCAACCCCAGAGATCAATGACTCTCAACACCGCAGAATATATCCATCTATCAATCAATCTCAATACCACAAATCGGATACCCGGTTATCAGTCACTCTCAACACCGCAGATTGGATACCCGGTTATCAATCACTATCAGTGATTCTCAACACCGCAGAGTATACCCAACCCCAGAGATCAATGACTCTTAACACCGCAGAATATATCCAACTATCAATAAATCTCAATCCCATAGATCGGATACCCGGTATTCAGTCACTCTCAACACCGCAGATCGGATACCCGGTATTCAATCACTAACAGTGATTCTCACATCGCAGAATATACCCAACCCCAGAGTTTAATGACTCTCACACCGCAGAATATATCCAACTATCAATAAATCTCAATCCCATAGATCGGATACCCGGTATTCAGTCATGCTCAACACCGCAGATCGGATACCCGGTATTCAATCACTAACAGTGATTCTCACACCGCAGAATATACCCAACCCCAGAGTTTAATGACTCTCACACCGCAGAATATATCCATCAACAAAGACTAAAGACTTGAAGGGACATTCCAGATTATCAAAACTTATCAGCACCAGTCGACTTATGCAGTAACAAGTCGACTGCCCCGAGAACCAATATCCAAGATTATAAACAAGTACTATAAGTCGACTTAAGTAACCATCAGTCGACTTACCCGAGACAATTTCCAATAATTCCCAAGAAATACTCTAAGTTCTAACAGTCGACTCAAGGAGTCATCGGTCGACTGTTCAGACAAGAAACTGCGATACTTTACAAAACAAAATGTTCAGTACACCAGTCGACTGAATAGGGTCTCAGTCGACTGCCCCGAACGAATTTTCAAAAGACTGAAGATACAGTAATAGGGTCGTACCAGTCGACTGATAAGTAGACCAGTCGACTGTCGGCCTACAGTTCCACAATTTAGATCTGGATACAATAATCAAAACTGAAGTTTTCTAAAGATTCATTGTTCATGAAAATAATTCTTATTCAGGTAAATTGACAATCTCGAATAATCCTTCATTACGGGTACATTATTCAATCATTCAATGTCTCAAAACTCAATTCTCATGTTCTAATTCTTAATTCTCCCATTATGGTTTCTCAATATTAAATCTCTTCCACAACTCAAACTAATCTGATTTGTAATTACAAGATCCAGATGTTCAACCATCCAATTCCTTATTATCATAACCCTTCTCCAAATCTTAACATGTTTTCAAGCAATAAAGAATTTGCCAATCAAGATCTACTAAACATTTATGGATTTCACATGCATAACATGAATAACAACTATTGCATCGATCTCATACAAGATACAAAATATCGAAACAAGACAACACATAATCATTCACATAAATCAATCAACAAAACAAAGTTCATGTCACAACACAAACAAACAAAACAATATCACTCACCTTTAGAATTGAAAAGATCCAATGAAAAGCCTTCCTTCTTGCTAGATCCGAAACTTCCTTTTGCTCTTCCAAAACAAATCTCAAAATTCTGTATATTTAGCAATGACGGCTGGAAAGGTCTATTTAAACAATCCGGAAATAGGTTTTAGGGTTTTACGACAATTTTACAAAGTAATCCCTTCAAAATACAACTTTATACATATAGTTCTATTCTTGGAAATTCCATCAGATTCATTTAAATTAGGATTTAAAAGTAAAATATACTCATAAATCTCAATTGGTACTATTCAAAACGTCCAGAAAATATAATTTGCACTTTAACCCTTAAAAATGTCAATTTTGCAAAAAGGTCCTTCTTTTCTTAAAAATTGCAAATAGGTCCAATTAATTTCAGAAAAATCTGGAAAAATAGTAAATAAATTCCAAATATTAAATAATAATTTTTCATGAAGAAAACTTGACTTCCAAACTTCTCAAGAAAGTATTTACACGTGTTCCGCACGTGTAAAAAGATAAATCTTTTAGAAAATATTTATTAAATCTCCAGAAAATCATTTAAATTCATTTTTAAATATTTTAAATAGTATTTGAAAATACGGGGTTCTACATCACTCCCTCCTTAAAAGAGTTCTGTCCTCAGAACTACGGCTAATGAGGTCCAAACAAACACACCAACAAAGATTGAAAACTCATGGGTAGAACCATAATTTTAGGAAATACAGTCACACCAAAGAATGCGTTCCGAAAAAATAAATACATCACACAAAATAAACACAATCATGCAAAGAATTCAGAAAGACAAACTTCCGCTGCGCAACTCTGATAACTTGCCATCGGAGGCCACGCAGCAACAACCTCTGAACTCCTGCATCCAACATCTGACCTTCTGCTTCATCCTTCTGAGAATCAGTGGCCACTCCCTCCTTAGAAAGGACATGACTAAGGATAGCCACCTCAAGACCTTGATTGGAAACACCTTAAGCTCCACACCTAAGACTATCAGTAAATGGGCGACACAATTGCATGCAAGAAAACAATATCAAATAAAACTTTGTCTTTATTCTATTAATTCAAATAAATTTTGTTACATGAAGAAAATACTCAATCTTCAATTATTCCCCAAAAGTTTTACTTAATACAAAAGAATGAATTTCTAAATTCTTGCACACACAGATCACATTCCTGAGTTACCCGCATCCTCCTCAATCAATGCGAACACTCGCCCCTGCTTCAGGTCCTTGCCTTTCCCTGCACCATCTTTCTTCAGCTGCGGACAGATTGGTCGAATGTGCCCTTCTTGACCACAATGAAAACAAGTCTGCTTTGCCAACTTCGGACATGCTGACCTGTAATGACCTGCCTCCTTGCAATAAAAACAAGTCACTACCTGAGCTGCAGGTGCCTTCTGCACTGGATCACTGAACTTGCCCTGCTTTGCTGGGAATTCCTTCCCATTCTGATCATCTGCTGGCCTCTTTTTCTTGTTCCAGGTCTCTTGCTTTACCTGGGACTGGTCCATATCTTCCTCGGTCATAGCTGCTCTCCTGACCAGCTTGTCGAACCTTCTAATGCCCAACCGAACCATCCTTGACCTCAAGTTTGGCCTCAAGCCCTGCTCAAACTTTTTGGCCTTCTTTGCTTCGTCCACGAACAACTCTGGCGTCCCAATACTCAGACAATTTAATATTTTTATGAAATACAAATTAGATACTATGTAGTACAACTGCCCACCACAGGCTGCCTCTCAAAAGGTGGTTAACCGAATTGGTGACTCTTGATCATTGGCTAATAATATTTATACTCAAATTATCTTATCAAACCTCCCATGTGGAACTAAATTTCTCAATCTCAATCTCAATCTCAAATTCCGAGCAGACCAGTCGACTACTATACCAACCAGTCGACTGTTCGCTCCAAACTGGGGTATTACATACACCCCCCCTTAGGGATCAGCGTCCTCGCTGAGTACAGGGCACACATCTAGTGTAGGACCGTCCTTTCTAGCCGATGTAGTATAGTCGATCCTGGAGATCAATCATTCACCACACCGCAGATCGGATACCACACTCAACACCGACCCCGGAGCTCAATGACTCCCAGCACCGCAGATCATATAGACCTCTACTACATCCGGTGTCGAAAGTCGGCTCTGATACCATTTTGTAATGCCCCGTCCCAATACTCAGACAATTTAATATTTTTATGAAATACAAATTAGATACTATGTAGTACAACTGCCCACCACAGGCTACCTCTCAAAAGGTGGTTAACCGAATTGGTGACTCTTGATCATTGGCTAATAGTATTTATACTTAAATTATCCTATCAAACCTCCCATGTGGGACTAAAATTCTCAATCTCAATCTCAATCTCAAATTCCGAGCAGACCAGTCGACTGCTATACCAACCAGTCGACTGTTCGCTCCAAACTGGGGTATTACATCCACAACAAATCCCCCTTCTCTCCCAAACAGCACACAGCGGTCGGGAAAGAGAGAGAGAGTGATGGAGACTGCAGCTCGACGGTGGCCTGTGCACGGCGACTGGCATAATAGAGGAAGGCAGGGGTCCGATGGCAGTCGACAGGGCGAGGGATGGTCTCCTTAGGGGGTGCTCGGCGATGGGTTCGGAGGCGCTCTATTTCCTTCCGAAATAGAGGAGTAGTGGAGGGAATAAGGGATGAGGTGCGGCGGTGGTTCCGATCGAGGCGAAGGCAAACAGGGACGAGGTGGTGCTGGGGTGGAGATGGTAAGGAGGACAGTGCTCTTTGGTGGAGGATGAAGATGGCAATCAGGGATGAGTTTCGGCCAAGGGGATGATGTAGATAACGGGGACTTTGGTGGTTGGATGTGAGGGTGGTGACGAGGACTAGGGGGAGTAGACGAGGGTCGACGAGCAGGATGGAGAATGGGGTGGTCGGAGAGGACGATCCGAGCAATGGTCGGTAGGTTCAGTGGGAAACAGAGCAGGGGATGTGAGGAGAGAGATGAGATGAGGGAGCGGAGGGATTTGGTGAGAAAGAAGATATTAGAGTATTAATTAATTTGGGTTTAGGGGTATTTATATACAATGATAGATGTTGGGTTTTAGGCGGGTTAATGGGTATAGGGTATGGGTTTAGGCTCCAAAAAGAGAGAAATGAATAGAAATCAATGGGACAAAAGTAAAATGGATCAATAGTGAGCCAAAAATGCAAGATTCAAGCCAAAAGAGTACAAAATGATCAAAAGAGGATAATGAGCCCAAAGAAAAGAAAGATTTATTATTCAAAAGAGATTTAAATACAATAATCAAGAAAGAAGAAAATAAAATAAAATAAAATCCAAAACAGGAAAATTTGGGTTACAATCATACCCACCTTATAAGAAGAATTTCGTTCTTGAAATTCATACTAGCGGTATATAGGGTGAACCCTGAAAAGAAAACAAAACAACAAAACTACTCAAACAAATGAGGAAACTTCTCTTGAATCTCCTCCTCCAACTCCCAAGTCGACTCACCTGGGAGTAAGAATTCCAAGAAACTCGAACCAGCTTGATGAATCTATTCTTCAAAACCTTCTCTCGACAGTCCAAGATAGAAACTGGCTGAATCTCACAGGACAAGTCTGGCCTTACGGAAAACTCTGAGTAGTCAATCACATGACCTGTAGACCTTGATGTACTTCATGAGCTGAGAAACATGGAATACATTATTGTAATACCCTGATTTTTCAATTATTGAGAAATTATTTATTTTGCACGTGTTGTGCACGTGCAATATTTTTTGTTTGGATTATTTTATCATGATGTGTATATTTAATATATTTTTCTCAAATTATTTTAGTCCAAAAAGCCTTCTTTAAAAGCCTTATTTGAGTTAATTAAAAAGCCTTTTCTTAAAAAAGCCCAAAAGCATTTTTATTTTTATAAAATTATTTTGGCCCAAAAAGAAAGCCCATGAATTAATTTATTTTAATTTAACTTGTCATGTAGAAGACCTTTTTAAACAAAATTATTTTTATACAATTTTAGAATGTACAAATTTGGCCTAGTTGCATGCACGTGCACTACACGTACACGTGCAATGCACACTCACTTTGGATGGCCGGTAGCATTCTTTTGGAGGGAAATTTTGATTTTGGGTGTGGAGAACATGGAGTAGTTTCAAGGAGGTGGGTAGTTCTTCTAACTTCTACTTTGATCTAAACCCTTCATCCAACAACCTCCAAGACAATCTTGGCCCTCCATTCCCCTCATTTTTTAGTATAAATACCCCCCTTCTCATGGCTAATTTTTCATATGCAAAGTATAATCTCTAAGTTATAGTATTATTATTGTGTGAGTTATAAAAGATAAGAGATTGTGTGGGTGTTGTTACTTGGAGTGGCCGGCATCATCAAGGAAGCTTTCGGTGTGGATTTGAAGGAGCATTCGGCATTGGTTGGAGGCTTGGAGCTTGAGCGCTTTTGGCTAGGAGGTGGTGCTTTCATCTACAAGGACTCGATTGCTTTTGTTTGTGTTTCTCTCCAATTGAGGTGGGTAAAACATTTTATATTTCTAAAGTAGATCCATGCTAATTTTACACCCTTAAAGATGCATGAAAAATATTATGAAGAGCCCACTTAAATTGAGTAGTTAGCATGTGAATTGATTGAGATGTATTGATTAACTTATATGGCTCTAGTGTTAAGATTAAATTGTGCGTAGATTACCCCATGTTTATTATTGTGAAGTTGTGATAGTGATTAAATTAAATTAAGAGTGTTGTTATTATGAATAGAGACATAATGTACACTTGTTAATTGTGATAGATGGACCTTCATGTTGATATGAATGTGGACTATGGAAATCATATGTGATGGTTGAATTAAGAACTAATATCAGTAAATTATCTCCATGAAATTATTTAATAAAAAGACTAGTAGATTGATTGTATGGCAATGTCGAAAAATACAATAATGTATTTTAATAAATAATTTTTGGGTCTTGTATGTGAAAAATACATTTCATTAGCACCAAAAAATTATATTATTTTACTGGTATGAACTTATATGATTGAGGATCTAATCTGGAAGTTTTTAGAAAATTTTATCAAAGCAATAAGCAACTATGGCTATTTGAATGTCGAATTATTTTCAAAACAGTACGAATATAACATATAAGAATTTTTATTGGGTTTGTGACAACCCGAGCCAGTGGCTCAGGTGGTCTTGGACGCCGGTTGGCTTCTCTGTGTTGCTCAGTTCGAATCCGAGCAGAACCCTTCTTTTTGGTTAAATTCCCTAAAAAACTATAACAGCGAACTCAGGGTATAAATAGACCCCAGTCGCTATTATGACGTGCTCGGCGAACGGCCTAGCGGTCGAGCTCTGTGCTGTCTTGGTGCGGCGCCTGGTTCGATTCCTGCCTTCGGCATATAGGGAAAAATTATTTTTTTGGGTGTTTTTGAAGTCCAAAAATTATGAAATAAATATGGTAATTCTCATAAAAATACAAGGAATTTTCTAAGAGTGATTTGGGTATTTTTAGAATGAAATACAATATGGTTTGTGAATAAAAGGCATAAATGGAGCTTTGAGTTATGAGATATACACTTGTGGATTTTATAACTTATAAAGATAGGCTATTATAAAGTAATTGGCATAAGTGATTGTGGCGTGACATGATTTTATTTATTTTCATTATGAGTATTGTGCAAGATATGAAATATGAAGGTTGAAATGTGATTTTATGAAGTTGTATTAATTCATGTATGGTTATGAAATTAAAACCATGATTTATGAAAGAGGAAAAGAAATTGTTGGCTATAAGTATGAATTGTTTTCATTATGAACTCGTGAATTAAAAAGTATTCATTGTGGACTTGTGAATAAAGTGTAATCATGAATTGAAAAAGAATGAGTAGAAAAACTCGACATGGGAATTGTCAGGAGTTAAAGATTGTGAAATGAAATTTGAAATAGAGTAGCTAAGTCTCCCCGGCATTGAGAAAAATGAATTGAATTGAAACTAGACCAAGGTTGGTCATGATGAAACAAATGAATAAGTCCGGTTGATGGAGAGGCTAACTCTAGTGATTATTTTGTTCATGATTTTTAAATAAAACTAAGGACTAGTACATAGTGAAGATGTGATGAAAGTAGAAGAAAAACATGAGTATGAGGGCCAACGGATAGCGGTGTGAGAGCGATTCACAGGTTGCCTGCTTGATGCGTCAAGACAGTGCGTGGGCGCTACTCCGAAATTATCGTCCCGGTGGCGACGCTCGTGGGATGTTCGAGTGGCTATGGGTGGTGCCATTGTTCCATGGCGGAGGCTGAATTGTCCATAGGTTGCCTGCTCGATGCGTCGTGACAGTGCGTGGGATTCCCCTCCAGGCTGCCTGGACATGGGCTCATAGATCATAGGACATCTAAGACACTACCGTAGTTACAGTAGTAGTTAAGACATAACGAGGGATTGAACCCTATCAAGATGAAGAACGAATAAGGGCTTGCCCTCGGACCTATGTAGTATGGGATGCATAGAATCCGAACAAGTGCGCATTAGTGTCATGTAACATAATTAACTGCATTAAGGACTAAGTGCACAATCACAACACGACATCAATAGGGTAGTCCCTTTAGTTTGAAATGTGACAAGCTTGTGTTTGCTAAATATGAAATGTTAAGTTATACTATTTCCGGCATAGAGAGGATGGCCGTGTATAATGTTCGTCGGTTGAATAAACTGACGTACCCACAGTCTTATATGCAGGTAAATATCATGTTAAAGATTAAAGAGGATGGATGCTTAAAGATTACATTATGCTGTTGTATTTGTATCAAATTGTTGTATTTTACTTCCGCTGTGCAAAAGAAAGATGTAATTATGATGTAAACTCTGATGTATGATGAAAAGTTTTTATTTCCCTGTAAAAGTGTACTAAAGAAAGTGAAAAGATCCTGTAGAACATCTCGAATTCAGTGTATTTGGGATTCGGGGCGTTACAATTATGGACTCCGGACAGTGCTGGGGGTAGAGCAAGCCTGTAGGCCACCTTACCCACGCGCTCCACAACAACAAACGGCCCAATGAAACGGGGACTCAACTTGCCCCCACCTCCAAATCGGATAACACCCTTCCCGGAGAAACACGTGATCCCCCGCTTCAAACTCCATAGGCTTTCGATGAACATCTGCCCACTTTCCCTGCCTATCCTGGGTAGCCCGCAAGTTCTTCTGGATACAAGCCACGACATCAACTGTCTTCGTGATCAACTCCGGCCCCAAAAGTTTTCTTTCGACGATATCATCCCAACAGACTGACGATCTACACTTGCGCCCATACCGAGCCTCAAATGGTGCTGCCTTGAGACTCGCCTGACAATTGTTGTGGTATGAGAACTCGGCTCTTCCCAAGAACCTCCAAACTAAAGAATGCATGATCTCAACATTTCTTCGAGGGTCTGAATCATCCTTTCTGACTGTCCATCTGTCTGTGGATGGAACGCTGTACTGTAGCTTAACTTAGTATCCAAGCTCTTCTGCAGACTCTCCCAGAACTGAGACATGAATCTCGTATCTCTATCCGACACGATGCTGACAGGAACTCCATGCAGTCGGACAACCTCCTAAACATACTTCTCAGCCAAACTCTAGGTGGACTGACCTACATGGAAGGGAATGAAGTCGGCATACTTCGTCAACCGATCCACTATCACCCAAATAGCATTATGACCCTTGGGACTCCTTGGCAGAGCTATCACAAAATTCATCATGATATTCTCCCATTTCCACTCTGGGATTGGAAGAGGTTGCAACAGTCCCGTGGTCCTCTGATGTTCTACCTTCACCTGCTGACAGATTAGACATTGAGAGACATATCTAACCACAGCTCTCTTCATACCATGCCACCAGAAATGTTCATTCAGATCCCTGTACATCTTAGTACCACCTGGATGAATAGAATACAGACACCAATGAGCTTCCTCAAGTAGCTTCTACCTGACGTCTCCTCTGGGTATACATAACCTAGAGCCAAAACGAAGTGACCCATTAGCATGAATGACCAAATCAATTCTCAAACCTGCTTCCACTTCACTTGGGAATTTTTGCAACTGCTGGTCGCCCGCTTGGGTCTCCTTGATCTGCTCCACCAAAGAAAACTGCAACTGTCATGCCCCGCTTCCCAAAATACGGAATATAAGTATGTAACGTAGGCCCAGCGAATGATGTAAACATTATACATAAACTGTATCAGACTAACTCAGCAATATGAACAATAAACATAGCCATGCTAGAAAGATATAATCACATGAATCAAAGATAAACTTCAATAATAATGAAATAATCAAAATAATATTCAACACAAAATCCAATATCTGGGAATAAAAATAAACGACGGGAACAAAAGCCCAAAACAAAGTATAATATCTAGACAATGTTCAAAAGAAATAAATCTAGCAACAAAATAGACTAAGCAGCTCAATCTTTAGTTCCATCTTCTAGAATCGTTGCTCCCTAAATTTTGTTGGTATAGATCCTCCAGTACCTGTAAATTCTTGATCTGAAAAGAAAGAAAATAATGTTCTTAGAGCAAGTCGTGGATAGTAAGTAGAGGGAAACAGAGAATAATAGGAAGCATGTATATCAAACAAAAGGAACGGGATCAAAGTCAATAAAAAAAGCAAAGATAGGCAATAATATCAAATGTCTATATTTAATCATGCATGTAATGAATGATGTCAATTTAAATTCTATATTGATGACGATATACAGGATCAAGCATGAAATATCAAATGTAGGTTATTAATCATTTTATTAATCTATCTAGTGCACGTACTACTGCATCCTATATGTTCCATATCAAAGGTTCGGAACAAGTAAACAGTGACCGTTTTAGACTGATGGTGCATTCACGGATCGTGTACTCGGTAACAAGATGACAATATATCATGATAGCATGATCACATAGTGACAATCAATTCTCCACCTTCCATGTATTAAATCATGCAAGCAAGAAGGCCTTTACTGAGTACATTTTCCAATCATTCACTACCAAGTCAACTCATAATACCCCGGCTTGTTAATAGTTTATTTTCATCCTATGTGAGCATGCAAGAAGGTGTCAATGTGGTATTATGCTAGGTGTGACTAATTGTACTCGTTATAGACAAATCAATAAGTAACCATATTAATTACACACAAATTACACAATCTAGACAGTATGATGTTGCTGTACAAAAACACAGTTTACCGCTACTACAGAAAGGCAAATATGGATGTCAGAAATTCTAGAAAATAGTCTCTCTGCTGGTTCCAGTGAATATTTATTTGACATATGAAAGTTACAGAAACTAGGGTGAAAATCCTATTCTTTTCAGATTGTATGTTCAGGCAGCAGGTTGTAAATTGTATAAACACATATGAAACAGATCAGAAAACTCATCAATTAAATCTATAAAAATTAAGGGTGATTCCTACACAGGTCTAGTCTCAACCAAATTTGTTTCATATTTTTATTTTACTTTTAACATGTTCAATTTAATTATGAAACAGAAAGATATGCATGAATTTGTGAATCTGGAATTTCAGACACAGTTGTACAAAAATACTGATATCTAACAGATGATACATCAGAATTCAGATCTGTTAAAAGTTCTCGAAAATGGATTCATGGGGCTATAATTTATGTTCAGAAGTTTTTTGAAATTACAACAGTAACATGGTCAAAAATCTGATACAAAAAGGAACAAACAGCAGTCCAGAATTCAGTTTGATATGAATAGGCAACAACATAATCATAAAACCATATAGTTCATGCTAATTAATAATCAAAATGATGTTATATGTTTAACATGTATAATTTCAGTTTTAAGATGCAATTTCATATGCATGGTAATCAATTCAAATTCCAAATTCAATCTAACACATTCAATTCATTGAGTAATCCTATAACATGGATCTAGTTATTTTTCATGTAAATGTGCATTTGCAATGTGCAAGGGGGACTAGGTTTTAGATCAAAGATGTAGGCATGATGTTAAGAATATATCGGGTTAGCTCGTGTAAACCCTCAATATACTTAACAGAATTCAAATAGCAATATGATAAAAAGGAATTGGATCTACTTGCAGAGATCAAGGATCTTGAACAAAACAAAAAACTAGTTCAAGAAGAGACTTGCCTTATATATGAGAGATTTGAATATTAAGAATAACAGGATGAGAATCCCGGGCGACGAACCCCGAACACGGAAACACAAAATCACGTGCGAGCTACATGCAAATGCCCACACAGAAAAACACACAAATTAGCACCACGGCAAAATAGCGGATCCCTCCTCACCAAAACAGCATACACAGCAATCAGATCCTCCACACTCCAAAACAGCAAACACCAGTTCAATACCCCTCTTCAATTCACGAACAGCAGCGACAGATGAGGAGATCGTAGCGGGAGGCCAACATCGGCTACTACAGTGAACTCGAGGTGATCGGGGGTGCTGTCGGCTAGCGCTAGTGGTTGGGAAGCGACGTAGCGACGAGAGCAAGGTGGCGACGACTAGCGCTTGTTTCTCGAAGAAACAGAGGAGGAGACGGCGGGGGTGCTCGTGGCTCAGGACGATGATGATGAGGCAAGGGGGTTCTACGGTGGTTGCGGGGGACAGTAGAGAGGATGAAGACAGTGGCGATGAGGGTGGTTGTTGAGGAGAATAGCGGCGATGGAGGTCACCGAGGTTATGGGTTTGAGTGGGAGGCAGAGATTACATGGATATGGGGTAGTCGGGGATGGTGGTGATGACGAGGGGGTGACGAGGAGAGGGTGAGTGGTCGAAGTGGTGGTCGGAGAACGGGATCGGGGGTGGACGGGGTGGCTTCGGATTGGGCTTGGAGTGAAACAGAGAGAGGGAGTTGGGGGTAGGAGAGAGAGAGCGGCGGTAGGAGAGAGGAAGAGAGATTAAGGATTATAATATTAGGGTTTAAGGGGGTTATTTATAGGGGATAGGATGTGGGGTTTTGGGTTGCGGGTTAATGGGTTTAGGGTATGGGTTTAGGCTCCAAAAAGAGAAAAAACACATAAATCAATGGGATGAACATATGGCGAAACAATTCAAACTCAAAACAGGACGAGCAAAATTTGCAATGAGTCAAAAATAGCAGAATTCAAGCCAAAAGAGCACGGAATGATCAAAAGAGAATAAATGAACCCAATAAAAGCAAAAAATTATTATTTAAAGGAATCAGATACAATAATCAAAAAAACAAGATAAAATACATTAAAATCAAAAATAGGAAAATAGGGGTTACAAATCCTACCCACCTTACAAGAAGAATTTCTTCCTCGAAATTCATACAAGTGGTACATCGGGTGAACCCCGGAACAAAACAAAACAAAGCAAAATAGCTACTCAAACAGATGAGGGAACTTCTTTCAAATTTCATCCTCCAACTCCCAAGTCGACTCACCTGGTGAGTGAGGATTCCAAGAAACTCGAACCAACTTGATGACTCTATTCTTCAACACCTTCTCTCGACGGTCTAAGATAGAGACTGGCTGAATTTCACAGGACAAATCCGACCTCACAGACAAGTTTGAGTAGTCAATCATATGACTGTCATCCCTGATGTATTTCCTAAGCTGAGAAACATAGAATACATCATGGACACCCGCTAAAGCTGGCGGTAATGCGAGCCTGTAAGCTACCTTGTCCACACGTTCCCCAATATCGAATGGACCGATGAACCAGGGACTCAACTTGCCGCCCCCCCTCCCCCCCCCATCCAAAATGGATAACACCTTTCCAACGCGATACCTTGAGGAACACATGGTCCCCTACCACAAACTCCGATGACGACAGTCAGCCCACCTCTTCTGCCAATCCTGAGAGGCCTACAAGTGCTTTCGGATCTGAGCCACGGTATCAGCTGTCTTCGTGATCAACTCAGGACCCAAAAGCTTCTTCTCACCGATATCATTCCAATAGACCGACGATCTACACTTGCGCCTATACAAAGCTTCAAATGGAGCAGCCTTGAGAGTTGCCTGTAACTGTTATTATAAGAAAACTCGGCTAAGTGAAGATGATCTTCCCACGAACCTCCAAACTGAAGAACGCAGGATCTCAACATGTCTTATAGGGTCTGAATTGTCATTTCTGACTGTCCATCCGTGTAACCCCCATTCTCACTAATAAGTATTTTCTGTGTATTTTCTATAATTTGATTTTTATAAATTTATTTTGTGCTAAATTCGATCGGATCTTTTGTTAAAATGTTTTCTAATTGAAAATTTTATTCATTTCGAATAGTTGTGTATTTTGATCTTATTTTCTATATCTTATTGATCGGCTATTTGTATTTGAGCTCAATTTAAATGTATTATTGATATTTGGGTTATTTTAATAAATTTATATTTTGTTATATATTCTTATTAGTATTATTGTTATTATTATCGTTATTGTTATTAATTATTATTATTGTTATTCTTATTGCTATTGGAATTAATATTTGTTATTATTGTTGTTATTATTATTGTTATCGGTATTATTAATTTTATCATTATTATTAGCATTATTATTATTATAATTTTGTTTTAAGCCCGAACATGCTCAATTTTATATGCATTTTACTATTTGATTTAATGTATATATATATGTATGTATATTTTAAATACCCTATTGTTCTTTCTTAATTATTTTCTTTTTGATTAAATTTGTTACAAAAAAATTTCGGTTCTTGATTGAGCTTTTCTTGTTGAACATATTATCTTTTATTTGTTGATTTAGATATATCTCTTATTGAACCATAAAACCCATTTTCATTTATTCTTAACCTAATTGGCTATTATTGGACCCTAATTCACCAACCCAGAACCCTAATTGTACCCTATAAGTACAGCCTTAATGCAAACCCTAAAAATTACACATAATCGAAACCCTAGCCACCTATTCTCTTTTTTCTCTCTCTCTACTCGCCGTTCTCTCTCTCTCTTTGTGTTTTCCTGCCAAAACACAAGAACCCTATTCCGTCGTCTTCCTCGGCCAGCTCCGACCACCCCCTGTGCTCCGGCAACCTCCCCCTCGTCGCCACTTCCTCCGGCTCCGCCTCCTAGCACCACCACACCGAAACCCCAGCGACCCTCCTCCCCTTCCCCTCTTCCTTGACATCAACAGCGACGAGAGCAGCAACCCATCGCTGTTCTTCCTATTCAATCGCTGACCACATCCACCACAGCGCCGCTCGACCTCGCCAGTCGCCGCCCCCTTGCCGTCGATGCCAGTGCCGCTGCCCCTGGCCACTGTTGCCGTTGTCGCTATTGGCTGCTGTCTATCTTGCTATTTTTGCTGTTCATTTGAGGATTCTATTGGACGTATATTGCACGTGTTATTATTTGCTAGTTCATGGGTTCGTTGCTTTGGGATTCTTATCCTGTTATTCTTGCTGTTCGTTTTTACCGTCTAACACGCAAGTCACCATCCACTTGAATTCTTAATTGTATCAAATTCAAGTTTCATTGAAATTCTTGCAAGTAGATCCTTTGTTTATCGTATTATACTTTGTTCATCTCTTAGTTGGGTCTATTGAGGGTTTACACGAGCTAACCCCAATATTCTTGACATCGTGCCACTTTTGACTCTAAAGTTTGGATCTTTCATGAGTGCATATAGAGATGATAGTACGGTTGTTCATATAATCGTCACACAAATAAATTATTGTAGAGACAATGGATATGTTGTATGTTGTTTGAACGATTGATGATTGATTGATGATAAATTGATGTACGAGTGTAACCCCTGTTATCCCAAAAATGTATTTTCCGTGTATTTTTTATATTTAAAATTTATGTAAATTAGTTTTCCGCTTTCAAATTCTTTTTCTTAAATTGTATTATTGGACCTCCTATTAAAATCTATTTCCGATCAATACTTTTATTTGTAACTATTTTCTATGATTTTTATATTGAAATACCATTCTTATATTTTGTAATTATTTCTCTTATTATTATTATTATTAGTATTATTGTTATCATTGTTATTTTTGACTAGTTATTAGAAATCCTGTTTTATCTACCAACTGCATTTGTAGTATCTCAAATAAATAAAATTTGGTAATGCAAATTACATTTTTATTATAAACAATATTTGTATTGGTTATTTTATTTTTCTATTGAATTTTTAAAACCCTAATCTATTTTTAAAACCCATTACCTTACTTAAACCCAAACCCTATTGAAACCCAATTACCCATTATATCCTAACTACTCATCTGTTTTAAACCCCAAACCCAGTTATTTACCAAACCCGATACCCACTCTCTCCCTAACCCTATTTCTATACCCCCATATATAAACCCACCTATATTCCTGTTCGTCTCTGTAATGCCCTAAATTTTCATTTAAATAAGAAATGTTGATTTTCACGTGTTGTGCACGTGCAAAAATTCACTATGCATATTTATATTTATAAGATTTCCTTTTGTAACATGAATAATTATTTCTTTCTTTCTCTTTATCTTTCTAAAAAGCCTATTTTATAAAGCCTAAACATTATTTTCTTATTTTGAGCCCACTCTAATAATTAAATATTTTATTAATTATCCCATAAGCCTGAACCCGCTATTTTGAAGCCCACAAACTTAATCAATCTTTTAAATTGTCACAACTTGTCATGTAGACACAATTGATGAACAATTGATTGATTAAATTTGTACAAACTTCAAATGGGGGGCACTAGAAGGGCACGTGCATGCACGTAGTGTGCTTTGCACGCCCTTAGGGACCGGAGTGCATAAGAGAAGAGTGGGAGAGTGGGTGTGTGTGCATGGGTGGTTATTTGCTTATGGGTGGTTGCTACAACTTCCTATCTTATCCGAGCCATCCATCTACAACCATCTAATGAATACCTAGCCCTCCAATCTATCCTAGAACTAGTATCAATACCCCCTACCTTCATGTATACAACACTAAGAAAAAAATAATTGAAAGGAAGAAACTATATAGGTGAGTAATATATTGGAGAGTAAAAGATTGAGAGTGCATTTTTGTGTGTGTCCCAACCAAAGGAGGCCGGCCCCATCCCCAAGCACAAGTGAAGCATCGGGTTGCACCAAGGAACAAGAAGGAGAGCTTTTTGCAACACAATCTAGGAGGAGAAGGCTACTCACTTGCATTCTAGGAGACTCTAGGCGCTTTCATTTCATTTTTCTCCAAAGAGGTGGGTGTTTCTCATTACTTCTAGAATTAGATACCATGCTAGGAATGATTTTAATGAAATTATTATGAATCAACTAGTTAAAAATTGGAACCATGCTTGTTTAATTAAAAGTAGAGTGGTAATTTAGAGAATAATTGATGGATTGATTGCTAATGAATAATTGTTGATTAATGTATTAGAAATCTCCATATTGTTGTGCTTCATGAACGTTCTGGTAAAAACATTTGTGATTGAATGCATCATGTGTAGTTAATTGCCAAAAATAGATTTTTATTTTTTTGTAGAATGTTGAGATTTTTGTGTTCTAAAAATGTAGTAGGATGTTAATAAGAAAGAGGACAAAAGAACATAGTAGTTGTGGAATTCTAACTCTAAATTATGAAGAAATGTGTTATTGTTCTCAATGTCGAAATTATGGACATAGAACACAAATTAGGACTAAAATACATGTTTTATAAAGCGAATAATATTTATAAAAATACTGGTTTGCTGTAGATTTATGCATATTATAATCTGGAAAATTTTGCTTTCGAAATTGAAGAAAAAGCAATAAAATTGTTTTTGAGAATCATGAAATATAGATATGAACAGAGAACTAGTTCATACCTAATTAAATCCTTTTCAAAACAATCTGGTCGCTTAGACCAGTTGGTCGGAAGGGTTTCAGTCGCTACAGTAGCGGGGGCTTAGTCGCTGGTCTCGGGTTCGATACTGAGAAGAAGCTTTTCATATTTTTTTTTGTTAAAAACCCCAAACACCGAATGCCAATACATAGGGACAATAAACCCCTATCATATCGCCTCGGTGGCTTGGCGTAGTGGTCTTGGGCGCTGTCCTTTGGGCTGCTGGTTGCGGGTTTGAATCCGGGTGTGGGCTTTGGTTTAAAAAGTTTTTTTTGGAGAAGTTAAGAGTTTTTGAGTTTTTTAAAAGTAAATTAAAATTCAAGAAAAATATGGAAAATTTTCTGAAATTATTTGGACTTCATAAGAGAAATTTTTATAACTTTTGGAAAAGTGTAATTGAGAAATTGAGGCTATTTTGCAAGAAAGGACTTGTTTTTAATTAAATTGTCGTTTGGGATAAAGGAAAAATAAATGAGTTTTTTTTAAGAGTTTTAAAATAAGAATTAATAATGAGAAATTTGAAATTGTGATTTGTGTAACTAATTGAAATTATAAATTATAATTTTTAGTACGGATTGAAAATAAGAATAAGAGATTGGTGGAATGAATGAACTATTGAATATGACTAGTTGAAATTTATTATTATTTTTCGCATGAGATTGTGTATGGAAATGAAATATTGAATATGATGAGTTTGAAGGATATGGATACATGAATACTATGATTATGAAATGTAAATTGTGATTAATCATGAAAAGACTTTATGAGCATGAAAAGCTCGATGTTGTAATTGTGAGTTGAAATTGAGAACTAGGGTGTAGCTAAGCCTTATACCGGCAATAAAAAAAATGTGGAAATGATATTCGAAATAAAAAGACCAAGATTTGGATCATGTGAAATAAATGAATAAGACCGGTATAGTGGGAGTGCTAAACTCTAAGGGATTGATTTTATTCATGATTCAATTAGTCTAAGAATTAGACACATAGCGAAGATGTGATGAAAGTAAGAGAAAAACTTTGAGTATGAGGGCCATTGGATTGGCGGTGTAAGAGTATTCACAGGATGTCCCATGATGCGTCATGAGTAGGACGTGGATACTGCTCCAGAGTACCGTCCTGGTGGCGAAGCTCGTGGGGTGTTTGACGACTGCGGGTGGTGTCATGTCTATGGTAGGAGCTGAATTATCACAGGATGCCTGCATGATGAGTCATGTGTCAGTGCGTTGGGATTCCCTGCAGGGCGCCTAGACATGAGTTCGTAGGTCATAAAACATCTAGGATACTTACCGTAGTTACAGTAGTAGATTAAGTCATGACGAGGGATTGAACCCTACAAGATGAAGAACGGTTAAGGGCTTGCCCTCGGACCTATGTAGTATGGGCTGCATAGACTCTGAACAAGTGCACATTAGTGTCATATAAATAGAAATAATTGCATTAAGGGCTAAGTGCACATTCAAAACACGACATCAATAGGATAGTCCCTTTAGCTTTGTGTGTGAACAAGTTTGTGGTTTACTAAGTATTGAGAATCGTTATACTGTTTCCGGTATAGAGAGGATGGCCATGTATAATATTTCGTCAGTTGGATGAACTGACGTGCCCATAGTTTTACATGCAGGGTAAAGATGCTCGACAAATTGAAGTATACATGCTGCTCAAAGATTGATTTAAATGTTGTTTCATGTAATTACTGTAAAATTGCTTCCATTGTAATAATGTAAAGGTGTAATGTAACTCTGATGCAAGAAATGTTTCAATTTCCTTATAAAATTGTACGAAAGAAGTGTAAAGATCCTGTGGAATTTTGAATTCGGTTGTATTTTGGACTTCGGGGTGTTACAGAGTGGTATCAGAGCACGCTTCCAAGTAGTACAAATTTATAAGGAACGACACCCTAGAAGTGGACATTAGAGCGTGTGTTAAGTCTAGAGATTTAAATGTAAGTCACTTACATTTGTGTTACTCTATGATTTATGCTTCTTCTCCTCTTTCTTTAAGATGGCGGACCACTTCGACCCAGTCGGAGATGACAATTGGCACATCATTGAGAAAGATTACTACCCCGGGCAAGCTGATTCAGACGAGGAAGATCCCGATGAAGTGGAAGAGGAATGGCCTGAGTTCCGAGAGATCACTCCACCTCCGGATTCATCTGATGATTCTTCTGACGAGGAAGAACCAGTTCAAGGAAATCTCACTATGTCTCTTTAGAGGCAGGTAGAGACTCTACGGGAGAGAGTCGGGCTACTAGAGACTCAGTTGGCAAAGCGCAAGGATGATATTGCAGTTCTCAGTCATCGTGTTTGGGAACTCGAAAAGAGAAAAAACATGACCAATGTACTGAAGGAGAAAGTGGAGGAACTACGGGAAGAGCTTCTTGAAGCCAAAAGGAACCGTAGGAGTTAGACTGTTGTATCTTCTACTGCTTTCATTTGATGTCAAAAATGTTTTAAGTCCGAATGCATAAAGTTTGAAATTCAATGAAATGGAAAAGTTGATTTAAAATTCATGTTTATACTTCGAATTTAATGGATCTTTTTCATCAGAATATGGCTGGAAGACGAGCTCAAAATGGTGAAGGTCTGGACTTGGAAACGGAGCTAGCGAGGGTCTATCAGACACTCAATGCCGTTGTCATGAATCAGAATCAGGGAAGGGTGCCTGCGAATCCAGTACCCGAAGCAATCAAACTCGTGGAATCATTTAAACGGATGAAACCATCGGTGTTTGAGGGGAAGTCTAACCCTGACACGGCTGAAAATTGGATCCGACAGGTAGAGACTATCTTCGAAGTCTTGGAGACTCCGAAGGGCAGCAAGATGAAGCTGGCTGCACTGCAATTCGAGAAGGATGCGGCTGTATGGTGGCAGTCGATGAAGCGGACGATGGGAGACTTGATTCTTGGCTGGGAGGAATTCTCGGAGGAATTCCGTAGTCATTATTTTCCCTCAGACGTCCAGAAGAAGAAGGCCATGGAGTTTCTGGTGCTGCAGCAAGGTGGCATGTCGGTTAGAGAGTATGAGACGAGGTTCAATCAGCTCTCAAGATATGCACCCAAATTGGTGATGGACGAGGAGAAGAAGGCTCGAATGTTCGAGCATGGTTTAAGGCCAAGTTTGAGTTCCGGGATGATACCCCTCGGTATCAGGAGGTTTGACAAGCTGGTCAAACGAGCGGCAGCCACGGAGGCGGACATGGAGCAGTTCCACGCTGTTCAAAATCGAAGGAACAACTGGAATGTGGGAAAGAGGCCTGCAGTTGCTGGCAATATCAAGGGATAGCCACCGGCTTAAAGGTTCAAGCCTACGGGTGCGAATGTTGTTTAGGTGGTAGGAAGACTCGGGAATACTTAGGTGAGACCTTCGATGACTTGTTTCAACTGTGGGGAGACAGGCCACTACAAGTCTCATTGCCCCAAGCTGCAGGATGTCATCTGTAATGGACCAACTCAGCAGACCGGGAATAAGCCGTACCAACAGGGACGAGTATTTGCCTTGACTAAAGCTAACGCTGATGAGGTGGATCACATCATTACTGGAACAAGTGGGGGAGTGTAGGAGTGCTCTTTTCTTTTTCTGTTATCTCTTTTCTCGTTAATTAGTACACTGTTATGTAACGAGTGTGTGTTATATAATAGGAAAACTTTATTTGAATGGAAAGAAAGCTGTTGTCTTGTTCGATATTGGGTCCTCTCACACTTTTGTATCACCTAAGTTTGCTAAAGTTCTAGGAGTCGAACCGAAGATATTTCAGGTAAGGTTTTAGCAGTAGCTACTCCGTCAGGGGAGACTCTAACCACTGATCGGTACTATGCTGATTGCGAGATCGTGATTGGAGATAGAATTTTTGGGATTGATCTGATCGAGCTGAATGTCTTGGGAGTCGATGTTATCATTGGCATTGATTGGATGTCGGTGTACAGTGCGAACATCGAGTAACAGTGAAGGCTCTAGGTAGACCTGAAGTCACTTTCCAAGGGAAGAAGAGATGTTCTGGTCTAGTGGTAGCTATCTGCAAGAGGGATATTCCTGTAGAGGTGCAGCAAATTCCTGTGGTTCGGGATTATCTGACTGTATTCTTGGAAGATTTACCTGGGTTACCCCTGCATCGTGATGTAGAGTTCAGTATCACTATTCAGCCAGGGAGTGCACCTATTTCCAAGGCACCGTACAGGATGGCGCCTGTGGAGCAGGATGAGATCAAACGGCAGATTGAGGAACTATTAGAGAAAGGCTTTATTCAACCGAGTGCGTCACCTTGGAGAGCGCCGGTGCTTTTGGTAAAGAAGAAGGATGGATCGATGAGAATGTGCATCGATTACTGAGAGCTGAATAAGGTCACTGTTTAGAATAAATACCCGATTCCACATATTGATGACTTGTTCGATTGTCTACAAGGAGCAGCTATTTTCTCCAAAAATAGATCTTCGATCAGGCTATCATCAAGTTCGAGTGAAAGCTGAAGACGTGCATAAAACTGCATTCAGAACTCGACACGGGCATTATGAATTCTTAGTTATGCCGTTTGGAGTGACGAATGTGCCTGCAATCTTCATGGATATGATGAACAGAGTTCTGAGGTTGTTCTTTGATTCTTTTGTCGTGGTGTTTATCGATGAGATTCTTGTGTACTCCAAGTCGGAGGAGGAGCACGCGGAGCATCTGGCAGCAGTTTTGAGGAAGCTTCAAGAGTAGGAGTTGTATGCCAAGTTATCCAAGTGCGATTTTTAGAAATCTGAAGTGGCATTCCTAGGTCACATCTTTTTTAAGGAGAGAGTGGCAACTGATCCTCAGAAGATAGAGGCAGTGAGATATTGGGCAAGGCCTACTACAGTGAAGGAAATCAGGAGTGTCCTTGGATTGACGAGATACTGCAGGAGATTCATCCAGGGCTATGCTCAGTTAGCCGTACCGCTCACTAGTTTGACCAAGAAAAATGTGAACTTCAAGTGGACCGAACAGTGCGAGGCAAACTTTCAGGAATTGAAAGAGAGGCTGACTACCGCACCCATTTTGGCTCTGCCTAGAGCAGGTGTTGAGTATGATGTTTACAGCGATGCTTCACATCGTGGGCTTGGTTGTCTCTTAATTCAAGAAGGAAAAGTAATCGATTGTGGGTTTAGGCAACTAAGACTGCGTGAGAAGAATTATCCGACTCATGATTTGGAGTTGGTTGCGATTATCTTCGCCTTAAAGCAATGGAGACATTATGTGTATGGTGAGAAGCTGAACATGTATACAGACCATAAAAGCTTGAAGTACATCTATCAGTAAAAGGATCTGAACCCGAGGCAAAGGAGATGGTTGGAGGTACTTGAGGACATTTGTCCAGAGATTAAGTATCATCCTGGGAAGGCTAATGTTGTTGCTGATGCACTTAGCCGTAAGAACAGTCTGGCAGGTTTGATTACAACTCAGAGGCAGCTGGCAGAGGAGTTGGATCAGGCTAGTATTGAAGTAGTTCTGCAAGGCTTGAGATCATCTTTAGCTCAGTTGAGGCTTCAACCAACGATAAATGAAAGGATTATCGCAAATCAGAAGGAAGATGCAGAGATTTAGAAGATGAAGGAGCAGGTTGGTGCTAGCAAGTTGTCCGAATTTCAGACCAGGGATGAAGTGCTGTGGTTTGGCGAGAGGCTGTGTGTTCCGGATCAGTCGGACTTGAAAGAAAGTATTCTTTAGGAAGCACATGCTACTCTTTTGTCAGTATATTCCGGGAGTACCAAGATGTACAAGGACATTAAACAGCATTTCTGGTGGTCAGGTTTGAAGCGGAGTGTGGTGGAATTTGTCTCGAGGTGTGAGATTTGCCAACAAGTTAAAGCCGAAAATCAGAAATCCGGAGGTCTATTGCAACCGTTACCTATTCCAGAATGGAAGTGGGATAACATCAATATGGATTTCATCACGGGTTTGCCCAAGAGCCCAAAAGGCAATGATGCGATTTGGGTCATAGTCAATCGACTAACCAAGTCTGCTCACTTCTTGGCAATGAAACTCACTGCTTCGATGGACAAGTTGGCTGAGATTTATGTTGGTGAGATCGTCAAGCTTCATGGTGTTCCGTTAACCATTGTGTCTGATCGAGATACGCGGTTTACTTCGCATTTCTGGAGGAGTCTTCAGACGGCTTTGGGTACCAAGACGAATTTCAGCACTGCTTTTCATCCCCAGACTAATGGGCATACCGAGAGAGTCAACCGTATTCTTGAGGACATGCTTCGGTGCTGTGTACTAGACTTTGGAGGCAGTTGGGTGAGGCATTTAGCTTTGGTAGAGTTTTCCTACAACAACAGTTTTCAGACTAGCATTGGGATGGCGCCGTACGAAGCTCTGTATGGCAGGAAGTGCAGGATGCCTGTCTGTTGGTTCAAAGTTGGGGAGCGTCAGATGCTTGGACCTGAAATTGTGCAGCAGACATCTGAAAAAATTGATCTGATCAGGAAGAGGTTAGTGGATGCTCAGAGTAGGTAGAAGTGCTATGCAGACAACCGGAGGAGGGACCTTGAGTTTGAGGTTGGTGACTTTGTCTTTCTGAAGGTATCGCCCAGCAAAGGCGTGATCCGATTCGACAAGGGTGGAAAGTTAGCTCCGAGGTTCATAAGTCTGCATAAGATATTGAAAAGGATCGGAAAAACTGCTTACCGGCTTGAGTTACCGGAAGAGTTATCTCAGGTGCACAATGTCTTTCATGTGTCTATGCTGAGAGGTTACATTCCAAATCCAAGTCATCATTTGCCCGAAGTACCAGAGGGTTTGTAGTTGGATCTGAGTTACATTGAGCTTCCAGCTAAGATTGTTGATCGTCAGGAGAAATTCTTGAGGAATAAGACGATACCGATGGTCAAGGTAGTCTGGAGAAACCAGTTGGTTGAAGAGCTACTTGGGAATCTGATGAGAGGATGATGAAGGATCATCCTGACCTCTTTGTTTGATTTGTAAATTTTTTTCTTCTTCTTGTGTTTTGTTTTCTCAGTCTTTAATTGTAGTTCCGGGGACGGAACTATTCTAAGGAGGTAGTGTTGTAATGCCCTAAATTTTCATTTAAATAAGAAATGTTGATTTTCACGTGTTGTGCACGTGCAAAAATTCACTATGCATATTTATATTTATAAGATTTCCTTTTGTAACATGAATAATTATTTCTTTCTTTCTCTTTATCTTTCTAAAAAGCCTATTTTATAAAGCCTAAACATTATTTTCTTATTTTGAGCCCACTCTAATAATTAAATATTTTATTAATTATCCCATAAGCCTGAACCCGCTATTTTGAAGCCCACAAACTTAATCAATCTTTTAAATTGTCACAACTTGTCATGTAGACACAATTGATGAACAATTGATTGATTAAATTTGTACAAACTTCAAATGGGGGGCACTAGAAGGGCACGTGCATGCACGTAGTGTGCTTTGCACGCCCTTAGGGACCGGAGTGCATAAGAGAAGAGTGGGAGAGTGGGTGTGTGTGCATGGGTGGTTATTTGCTTATGGGTGGTTGCTACAACTTCCTATCTTATCCGAGCCATCCATCTACAACCATCTAATGAATACCTAGCCCTCCAATCTATCCTAGAACTAGTATCAATACCCCCTACCTTCATGTATACAACACTAAGAAAAAAATAATTGAAAGGAAGAAATTATATAGGTGAGTAATATATTGGGGAGTAAAAGATTGAGAGTGCATTTGTGTGTGTGTCCCAACCAAAGGAGGCCGGCCCCATCCCCAAGCACAAGTGAAGCATCGGGTTGCACCAAGGAACAAGAAGGAGAGCTTTTTGCAACACAATCTAGGAGGAGAAGGCTACTCACTTGCATTCTAGGAGACTCTAGGCGCTTTCATTTCATTTTTCTCCAAAGAGGTGGGTGTTTCTCATTACTTCTAGAATTAGATACCATGCTAGGAATGATTTTAATGAAATTATTATGAATCAACTAGTTAAAAATTGGAACCATGCTTGTTTAATTAAAAGTAGAGTGGTAATTTAGAGAATAATTGATGGATTGATTGCTAATGAATAATTGTTGATTAATGTATTAGAAATCTCCATATTGTTGTGCTTCATGAACGTTCTGGTAAAAACATTTGTGATTGAATGCATCATGTGTAGTTAATTGCCAAAAATAGATTTTTATTTTTTTGTAGAATGTTGAGATTTTTGTGTTCTAAAAATGTAGTAGGATGTTAATAAGAAAGAGGACAAAAGAACATAGTAGTTGTGGAATTCTAACTCTAAATTATGAAGAAATGTGTTATTGTTCTCAATGTCGAAATTATGGACATTGAACACAAATTAGGACTAAAATACATGTTTTATAAAGCGAATAATATTTATAAAAATACTGGTTTGCTGTAGATTTATGCATATTATAATCTGGAAAATTTTGCTTTCAAAAGAGAAAAAAAAGAAACAAATTTGCTTTTGAGGATCATGAAATATAGATATGAACAGAGAACTAGTTCAAACCTTATTAAATCCTTTACAAAACAATTTGGTCGCTTAGACAGTTGGTCGGAAGGGTTTCAGTTGCTACAGTAGTAGGGGCTTAGTCGCTGGTCTCGGGTTCGACACAGAGAAAAAGCTTTTCATTTTTTTTTTGTTAAAAACCCCAAACACCAAAAGTCAATACATGGGGACAATAAACCCCTATCATATCGCCTCGGTGGCTTGGCGTAGTGGTCTTGGGCGCTATCCTTTGGGCCGCTGGTTGTGGGTTCGAATCCGGGTGTGGGCTTTGGTTTAAAAAGGTTTTTTTTGGAGAAATTAAGAGTTTTTGAGTTTTTTAAAATAAATTAAAATTCAAGAAAAATATGGAAAAATTACTGAAATTATTTGGACTTCATGAGAGAAATTTTTATAACTTTTGGTAAAGTGTAATTGAGAAATTGAGGCTATTTTGCAAGAACGGACTTGTTTTTAATTAAATTGTCTTTTGGGATAAAAGTAAAATAAATGAGTTTTTTTTAGGAGTTTTAAGTAAGAATTAATAATGAGAAATTTGAAATTGTGATTTGTGTAACTAATTGAAATTATAAATTGTGATTTTTAGTACGGATTGAAAATAAGAATAAGAGATTGGTGGAATGAATGAACTATTAAATATGACTAGTTGAAATTTATTATTTTTTTTCGCATGAGATTGTATATGGAATTGAAATATTGAATATGATGAGTTTGAAGGATATGGATACATAAATACAATGATTATGAAATGTAATTTGTAATTAATCATGAAAAGACTTTATGAGCATGAAAAGCTCGATGTTGTAATTGTGAGTTGAAATTGAGAACTAGGGTGTAGCTAAGACTTATACCGACAATAAAAGAAATGTGGAAATGAAAAAACTAAGGTTTGGGTCATGTGAAATAAATGAATAAGACCGGTATAGTGGGAGTGCTAAACTCTAAGGGATTGATTTTATTCATGATTCAATTAGACTAAGAATTAGACACATAGTGAAGATGTGGTGAAAGTAAGAGAAAAATATTGAGTATGAGGGTCATTGGATTGTCAGTGTGAGAGTATTCACAGGATGTCCCTTGATGCGTCATGAGTAGGACGTGGATACTGCTCCAGAGTACCGACCTGGCGGCGACGCTCGTAGGGTGTTTGACGACTGCGGGTGGTGTCATGTCTATGGTAGGAGCTGAATTACTACAGGATGCCTGCATGATGAGTCATGTGTCAGTGCGTTGGGATTCCCTCCAGGGCGCCTAGACATGAGTTCGTAGGTCATAAAATATCTAGGATACTTACCGTAGTTACAGTAGTAGATTAAGTCATGACGAGGGATTTAACCCTACAAGATGAAGAACGGTTAAGGGCTTGCCCTCGGACCTATGTAGTATGGGCTGCATAGACTCTGAACAAGTGCGCATTAGTGTCATATAAACAGAAATAATTGCATTAAGGGCTATGTGCACATTCACAACACGACATCAATAGGATAGTCCCTTTAGCTTTGTTTGTGAACAAGTTTGTGGTTTGCTAAGTATTGAGAATCATTATACTATTTCCGGCATAGAGAGGATGGCCGTGTATAATATTTCGTCAGTTGAATGAACTGACGCGCCCACAGTTTTACATGCAGGGTAAAGATGCTTGACAAATTGAAGTATACATGCTGCTCAAAGATTGATTTAAATGTTGTTTCATGTAATTACTGTAAAATTGCTTCCGCTGTAATAATGTAAAGGTATAATTTAACTCTGATGTAAGAAATGTTTCAATTTCCTTGTAAAATTGAACGAAAGAAGTGTAAAGATCCCGTGGAACTTCAAATTCGGTTGTATTTTGGAATTCGGGGTGTTACAGAGTGGTATCAGAGCACGCTCCCTCCACCTCCTAAGCCTAGTCGCGTCCTTCCTTCCACCCTGCGCACCCACTGCTCAGCCAGTCAGCACCACCCCACTGCACACCCCGAGCACCTTGTGCTCTTCTTCTTCGCCTGCTGTCGCGATGCGTACCCTAGCACCACACAGTCTCCGACGCTCCTCTGCAGCGCATCCAGAGTGTCGCCTCATCCCGTTCAGCCAGCGACTGCAACCTCGTCCTTGCGTCGTGCCGTAGCACCGCAGCCACCTGCGGCAGCGCTCTCCGCCTTGACGCCACAACCAGTCGCGACCGCAACAGCCTCCATTGTTTCCTCCGTTGTGCGGCAGCAGCACTACGAGCAACGACCGCCGGCGCTCCCATCGTCTTGCCCTTCTCCGACAGCCTGCAGCGACCTCCCTGCCGCGCTGCCTCTTTCCGAGCGCCAGCCAACCACAGTAGTGCACCCTTTTTGCCATGGAGTTGCTATTTTTATGGGTTGTTCTTTGAGTTTTGTTTGAGTGCATTATGGGCCGTCCGATCATCTTCATCACATCTCATCTTGATCTTTTTGATTGTGGACCGTCCGATTGTCGATATGATCCGATCATCATCATCATCATCAAGATACTTGGTTTCGACCGTCGGATCTCCCTTGATCATCACGATCGTGACCATCATCTTGATCTTGATCTTGATCTTCGATCAGAGTCAAATCTGATATGATCTTGATCTCTTGGATCTAACTGTCCGATTATGTTCGTGATCTATTCGTTGTGTTCGTGTTCGTGCCCCGCGATCCATTCCCGTTATTCTTGCTTTTGCTTCGTTCCTGTCTTCATCTTCCAGGAAGGTAACTTGTACTCAAATTCCTTTTGTATAATACAAGTCAAAAAAATACTGCTTACAGTGTAGTTGGGTTTTAGAGACAACTCTGTGGGTGTTATGTTTGATGGATTTTGTCTCTATTATGCTATTTGACCATAGTTTCCTCACGACATAAAATCGACATGAAACAACTAGGTTTTCGCCCATTCTTGACTTGATAATGTATGTGAACTATTTGTGAGAATTTGACTATTTGCTAAGATCCATGTGATTAACTTGTTGGGGACTTGATATATACTCTATTTCATGTTGTATGGAAACTTGGTAGACTCGATTTCATGTTTGGTGGTGTTCAGATCAAGTTTCGTTGGATCTATGTTGATTTTGGTTTTTGAAGAAATTCTGTGTTTTGCCGCTAATCTGTCTTGATCAGTAATTTAGACCATATTAAGTTCAGAAACATAATTTCAGTATAAAACATGAGTTTTAGAGAATTTCGTCTTCTTTCCAACCCCTCTGACCTTGCTCGATTTTGTTTTCGTATGTGTGAGTTATGACTATTTTACTATAGAGGTGTAATTCGTTTCCAGATTTCGTTCTTGATGATTTTGATGAGTAAATTATTTTGATACTTGTGCTACACATTATTTTGATCTGAAACTTTGGTCAGTTTTCCTATATCTACTTAGGGATTACCCAGAATTTTTGTGGATTTGATTGATGAGTTTTATGTGCCGTTTGATGCTCGGTTATGAAAACTATACTTGGTATATTTTGTTCGCTGTTCTGAAAAGAATCGTATTTTCACCCTGATTCCTTTTACTGTATGAAAAATATTTGTAAAATACGAAAGTTAATATATTTTGTCTATTTTCATCTCCTGTTGGCGGATTTGAATTTCGTTTCACTGGTTGCGAGATATTATAGTTTTCGTACAGCAGTGTTGGAAATTCCAGGTTTGCCAAACTATCGTTTATTGATGTTTCCCGATTTTTGATGACTGATCTAATTTTACTGAAAAATTATGAAACTTTATATTTTGATACTAGACATATAGGGAATTACCCCAGATTTTTCCTGAATTTATTTGAGAAGTTTTGATGTTGTTTTCCTGACTTTGAATTAGTTTTCCAGATTTCTGGCTGAACCTATTTTCTGTATTCAAATCAGTTTTGAGTTACGATTTTGTGAATTACTATATGACTTATATATAATCGCTGGATTCTTGTGGAAGTCTATTTTCCAGATTCTTTGACGGATTCAGATTTGGATTTCTGTAGTAATGGGAATCACTGTTTTAGTACTGTACTGTCTTGATATTTTGAATATGAACATACACTGTTTTGCTCGTTTATGTGCCTGTATATCCTCTATGCATGTTTATTGTTTCCCTGAACCTAATACTGATTATACCATGTTAGTTTGACACTATTTCGTAAACATTCATGCTTGTTTG
The DNA here is from genome assembly GCA_017893485.1 of Hemerocallis citrina. Taxonomy (NCBI): domain Eukaryota; kingdom Viridiplantae; phylum Streptophyta; class Magnoliopsida; order Asparagales; family Asphodelaceae; genus Hemerocallis; species Hemerocallis citrina. Next base: position 37,529,194 of record CM030365.1, read on the forward strand.
ATGAGCATAATAAAAGTAACCAAGCCGGGATTTCTTAAGGGAAGATCTAGTAGTGGAAAATATGGAAACGTGTACTTGGAAGGGAACTAGTGTTCCATACTATTACTGCTACTGTTACTATTACTGTTACTGTTATCTGACCCTGTCTACATTACTTCCTATAGGAAGGTGTAGAGGAGAAGAGAACCACTAGGTTCTTACTGTTACTGTTACTGCTACTGCTACTGTTACTGAAACCTGAGTACACTGCTCCATTATGGTCCACTACGAAATCTAAAAGCGAAACTGTTTGTTGTAGCAACCATGTGTTATGTTTTTGGGGCGTATGAAGTGCTACCTATCTAGTAATACACACAAGACTGTAAGAGCATAAGACTGATACTGTTGGACTGATACTGTTATACTGTTACACTGATATACCGAGCTTACTGTTACTGGACACTGTTAGTTGCCATATGACACTGCATTTGACATAAACATCTGTACTGTTAGTATACCATGCTAGTTGACCTTGTTTTACTAATTCATGCTAGTTATCACTGTTGATGCATTATTCCATGCTATTTTTTAGGTTTCCCATGTGCTTGTATCCTACATTATAAGTGGCCCGTAACTTGCAATTGAAGGGTCCTTTTTTTTCTCTTTCCTTCTCTTGCAAATTGTCAATTGCAGATTTTGGTGATCAGCTGCCCGATGGAGGATGTGATCTAAAGTTCTAGTTGGCTGGAGCTTTTGCTCTCTTCATTTATTTCCTGTTGCTCAATTTGAACATTGTATCTGTTACTTGTATTCTTTGTGTTTGGATAGTATGACCCAGGATTTTGACTTATTCAAATCATGACTATTTGAGATATATATATTTGGTTTCAAGTATTATTGTTGGTAATTGGTTCATATGTGCAAGTAGTTGTATCTTTTGCTTCCGACTCTGATTATTTCTGTGAAATGTTGTAAGGATTCTTGAACAGCTTATGGATGATGAATATCATTCGCAGGAATTTTGTTGCGTATCCGTATTCCGTATTCTTTTTTGGAAAGCGGGGCGTGATAGGATTTTTAGTGGTATCAGAGCCCAGGTTTGGCTAATGTATTAGTTGCCTAATATATTAGACAAGCTTGGCTCGATCTGGGATCGGCTTAACATCTCACCAACCATGCATACATGAATGAATCATTATCAACATTGATCTGGATAGTAGTCTTATTCCATTCATTTTAATCCCTTCTTATTCTATCCCTTGATTCCTTGATTCTTCCGTCTCTTTTGCAGTTGTCCTCTTTGATTGATTTCTCCTTGGGTATGAATTCATTCTTTTGTACCCATGTTCTCTCTAATTCCGGTGCAAGCAATCTCTTATCTTCTGCTTGCCTTATTGATTCCCTCTTATTTCTGCTCGTGTACCATTCATTGCTTTCTGTGCCTTGCATTCATCCTCATTTATTGATTCATTTGCCCTATTCTCTTCAAATTCCGCTTGTGCCCCATCATTCTTCTTCTTCATATTCAATTCTTTGATTTCTTATTTTCTTTCGTCCCTTGCAGTCGTCCTCCTTGTTGACTCTTTATTGAGTATAAAATTCATTCTTCTCTTTCCTATATTTTCTTTATATATATATATATATATATATATATATATATATATATATATATATATATATATATTCCGAATATTTAGTGTATTTCGATTATTATTTGTTATATTTTGGATTTTCTATAAAATTGTTTTCTAAAACAAAAATTTTGTTATTTCGAATAACTGTGTATTTTAATATCACAAATATCAAAATGTAACTTCGTACTTAAATTGAGCAATCAATATCTAAGTACGTGTGGAAGATTGCATCATCTTGTTCATCATTTTGTTGCAATTGGATATCAAGATGGCAAACCTGCAACTAGACGTCAATGGAGGAAAATTGCAACTGGATATCGGGGTGGCAAAATGTGCATCCGAATATCTAGATGGAAACCTGCAACCTGATGTCGTGGAGACAAACCTGCAACTTGATGTCAACAAGGCAAGTCTATAGATGGATATAGATGAGGCGAACCCACATCAAAGAATTTTTTTTCTATTATTATTATTGTTTTCCTTATTATTATTTTTATTATTGTTATCATTGTTATTACTATTACTATTATTATTATTGTTTTCATTATTTTATTATTGTTGTTAATATTGAATTATTTTCACAAAAATGATAAACCCCAAATTATATTCTGTCTTGCATTATTATCCTTACCAGTATTGTTAATATTTTTATTATTATTAATATTATTTTTACCAGTATGATTATGATAATTATTATTGTTATTATTATTTTTATTATTTTCTTATTATTATTTTATTATTAATATGTGTTGATTTTTGTATTATTAATATTATTTTTGTTAACACCCATTAGTTTTGACCTAATTATTTTAATTAAAGCCCTCATCTAAAGCCCAATTTTATTCTGGTGTGTCATTCTTTTCTTCCTGCTCGGATCGTCGCTTGGTGTCACGTGGTCTACAACGACATGTCTGCAGTTTGGAACGTCACCATCAGAGTGTCGCAGCGGGGCGTTGTGGGCTCATAACCCACATGTCCCAGGATCCTCTTCTTGCTTCTCCTCCCCTGTATTGTTTGTTTTGTTCCATTCCTTGCATTTGTCCTCATCCGTTGACTCATTGCTTGGTTCATCTCTTCCTTGTCCATCATTTCTTCGATTCCGGCTCTATCTATTTCTTCATCTCCTTGTCTTTTATTTTGCAAGCCTTGTGTTGTTTCTTCTTCATTTTTGATACTGGTTACTTCCACCTTGCATTCCATTTTGTTATCGTGCATCCATTCATTATTTGATTCAATCCTTCCCTGTCTTTTCTGTCCTTGATTTCAGTTCTGCCTACTCCCTACCTTGCTTTGTTATCTTGTGTTGTTTCTTTTCTTTTGATACTGTTTATTTTCTTTCTTGCATCCCATTTGACGTCGTTGTTATCCACTCCTTCTTTTTCCTGTGTTGCCCCTGCTTTGTTCTTTTCCCTTTAGCCCTCTGCTTTGTTACCCTTCCCCCCAGTTTGTTTTTGCCTTATCCTATGTAACGCCTAAGCAAATTTCGAGGAAGAAATTTTGTTGTAAGGTGGGTAGGATTTGTAACCCCTGTTTTCCCAAAAATGTATTTTCCGTGTATTTTCGGTATTTAAATTTTATGTAAATTAGTTTACCGCTTTCAAATTCTTTTTCATAAATTGTATTATTAGACCTCCTATTAAAATTTGTTTCCGATCAATACTTTTATTTATAACTATTTTCTATGATTTTTATATTGAAATACCATTCTTATATTTTGTTATTATTTCTCTTATTATTATTATTATTAGTATTATTGTTATCATTGTTATTTTTGACCAGTTATTAGAAATCTTGTTTTATCTACTAACTGCATTTGTAGTATCTTAAATAAATTATATTTGGTAATGAAAATTACATTTTTATTATAAACAATATTTGTATTGGTTAATTTATTTTTCTATTGAATTTTTAAAACCCTAATCTATTTTTAAAACCCATTACCTTAATTAAACCCAAACCCTATTAAAACCCAATTACCCATTATATCCTAACTAATCATATGTTTTAAAACCCAGACCCGGTTATTTACCAAACCCGATACCCGCTTTCTCCCTAACCCTATTTTTATAGAGCATAGTGGGTAAATACCCCACTTTTCAAAAATATTTAGCCAAATACCCTCCTTCCAAAAATATTTAGCCAACTACCCCTTTTAATTAAATAACCAAAAAGCAAAATTTTATATATAAACCCACTCTAGAAATTATAAACTATAATACACCTTCACCTTAAAAAAGCTGGATAATTCACAGAAAATAGAGAAACTTAAATTAAAAAATCTTTCAAAATTCAAGATTAGATACGTTGACAAAAGATTAGTAGAAAGTAAGCATATTGCCAGTAAAGAAATATCAGAATACCTATTACTAACAATAAAAGTAACTAATCAACTACCTAAAGAGATACAAAAACAAATAGCATACAAAGTATTAGATTACAGAAACGAAGAAGCAAGTTGGTATTACCAACACCTACTAGCAGACAAAATAGTAGGACATGGAGCCAAAAATTTATTTAAACATACAAGACTTGGAAGAAGTTCACAGCGGTCCTGAAATGTTCATTGATATAAGAAAAGATTTAAGAATCATAAATAAAAATATAAAAGAATTAGGAAGATATATGACAGAATACCCAGAAGAAGAACTGGGCATAACAGAAGAAGGCATGCAAGAACTAGAAGCCATAACGAAGCTTAACATAAACATTCTAGAAATAGAAGATTTAATGGCAAATCCTAATTCAGAAGAAGTGCAAGAAGCCTTGAAAAATCTAGACATAGCATACGAAGAAGTAAAAATGGACCAAGGTAAAATTATTGAAAAACCTTCAGAAATTCCAAGTAACATGTATGAAATCTTAAGACCACCACCTCACAAAAAACCATACCAATTACCATGGAAATGGCAAAATACAAAAAGAAGAATACAACTAGGGAAAGGTAAAGAAAAAGAAACTCCAAAATATGAGCCAACAGAACACTTCGAAAAAGGAATAGCAGGAAATGGAGAATGGTTAGACCTAGATTGCATAAAAGATGTAGATAGAACAACTGAAGAATGGGTAAAAGCGTCACTAATAGTAGGATTTAGACAAAACCTTAACGGAAATGCATTTGAAAAATTCATAGAAGCTACCTTTATGGGAGTAGTAGCAAAATGGTGGAATGGACTAGAAGAAGAAGAAAGAAATACTATAAGAAAATCAAGACCAATTGATGATAATGGAACTGAAGAAAGTTCAGCACAACGGACTTTAGGTTTAAAAGAAATAATTACAAATTACGAAAAGCAATAAGAACAGAATTCAGCGTATACGATAAAGGAGAAAAACACACTATATATAAAAAGAATCAAGCAAGATGGAGACTAAGTAACTTAGAAATATGCGACATGTGCCATTTTGACAACTATGCTTGTGAATTCCGAGAATATTATCAAGATAGTTATTACACAAAAGAAGAACGGAGTCCAATTTTAGACTCATTCTTTCTAAAATTACCTGATCCATGGAGCATAAACATATATAGTGCATACGTAAATGAGAAAGTAAAGCCTGAAGTAGACACTTTAGGGTATAGAACGCAATTTGTAAAAGACTATAGAGACAAAGTATGCCAAGAGGCCAGGGCAACAATGAAATATTACAGAACATATAAGCAAAGAATTTGCTGTGAAGATGCAAGACCGAACCATTGGGAATGCAATAATAACTATAGATACAATAACTATAAATACACAAAGAAGAATAATCAGAAATTCCAAAAATATCAACCAAAATATAGGAAAACTTTTAAGAGATATAGAAAACCTTTTAAAAAATACTTTAGAAAAATAAATAAAAATAAAAATAGGCAGTATACGAAAAATCCAAAAAAATGTAATTGTTACATATGTGGAGAGGTAGGACATATATCACCAAATTGTCCTAAAAGAATGAAAAAAGAAAATGTAAAATACGTTGAAGAAATTGAAAAAATGAATAACATAAATTATGAACCCATAGAATATGATGAAGAATGGTCAGATATAAGTGAAGATGAAGAAATAATGGTAATGGAAGAAGATAGTGGAAGTAGTGAAGGTGAAACAGAAGAATGTGAAATATACATGTCAACTGATCTAACAGAAATAGGAGAACCCTCAGAAAGAGAAGAAAACAATGAAGAATTAAGAGAAAGAATGTGTTTTGACATACAAAAATACGATAAAATAAGAGAGACCAAATTAGATATAAATCTAAAAGAAATCTTTAAACTACCAATATTTGAAAGAAAGAAAAGCACCATAGTAATAGCTAGGAATAATGAACAACCTATAGACATTGAACAAGCACAAGGCAAAATCATAATCCCATTAATAACAGAAAGAATAATAAGACAAGAAATGGAAAAGATAAACGAAAAAACAAGAAAAACATTAAGACACATACATTTAGGAGCTGTACAAATAATAATAAAAGCCTATTTTAAGGAAGGAATAAATACACCACTCCAAATATATCTAATGGATGATAGGATAATATCAAGTACACAAGACGCCTTAATAGGAATAGTGTAAGGAAACCTAATGTACCAAAAGATAAAGTTCACAATAAAACCTAATTTCTCTATAAGCATGACAGAAGAAAATAAAGATAAAAGTCTAGTCATGTATCATAAGTTATCAGGTATAGAAATGTTAGAAAAAAGCAAAGTTATGAGCATTCAAATAAGAAATATTTACGCTTTCACTAGTAAGCACGAAGTAAAGAACAGAAATACGGACAATTTTAAAATAGAGCTGCTATTCAGCGAAATCATAAGGTACAAACGAGCTAGAGAAAATCCTGAAATGACTATACCAAATTATATAGAATTCGACTTTAATAAAGCAAAAGAAAAAGAAAAAGAAAAAGCACCACAAATAATGTTCGAAAAGAGATCACTATTAATAAGAAATAAACAACAAGCATTAGAAATAATACCAATAATAAATACATTAGAACACCAAAATAATAACCAATTTAAAATAGAAATAGAATATTATGACAGCGGAAAATGGAATAAACAAATAGCCTTAGTCGACACAGGAGCTACTAATTCACATATTAAACAAACAAATATAAAAACCACTGAATTGATAACATTAGATAACCCATATTATTACTTAGATTATTACAATAATAGACATCCAATTGTACATAAAATCATACTACCACTAAGGATAAATGGTAAAAAAGAAATGTTGTTACATTTACATGTAGACCCAGAACAACATGTTAATGATATGTTATTAGGAACTGACTTCCTTACATCAGTACAACCTTACTCAATTCAAGAAGAAAAAATTATAATAACAGTAAACAATGAAAGCATGATAATAAATAGGATATCAGACAAATGAATCCATTAAGGGAAACAAAAAACACATTATACATCCTAACAGAATTTGTTTACGACGGATACAAATCTAGAAACTATCATAGTCTAATAGACACCGGAGCAGGTACTAGTTTATGCCGCGAGAATATACTACCAAAATGGAAACAAGATGGTTTTAATAAAAAAGGCATATCTAGATTAACCGGACAAACCATCATACTGGACAAATACCAACAAAACGTTAGTGTACAAATAGGAAGTTACATACTAAAAATACCCATAGTATACCAATTTAACGATATGAATAATGACGTACTCTTAGGAAATGACATCTTCCAACAATACTATCCCATAACTATATCACATAAATCAGTTGTATTTACAACACCTTGTGGACACCAAGCAATAGCAATTAGAATAACACAACCATATTCCAGAACTGACCTACCACACATCAGAGTTTCTTCAACCCAGCGTGGTGAATATCAATACTTACCAAATAAAACTAGAATACAACAAGTTCAAATAACTACTACAAAAGAAATTTTACAAAAACAATTAGAGGATCTGTGCGGAGAAGACCCCTTAGCAAAATGGAACTTAAGTAAACCCACGACACATATAGAGTTAATAGATAAGAACAAAATAATTAAAATTAGACCAATAAGACATACTCCAACAGACCTAGAAGAATTCAAAATACACATAAAAGAATTAGTAGAAAATAATTATATAAGAAAATCACAAAGTCCTCATTCATCACCAGCATTCATAGTAAAAAAACATTCAGAAGAAAAAAGAGGTAAATCTCGAATGGTAGTAAATTACACGGAATTAAATAAAAATACTAAGAGATTTGGATATCCACTACCAGATATACAAATACTACTTAGCACAGCAAGAACAAGAAAAATATATTCGAAATTTGACTGCAAATCAGGATTTTATCATGTAAAATTAACAGAAGATTCAAAACCTTTAACGGCATTTAGCACACCTCAAGGATTTTATGAATGGAATGTATTACCATTCGGCTATAAAAATAGCCCAGGAATATTTCAAGAATATATGGATAAGATTTTTGAAAAATACAACAATTTCATATTGGTGTATATAGATGATATTCTAATAGGGTCAGAAGACGAAGAACAACATAAAGAACATCTACTAAAATTTATAGAAATAGTGAAAGAGGCAGGCATTATACTATCAAAAAAGAAGATGGAATTATTCAAAACTGAGATAAAATTCTTAGGAACAAAATTATCACATGAAGGAATAGAATTACAACCACATATAGCAGAAAAAATAAAGACTTTTCCTAATGTCTTAAAAGAAAAAAGAGAAGTGCAAGCTATAATAGGATTACTAAATCAAACAAGAGGATACATACCAAATTTATCAGCAAAAACAAATTGGTTGCAACAAAAACTCAAGAAGTCTAAGAAATGGGAATGGACCCCGGAGGATGAAGAGAAACTTAAAATATTAAAACAACAAACTTCAGAGTTACCAAAACTAAGACTACCGGTTAAAGAATGTTCTTGGATAATAGAAACTGATGCATGTGAAACTAATTGGGGAGCAGTATTAAAATTTATTGAAATAGGAGAAAGTGAAGAAAAATTAGCTAGATATACTAGTGGTTCTTTCACACAAACCCAACAAAATTACCACATAAACGAGAAAGAACTACTAGCAATCTTAAAAGCTATAAAAAAGTTTGAACTATTCATAATACATACAAAATTTACGGTAAGAACAGATAATACCCAAGCAAAAAGTTGGATCAATAAGATAATAGACCCAACCATAGCAAATAAAAGATTGATAAGATGGCAGATGGAGTTAGCACATTACGATTTTGTGATAGAAAACATAAAAGGAAAACTTAATATTTTAGCCGATTTTTTATCAAGAAATTAACTATTTCGCTTGTTGCAGAATGGAAGCCAGAGTTCAGCAAATAGAACACGATATAGTCTACCTAAAGGAGACAGTGGAGCAATTAAAAGGAGAATTTAACCAAATACAGCTGCAAATATGTGGTCTTCAAAGTATATTTTACCAATATATAAGTTCTGATCGTATTGAAAAAATGAGCGAAGGGAGTGAACCTACTAACCCACAAAATACAAGTGGGATCACAAAAATAGCCACACAAGAAGAAAACTCCACATCCATACAGCCCACTACCTACAAAGAGAGTTTACTCTCAGATCCTCCAAAATACTCCAAGAATGATTTATTTTTACAATATATTGAGAAATTATGCCAGACCACCCAGGTCAACCAATTTATCAAAACTATTTCTCAGCAACATATGAACAAAGCAATCATACTACCAGGAGCTAATCCAAAAACCGTAAGAGTATTGTTCGAAAGAGGACTTATCCACTGCATTTATCCATCTCGAGAATGTGAAGAACTTAGCCAGTTACCAAAAGAAGTATATAAAGCTGCTAAAAGTTATTTTGGTCTTACGAAGGCAACCAAGATATATGTTCGTATATTTTCAGAAATTCCAGAATTCCTAGAAGATAACGAAGAACTACCAGCTGAACATATTATAAAAATAGGGATGACCACGCAAATCTTGTTTGGAGCAACCAGTATCATACCATATAAAGCCGAAGAATTTGAAAAACTAATTCCTGAAAGAAGAGCTATGGGATTTAGAACAATGTATTGTGAACTAAAGGACATACAAAGCAGAGAAGGTAACATATGGATCTATGACAGCCCTGACCCACAAAAATTAATGATCTACAACATAGCAAAAATTAAACAACCCCAGTCAAAGAAAGAAGTCTTTGACAGCTGGTACCAAATATTGCATAAAGGAGATATGACAATGACGGAAGAAACAGCTGTCCACTACTGTAAATTGATGAGGATGGAACCACAGCATTCATGTGACTATTGCAGAAGAAGACAAGAGCAGACTGACGAAGAGTTGTTCCTGATGTGAAAGCACGTGAAGATGTCCCCTACATAAGCAGCAAATATCTCAATTATTTAGCTATGATGTAAGCACTGATGTAAGAAAAGCAATAATTGTATATGTGATGTAAGTAGTGATGTAAGGAGAATAATAATTGTATCTGGTGTGAAGCCATCCCTTCGGCTATAAAAGGGAAGGCAGGGTAAGGAAGAGGGCAGACTTTCTTGGAAAGAAAAAATCCCTCATAATCTTTGTAAGTCCGTTTGTAACAAGCTTGAAGAAAATAAAATGTCTTTTATGAGTACATCTGTCAGCCTCCGTAGAAAATAAGGTATGAACAACTAAATTTTTTTCCCCTAGAGAGAGTTTTGTAAGGCTCTGCCTAAATAATCTTGCAAAAAGACTCATTTTCTACCTTCTTTAGTTAGACTTTTGTGGTTGTCTGTACCAAAGTGCTACTAGTTGTTCTAGACGTATCTCTTGGATGAAGCTCTATTGAGGGCATAGTAATCTTGAGATGGGAAGAACGTAAAAGGAGCATAGAAATCGGGGTGCATACCAGGGATATTTTATCCACTGGTAGTAACTGGTACAGAACGGATCAAAAAAGTTTAACTAGGTCGGAAGCATGATGGGCCGTTTTGTTTTGATTTTTAGGTATCCTTAGAAATCTCTCTCTGCTCTTTATTTCATAAATCCTTATTATTTAGAAGCAATGGATAATAGTTTCGGTATTGCCTCACCAATTTTTGAATTAATAGTTAATTACCAAGGAAGTGACAGAATGTTAGTTTTTGATGTTTATTATCCTCATAGACAAATAAGTATGGACGATTGCTACGAATTCAAATTATTCTTTTTTAGCATTCAACGCGTAATAATTATAACGATAAACCAAATAATTCCTGGAGAAACTAGTAATATAAATGTTGAAATAATTGACGATCTAACTTATCACGAAAGATCTTTGTTATTTTATGAAAATGGTATATTTAGTAGTTACGTTTGGAGTCCTACGACTGCATACAGACAATTTCTAGAAGAACATGAACAGAATGAAGGAGAACATAGACATACAGAAGAACTCAAAGAACCTCCATATGACAGTGAAGTATATGAGACAGAATCAGAATATATAAGAGAATTTGACAATGATGACGAAATTCCCATCATTCCTGATTACTTTTTCAGAATTGACAATATCCATTATTTCGAAGAATATTATTTTTCAAACTTTGATCTTTATTTCAACCATTTAGACTTTACTCTTTAGATTTTTAAAGTTTTTGATACTCTTGTCCTTTTGATTTACAGGTCTCCAGAAGATTACGCGCTACTCACACCTACAAGTTAAGAGATTTCACGCACCCACCAAAGTGGTATCAGAGCCAGTACAAAGTAAGTAAATTAAATTTAATTTTAAGAATTTTCTGTATATTTATTAATAATTTATAAGGTAGAAAGCAGAAAAACTAAAATCTAATAATAGAAATAAAAACTATCCTAAAACCCAAAAACTTTTAGTTTTTGTAGAAAGGTCACACATCCTATAAAAATTATTATAGGAAGAAAACTATAGAAACCTAACTAAAAACTAGGGTATTTCACTAATTATTTTCAAAACAAGGGTATTTAACTAAATATTTTCAAAAAGAAGGCTAATAACCCAAATAACTCTATTTTTATACCCCCATATATAAACCCACGTATATTCCTGTTCGTCTCCACCCATGCGCCGCTTCACCTTCTCCCTTCTCCCGTTCAACCTCTGAGCGCCGCCCTGCCCCCGTGCATCGCCAGCCTCGTCTCCCTCCACCTCCCGGCTCTCCTTAGCCCAGTCGCATCCTTCCTCCCGCCCTGTGCACCCACTGTGCAGCCAGTCGGCACCACCCGACTGCGCACCCCGAGCACCCTGTGCTCTTCTTCTTCGCCTGCCATCGCAACGCGCACCCTAGCGCTGTACAGTCTCCGGTGCTCCGCTGTAGCGCATCCAGAGCGTCGCCTCCTCCCATTCAGCCAGTGACTGTAACCTCGTCCCTGCGTCGCACCGCAGCACCGCAGCCAACTGCTGTAGCGCTCTCCGCCTTGACGCCACAGCCAGTCGCGACCGCAATAGCCCTCTGTAGTTTTCTCTGTCGTGCAGCAGCAGCACCGCGAGCAACGACCGCCGGCGCTCCAGTCTCTTGCCCTTCTCCGACAGCCTGCAGTGGCCTCCCCACCGCGCTGCCTCTTTCCGAGCGCCAGCCAACCACAGCAGTGCACCCTTTTACCATGGAGTTGCTATTTTTATGGGTTGTTCTTGGAGTTTTGTTTGAGTGCATTGTGGGCCGTCCGATCATCTTCATCACATCTCATCATGATCTCTTTGATTGTAGACCGTCCGATCGTCGATATGATCCGATCATCATCATTATCATCAAGATACTTGATTTCGACCGTCGGATCTCCCTTGATCATCGTGATCATGACCATCATCTTGATCTTGATCTTGATCTTCGATCAGAGTCATCCGATCTGATATGATCTTGATCTCTTGGATCTAGCTGTCCGATTATGTTCGTGATCTGTTCGTTGTGTTCGTGTTCGTGCCCCGGGATCCGTTCACGTTATTCTTGCTTTTGCTTCATTCATGTCTTCGTCTTCTAGGCAAGTAACTTGTACTCAAATTCCTTTTGTATGATACACATTAAAAAATACCGCTTATAGTGTAGTTGGGTTCTAGAGAAAACTCGTGTGGGTGTTATGTTTGATAGATTTTGTCTTTATTGTGCTATTTGACCATAGTTGCCTCACGACACAAAATCGACATGAAATAACTAGATTTTCGCGCCGTTCTTGACTTGATCATGTATGTGAACTATTTGTGAGAATTTGACTATTTGCTAAGATCCATGTGATTAACTTGTTGGGGACTTGTGATATACCCTATTTAATGTTGTTTGGACACTTGGTAGACTCGATTTCATGTTTGGTGGTGTTTGGTTCAAGTTTCGTTGGATCTATGTTGATTTTGGTTTTTGAAGAAATTCTATGTTTTGCCGCTAATCTGTCTTGATCGGTAATTTAGACCAAATTAAGGTCAGAAACTTAATTTCAGTATAAAACATGAGTTTTAGAGAATTTTGTCGTCTTTCCAACCCCTCTGACCTTGCTCGATTTTGTTTTCGAATGTGTGAGTTATGACTGTTTTACTATAGAGGTGTAATTCGTTTCCAGATTTCGTTCTTGATGATTTTGATGAGTAAATTATTTTGATACTTGTGCTACACATATTATTTTGATCTGAAACTTTGGTCAGTTTTCCTATATCTACTTATGGATTATCCATAATTTTGGTGGATTTTATTGATGAGATTTATGTGCCGTTTCATGCTCGGTTGGGAAAACTATACTTGCTGTATTTTGCTTGCTGTTCTGTAAAGAATCGTATTTTCACCCTGATTCCTTTTACTGTATGAAAAATATTTGTGAAATACGAAAGTTAATATATTTTGTCTATTTTCATCTCCCCTTGGCGGATTTGGATTTTGTTTCACTGGTTACGAGATATTATAGTTTTCGTACAGCAGTGCTTGAAATTATAGGTTTGTTAAACTATCATTTATTGATGTTTCCCGATTTTTGATGACTGATCTAATTTTGTTGGAAAGTTATGAAACATTATATTTTGATACTAGACATATAGGGGATTACCCCATATTTTTCCTGAACTTTTTGAGAAGTTTTGATGTTGTTTTCCTGACTCTGAATTCGTTTTCCTGATTTTTGGCTGAACCTATTTTCTGTATTCAAATCAGTTTTTAGTTATGATTTTTTAAATTACTATATGACTTATATATAATCACTAGATTCGTATGAAGTCTATTTTTCAGATTCTTCGACGGGTTTAGATTTGGATTTCTGTAGTAACAGGAATCACTGTTTTAGTACTGTACTGTCTTGCTGTCCTGAATATGGACATACACTGTTTTGCTCATTTATGTGACTGTATATCCTCTATGCATGTTTATTGTTTTCCTTAACCCAATACTGATTATACCAGGTTGGTTTGACACTATTTCGTACACATTCATGCCTGTTTGATGACCATAATAAAAGTAACCAAGCCGGGATTTCTTAAGGAAATATCTAGTTGTGGAAAATATGGAAACGTGTACTTGGAAGGGAAACTAGTGTTCCATACTGTTACTGCTACTGTTACTATTACTGTTACTGTTATCTGACCCTGTCTACATTACTTCCTATATGAAGGTGTAGAGGAGAAATGAACCACTAGGTTCTTACTGTTACTGTTACTGCTACTGGTACTGTTACTGATACCTGAGTACATTGCCCCATTATGGTCCACTACGAAATCTAAAAGTGAAACTGTTTGTTGTAGCAACTATGTATTATGTTTTTGGGGCGCATGAAGTGCTACCTAGCTAGTAATACACACAAGACTGTAAGAGCATAAGACTCATACTGTTGGACTGATACTGTTATACTGTTACACTAATATACTGAGCTTACTGTTACTGGATACTGTTAGTTGCCATATGACACTGCATTTGATATAAACATCTGTACTGTTAGTATACCATGCTAGTTGACCTTGTTTTACTAATCCATGCTAGTTATCACTGTTGATGCATTATTCCATGCTATTTATTAGTTTTCCCATGTGCTTGTATCCTACATTATAAGTGGCCCGTAACTTGCAATTGACGGGCCACTTATAAGTTTCTCTTTCCTTATCCTGCAAATTGTCAAATTGCAGATTTTGGTGATCAGTTGCCTGATGGAGTATGTGATCTAAAGTTCTAGTTGGCTAGAGCTTTTGCTATCTTCATTTATTTCCTGTTGCTCAATTTGAACATTGTATCTGTTACTTGTATTCTTTGTGTTTGGGTAGTATGACCCAGGATTTTGACTTATTCAGATTATGACTATTTGAGATATATATATTTGGTTTCAAGTATTATTGTTGGTAATTGGTTCATATGTGCATGTGGTTGTATCTTTTGCTTCCGACTCTGATTATTTCTGTGAAATGTTGTAAAGATTCTTGAACAGCTTATGAATGATGAAAATCATTCGCTGGGTTTTTGTCGCGTATCTGTATTCCGTATTCCTTTTTGGAAAGCGGGGCATGACAATGAGCGTGTTCTAATTTTATTTATCATGTTTTGACACCCTTCATGCTGATTGAGAAGTTTATCGACTAGTAGAATTGATACCCATCCTGTTAAATTAAATTATTTAATGAAAATACCCCCAAAACCTTGTATATTGCTTGCTGACCTGTATATTGCTTGCTGACCTTATCTTTCTAGTTTCCAGAACGTCTTGAATTTTTGAATTTCGAGTTTTTTAGCAAAATTTTTGCCCGTTTTACTATAGGTGTGTTTTTAATTCTAGATTTTCAGATTCTTGTATCTTTCATGTTTAAACAGTAAAAAGGCTGATCAAATTATAAAATTTGGACTTGAAAATTTCCTTGAAATAATTAGGAGTCTAGAAAATATTATTGCTTGTCCTGGAGATTTTGCTGATTGTAAAAATAAAATAACGTGATGTCGAATTTCTGTCGGAACATGAAACCAATAAAGAACTATGTGATTGACCTAGCTACTGTTGTCGAATTTTGATCTTTAAATATGCGTTGGAACTGTGTGGGAGTCTAGTTTCTAGAACTTCTGGCGGATTCAATTTTCGATTTATGAAACAACGGGAAACTGCATTTTTGTATAGACTACTCTTGCTGTCCAGAATTTTATATTTCAGTTTTTAATAGAATAATTATTCCTATAACATAATATTGCATGAATAAATATATGTATGTTGCATTGCATGATCCCAATGAGTTATTGTCATCATTCTAATTTTCCAATTCAAATTATCATCCTATCGTTTCCCTATTGATACTATTGTTCATCTCATGTCTCATAATTGCATATTGTATTGTTGCGTTAATAAAACAATTAATAAGTCAGGGTTTAATGGATTGACTGGAGTAGTTGATGATGTAGTGACTGTACTCGGAGGAGGGGCCCGTGTTTTCCTAATTACCGTTCCGGCTATTGTTTTATCGTGTGATTGTGGTTACAACGATAACCCAATCTATCATGTATTGTATCATTGCCTATGACCGTACTGTGCACCGAATGGTGAATATTAATTATCATTGCCGGGTACATGATCCATAGAGTCTTCCACCTAAGTCTAAAACGACATTGATTGTATGCATCGAACCTGTAGTATTGGATGCATTAGTTAGGATTAAAATGCATTATAGACTTAAGAATTGACACGACATCGATACTGCATATTGTTCCCTCATTGTTCCTATTTATATCGAATATTGGCTAAGTGTTACCTTTATTGATCATTGATTACCGTTACCGAATATTGAGACATTGTTTATAGCCTTGCATCGATTACCGTGATGTTGATTATTGATTATCGTGCCATGTTATTGATTCCTATTGATCCATATATTCATTGTTATACCGTTATTCCATTGTTCACTGCTTTCTCTACTTGCTGTCCATGACTTGCTCGAATGACAATTTTTCTCCTCTTTTTAGATAAAGTGTACACAGGTTATGAAGGGGAATCACCTGCTGGGATTAGAGAACAGACATTCTAAAGACTTAATGCTTTTTTTTAATTGCTTATTTCTTTAATGAATTATTGTATTGAGACTTTTTTTATTGTGTTTGAGACTTCTTATTGTACTGGGCTTATGTCCCGAATTTTAGTATTATTTCCAGATGTTGGATTATTATTGTATTTGGATATTTTTATTGCTTCATTCCAAGTATTATTGTTCATGAGATTATTATTGTTGCCTGTGCAATTGTTCTGTATTGATTATATTATTGAGTTGATCGGATAAACAGCTTATGGATGACGTTAGTCATTCGCTGGGCCAATTTCATGTACGTGTATTTCGTAATTTTGGGAAGCGGGGCGTGATAAGGTTTTTATTGGTATCAGAGCCCTAGTTTGGATAATATATCAATCAAATGTGACTAACAAAAGGAAGTTTGGCTTTGATATATATATTAATTATATTTGGGTTTTATCGGCTTGACTCAACAGTATGAGTAATACAGTGATCGCATGAACAATTGATATCCAATTTGTGATCTGGACGCTAACCGTTTGATTCTTATTGCAAACCATGGCTAAAAAATGTGCTTCTTCTTCCCGTGCTGAGGATGATCAGCCTAATGTGCCCACTGTTGCGCAGTTGATGCATATGCAACGTGAGCACAATGAATTGTTTGTGTGGATGTAATAGGAACATAATGAGCAGTTGATAATGGCTTTTGAAGCTGCCAACAGGGTACCTGTTGTGCCTGCTTCGCATTGCTACCACTAAGACCTGGTAATGTGGCAGATTTCATGAAGCTCCATCCAGACAAGTTCTTGGGCACTTAAGATCCTGACAATGGCTTACCAGGACTGAGCAGTTGTTGACCGCAGCACGTATAGCAGATGTGGATCATGTGGATGTTGTGAGCATCCAACTTGTTAATCTTGTCCACATCTGGTGGCAGACTGAGGCTGAACGATTGGGCCGACCCATTCCCTAGGTCGCTTTCACTGAGAGCTTCCTCACTAAGTTCTTCCCTAATGTCACCAAGAATAAAATGGAACGACAGTTTGTCTCCTTAACTCAGGGGAGTCAGACCGTGGATGAGCACGCTGTGAAATTTTCCTGACTAAGTCGTTTTACTACTGCTATGGCGGCAAATGACGAAGATAGAGGCCGTCGTTTCCTGTTGGGCTTGGACATTGAGATTGTAATACCCTGATTTTTCAATTAATGAAAAAATTATTATTTTGCACGTAGTGTGCACGTGCAATATTTTGGTTGAATTATTTTATTATGATGTGTATAAATATTTTAAATATTTGTTCTCAAGTTATTTTATACAAAAAAGCCCTTTTCTTTAATAAATAAGAAAGCCTTATTTTGATTTAATTAAAAGCCCTTTTTCTTAAAAAGCCCAAATATATTTTATTTTATTTTATTAATAAACTATTTTGGCCCAAAAATAAAGCCCATGAATTAATCTAATTTTAATTAAAACTTGTCATGTAGAAGACTAATTTATCATTATTTTATTTTTTGTACAAATTAAAATGTACAAATTTGGCCTAGTTGCATGCACGTGCACTACACGTACACGTGCATTGCACACTTTCTTCCTAGGCCGGCATGCATGTTTTTGGAGGGATTTTTGAATTAGACATGGTGATCATGGAGGTAGTTTTATGGATGTGGGTAGTTTTCATAACTCCTACTTTAATCTAGGCCCTCCATTCTACAACCACCCAATCAATCTTGGCCCTCCATTTCACTCATTTCCTAGTATAAATACCCCCCCTCTCATGGCTATTTTCATATGCAATTTCATATTTCCAAACTATAGTCTTATTTAATATTAGTGTGAGTTATAAAAGAGTGAGAGTTGAGTGCTTTGTTACTTGGTGTCCGGCTACTACAAGGAGAAGAAGCATTCGGTGTAGCTTGGAGGCTTGGAGCTGGTGCACGCTTTTGGCTAGGAGGTGGTGCTTTCATTCGCAAGGCTTGTGTTGCTAAATTTGTTTAGTTCTCTCCATACAAGGTGGGTAAACAATTCATATTTCTAATATAGAAGTATATGATAGATCTCATTAGCAAATTGCATGAAAAACGATTAATAAGAATACGCCTTTAATTGAATATATAATCTCTAGTTGATTGAATTAATGATATGTGAATTATATGTGATTGTATGCCATAAGAATGTGATTACAAAGTGAGTTGATTATCTTTGTTCCTAATTAGAAATAATCCATGGAAAATGTTAGTAAAATACATTTTTTTATGGAAAGTTAGTTTACAACTTGATTAGCATGTTAATGAAGAAATTGTATGTGCTTATTATTGTTAATTGAGTTGTAGATAAATTTCTTCATGCTCATTAGAATAAATGGATGATGTTAGTATTGATGTTTGAGAATGCTAAATGATAGTTTAATTGAAAATTTGAAGCATGCAATTTGACTAAGAAAGAGCACGCTTTTTAAAGGAGCAACTTTCTTGTATGTTGATGTGTGAACCTAACAATTGATAAGTGACTATATATTTTTGTGATGCATATGATTGAACTAGAAGTATATGTTGATTTAAAGAAAACAAATTTTTTGCCATCACTAATTGTATGAAAAAGAAAATCCATATCTTGTTAGTGCTAATTTGTGAAGAGACCTCCTTAATTATTGTGGGGATGAATAAATTAAAAGGAGGTAGATTTGTGTATGTTAGAGGAAAGATTAATATCAGCAAATGTGTATAATAATTTTGGATGGAAGAGACTTGGAGCCTAAGTGTAACCAATGTCAAAAGTAAAGAAATATAATGATTTGTGATTAACAATTCATGGTTTTGTGTGAAAAAATATATTGTATTAATGCAAAAAATTATATTAATCTTACTGACATGAAGATCATGTAAGAGAAAGATAATCTGGAATTTTTCAGTACCTTTCATAAAAGCAATATGAGACTAAGTTTATTTGAACATCGAGTTGTTTTAACCACAGTATCAAAATAACTTATTTGGACTTTAAACCAACACTTGGACAACCTGAGCTAGTAGCTCAGGCGGTCAGCGTTGGCGATTGGCTTCTCTGGGTCGAGCGGTTTGAACCCCAGTGTCTACAACACTTTTTACAAATTTTTTTTGAGAACTTATAACTCTCGGCCTGTATACCATATATACCATTTGACCCCTACTTATATCGCTAGCACAGTTTGGCCGGTTGGCGGGTGCTCTTGGCTTGTTTCCCGTTGGGCCTGGGTTCGATTCTTCCCCTCGGCATTTATAAAAAATATTTTTTTTGTGAGTTTGTGATGTCCAAAAAATGGAGAAAAAATATGGTAATTCTCATAAAAATGCAAGGAATTTTATAAGATTGAGTTGGGTATTATTTGAATGAAATACAATATGGTTTGTGAACAAAAGGGTCAATTAGAACTATGGTTCTAAGATACACGCTTATGAAAATTATAGTTTATAAAGATAAATTGAAATGGATTATTAGAAAGTCATTGGTAAAAAGAACCTTGTTGTGTGACATGATATTATTAATTCTCACTTGAGAATATTGTGCAAAATATGAAGTATGAATGTTTATTAGTAATATGAATTTCAAATGTGGAATTATGAAATGCATGAGTTCATGTATGATTATGGAATTAGAAATCATGTTGATGAGAAAAAAAAAGAAATCTGTTGGCTATGAATATGAATCTTATGAGTTGTAAGTACTCAAGTTGAAGATTGTGAAATGAAATTCGAACTAGAGTAGCTAAGTCTCCCCGGCATTGAAAAAGAAAATGAATTGAGATGAAATTAGACCAAGGTTGGTCATGATGAAACAAATGAATAAGTCCGGTTGATGGAGAGGCTAACTCTAGAGATTATTTTGTTCATGATTTTTAATAAAACTAAGGACTAGTACATAGTGGTGATGTGATGAAAGTAGAAGAAAAACACGGGTATGGGGGCCAACGGATTTGCGGCGAGAGGGTATTCACAGGTCCTTCACGATGCGTCGTGACATGGCATGGATACGGCTCCCGAGTACCGTCCCGGTGGCGACGCTCGTGGGATGTTCGAGTGGCTATGAGTGGTGCCATTGTTTCATGGCGGAGGCTGAATTGTCCATAGGTTGCCTGCTCGATGCGTCGTGACAGTGCGTGGGATTCCCCTCCAGGCTGCCTGGACATGGGCTCGTAGATCATAGGACATCTAAGACACTACCGTAATTACAGTAGTAGACTAAGACATGACGGGGGATTGAACCCTATAAAGATGAAGAACGAATAAGGGCTTGCCCTCGGACCTATGTAGTATGGGATGCATAGAATCCGAACAAGTGCGCATTAGTGTCATGTAACATAAATAAATGCATTAAGGATTAAGTGCACAATCACAACACGACATCAATAGGGTAGTCCCTTTAGTTTGAATGTGACAAGTTTGTGTTTGCTAAATATGAAAAGTTAAGTTATACTATTTCCGGCATAGAGAGGATGGCCGTGTATAATGTTCGTCGGTTGAATAAACTGACGTACCCACAGTCTTATATGCAGGTAAATGTCATGTTAAAGATTAAAGAGGAATGGATGCTTAAAGATTATATTATGCTGTTGTACTTTTATTCAATTGTTGTACAATTTACTTCCGCTGTGCAAAAGAAAGATGTAATTATGATGTAAACTCTGATGTATGATGAAAAGTTTTAATTTCCCTGTAAAATTGTACTAAAGAAAGTGAAAAGATCCTGTAGAACATCTCGAATTCAGTGTATTTGGGATTCGGGGCGTTACAGAGATTCAGGACCATATTGCTGCCTTGTGACTTCGCTCTTATGCTGATATCCTGGATGCTGCAAGAATTTTGGAACAGACTAGTAAGAGGAAGCGTGCTATTCAGCGTTCTGCCCTGCACCCCGTTGCTGCTAGATCTTCTAGTGGGCCTATTAGGAGGCCAGATCCGACCCCTCCAGTGAGGACACTGTCATAGCCACTTGCTTCCCCAAGGGGAAATCAGACTTGTGATTACTGTCACAAGGTTGGGCACTTGCGCTAGGACTGCAGGATAGCTAATCACCAGTGCCTTATGTATGGAAGCAACGACCACATGGTTCGAGACTGCCTAAGGAACCGGTACAATGTGCTGACAGGAGGACCAGCCCCCAATGGAGGACAGATTGGAGCTCGTGGTCAGGCTTACAACCTGACCGCTGAAGGAGCAACTACAGGTATTTAGCAATATATATTTGTTTTCTGTTCATGCATTGCCTATTCTCTCTTGCATCGTTTATCCATTCCGCACCTTGCATTTACCTGCATTTATTGATTCATTATTGAGTATCATACTAGGTATTTCTTCTCTATCATACCCTCTCCAATTTCAATAGTACCACCCAACTCGTTTCTCTCCTTTATTCATTCATTTGCATCGTCATCATATATTGAATTTTTATTCAACATGATTCTTGATCACTTCATTCATATCCATGTTCTTCTAATTCTTGTGTTGTCACCATTTTGTTTCTTTCCCATTGGATTCCCAGTTTTGTTATTTTCATCAGTTTGCTTTTGCCTTGTCCTATGTATCGCCTGAGAAAATTTCGAGGATGAAATTTTGTTGTAAGGTGGGTAGGATTGTAACCCCCATTCCCGCTAATAAGTATTTTTCGTGTATTTTCTATAATTTGATTTTTATAAATTTATTTTGTGCTAAATTCGATCGGATCTTTTGTTAAAGTGTTTTCTAATCTTAAATTGCATTCCTTTCGAATAGTGGTGTATTTTGATCTTATTTTCCATATCTTATTGATCGGCTATTTGTATTTGAGCTTAATTTAAATGTATTATTGATAATTGGGTTATTTTAATAAATTTATATTTTGTTATATAATCTTATTAGTATTAGTATTATTATTATTGTTATTGTTATTTATTAATATTATTGTTATTCTTATTGCTGTTGGTATTAATATTTTTTATTATTGTTGTTATTATTATTGTTATCGGTATTATTATTTTTATCATTATTATTAGCATTATTATTATTATTATTATTATTTTGTTTTAAGCCCGAACATGCTCAATTTTATATGCATTTCACTATTTGATTTAATGTGTATATATATATATATATATATATATATATATATATATATACTAAATACCCTATTGTTCTTTCTTGATTTTTTTTCTATTTGATTAAATTTGTTCATGAAAAATTTCTGTTCTTGATTGAGCTTTTCTTGTTGAACCTATTATCATTTATTTACTTGTGGGTATTTTTATTTGGACCCTACTGATTTAGATCTATCTCTTATTGAACCCTAAAAACCATATTGATTTATTCTTATCCCAATCCGCTATTATTATTGGACCCTAATTCACCAGCCCAGTACCCTAATTATACCCTACAAATACAACCCTAATAAAAACCTTAAAACTTGCTCACAATCGAATCCCTAATGCCTATTCTCATTCCTCTCTCTCTATCTCTCCTCACTGTTCTCTCTCTTTATCTGTGTTTTCCCGCCAAAATCCAAGAACCCTTTTTCGTCGTCTTCCCCGGCCAGCTTCGACCACCCCCGTGCTCCAGCGACCTCCCTCTCGTCGCCACTCCCTCCGACGCCGCTTCCTAGCGCCACCACACCGAAACCCCAGAGACCCTCTTCCCCTTCCCCTCTTCCTTATCATCAATAGCGACGAGAGCAGCAACCCATCGTTGTTCTCCCTGTTCGATCGCCGACCACATCTACCACAGCACCGCTCGACCTCGCCAGTCGCCGCCCCCTTGCCGTCGACACCAGCGCCGCTGCCCCTGGCTACTGTTGCCACTGTCGCTATTGGCTGCTATCTCTCTTGCTATTTTTTTCTGTTGATTTGGGGATTCTACTGTACGTATATTGCACGTGTTATTATTTGCTAGTTCGTGGGTTCGTTGCTTCGGGATTCTTATCCTGTTATTCTTGGTATTCGTTTTCACCGTCTAACATGCAAGTCACCGTTCACTTGAATTGTTCATTGTATCAAATTCAAGTTTCATTGAAATTCTTGCAAGTAGATCATTTGTTTATCATATTATACTTTGTTCAGCTCTTAGTTGGGTCTATTGAGGGTTTATACGAGCTAACCCCAATATTCTTGACATCGTGCCACTTTTGACTATAAAGTTTGGATCTTTAATGACTGTATATAGAATTGATAATAGGGTTGTTCATATAATCGTCACACAAATAAATTATTGTAGAGACAATGGATAAGTTGTATGTTGTTTGATCGATTGATGATTGATTGATCATAAATTGATGTATGAGCGTGTTCTAATTTTGTTCATCATGTTTTGACAACCCTTCATGCTAATTGAGAAGTTTATCGACTAGTAGAATTGATACCCATCCTGTTAAATTAAAATATTTCATGTAAATACCCCAAAACCCTATATATTGCTTGCTGACCTGTATATTGATTGCTGGTTTTGAACCAGTAAATGATCTTAAAATGAATAATTTTCTGAATATGAATTGTAGCCTTATCTTTATAGTTTTCAGAACATCTTAAATTTTTGAATTACGAGTTGTGTAGCAAAAGTTATGCCCCTTTTACTACAGCTGTATTTTTAATTCCAGATTTTCGGATTCTTGTATCTTTCATATTTAAACAGTAAAAAGTCCGATCAAATTATAAAATTTTGCCATGAAAATTTTCAGATTATTGCTTAACATGTTTAGGAGTCTAGAAAATATTTTTAATGAATTTATTATGGAGCTTTTGCTGATTCTAAAAATAAAATAACGTGATGTCGAATTCCTTCCTGAAAATGAAACCAATAAAGAACAATGTGATTGACCTAGCGACTATTATTGGATTTTGAACTTCAAATATGCGTTGGAACCGTGTGGGTGTCTAGTTTCTAGAACTTCTGACTGATTCTTTTCAATTTATGAAATAGCGGGAAACTGCATTTTTTTACAGACTACTCTTGCTGTCCAGAATTTTATATTTTAGTTTTTGATAGAATAATTATTCCTATATCGTAATATTGCATGAATTAATGTATGTATTTTGCATTGCATGATCCCAATGAGTTTTTGTCTTCATTCTAGTTGTCCAATTCAAGTTATCATCCTATTGTTTTTCTATTGATACTATTGTTCATCTCAAATCTCATAATTGCATATTGTATTGTTGCATTAATAAAACAATTAATAAGTCGGGGTTTAATAGATTGACTGGAGTAATTAATGTTGTAGTGAATGTACTCAGAGGAGGGGCCAGTGTTTCCCTAATTACCGTTCTGGCTATTGTTTTATCGTGTGATTGTGGTTACGATGGCAACCCAATCTATCGTGTATTGTATCGTTGCTGATGACTGTACCGTGCACCGAAAGGTGAATATTGATTATAGTTGCCGAGTACATGATCTATATAATCTTCCTCTTAAGTCTAAAACGACATTGATTGTATGTATCGAACCTATAGTATGGGATGCAGTAGTACATGGATTAGTTAGGATCAAAATGCATAATAGACTTAAGAATTGACACGACATCGACACTGCATATAGTTCCCTCATTATTCCTATTGATATCGAATATTGGCTAAGTGTTACCGTTATTGATTATTGATTACCATTACCGAATATTGAGACATTGTTTATAGACATTGCATCGATTACCGTGACATTGATATTGATTATCGTGCCATGTTATTTATTCCTATTGATCCATTAATTCATTGTTATACCGTTATTCCATTGGTCACTGCTTTCTCTACTTGCTGTCCATGACTTGCTCCAAGGACATTTTTTCTCCTCTTTTTAGATGAAGTGTAAACAAGTTATGAAGGGGAATTGCCTGCTGGGATTGGAGAACGGACATTCCAAAGACTTAATTCTTTTTTTTAATTGCTTATTGCTTTAATGAACTATTGTATTGAGACTTTTGGTATTGTGTTTTAGACTTATTATTGTATTAGGCATATGTTGGATTATTATTGTATTTAGATATTTTTATTGCTTCATTCCAAGTATTATTGTTCATGAGATTATTATTATTGTCTGGGCAATTGTTCTGTATTGATTATATTGTTGAGTTGATCGGATAAACAGCTTATGGGTGACGTTAGTCATTTGCTGGGCCAATGTCATGTACTCGTATTCCGTATTTTGGGAAGCGGGGTGACAATCCGTCTGAGGATGGAACGCTGTACTGTAGCTCAACTTAGTACCCAAGCTCTTCTGCAGACTCTCCCAGAACTGAGACCTGAATCTCGTATCTCTATCCAATACGATGCTGACAGGAACTCCATGTACACGAACAACCTCCTGAACATACTTCTCAACCTAAACTCTCCGTGGACTGACCCACACGGAAAGGAATGAACTGAGCACACTTCGTTAGCCGATCCACTATCACCCAGATAGCATTATGACCCTTGGGACTCCTTGGCAAAGCTATCACAAAATCCATCTTGATATTCTCCCACTCCACTCTGGGATTGGAAGGGGTTGCAAAAGTCATGCGATCCTTTGTTGCTCTGCCTTCACTTGCTGAAAGATTTGGCACTAAGAGACATATCTAGCCACAGCGCTCTTCATACCATGCCACCAGAAATGTTGCTTCAAGTCCCTGTACATCTTAGTACAACCTAGATGAATAGAATACGGAGACCGATGAGCTTCCTCAAGTAGCTTCTGCCTGACTTCTCCATTAGGTATACACAACCTAGAGCCAAAACGAAGCGACCCATCAGCATGAATGACCAAATCGGATCTCAAACCAGCTTCCACCTCACTTCAAAACTGCTGCAACTGCTGGTCACCCACTTCGGCTTCCTTAATCTGCTCAATCAAGGAAGACTGCAACTACAACATCATGAACTTCTGAGCTGACCCAGGAAGTAGCACATCCAACTCCAGCCTCCTTATATCCTCCACTATTTTCTTCTGCTTAGTAAGGAACATAGCAGTAGGCCTCCTACTCAAAGCATCAGGCACCAAGTTCACTCTGCCGGGTGATACTGCCAATTGATGTCAAAGTCTGCCATCAATTCCAACAATCTTCTTTGCCTCATGTTCAATTCCTTCTGCGTGAACACATATTTGAGGCTCTTGTGATCTGTGAATATCTCCACTCTATCCCCAAGCAGATAATTCCTCAACAACTTCAAGGCAAAAACCACGGCTGCAAGATCCAGATCATGCGTGGGATAGTTCTTCTCATAAGGTCTCAACTGTCTCAATGCATAAGCAACAACCCTGCCTCGCTGGTTCAGCACTGCTCCCAGACCTCTACCCGATGCATCACAATGGATCAGAAAACCACCTGAACTGTCGGGTATAGTCAGCATAGGCGCTGACGTCAACCGACGCTTCAACTCGGCAAAAGCTTCATCACAAGCTTCATCCCAATCAAACTTCTGCTCCTTCTTCGTCAAACTGGTCAGAGGCCCATCAATCTTCGAGAAATCTTAAACGAACTTTCGATAATACCTGGCCAAACCAAGAGAACTTCGCACCTCAGGAACAAACTTCGGAATCGGCCAATCCTTGACCGCATTGATCTTCGACGGATCCATAGAAAAACTAGCACCATAAATAATGTGGCCCAGAAAAGCAACTCGATCCAGCCAGAACTCACACTTATTGAGCTTCCCATACAGCTGGTTCTCCATCAAAGTCTCCAGAACAACCTTCAAATGCTCAGCACGATCTTCCCTATTTCGAGACTACACCAATATGTCGTCACTGAAGACCACGACAAACTGATCCAAGAACGGCGAGAACACCTTGTTCATCAGACTCATGAACACAGCCGGTGCATTAGTAACTCCGAAAGGCATCACCAAGAACTCGTAATGCCCGTACCTCGTTCGGAAAGCCGCTTTCGGAACATCTTCTGACTTTACTTTAACTTGATAATACCCGGAACGAAGATCCAACTTCGAGAACACCGAAGCACCTCTCAGTTGGTCGAACAAATCATCAATCCTCTACAATGGGTACCGATTCTTCACAGTGACATAGTTCAACTCTCTGTAGTCAATGCAAAGCCTGCGGCTGCCATCCTTGTTGTTGATGAACAGAACTGGGGCTCCCCAAGGTGAAACACTAGGCCTGATAAAACCCTTATCAAGCAGCTCCTAAACTTGCACCTTCAGTTTTGCCAATTCAATTGATATCATACGATACGGACTCTTGCGAATAGGTGCCATACCTGGCTGAACATCAATGCTAAACTCTACATCTCGATCTGGCGGTAAGTCGGGAAAATCCTCGGGAAAGACATCAAGGAAATCCCGCACAACTAATGGTGCAACAACCCCATCAGAGCCCAACGACACAAGCAAAACAGCCTTGGGGTCCATCGAGTTCTTGACACGCCCTGACACCGTCTCACCCGAATGGAACACAAACTCTGATTGACCAAAAAGCCTGAAAGTCATCTTCTTCTCTCGGCAATCAATCATGGCACAAGAAACACCCAACCAATCCATGCCTAGAATGATATCAAAACCAGAATTGGGAATCACAATCAAATCAGTCAAGAAATCCACAATACCAATCAGCAACGGGCTTTGCTTGCATACCCTAGAACAGACAATGACACCTCCACCTGTGGTGATGTCCCAAGTTGCGGGCATAGCATCGCTTGCCAAACTATGTTGATCAACAAAACGGGAGGAAATGAAAGAGTGGGTAGAACCAGAGTCAAACAAAACATGAGCTGGAAGGGAGAAGACTAGAATAACACCTAAAATATAATCAAACAAAAGATAAGATGCTAGCAGGATATATGCACGAATAATTGTGCAAGAGGGAAAAGGAATAATACCGGAATAAAAAGAATGTGGGTACAAAAGAAATAAAATCATACCCAATAAGAAATCAATGAATGGAAGGGCAAAAGACAATAAGAAATGAAGGGACCAAAAAGGATAAAAAAGATACCTAGATAATATGTTGGTTATTATATATTCATGTGATCAATGTGTTGTGCACATTACTGAGTTAACCCGGTTATAACCAAACTTGACTAATATATCAATCAAAGCGAAAACTCCATAAGGTTGGTCAAGTTTGACTGATATATTATCCAACCCTAGGCTCTGATACAACTAAAAACCTGTTACACCCCGCTTCCCAAAATACGGAATACGAGTACGTAATGTAGGCCCAGCGAATGATGTAAACACCATCCATAAGTTGTACCAAACTAACTCAGCAATATGAACAATAAACACAGCCACGCAAGAAAGATATAATCACATGAATCAAAGATAAACTTCAATAATAATGAAATAATCTAAATAATATCCAACACAGAATCCAATAGCTGGGAACAAAAATAAATGACGGGAACAAAAGCCCAAAACAAACTATAATATCCAGACAATGTTCAAAAGAAATAAATCTAGCAACAAAATAGACTAAGCAGCTCAATCTTTAGTTCCATCTTCTAGAATCGTTTCTCCCCAATTTTTGTTGGTATAAATACCCTAGTACCTGTAAATTCTTGATCTGAAAAGAAAGAAAATAATGTCCTTAGAACAAGTCGTAGACAGTAAGTAGAGGTAAACAGAGAATAATAGGAAGCATGTATATCAAAGATAAGGGACGAGATCAAAGTCAATAACAAAAGCAAAGATAGGCAATAATATCAAAGTTCTATATTTAATCATGCATGTAATGAATGATATCAATTTAAATTCTATCTTGATTATGATATACAGGATCAAGCATGGAATATCAAATGCAGGTTATTTATCATTTTATTAATCTATCTAGTGCACGTCCTACTGCGTCCCATATGTTCCATACCATAGGTTCGGTGCAAGCAAACATTGAACATTTTAGACTGATGGTGCATTCACGTATCGTGTACTCCGTAACAAGATGACAAGATATCATGATAGCCTGATCACACAATGACAATCAATTCTCCATCGTTCATGTAATAAATCATGCAAGCAAGAAGGCCTTTACCGAGTATATTTTCCGATCGTTCACTACCAAGTCAACCCATAATACCCCGGCTTGTTAACAGTTTATTTTCATCCTATGTGAGGATGAAAGAAGGTTTCAATGTGTTACTATGCTAGGTGTGACAAATTCTACTCGTTATTATCACGCCCCGCTTCCCAAAAAGAGAATACGGAATACGGATACGTAACTAAACCCAGCGAATGATTTTCATCATGCATAAGCTGTCAGGATCTTTACAACATTTCACAGGAATAAACAAGAAGTAAACAAGGAGAAATCAACCATGCACGCATGCATAAATGAATCAATATACCAACAGAATTTACTTGAAACCAAATTAAATAATCTCAAATAAACCAGATCTGGAAATAAGTCAATAATTCTAGGTCCAACTGCCCAATGCAAAATTCATGTAGCAAATACATTTATTCAAAATAAGCATAGGAAATAATTATAGCAAGAACTCCAACAACTAGAATTGCAGATAACCTACTCCATCGGGCAGCTGCTCACCATAATCTGCAATTTAATAAATTGTAATAAAAGGGAAAAGAAAACAAAACGCCCGTCAATGCAAGTTACGGGCCGCTTGTAGTGCAGACACAAGTACAGGAAATGATAAACAAATGTAGAGTAACGGTGGAAGAAAACATATCATGGAATAGGCATGTTATCAAAATAGGATAATTAACATGAATCAGAAACAAAATCAAGTAACACGATATGCTAACAGGGTACAGGTGACATGTATCAGATATCAAGTATCATGCAAGCAAGTAAACAGGTAAACAGGTAACATGTACAGGTAAGCATGTAACAGGTGTCACGTTATGTCATGTCAAGTCTTGTATTTATTTCATGTCAAGTCTATCAAGTCATGTACAGGTGAAAGACAACTCATAAAAGATTAGGACATCGAAAATTCTAGTTCAGGACAGCAAGACAGTACTGCACCAAATCTTGGATTCTCGTTGCCACACATATGCAAATCTGGATCCGTAAGAAAATCTGGAAAATAGACTCTCTGCTGAATCCAACAAATATATATAAGTGATATGGTATTTCACAAAAACAGGACTCAAAACCGAATTGTATCCAGAAAACATGTTCAGCCAGATATCAGAAGTTTGTATTCATAAATAGGAAAACGATATAAAAACTTACTGATTAAATCCAAAAAAATCTTGGGTATTCCCTACTATGTCTAGTATCAGCAAATAAAATTCATAATTTTCCAACATAGCTAGTTTAGTCAAATAAAATCAGAATGCAGTAAGATACAGAAATTTTGTAAATCTGAAACTTTAAACACAGCAGTACTAAAATAGCAATATTTTACAAAATACAAATCGAAATCTCGATCCGTCAAAAGGGTAATAAAATAGATATAGTAGGCTACAAGTCATATTCACAAAGTTTTTATAAAAAGCAAATAGAATCAGGTCGAAATTATGTTTCTTTACAGAATAGCACAAAAATTCTGCAAGTATAGTAGTTGTTTGCAAGTATAGAATAGTTTATAAAAGTTGTCAATTAAATCCAATAAAATTAGGGGTAACTCCCAATAAAGTCTAATTGTATTCAGAAAAATATTGGATCAAAATATTATCTTTAACCTCAGTATAAAAATAAATTACCATACAGAACTCATATAAAACTAGATCTGGAATTTTCTATACGTCTGTAGTAAAATAACCATAACTTGCAACTCATTAATTGAAACTGAGATCTGTTAGAAATTCTGAAATGTAGAACAAAATCTCTATAATTCATATTCACAAATAATTTTCATATACTGAACTTAATAGGGTTTAAAATACTGAACAAAAATGGGGAAACTACAAAGACAGAAATATTTTTCATGCATGAAATCAACTAGATCATATGAAACACATCCAAATCATAACAAAACATGAAATACGGCATACTCGTTGTCCAAGCAACATGGTATAGGCTATTTCACAAGTCTACAATGAGTTATACTACTACTAACACATCAAGCATACAAGATTCTAGGACACCTCATAAGTCACGAACAACATGGATGTATACATCTAGAATTGATTATCTCTAAGTTATTTCATGTCGTGTGTGCAAAGAGACAACTACGGATGGATCAACAACTAGAGACAAGATATAAAAGGATTTTTGCACAAGAATTGTCTATAGAACACAACTATACTACATGCGGTATTTAGTACTTGTATATGCAACATAAAATTATACAAGTTACTTACCTTATAATTGACGAAGAAAATGACGAAGCAAGATCAAGAATAACGGGAATGGATTCCGAGCACGAATTCAACGAACGAACGACTACGATCCACTCATGAACAATCTTGGGTACTCTACAAACTCAAATCAACATCGTTACTCCTCGAGCTAGATCCAAACTCCATCGAGAACACCGATAAATTCTACATGCCATTAAAAGCAGGCAAACTACTCCTCGAAGACTGTAAAACTTAGTCTCCTGGAGTGGGGGGCTTGTGATATAGCTAAAAATAGAACCAAATCGGGACTGTTCAAATCGGGCACAAATCATAAAGCTCTTAGGGGTAAAATAGCAATTTCACCTACAAATGGGTCCGAATTGGGATCTAGGTCTTTCTTCAAAATCCAATAACCCATAAACGGATATGTCCTATTGGGTATGAGTACCAACCTGTTACAAACCAATTCAGGTGGATAAAGAGATTCAAATTCGTGATTATCTCTAAGAGGCAGTTTAAACCTCTTCTCTTATTACGAAACGAGTTTAAACTCTCCTTCTTATCCATAAAAAATGGGAAGTAGAGATAAATCCTTATCTCGAAATAGGTCTCTAAGGCAACTATAAGTACCACTTGCCCCCCACCGTAACGAGGTAGTCAACCCTTTTTCCACCTAAAGCTCTTTCATAATCTTTCTGATTATTGACAAGAGCATCGGAGGGTTCGTCGCCGGGATTCATCCCGGTGTATCAAAATTTTTGCAGGTTCACGTCGGCGGCGAGAAACCAGTAAAAAGCCTGTGAAAGTCAACAGGTTTGGTTACTTGTTTCTTTCAAGAATCCACAAATTCATCTGATTGTTCTCATACCAAAATTAGCATCAACAACAAGAATATACACAAATTTGTAAATATATAGATCATAAGTATCCCACCATCTATTACATTTGAGAATATACACACATTTGAGAATATATTTGTTCCTTAGTTGTTCAGTTGTTCAATTCAGCTCTTCTGCTGTTGCTTCTCCTTCTTATGTTGTTTCTCCTTCTTCTGGTGCATATACTTCTCCTTATGATGCTTCTTCTTCATATTATTCTGCTGCTGCTACTCCTTATGTTGACAATCACACACATGCTAAGAATTAGTGTTTGTCATCACTGCTTAAGAACATTATCAGCATTAAAAGGAAGATGAAAAATATATACACATTTGAGAATATACAACAACAGTTTAACAATTTATCAAAATTCAAGCAAAAAAGCAACTAACCCAAATCAATTGCTATTTTCAAAGAATTGTTAATCTTGATATTTTCAAAGAACTATTAATCTAAACTCAACCATCAAGTGCAAACATCAGACCCAATCTCAAACTCAATAATAAAGACAACCAAGAATTAACAATCAACCATAAAGACAAGTGTCTAGCAGCGGGAGCACAACCTGAGGAGGAAGCCACCTTAAGCTATTCTCTTTAACACACATAATTGACCAAATCAGAACCCCAAAAAAATTAGAAACCAAATTTATAGCCATATGCAAAACCCACAAAAATCAACATATCCCATGTCGAAACATCAATCCAAAGCCTAAGTTAGAGAGAGATGTAGAATAATACCTTAAAGAAGGTGGAGCTGGGGTTTCGTCAGATTTAGGGATGGCAGGGTTATTGGGTGGAGCTCGGGAGCTAAGGGATGGATTTCTAGGAGGTGGTGTTTCCAAGTGGAGTTTGAGAGAGGCATCGGGTGGTCGGGGGAGATGGGCGAGGGGCATCGGGCGTCGGGCATCGGGGGAATCAGGAACTTTGAAGAGGGTGGAGTTAGACAAGGTGGAGCTAGGGTTTCATCGGATTTGGGGGTGGAATTTGAGGGGATGAAGAAGGTAGGGTTTAGGATTGAAGTGGATTTCGAAGTGTGAGAAGGTGGGGAGAAAACTAAGAGAGAATGAGAGGTTGTGTTTTTTGTATCGGTAAAATGTCCATTATACCCCAGAGACATAAGGAGAAGAGCAGAAAAAACCGCAGCCGCCCGATCAAGATCATAATTTGAGTCTTGATCGAACGGCCGTGGGAGAAACGAGTGCACAACGGAAGAGTGACATATATATATATATATATATATATATATATATATATATATATATATATATATATATATATATATATATATATATATATATAAATGCTCCATTGAAAACAGATCTGTTTACACAGACCCGTGAAAACAACGATTCTGGCCATTGGATCGCTCTTGATCGTGATCAACAGATCAGATCGAGCCCACCCATCACCCATCTCAATTAAGTGGTGGAGGGTTAATTTGGGAATTTCGTCCCAAATAACTCTTCGCCTCATTCGCTCTAAAAAATTGAATGAACCTAGGCCGTTGTTTCAAACAACAACTTTTTATAACCTAGGCTATTGTTTCCAACAACAACCTAGGCTATAAAAAATTTTTGTTTCAAACAAACTAGGACATAAAATTTTATAGCCTAGGCCGTTGACGTTGTTCCAAACAACGGCCTAGGTTCATTCAATTTTTTATAATCTAGGCCATTGTTTCGAACAATGGCCTAGGTTCATACAACCAAAGCGGGTCTGTTTTTACGGGTCTGTGAAAACAGACCCGTTTTCAACGGAGCATTTCTCATATATATATATATATATATATATATATATATATATATATATATATATATATATATATATATAGTTCTCTTCAATTGCGAATAGGTATGTTTGCACAGACCCGTTGCAAACTAAATCCCCAGCTGTTGGATCAAGAGGATCATGACTTTATCAAATTTTTCTTGCCATTGTTTTGGAGCTTGTTTAAGTTCATATAGGGATTTAATAAGTTTGCACACTTTATTTTCAGTTCCATTTGAAACAAACCCTTCCAGTTGTTCCATGTAGACCTCTTCCTCGAGATCCCCATTTAAGAATGCTGTCTTGACATCCATTTGATGGATTTCAAGATTATAAATAGACGCTATTGCTATCAGCATTCTTATGGAGTTTATCCGTGTAACCAGTGAATAGGTTTCAAAGAAGTCTAAGCCCTCCTTCTAGCGATACCCTTTAGCCACTAATCTGGCTTTTATATTTATTAATGGAACCATCTGGTTTCATCATCCATTTGAAAATCCATTTACATCCAATTGGTTTTTGTCCTGGTGGAAGGTCAACCAATTTCCAACTATGATTGCTTAGAATCGAATCAATCTCGCTATTGATAGATTCTTTCCAATAGGGAGACTCTGAGGACGAGATTGCCTCTTTGAAAGTCTGAGGTTCAACATCTAATATGTATGTTAGAAAATCTAGACCGAAAGACTTCGAGGTTTTCGTTCTTACACTCCTCCTTGGTTCGGTTTCATCATTTGCATGATGAGTTTCATCCTGTTTGTCAGTTGATACTTCTCTTGTTCTTTTGAGAGCAGGGTTTACATTGTTTCTTTTGTGGGGAAACACATTTTCAAAGAATATGGCATCGCTTGACTCAATAATTGTGTTTACACTGATGTCACATACTTCAGATTTGAAGACAAAATCTGTAAGCACTATTATTTTCGGCATGACCTAGAAAATAACAGTCTACAATTTTTGGTCTAAGTTTGGTTCTCTTGGGAAGAGGAACCGAGACTTTAGCCAAACACCCACACACTTTTAGTTTTTTGTAGTTTGGCAAATGTCCTTTCCATAACTCATATGGAATAGACTTAATTTTCTTTTGTGGGACTCTATTCAGTATGTGATTAGACATATACAAGGCTTCCTCCCACAAGTTTGTATATAGACAAGAAGTTATAAGCATGACATTTATCATCTCTTTGAACGTTCTGTTTTTCCTTTCTGCAACTCCATTTAGCTGAGGTGAGCATGGGGCTGTTGGTTGGTAGATTATCCCACACTCTGCACACAACTGTGCAAATGGGGATTCATATTCTCTAACTCGATCAAACCTAAATATCTTGATCTTTTTGTTAAGCTGGTTTTTTACTTCAGCCTTATATTTGGTGAATGCTGCAATTGCTTCATCTTTACTACTTAGTAAATACACATAGAAATACCGAGTGCAATCATCGATAGGAGTGATAAAATACATTTTCCCACCCCTCTTAGGTAAGGAATTAAAATCACATAAATCAGTATGAACTAAGTATAATAGCTCAGTACACCCGTCCATCGTGTTGAATTGTTTCTTGACCATTTTGGCCTCTACACAAGTCTCATACTTGTGATTTTTATCAACTTTAAATTTTGGAATTAAACCTAAATTTGCAAGTTTTTTCATCTTTCGAAAATTTATGTGCATGCCACAAAAGTATTTCAGACTCAAGCAAATAGGAAACTGAACTTGTATTAATCATATAATCAGAGTGCATTGGATTTTTGCCAACTACGGCTACATTAGCTTTGAATAACCCAGCACACAGGTATCCCCTCCCAACATAGACCCCAGCCTTGGTCAGCACCTGCTTGTCTGACTCAATCACAATCCGAAATCCTTTCTTCGACAACACAGATCCGAAGATAAGATTTTTCAGATGTCTGGCACATGAAGCACATCGTTCAGCGTAACATTCTTGTCAGAAGTGAACTTCAGATTGAACTGTTCACAACCTTCGATCATTGATATGGCAAAATTACCCATATAGAGCTTTTCTTCATAATCAAGTTTCTGATAAGTTGAGAACAAAGACTTATCAAAACATATATGTCGAGCAGCACTAGTGTAGACCACTGCCCAGGATGTTGGACTAGGTTGCATTCAGAAACAACCGCTGAAAGATTTAAGTCATCTATGGTTGACATGATGTTCTCGTGACATTTGCATCTAATGTGTTTCCATTCTTCTTGAATCGGCAGTCTCTGGTAGAGTGACCAGGCTTCCTACAAGTCCAACAGTTTTCATTGAACTTCTTGTTGGGCTTCTTGTCTTTGGAACCTTGGTCTGAAGTTTTCCTCTTCTTGATATTATTCTTGTTATTGTTAGAGTTGCCCTTACGATTGTTGGAGCTCTCCACAACGTGTACTTTAGCCTCCTCGCTTTTGAACTTGATTGTCCCACGGTTGTCTTCCTCAATCTTCAACGTGACAACAAGGTCTTCTAAAGATATTTCTTGTGCTTAAGGTAATATCCGAAGTCTTTCCAAGATGGTGGCAACTTTCCAATGATTGCTTCCACTAGGAAAGATTCACCAACATTATGGTCCTCGGCTTCAATCTCATGCATAATGATCTGAAGCTCCTTCATCTGGACAGTGACGGACTTCGAGTCCACCATTTTGTAGTCCATAAATTTATCCATGAAAAATTTCTTCATGCTGGCATTCTTAGTCTTGTACTTTTTTGCCAGAGCTGTCCACAAAGTCTTTGCAGTAATAAGCGGACTGTATATCTTGTACCGTACTTCATCCAAGCAATTCAGGATGTAGTTTCTGCAAAGAAAGTCTGAATGCCTCCACGCATCAACTGCTGCAAATGCCTCCTTATGGGTTTCAGGAGTTTGCCCATCAGTGGGCTTAGGTTCTTCCCCCTCGAGAAACCTGTCCAACCCAAGAGTTGTGAAATAGAAGAGCATTTTGCTCTGCCAAGTCTTGAAGTCAGCCCCTTTGAAATTCTCTAGCCTGTTGTGCATTCTTGTGACCATTTTTGGAAGTTCCATTTTGGTCATCATGGTTTTGTCTACAAAAGAAGAAAATATAACGTCTTAAGTTATCAAGTCTTAAGTAGACAAATTTAATTTTGTAATGAAAATTAACAAAATCGAATAAATTCCTACTTGAATTTAATTACAATACTGTTACGCAAACTGTGAAATTCACTATCAACAAAGAACAAAAGGAAAATAGTATATCTTCAATTCGAACGTTGATAATTGTGAATTAAGATAACTGTTTCGCAAACAACGTATTTCACTATGGACAAAGCACAAAAAGAAGATAATTTTATCTTCAATTCTGACCTTGAAGATGGTGAACAGATAGACCAAGGCTTGTTGAAAAAAAAAATGTCCTTAAGACATTATTTCTGCCACTACTACGGTCTGTACAGATGATTAAGCGGTCGTTTCCCAAGATACAACAGTCAGAACTCCATTAACTTACACTAGATCAACGAAAACTCGGTCGAGATTAATATGATAACGGTGTTTTTATTAAGTTAGCATTGATACAAGGCGATAGAAAACTCAGGGAAAAAAATAGGAAGTCGATTTGATCAGGATCGACTCCTATTTATAGCCCTACGCCCTGGCGGTTTGCACAACTGTTCAGACAGAAACTGTCCCGACAGTGTTGGATCCTGTAGGCAAGGCAAGAAACACTGAGGGGAGTGAACAGTGTTGTATAAAAAATAATAACGAAATTAAACTTTTTTTTACTGTCCAATTGACTTGAAAAGGAAATACAGTCGACTGGTTGTCAGAATAGAAGAGTATTTTATACAAGTCTGACCAGTCGACTTATAGCGGAACTCAGTCGACTTGTTAGAAAAGTTTTCGAAGATTATGTTATACCAGTCTGATCAGTCGACTTATAGAAGAGGGACAGTCGACTTACAAGACAAGTTTCACAGAGATATTAAAAATCAAGTAAAGAAAATACAACCACTGAGAGAATCAACCACAGAGTACACAACAATCTATCCTAGTTCGGTCTTCCCGACCTACATCCAGTACCCAAGCAACCCACTTGAGATTTTTCACTATTCTTGAAAAAATACAACAATACCCTACGGCGTTTAGACAACAACCTTGTCCAACCCGTAGACCTCTCTCACCACTAGAGAGAGCAAACCCACTCTTCAACCAAGAGTGAAAACCTGACTCTACAACCTAGAGCCCTACTCTCCAACCAAAAGGACCACTCTCACAACCCTGAGAGTGAAAGAAAACAATAAAGAGTTACAACAACCTATAGCCTTGTTGTGATTGTAATTTTTGTATGGAGGCTAATAGGTCAACTTCCGAAATCAGTCTAAAACGAATTCACTGTTATACTAGACTGATTTCAGAGAACCAAGACTTAGAAGATTGTGAATGCTTGTTTGAATACTTGTTCTCTTTTTCAAAAGCAAAAAACTCAAACTTTTATCAAAATTCTTGGAACTTTTCCATGGTGATTCCTAGGCTCTATTTATAGAGAGGAATCACTGGGAAGTTGTAAAACAGTTAATAAAACTGATTTAAAACGGATATAAAACTTTTGAATTCGAAAAACAAGTTTTAAATTCTGAAATCTGTCGAAACAAGTTGCAACTGCACAATCAGAAACGGGCAAAAATAATTATAAGTTACTGTTTTAACACCAAGCCCAAGCCCAAGCCAAGCCTAGGCCCAGCCCGGTCCGGCCTATGGGGCCATTTTCACGAGGTTTTCAAATCACATTCATTTATTCAAAAACCATTTTGGCTTCTATCTGCACACAATTGTGCAAATGTTTGATAAGAGTTGAAAATCAACTCTTATCAAACATAGCCCAAATCAGTAGCGACAAATTAAACTTTTGATTGGATGTAGCCATTTTTATTTATGGGTAATCCTTGTCATTTATGGAATTTGATTATTGTCAATCTACTATGGAATTAAAGCAGGCTTTTCTGATGAAGATCTTGTATATTTTGACAGATGGATACCACCCCTAAGTACTCCAAGGCTAGGTATGATGAAATTGTGAAGGAAGTCTCAACCTACCTCAAGAAGGTTGGCTACAACCCTGTGATAGCACCCAAAGTAAATAAACTCAAATTACAGATTGGGAAGGAAAGGAAATTTGTATTGTAGATTAGAAGAAGAGAAAATATAGAGGATTGAGAAGGTTTCTGATATTTTTATAATGTCTCCACTACTGTTACATTGCTTTTATCACTCATTTCTTCTACTACAATTTTGATCTTCCAATAGCTCATTGCCATGTGTCCTGTGCTAGCCGACCTCAATCCCTAGGTCGCAGGATCCTCCTCATAGTGTGGGCTTGTCAGGGTTTGTGTTTGGTAATTGCTGAGGTAAGTGGGTGTCTTCTTCAATCGGTTGGGCCTTGAGTTGCCTATTGTCTTGCTTGTGCCACAGGCTTTGGCTATATCTGCATTCATGGTCGTATCATTGCCGCCCCCTTGGAGCTCAACCTTGTCCTCAAGGTTGAAATTTGGAAATGCTCTGCGCAATGCTGCCTTCTCCTCCCATGTTGCCTCTGACTCTGTTAGACCCTCCCACTGAACCAAAACTTCTTCTATGAACGTTGCACCTTTATTAATTGTCTTTCACTATAGTATTGCCACAGGTGTGACTGTCACGAAGGGTGTAGGCATAACTTCTGGAAGTGGAATTGAGTTGACTATGGCAGGAGCTCCTCTGCCGCTTCTCAACAAAGATACGTGGAACACTGGGTGTATGCAAGATGTCTCAGGTAGCTGCAACTTATATGCTACTGCCCCCAATCGCTTAATAATCTTAAAGAGCCCATAATGTAACATTCTGAACTTTTAATTATAATTAAATAAGAGTTTGTTGATTTTTACGTGTTTTGCACGTACAAATTCATGTGCATTTTTTTCTAGAAATTATTTATTTTCATAACATGAAGAAATATTTTAATCCCTCTTTTTATTTCAAAAAACCTATTTAAATTCTAGGCCTAATTGCTTATTCTTAGCCCACACTAATTAATTAAGTATTTTAATTAATAGCCCTTGGGTTCTAAAGCCCACTAATTTTGAGCCCACTAGTTTAATTCCCTCTTAATTGTCATAACTTGTAGTGTAGACTAGTTTTGTAAACAATTAATTAAACAATTATGTACAACTAGTAACTAGGGGTGTGTTATGTGACACGTGCATTGTACTAGAACGTGTCTTGGTGGAGCATGGGGTAGGCCGGAAATGGCAAGAGAGAGAGGGGTGAGTTGGTGTAGTGAAGAGGTGGTTTGTGTTCATGGGTAGTTTCGTTAACTCCCTAGTTCATCCTAGCTCCTAATCCATAACCATCTAGTTCATCCTAGCCCTCCATTTCACTTTAAAAAATGTATAATTACCCCCTCCAATTCTTCATGCAACACACTTGTAAAATTTGTTAAAAAGAGAAAGAAAGAAAGAAACAAAAAGGGAGAAAAAGATTCAGAGTTGTGAACAAAAGATTGAGCGTGCATTTGTGTGCGTGTCCCTTTCAATTGGAGGCCGGTCATTTCACCAAGGAGGAAGGAGAGCTTCGGGTTCCATCAAGCACAAGGAGGAGAAGGCAACTTGTGGCACAATCTAGGAGGAGAAGGATCGTTCATTGTTCAAGGAGATTTCTAGGAGTTCTTTTCATTTGTGTTTCTTCAAAATAGGTGGGTGATATCTCGAACTTCTACTTTAGATACCATGCTAGGAATTGACATTGTGATTGCATTAAGAATGAATAGGAAATTGCCATGCATTTTGTTTAAGGAGATTAAGAGGAAAAGAACACCAAAGTAATCTATATGAAAAAGTGGTAGAATAAATAGAATGTGTAATTGAGTATGTGTATGATGACTTGGTAGTTTACTTGCTTGCTAAAATGGATGAATTGTGATTTTTTTGTGAAACTTTGTCTATGCATGAAATGAAAGACACAATATGTGGAATTTGTGCTTATGGCTAAATTGTGGAATTTAAATTAGTATTCATGAAATATTAGTAGATTGAATTGTGATAAAAGTGTGTTTCTTTTGCCATATGCAAGTAGTGATGTAGTCATTTGATTTATTATCTAGATTGTCTTTTGAAACATAAGAAAATGAATAATTTGTAAAATAGAACTAAATTAAGAACTTGATTTTGTTAAAAGAATGGAAAAAAAAAAATCAGAGTTTGAACACATTGTGATTAAAAGGGGAATATGTTGCTTAATGATTCTTCTAAAAAGAAATTTTCTATGTCGAAATCAAAAATGTATTTTTGATCCACTTTAACTGCAACCTGTTACAATTGATAGTCGACCGAACTAGAGTCGACAGTCGACTATCAAGTGTTAAATTTTGAATTTTTGTTTAGCAGTAGACTTTTGTCTGTGAACTGAAGTTTCACGGGACAGTCGACTGGCCATTTTTCCACAGTCAACTGAACTGACTTTCTGTTCTTGAGTTTTGAAGTTTCATGGGACAGTCTACTAGCCATTTTTCCACAGTCGACTGAACTAACTGTCTGTTCTTGAGTTTTTAAAGTTTCACGGGACAGTCAACTAGCCAGTTTCCACACCCGACTGAACTGTGCTGATTGTTGATTTTTGAGTTTTGAATTATTCATGAAAAGTGTTTCAATAATGTTTGACTTATTATGATTAGAATTTTGAGAAGAATTAATAAGATTTTTTTTTGGATATGATTCTTTTTGTAATTAAAGATACAAATACTTGTTGAGTATAGAGAAAATTGTGAAGAGCTCAAAAATGAGATTTTGACTTATAAATTATTGAGTAGAATTTAATGTGAAATTATCTAAGAATATGCCAGTCGTGCATGGAAAATTGATTGAAAAGAAACATGATTAATTGTCAAATTTGTGAACAAGTATGATGAACATGAAAAGAGAATTTAGACTAGAATTTTAGCTAAGTCCTCACATCGGCAAGAATGAAAGTTTTGAAAAGAGAAATGTGATAAATTGTGATCAAGTTTGGGTCATGGATAATGATTGATATTTTTAAGACAGATGTAGGGGTAACGCTAAATTCTAGAGTGTCGATATTTATTCATGATTCAATTACCTAAGGATTTAGATACATAGTGGAGATGTGATGAAAGTAAGAGAAAAACATGAGTGTGAGGGCCATTGAATTGGCAGTGTGAGAGTGTTCACAGGATGTCCTCATGATGCGTCATAATTAGGGCGTGGATACTACTCCAGGATACCGTCCCGGTGGCGACGCTTGTGGGGTATTTGGTGATTACGGGTGGTGCCATGATCCATGGCAGAGGTGAATTGATCACAGGATGCCTGCATGATGAGTTATGTGTCAGTGTGTGGGACTCTCTCCAGGATGTCTGGATGTGGGCTCGTAACTCATAGAATACTTAGGATACTTACCGTAGTTACTGTAGTAGTTTAAGTCATGGCGAAGGATCGAATCCTACAACATGAACGATTAAGGGCTTGCTCTCGGACCTATGTAGTATGGGATGCATAGAATCCGAACAAGTGCACATTAGTGTCATGTAAATATTAATAACTGCATTAAGGACAAAGTGCACATTCACACACGACATCAATAGGGTAGTCTCCCTTAGTTTGTTTTGTGACAAGTGTGTGCTGTCTAAGTAAGAATAATTGATGTATTATATCCTAGCGTCAGTTGTATGCAACTGACATACCCACTGTTTCTATGCAGGATAAAGTGGTTGACAAGACTAAAGATTGATTGTTGCTTAAAGAAATGTTCAAGTTATTATTCAATTCATGTATAAATGTTGTAATTTATAATTCCACTGCGTTGATGTAAACACTGTTGTAATAAAAGTTTTTAATACCTTGTAAAATTGTACGAAAAGAAGTATAAAGATCCTTAATTCGGTCTTATTTGGCATTCGGGGTGTTACACATAGTACCTCTTAGACAGTTTGTGAGAGCTTCTTTGCACCACCGATTGCTGTCGATATGGTTGCAACTTAACAAATACCCACTCTCCTACTTCAAATTCTTTATCTCGTCTGTGAGAATCAGCAATTGCCTTCATTCTTGATTGAGCTATGGTAAGATTTGCCTTCAACTTCTACAGGAGTTCATTCCTATATAACAATTGACTCTCTATGTCTGAGTTTGAAGTTGTACTCGGTATGTATGTCTAAATTGTGGGTGGTTTTCTCTCATAAACTGCCTCGAATGGGGTCATGTTAATTGAAGAATGATGGGTGGTATTGTACCAGTACTCAGCCCACTCCAAATATTTAATCCATTGCCTTGGTTCATCAGACAAAAAACTCCTTAAGTATTGCTCTAAATAGC
Source organism: Hemerocallis citrina (assembly GCA_017893485.1). Taxonomy (NCBI): domain Eukaryota; kingdom Viridiplantae; phylum Streptophyta; class Magnoliopsida; order Asparagales; family Asphodelaceae; genus Hemerocallis; species Hemerocallis citrina. Next base: position 37,572,849 of record CM030365.1, read on the forward strand.
GATTAACCACCTCCGTTTGCCCTTCTGACTGAGGACGATACGCACTTGACATGCATAATTTTGTTCCTTGTAACTGAAACAATTCCCTCCAGAGCTGACTGATGAATATTGGGTCCCTATCTATAACGACTGATTTGGGCAAACCATGTAATTTTACAATATTTGAAGCAAAGAGCTCTGCCACTTTAGCTGCATCATGGTTAGTTGATAAAGGAATAAAATGTGCATATTTGATAATTTATCAACGACAACTAATATCACAGGTTTACCCTTCACACTAGGCCACTAGGCAAGCCGGTGATGATGTCCATCTATATTTCTTCCCAAATTTGATCTAGAATCTGCAGAGGTTGTAAAAGGCCTGATGGTGACTGTGTATCGTATTTTGTTTACTGGCACACTGTGCACTCCTGCAGAAATTTTTTTATGTCTGTTGACATATCTTTCCAATGAAATGAGGATTTAATTATAGCGGTCGTCTTTGCAATCCCTAATTGGCGTCCTCCTGGTGTTGCATGATACATGGCAATTACTTATGCTACTAAGATTAATGGTAGAACAATTTTCTTCTTGTAACAAATGATCCCTTCTCTTAAGCTGTAGTCAAAACTGTTTGCTTTAATTTGCTGTAAACTTGCTAACAAGTCTGAACATTCAATGTCATGTATATACTCCTCCTTAATTCTGTCTAGTAGTGGTACTTGAGGCTTTGTAATTGCCGATACTTGATTGAACTCAATCTCAGGATGGCGGGAGAGAGAATCTGCAGCTACGTTCAATTTCCCTGCTTTATACACCACTTTATAGTTGAATCCTGTGAGCTTTTACAACCATTTTTATTGTTCTGGGGTTTGAATGACATTGGACATTATGTGATGCAGGCTCTTTTGATCTATTATAATAGTGAATTCTCCTCCTAATAAGTACTAACGCCACTTCTTGACGGCTTCAGTTATTGCAACCATTTCACGGACATACGTAGAAGAGTTTTGCATTCTCAGAGACATCTTTTTGCTATGATAAGCCACTGGGTGTTTCTTTTGAGTGAGTACAGCTCTGATGCCCATTCCTGAAGCATCCGTCTCTAGTTCAAATGGTATTGAGAAGTCTGGCAATGCAAGCACTAGTGCCCTAGTCATAGCCTCCTTTAGCCTCATAAATGACTCTGTAGCTTCCTCATTCCAAACAAATCCCTCTTTCTTTAACAACTCTGTAAGTGGCACTGCTATAGATGCATAGGATCTTATAAATCTCCTATAGTACCCTGTTAGCCCCAAAAAACCTCTTAACTGCTTAATTGAAGATGGAATTGGCCACTGGATCATTGCTTCTATCTTTGCATTATCAACATGAATTCCTTCTTCGGAAATCACATGTCCTAAGTATTCAATTGAGGTTTGAGCAAATGAGCATTTAGACTTCCTGACAGAGAAGAGATTTTTCTCCAGTATTCTCAATACATGAGAGAGATGTTGCAGATGAGATTGCCAATCTTTACTATATACCAATATGTCGTCGAAGAATACTAAGACAAATTGCCTCAAGAATGGTTTAAGAATATTGTTCATGGCTGCTTGAAATGTCGGCAGTGCATTTGTTAATCCAAATGGCATAACAAGGAATTCATAGTGTCCATCGTGAGTGCGAAATGCTGTCTTCTCCACATATTCTATCTTTATTCTAATCTGGTGATACCTCGCTCACAAATCTAATTTTGAAAAATATTTTGCACCATGAAGTTCATCAAAAAGTTCATCTGCTGTTGGTATTGGGAATTTTTCCGTGATTGTGATGGCATTAAGTGCTCTATAATCTACACAAAATCGCCATGTGTCGTCTTTTTTCTTTACTAACAGTACAGGGGAGGAGAATGGGCTCTTGCTTTGTTGAATCAACCCTTCTTTTAACATCTTTGTCACCTGCATTTCTATCTCTTCTTTATGAAAGTGTGGATATTTGTAGGGTCTCACATTTGTTGGATTAGCTGTGGGAAGTAAGTCTATTTGGTGATCATAATCCCTGCTTGGTGGCAACCCAGCTGGTTCTTCGAATACACTTGCGAATTGCTGTAGGACTTGCTGTAATTCTTCAGGTATTTTTTCATTCGAAGCTTCTTTGTCGACGAGAATTAAGTGAAAGAATTGAGCTGCAGATGCTTTTGATGCAGTTCTCCTGAGTTGGTACAGTTCCACTTGTGAAGATGAAGTAGACTCCCATCCATGAAGTATAATCTGTTGATTATTTGATTTAAAGTGCATTGTGCGCAATCTATAATCAGTAGTTACCGGGCCTAACAGCTGCAGCCACTGAATCCCGAGTACTAAATCACTATCCTGAATGGGCAAGACAAACTATCAATGTGGAATAAATGGCCCTGTAAATATATAGGCACGGCCACACATTGACCTTGGTACTCCAATGTTGCTCCATTCCCCACTGTTACTTTGAAATTTGAAGCTTTTTGAATAGGTAAGTTAATAAACTTAGCTCCTTTTTCCTGGATGAAGTTGTGAGTACTGCCATTGTTTATTAAAATTTGAACATAGGAGTTTTGTATGATACCTTGTATCCTTATGGTTTTTGGTGATGGACAACCTGACAGTGCATGGAATGAGATTCCAAGATTTGCATCTTCTCCCTGAATGGCATTGACTTCATCTGCTTGTAACACTTCCTCTGTTGTATCAACTGTGTCTGAAAGCTCTAATTCATCCACTAATAGCATCAAGAATTTTCTTCCTTTGCATACATGGCCTTTGGTGTATTTATCATCACAGTTGAAACATAGGCCGTTGGCTTTTCTAGCTTTCCACTCCGATGAGAGCACTTGTCACGCCCCGCTTCCCAAAAGAGAGTACGGAATACGGATACGCGACAAAAGTCTAGTGAATGATTTTCATCATCCATAAGCTGTTCAAGAATCTTTACAACATTTCACAAGAATAATCAGAGTCGGAAGCAAAAGAATCAACCAATCATGCACATATGAACCAAAATACCAACGAGAATACTTGAAACCAAATATATTAATCTCAAATAATCATGATCTGAATAAGTCAAATATCCTGGTCACATTGCCCAAATATAGAATGAATCCAAGTATCAAAATACAATTGCTCAAAGCAAGCTACAATAAATAATAATAACAAGATCCAGCACTAATACTTCATGTCACCAATACCATCTGGAACCTGTTCTCCAAAATCTACAATTTAACAATTACAGGAAAGAGAAAAAGAGAAAACAAGGTACCTGTCAATGCAAATTATGGGCCGCTTGTAATGCAGGATACAAGTACATGGGAAAAACTAACTAATAACATGGAATATGCATGATAACAAAATAAGACAACTAGTATGGTAAGGCGAACAAGTACAAGTAGCATGCAACAAGTGTCGAGTAAACGAGTATCATGTAAACAAGCAAGATGTGTCAAGTATCATGTAATCATGTAGCAAGAGTCAAGAATCAAGTCTCATGTATCATGTAGTTAAGTATTAAGTAAGCATGTATCATGTTCAAGTATCATGTATCAAGTATCATGTTCAAGTATCATGTATCAAGTCTTGTAGTTATTACTATCTAGGTAGCACTTCATGCATCCCGGTTTTTACTACATGGTTGCTACAACAAACAGTTTTACTTTAGATTTCATAGTGGACCATAGAAGGCAGTGTACTCAGGGACAAGTATCAAGTAATCGAGCTCCAAGCTCTAAGTATCATGTATCATGTATCATGTAAACACGTGTCAAGTTGTGCAAGTGGCAAGTAACGTGTCTTGCATGCAAGTGTCAAGTAATCACGTGTCAAGTATCATGTCTCAAGCCATCACGTAGGATTAGTGGATCTCGTTCCGAGTACACATTTTTGAATTATCCACTACTAGGTCTTTCCCTTAAACCCCGGCTTGGTTATTTATTATTAATGTCAAACAAGCTTGTAGGTGAGTAAAACATATCAAGAACAACATTGCATGATCATGTAACAAGTTCAAGTTGCAAGATAAACATGTACGGGTACAAGATAACTCATAAAAGAATTAAAAAACTAAATCTCTAGTTCAGGACAGCAAGACCACACTGCAGTAAAACAGTGATTCCCAGTGTTACAAACATGAAAATATGAATCCGTCGAAAGTTCTAGAAAATAGACTCCCAACTGAATCCAGCGAATCTAAATAAGTTAGATGGTAATTCACACAAACATAACTCAAAACTGATTTGAATCCAGAAAATACGTTCAGTCAGAAATCAGGACATCGTATTCAAAGTCTGGAAAACAACATCAAAACACATCAAATAAATCCAGCAAAAATCTAGGGTATTCCCCTATATGTCTAGTATTAGAATACAAAGTTTCATAATTTTTCAGTAAGATTACTTCAGTCAACAAAAATCAGAAAACATTAAGAAACGATAGTTTGGCAACTGGAGTTCCCAACACTGCTGTACGAAAACTGTAATATCTCGCAAACCACGAAACGAAATCCAAATACGCTAAAGGGAGATGAAAATAGAAAAAATAAGCTAACTTTCATATCTCATAAATATTTTTCATACAGTAAAAGAAATCAGGGAGAAAATACAAATCTTTGCAGAACAGCAAGCAAAATTCAGTAGGTATAGTTTTTATAAACAAGCATGAATTGGAATACAAAACTCATCAATAAAATCCACCAAAATTCTGGGTAATCCCTAAATAGGTATAGAAACACTGACCAAAATTTCAGATCAAAATAATATGTTTAGCACTAGTATCAAAATAGTTTAGTCGAAATTGCATTGTACATCCAGAATAGACCTAAGAAGACGCCAATTCCCAGACCAGTGTAGGCTTGCTTAGCATAGGCTACACAAGCTAGGTTCACGCTTTCAAGCTTGAAATCATCAAGCAACGAAATCTGGAAATGAAATACACCTCTGTAGTAAAATATCCATATCTCACACATACGAAAACGAAATCGATCAAGGTCAGAGAGTTTGGAAAGAAGACAGATTTCTCTAAAAATCATGTTTAATACTGAAGTTAAGACTCTGACCTTAATATGGTCTAAAATACCAATCAAAACTGATCATTGACAAAAATATCGATTTTTCTCTTCACAACAAATCAACATACAACACACGAAACTTGTTCCAAACACAACCAAACATGTTATAGAGTCTACTAAGTGTCCAAACAATATGAAATAGGGTATATGGCATGTCCACAACAAGTATATCACATGGATCCAAACAAACACACAAAATCTTATAATTGTCTCACAAATATAATCACATCAAGAACGGTCAAAACCTAAGTTGTTTCATGTCAAATTTTTGTTGTGAGGCAACTATGGTCAATAGCACTATAAAGACAATACTCATCAAGAATACATCATACACGAGTTGTCTCTAGAACCCAACTACACTACAAGCGGTATTTATGACTTGCATCACACAAAGAAATTAAGTACAAGTTACTTTCCTGAAAGACAACGACGAGAACGGAGAAAGAACAAGAATAACGGGAACGGATTCCCAGCCAACGAACTCAACGGTCACACGAATGACAAACACAAACAAAATCAACGAACGGAGCACGTACCCAACAACGAACACCACGAACAACGACGATCGACCAAAGATCCAAGTGCACAAAAACACACGTGCACCAAGAATCAATGCCCAAGAACTCAAGCAACAAACCACGGCAACACACGCAAGAGCACGGGAAACAAGAACCCGAGAGGACGACCATGGAGAGCGGCGGCATTGGCGGCTGGCAGCTGGTCGCGTTACCGGCCGCTAATGCTGTTGCTGCTGCCGAACACAGACGGAGAAAGGGAGACCGACTAGGGTGCAAGGTGTGGTCAGAGTGAGGGTTGGGGATGAGGTCGACAAGCTATGGAGGGAGGGAGAAAGCGGGAGGGTGCACGGGGTGGAGACAGGTAGATGGGAGAGGTAGAGAGTGGTGGAAGGGAAAAGGGTAGGGGGCGGCTAAACAGGGAGATGCATGGGTTCAATATATATAGGGGTTAATCATTAGGGTTGGGAGGTGGCGGAACGGGTATAGGGATGTAGCGGGTCGGGTTTATTAGGGAAGAGGGTATAGTGGGCTTATATAAATCAGAGGAAAATTTATTAGTGCATGGTTTTTAATAGGATGTGAAGTAGGGTGTAGTATAGGTTTGGGTATTAAGATAAAATTTGTATAATAGGTTAAGAATAGGATTTAATTAAAAATCCACAAAAATAAAATAGGGCGACCAAACAATGAGACGGTCACAGAAAAAAAAAAGAAGAGCAAATAAAATAGGCATGACAAATAAAATAAAAGGGAACCAAAAAATAATAGATCGATCAGATAGAGACGAAACGAATGAAACAATTGAAACAAGGAGGTCAAATAAGAGACAAAAATCAAGTAAATGAATATATTGAAAATAAATATCCAATATACGGTTCAAAAGAGATACAACGGAACCAAATACAAGGAAAAAGAAAATACACTCAAAAATACACAAAGTGAAAAACAGGGGTTACATCACTTTTCTGATAGGGTAATTTGACGCTAATCCTGATGGTGTTGGCAGTAATGGAGGAAGGTTGCTAGGTGGCGGTGCCCATGGTGGTTTGTATGTACTGCCTTTGTATTGATGCTTTTTAGCCTTGACTAACTTCTCTTCTTGTATCTTTACTAGCCCTATTGCATGAGCCATAGATCTAGGTTGAAATGCCAATACTTCTCTTCAAATATCAGGGTTAAGACCTGATATATAACAACTTAGTAATGAAAGATCATATAAGTCCTTCACTCTATTAGATAATCTACCAAATTCAGCATGGTAATTAGCTAGTGACCCTGTTTGAGATAATTTGAACAACAAGCCTTGATGATCAACAAATATAGAATCCCCAAATCTACTATCAAGCTCAGTGACAAATGACTCCCATGTAAGAAATTGCATGTTTTCAAATTTATTTTGAAACCATGCTAAGGCAACACCGTCCATGTGAAATGAAGCAATGATTAATTTTTCTATTTTGGGAGTACGGTGGTACTCAAAGAACTTATTAGCTTTAAACAGCCAACCATTTGGATCAATACCCTCAAATCTAGGAAATTGCAACCTAGGATTTTCTACATCAGAGTGAGTATGAGGATTAGGTGGTGGTACCTGCGATGGAGTATCTATAACTGGTTGTCGGATTGATTTCCCTGATTGATTGTTTCGAGTATCGAGTTTACCTTCTAAAATGGTGAATCGGGCGATGAACAATGATAGCATCATTTGTTGTTCCTTCAATGTTGTTGCGATACTCAACAGTTGTTCATCTTGCTTTTTGGATGATTCTGCTTGCATTTTTTATGCCTCTTTGATCGCTGCACTTGCTTCATCAGTTTGTTGTTGAAATCTAGTAGTTTCTATGGTGAGTTGCGAGAATGAAAGCACCAATTGATAGCACCCAAAATCAATAAACTCAAATTACAGATGGAGAAGGAAAGGAAATTTGTATTGCAGATTAGAAGAAGAGGAAATACAGAGGATTGAGATGGTTTCTGATATTTTTCATAATGTTCTCCACTACTGTTACATTGCTTTTATTACTCATTTCTTCTACTACAATTTTGATCTTCCAATAGCTCATTGCCACGTGTCCTGTGCTAGCCGACCTCAATCCCTAGGTCGCAGGATCCTCCTCATAGTGTGGGCTTGTCAGGGTTTGTGTTTGGTAATTGCTGAGGTAAGTGGGTGTCTTCTTCAATCAGTTGGGCCTTGAGTTGCCTATTGTCTTGCTTGTGCCACAGGCCTTGGCTATATCTGCATTCATGGTCGTATCACCCTGACAAGGTCCCTTTCGTCCCCATCTCTAGTTTTGAAGGCGACAGCATGATTGAGAGATCCACAAACCTTGACTGGTACTAGGGACCCACCCTCCTTGAGGCCTTGGACTTGATCAACGAGCCCAAGCGTCATTCTGTCAATCCCCTCTGCCTTCCCCTTTAGGAATGTCTATAAGATTAGTGGCATTGGTACTGTCGCTGTGGGTCGGGTTGAGACTGGAGTCATCAAGCCTGGTATGGTCGTCACCTTTGGCTCAACTGGATTAACAAATGAAGTTAAGTCTGTTGAGATGCACCATGAGGCACTCCAGGAGACTGTCCCTGGTGACAATGTTGGATTCAAAGTCAAGAATGTAGTAGTGAAGGATCTGAAGCGCGGGTATGTTGCATCAAACTCTAAGGATGATCCTACAAAAGAGGCAGCCAACTCCACTTCTGAGGTGATCATCATGAACCATCCTGAATAGATTGGCAATGGCTATGCTCCAGTGCTTGACTGCCACACCTCTCACATTGCTATCAAGTTTGCTGAGATTCTTACCAAGATTGATCGACAATCTGGAAAGGAGAATGAAAAGGAGCCCAAGTTTTTGAAGAATGGTGATGCTGGTATGGTGAAGATGATTTCGACCAAGCCTATGGTTGTGGAGACTTTTGCTGAGTACCCACCGCTTGGACGTTTTACTGTAAGGGACATAGGGCAGACTGTGGCTGGTGGAGTCATCAAGAGCCTTGTGAAGAAGGATCCAACTGGTGTCAAGGTCACCAAGGTTGTTGCAAAGAAACGAACAGAGGAGTGTTTTGCAGTTTTGAAGGTCTGCTGCTATGGTAGTGGTCAACTAGTTGTCTTTGCTTTTTTTAAGATTGGAGTCATCAAGAGCCTTGAGAAGAAGGATCCAACTGGTGCCAAGGTCACCAAGGCTGCTGCAAAGAAGAAATGAACCGAGGAGTGTTTTGCAGTTTTGAAGGTCTGTTGCTATGGTAGTAGTCAACTAGTTGTCTTTGCTTTTGTTAAGAATAAGTACTTTTCCGTGGTGCTGTTTCTGGTGTTTGGATGCAGAACTGGGTGCTTGACAGATGGTGGCAAAGTTATGGAGTTTAAGTCTTCTTTTTGTTGTCTCCTAGTCTATCAAGGATTTGTTTTGAGAGTATTGTGAGTTATTTTGTTTGGTTTTTTTCTTTAAGAGAACATGGTTGTTGGTATTATGTGTCAGACGTCTATTTTAGTTTTAAGAGCATTGAGAAGAAGGATTCAACTGGTGCCAAGGTCACCAAGGCTGCTTCAAAGAAGAAATTAACTGAGGAGTTGTTTGCAGTTTTGAAGGTCTACTACTATGGTTGTAATCAACTAGTTGTCTTTGCTTTTGCTAAGATTGGAGTCATCAAGAGCATTGAGAAGCAGGGGCGAAGCCAGAACAAATTTACCAGGAGGGCCAAGAAAAAAAAACTATGACTACATGTAAAAATATCGAGATTTTTTCATAATTTTTAGGGGGGGCAAACAATAAAACTTAGAATTCAGGAGGGCCAAATTATAATTTTTTAAGGGTTTATAAAATTTTCAATAGTGTGAAGGGGGTTTGTGATTTTTTTTTTTGGGGGGGGGGGGGGGGGGGGGGGCACCCTCGGGCCCTCACTATGCTCCGCCACTGTTGAGAAGAAGGATCCAACTGGTGCTAAGGGTACCATGGCCGCTGTAAAGAAGAAATGATCCGAGGTGTGTTTTCCAGTTTTGAAGGTCTGCTGCTATTGTAGTAGTCAACTAGTTGTCTTTGCTTTTGTTAAGAATAAGTACTTTTCCGTTTGTGTTGTTTCTGGTGTCTGGTTGCAGAACTGGGTGCTTGACCGCCGGTGGTGGAGTTATTGAGTTTAAGTTTTCTTTTTGTTGTCTCGTGGTCTAAATCAGGATTAGTTTTGAGAGTATTGTGAGTTATTCTGTTTGGTTTTTTTACTTTTAAGAGAACATTGTTGTTGGTATTGTGTCAGATGTCTATTTCAGTTTTATACATGAATAGATTTGCCCGTAGGCACGTGCCTACGGAACGTCTTCAAATACAACATATGAAAAGCCTTATAACTGGGAAAGAGACTGGGTAGCTAGGGTTCAGGTGGGAATAATTTTGATTACCTTTCACAGTGAGGAAGGGGTGGAGTATTTATAGGCAGGGGTAAACGGGTCTGGAGCCCTGGTAGGCCGGGTCGGATCCGTTTTCCCATGGGCCTGAGCTGGCTAAGGCCCGTTACACTGTAGCTGGTCTGATGATCATGGTTGGAAGGATCCAGGGGAGATCAGAGGGCTCTGGTTGATGCTGCATAATTTATCCCCTATCACAAGTCCCCCACTCCTACAGGACTGTGCCTGGCTGGTCGTGCAGGAGTAGTCGAGTTTTGTGGTGGAGAGCGAATAAAGAGTTTCTGTAACTAGGATCGGTCCAGAGGGATGAGCAACACCGTGTGGTTTGGCCTATGAGAGTTACCCCTGCGCTCGAGATGTGGGTCGTCCTCCGAGGCTGTCGGGGCTCGAAAGGGCGAGCTAGGCCAAGTTGGTACGTTGAAGGTACCCCAGAGCTCGAGATGTAGGTCGACCATCGAGGCTGTAGGGGTCGGAAGGGAAAGCGAGGCCAAATGACTTGGCCTGTTGAAGCTACCTCTGTACTCGAGATGTAGGTTGACCGTCGAGGCTTTAAGGGGATCAGAAGGGCGAGCGAGGCCAAGTGACTTGGCCTGTTGAAGCTACCCTCGTGCTCAAGATGTAGGTCGACCATCAAGTCTTTAGGGGGTCAGAAGGGTGAACGAGGCCAAGTGACTTGGCCTGTTGAAGCTACCCCTGTGCTCGAGATTTAGGTCGACCATCAGGCTACAGGGGGTCGAAAGGGCGAGCGAGGCCAAGTGACTTGGCCTGTTGAAGCTACCCCTATGCTCGAGATGTAGGCTGACCGTCGAGGCTATAGGGGGTCGGAAAGGCGAGCGAGGCCAAGTGACTTGGCCTATTGAAGCTACCCCTGTGCTCGAGATGTAGGTCGATCGTCGAGGCTTCAGGGGGTCGAAAGGGCGAGCAAGGCCAATTAGCTTGGCCTGTTGAAGCTACCCATGTGCTCGAGATGTAGGTCGACCGTCGAGGCTATAGGGGGTCGTAAGGGCGAGCGAGGCCAAGTGACTTGGCCTGTTGAAGCTACCCCTGTGCTCGAGATGTTGGTCAACCATCGAGGCTTTAGGGGGTCGGAAGGGCGAGTGAGGCCAAGTGACTTGGCCTGTTAAGCTACCCATGTGCTCAAGATGTAGGTCGACCGTCGAGGCTGTAGGGGGTCGGAAGGGCGAGCGAGGCCAAGTGACTTGGCCTGTGGAAGCTACCCCTATGCTCGAGATGTAGGTCGACCATCGAAGCTTTAGGGGGTCGGAAGGGCGAGTGAGGCCAATTGGCTTGGCCTGTTGAAGCTACCCCTGTGCTCGAGATGTAGGTCGGCCTTCAAGGCTGTAGGGGGTCGGAAGGGCGAGCAAGGCCAAGTGACTTGGCCTGTTGAAGCTACCCCTGTGCTCAAGATGTAGGTCGACCGTCGAGGCTTTATGGGGTCATAAGGGCGAGCGAGTCTAAGTGACTTGGCCTGTTGAAGCTACCCCTGTGCTCGAGATGTAGGTCGATTGTCGACGCTGTAGGGGGTTAGAAGGGCGAGCTAGGCCATGTGACTTGGCCTGTTAAAGCTACCCCTATGCTCGAGATGTAGGTCGACTGTTGAGGCTGTAGGGGGTCGGAAGGACGAGCGAGGCCAATTCACTTGGCCTGTTGAAGTTACCTCTGTGCTCGAGATGTTGGTCAACCGTCGAGACTATAGGGGGTCGGAAGGGCCAGCGAGGCCAAGTGACTTGGCCTGTTGAAGCTACTCCTGTGCTCGAGATGTAGGTCGACCGTCGAGGCTTTAGGGGGTCGGAAGGGCGAGCGAGGCCAATTGGCTTGGCCTGTTGAAGCTACCCTTGTGCTCGAGATGTAGGTCGACAGTCGAGGCTCTAGGGGGTTGTAAGGACGAGCGACACGGAGATTCCAACCGCCTTTAGGTGAACCATTTTTCATGAGAATCGAGGAGTTATAGTAACTGCTTTTGCAAGAATCGAGACAGTTACTGTAACTGATTCTCACGAAAATCGAGGAGCATAACTCCTCTATATATATTCTCTCCCCCCCCTTCTCACTTCACACTTTCGCTTTCTCTCACTAGAACTCAGAACTTCTCTCTCTAGGGCTTTCCATCACCATCGACTAGTTTTCCGGCTGCTTCTCTGATCAAGTCACAGGTTAGTTTTCTTAGTCATGTCTAGGGCTCAGTCCGGTTCCTTTGCCTCTACCTCCGATAGCTACTTTCACACAGTGCTGTCGGATTCGACCACTTCTTCAGATGCTCCGGAAGCTTCGACCTCATGGGATACGGCGGACAAGGTGTTAGTCGTGGAGCCCCTGCGGACTCACAAACCCTTTGTTGTGGAGAGTAGTAGTTTGGAAAAGGAGGGTACCGAGGACGAGGATGAAGAGGAGGGTGACGGAGGGTAGGACAAAGAGGACGAGGCTGAAGAGGAGGGTGACGGAGGGGAGGACGAAGGGGACGAGGCCGAGGGTGGTCAGGTCGGGGGGACGGAATCCCCTCAAAGGGCCTCTGCCTTCGAGCCGTTGGTTACCCTGTCACCTGAGAAGGCTCATAAGGTTCGGAAGAAGAGGGTGAGGGTGACTCTGCTAAGCAGCCCTAATAGGAAGATTGCACCTCGAAACTTAGGGGTCCCGTTCTTGCCACAGCCTCGGTCGGTCAGGAACTATCCGGAAGACGTCGGGGATAAGGCTCTGTATGGGGTGCAGCCCTCGTCGCCAAGCCGAGTGAAGATTAAGATGGACAGTACTCCCACGGTTTTGAAGGGGTAGGATCTCTCGGTCATCCGAGCAAGCTACTTCATCGGCAAGGAGTACGAGCTGATGGTCCCAAGCGCTGGCCTTCGGCCGACCGACCCATTGGCACCATGGTACTGTATCTTCTCCGTAGACGCATTTTCTTCAGAGCTGAGGCTGCCCATTCACCCCTTCATCCAGGAGGTTCTCAACTGGTCCTCGCTTTGTACGATGTAATTTGGGCCGAACTCCTGGAAATAGATGGTCAGCTTCGTACTACTGTGTACAGAGAGGAAGGTACCGCTGAGGTTGAGTATCTTTTGGTCCATGTTGGGGGTCAGCTGTTCCGGCGAGTTTGAGGGGATCTACTACGTGTTGCCTCGGAGCGGGTGCAAGGTTGTGCACGGACACCCTGACTCAATTAAGGAGTGGAAGAGAAAATATTTCATCGTCCGGAACGAGGAGCAATGGGATATCCCGACGAGATGGAATTTTTACACGCCGAACTTCAAGGGGCTGAGGAAGGGCGATCTTTCGGCCGAGGAATGGGGTTTTGTAGAGCACCTTCGGAAGACCCACAGTATGAGTTGGCCAAAAGTGATGGAGAGTCACCTGATCCGAGCCGGACTGAGCCCTGCCCCGCCCCGTATGTTTTTTGTTCATTTTTATTTCCGTACTTCTCTTTCGTGCTCATCTTTTGTTAATGGGTCTTTTTGAAGAGATGGACCCCGAGGCGATCAAGGCGAGGAGGATTGCAATAAAGAAGGAGAAGGCGGAGAAGGCCGAAAAGGGAAAGCAGGCGGTGGTTCCGTCCTGAACGGCCTCTGAGGCCGCATCCGAGCCGAAGTCGAAGATGCAGAAGACGAGTCAGTCGAGGGAGGTCGCCCTCACGACGAGTAAGGGGGTTCGAAGGCATCCGAGGTCGCCCAAGGTCGCCTCCCTTCTTTCCATGCCGACGCCGAAGCCATGGTCAGGGAGGAGAGCCGGCGGCCTTGGGCCCCAAACTGGGCTATTCGCCAGGGTGACTCCCTAACCGAGGGCCTCGTCTCGGTGGAGTTCATGGACAAGATGGCCTCGCCCCAAGATCGGGTGAGCATGGGGGCCGACACCTCCGAATCGGCCTACATGAGGTGGGCTTAGGCCAACGTGCAGGTAATTTCCGAGGCCTTTGGTTTTGTTTGTTTTGTATCGGTTTCTCATGACTTTATTTTTACCCAAGTGTTTTGACCTCGACTGTAGGCCTGCATGTCCGGGAATCAGGTGAGGTAGCTGCACGAGATGGAGCTGAAGTACGAGCAGAGCCAGACCAACTGCTACAAGTGCGAGATGGTGGATCTGAAGCTCTTGCTGGAGGCTTCCAAGAAACGGAAGCAGGCTCTGAAGGCCGACCTGGCCTCGATGGCCGATGAAACGAATAAGAGGGAGGCGGAGCTGAAGAAAGCGTTTGAGGCCGAGAAGGGAGAGCTGATCTTGAAGGCCCAGGACATGGTCATCGGGGCACAGAACGAAGTGTATGCCAAGGTGATGGGCCCTGTAAAGCACTTCCACCTGACCTTGGACCTATCGTACTTCAACTATGACATGGAGATTGAGGGCCCGCCGAAGACCCCCGGGGGCAACGTGCAGGGCGAAGGGGATGGCGGGGTCGGAGGAGCGAGTGCCGATCTGGCGGTTGACCCCACGACTGTCATCGGAGCCGAGGGAGAGGTGTGCTCGTAGTCGTAGCTATTTTCTTTTTCTTTTTCTTTTTCTTTTTTTTTTTGTCTTTTCGAATGTATTTTGCGGACCGTGGACTGGCCACCGCATTATTTTGTACAAGTATTGGTAATTTATAACAAAGGATTTTTGGTGGGCCAACTGTTTTGCTCTGTACTTTCGTACTGCTTTTGAGTCGGTTGTCGGGGTTTGTCCGAACCTTCTATACTTGTGCAATTTTTCGATTGGTTTTGCTTCCATCAGATGTTGGTCGTTCTTGCCGAGGTTGATCCTCGGAGGGCCGAGGTGATGTAGCTTTGGAGTAAGGTGAAGGTATTGGAGGCTACTCTCGATCAGTATCGAAGGGAAGCTCGTGATCACGACTCCGATTTCCACTATTTCCAGAATAAGTCGAAGGAGCTGAGCACGGAGTCGGCTCAGCTAAAGAAGGTGATAGCCGAACGAGACCTTGGGGATGCGGGCCTCGGATTTTCCATGTCGAGTGCTTCAGTGCAGAGGCCCATATCGGAGTCATTTCTCCACGAGGTCATTGTGGAGAAGGAGATCGAGATTCAGCGTTACAGAACAACGTTGGGGAGGTCGGTCCCCTCGGTAATTGGAGCTTCCTCGAGGCGCGAACCGTCCCCCATTCTGCGATTGGAGTACGTTAGGCAGGGTGATGCTCAGAGTTCCGTGGCCAGTGTGTCCTCTGTGGCTGATCACAGGGGCTCGGTAAGACATGCTGCGGAACAGAGTCGCTCGGCGGGGTTCAAGTTGACCCGTCCGAGCCCGAAGGGGAACTGAGGATAGTTTAGGACGAAGCTTTCATTGTAATAAAGAATAAACCTTTCTGTATTATGCCCCCCTGTGGTGTTTTTAATAAAGAATGAACTTGCCGACCCTCATTGAGAAAGCTACCCTAGTGCTCGAGTTTGCCATACAGCATCGAGGTTTGGGTCGGCGGAGAGCGTCGAGCTCTTTTTCCTTAGCTTGAGAAAGCTACCCTGGTGCTCGAGTCTGCCATACTGCGTCGAGGCATTGGTGTGGTTACATAAGGGGTTTATACAGAATCCAAGCTAACAAACTTTGAAAAAAAGAACAAACATTTTTATACAGAAGCGATTACAAATGTTTGGTTACATAATGACCTCAGTCCTCTCTCTCGAGGTACCTGATGTATTGTTCCGCATTCCAGGGCCTCTTGATAGGGACACCTCCCATCTCAGTGAGTCGGTAGGTGCCGGGGCGCACCACTTCGGCTACCCTGTAAGGTCCTTCCCAATTAGGGGCCAATTTCCTCTTCTTGCTGGGGTCTGAGATTGCTAGTCGTCTGAGCACAAGGTCACCCTTTTGGATGTTAGTGGGTCGGACCTTCTGGTTATAGTATTGTAACACCAAATTTTAATTTTGTGTATTTTTGACTGTATTTTTCATTTTGGTGTATTTTTTTCTCTTGTATTTTTTCTGAACCGTATATTGGAGTTGTTTTCAATATATATTCATTTTATTGCATTTTGAGCTGCTTGTGTTGATTGATTGCCTCTTTTGTTCATTTTTCGTTATTTTGATTCTTTCCTCCATTTTTCGGTCTCGTTATCTTTATTTTATTTTTCTTGGTGTTGTGGTGGTGTTTTGATTGTCTTTTTTCCATTCCCATTATTTTAGCCCCTAATAAGATTTCCAAAGCCAAGAATACCCAATCCTATTTGCATTCCTATTGTTATTTGACCCAAAATCCAAAACCCATTTGTATACCTATTACTAGTTCCTAATACCCACAACCCATTAACCCACATTTAAACCCCTGTATATATACCTCCTAATCCTAAACTCTAACCCTAACCCTATTTTCCTTCCTCTCCACAACCGGCCTCCATCTCTCTCCCTCTCTCTCTCTGGCTGTGCAACCCGAGCCTGGCCATCATCCCACCTAGGCCGACCACCATCTCCGGCCTACTTCCCCCTCTGGCCATACATCAACACCCCAAACCCGACCACCCTTTTCCTTTATTGCTGATCACCACACCACCATCAACATCATCAAGAGTTCTCATCAATCCCCCTACTTCTCTTCGTGGTGTTCTCAAAGTGGTCTCTAGCCACTTTGATCGTCGTGCAATTCTAGGAGTTCGTTCGTGGTGCTTGGAATCGCAATTTAGCGGGTTTCGTTCGTGGGTTTTGCTTATCTTTGTGTTTGCATCGTTCTTCATTCCTAAATTAAGGTAAGTAACTTGTACTCCAATTCATTTGTTTGATACAAGTACCAAATGCCTATAGTGTAGTTGGGTCTAGAGACAACCTTTGATTGTGTTTTCCTTGATGGGTTTTGTCTCTATTGTTATAATTTGGCCATAGAAGACTCATGATACAAATCTTGACATGAAATAACCTAGAATTCGCCCGTTCTTGATTTCTAGTCGTGTATGTGAAAATTTGTGTGAAATTGTGTTTTGATTGAGACACATATGATATATTTGGTATGGACATGTTAATAACCTTAAATCATTATGTTTAGATGCTTGGTAGGCATTATTTCGAGTTTGAAAGTGTTTGGACCAATATTCTTGAATCTATGGTGTTTTTGTTCTTAAGGGTAAAATCTGTATTTTCTTGCTGTTCTGTTTTGTTTGCTGTTTTCTTCTATACTACAGTCAGTATCTTGATTTCGGCAAAAAATATGAGTTTTAGACAATTTCGTCTATTTTTAAACCCCTCTGATCTTTCTTGATTTTGATTTCGTATGACTGAGTTATGGCTATTTTAGTACAGAGGTGTCGATCTTTTCCAGCTTCTGTTTTTGGGTAATTTTGATAACAAACTATTTTCAAGAACTATGCTATACATATTATTTTGATTTAAAAATTTGGTCAGTGTTTCTTTATTAAGTTAGGAATTTCTCAGAATTTTGGTGAATTTTATTGACAAGTTTTATGTGATGTTTCATGCTCGTTTATAAAATCTATACGTGCTGTATTTTGCTTGCTGTTCTGTAAAAGATGTCAAGAGATTTCGGACTACCACCACGTATTGTACCATCCGGGCATCCTGAGCTTCATACTCCCCGGTGATCTGATTGACCACAAGCTACGAGTCGCTGAAGGCCTTGATGTATCGAGATCCGGCCTTGTGGGCAAGGGTGAGCCCTACGATCATAGCTTTGTACTCCGTTTCATTGTTCGAGGCTGGGAAACTTAGCTGGAAAGAATATTGGAGGATGAAATTATCGGGGCCCTTCAAGAGGACGCCTACTCCACTCCCTCCCTCACAGGACAAACCGTCGACATAAACCTTCCACAGTGGGTCGGCTTCTGGGGCCACCGATGGTTCGGAAATGGTGCACTCCGTGATGAATTCGGCGAGCGCTTTCCCCTTGATTGCTGTCCTGGGCTGGTAGCTGATGTTATACTAGCTCAGTTCGATTGACCACTTGACTAGGCGGCCAGAGCTCTCTGGTTTATAGAGGACGGGCTTCAGGGGCTGGTCTGTGAGGACCTGAATAGAGTAAGCCTGGAAATAGGGTCGGAGCTTACGAGCCACTGTTATCAGTGCATACGCCATTTTCTCCATCTTTGTATATCTAGTCTCGGCCGAAAGCAGGACCTTGCTCTCATAGTACAAGAGTTTTTGGACACCGTCTTCTTCTCGGACGAGCACGGCGCTGAGCGCACTTTTCGAGGCTGAGAGATATAGGAAAGGGGTTCACTGGGTTCGGGTTTGCTTAAGAGCGGTGGATTGGCGAGGTAGGATTTCAACTGGTCGAACGCCTGTTGCTGAGGCTCGCCCCATTCAAACCCCTTCGTCCCCCATTAGGCCTTGAAGAATGGAAGAGACTTCTCCCCTGATTTGGAGAGGAAGCGGCCGATGTCCTGCCAGTCTACCCGTAAGCCGTTGAACCTCCTTGATGTTTCGGGGTGGGGCCATGTCGATGATGGCCTGGATTTTCTCTGGATTGGCTTCTATGCCGCGCTGGCTGACGACGAACCCCAGAAATTTTCCGGACGAGACGCCGAAGGCACATTTGGCGGGGTTGAGCCTCATTTTGTGAAACCGAAGGATGCCGAAGGCTTCCTCGAGGTCGGCAACGTGATTTTTCCCTCGTCAGCTCTTGACAAGCATATCATCGATGTAGACTTCCATGTTTCGACCGATCTGATTTTTGAAAACTCGGTTGACGAGCCTCTGGTAGGTGGCCTCGGGGTTCTTGATTCCGAAGGGCATGACCCGGTAACAGTAGAGACCTTGGTCGGTGACGAAGGATGTCTTGGCGATGTCCGGAGGAAACATTCGAATTTGATTATAACCCAAGAAGGCATCCATGAAAGTCAGGAGCTCGTGACTTGACATCGCGTCGATCAGAGAGTCAATGCTGAGGAGGGGAAAATGATCCTTGGGGCACGCCTAGTTGAGGTCGGTAAAGTCAATGCATATCCTCCAAGTTCCGCTAGCCTTCTTCACCATCACGACATTAGCCAGCCACTCGGGGTAGCTGACCTTTTGAATGAACCGGGCCGATAACAACTTATCCACCTCCGCTCGCACCGCCTGCTACCTTTTTGGGGCAAACTTGCTGTGCTTCTGCTGTACTGGTTTGGAGCCGGGGATGACACTTGGCCGATGCATGATTAAGTCTTCTGAAATCTTGGGCATGTCGAACGGTGTCCAGGCGAAGAAGTCAACATTTCGGCGGATGTAGTCGATCAGACCCGGCTTCAGTTCGGGGGAAAGGGTCCGGCTCACACGGAACCATTTGGACTCGTTCCCTGTTTCAAAGGAGACCTCTTCCAATTCGTCACCGGGCTCTAACTCGGAAAGGCTTTCTTCAAGTAGGAGCTCGACGGCGTCGAGGGGAAATACACCGCCTTCGACCGCGGTAATGTAGCAAGAGCGTGCCGATTCTTGGTTTCCCCGAATGACCCCAACCCTGACATTAGTTAGGAACTTCAGTTTCAGATGATAGGTGGAGGGGACGGCCTGGAGCGAACAGAGCCCGGGTCGGCCGAGTATGCCTTTGTAGGCTGCCTTGACGTTGACAACCATAAAATCCATCGACTCAGTTCGGAGGATGGGGGTCGTTCCTGTGGTTACGTCTAGTGTTACGATAACCTCAATTTGCATGGGGATGCCAGAAAATCTGTGGAGGGTGTAATCGGCCGGCTTCAGCTTTTCTCGGGGGAGTTTGAGGTTCTCAAACGCTTCTAAGAAAAGGATATTGACCGAATTGCCGTTGTCTACCAGAATTCGACGAACCTGGAAGTTGGCCATGTCAAGGCTGATGACGAGGGCATCGCAGTGCGGAAGCCGGACGTCTTCGAGGTCTTCACCCGAGAAGGAGACCGCCTGCTGCTAAATTTAGGGAGAAGGGTAGTCTAAGACAGAGTTAACCTCTCAAATAAAATCTTTTTGAGAGGTCTTAAATTCCCCTCTCATCGATCAGCCGTGTACGCAGTGGAGGATGGCGTGTCCCCCGACTTCCTCGGTTTCCGGGTCACGATCGGGTCGTTGACCGATCATCCGAGGGGGAGGCGAACGCCTTGGGCTCCTCGGCTCTCTTTGGTCTCTATTGTTGACCCGGGTGAACTCCTTCAGGTACCCTCACTGTATAAGGGCTTTGATCTCATCTTTGAGGGCTCGGTAGTGATCTGTATCATGCCCGGTGTCCCGGTGGAAGCGGCAGTAGAACCTCTGGTCTCACTTCTTACTGTTGTTGGGCGGTCGAGGAGGGAACCGGACAACCCCGTTGTCCTCGATTTCCATTAAAATTGCCGAGACGTTCTGAGTCAAGGGTGTGTATCTTTCAAATCAAGAGACTGGAGGGACCCTTTTCGGACCAGTCGCTTCTTTTCCGGACCTTTTGAAGGGTTCAGCATCATTAACCTTACGCTTCCCCTTGGCAATGACATCCTTCGCACCTTCGGGGTTGAGAGCCTCCTTGGCCTATATATACTTCTCGACCATGTTGAGTAGGTCGGGGAAGTCCACGAAGGGCTTTTTGTCTAAAGAGGCCTTAAGCTGGCCGTGGCGGACGTTGTGTCGAAAGGCTGCAGAAGCGATCCTTGCGTCGAGGGAGGAAACTGACCTTGCTTATGAGGTAAACCTCAGAACGAATTCTCGGAGGGATTCCCCATCCTTCTGTTTGAGGTCCACGAGGGAAGAGCTCGTCTTCTCGTCCTTCTGTTTGAGGTCCAGGAGGGAAGAGCTCGTCTTCTCAACCTTCCCACTGGTCACGAAGTGGGCAAGGAAACCCGCCTCCAGCTGTTCGAAAGAGAAGACCAAACTAGGGACGAGTTTGGAGAACCACTCTCGAGCCGGACTTTGGAGGGTAGCAGGGAAGGCACGGCATTTGAGGGGATCCGCAACACTGTGAATCATCATGAGGGTCTTAAAACCCTCCATGTGATCCGCAACACTCTGAATTGAGGCGGTCTAAAGTTCCGAGGAATCTCAGCTTTGAGGATTTGGGGGGAGAAAGGCAGTCCGGTCGGACGATGGCCGCGACCCTGCGTCGGCCCACCCTCGCCGAGATGGGCGACGCGGTTCTCCATTTCTTCCAATTGGCGAAGGACAGGATTCGCCACTTCCTGGGGACAAGTCGATCTGCGGGACTCGCCGGCTCCCGTTGCTGACTTGTGGGCGGAGCTATGGTAGACCTCAGTGGTAGGACTGTCACGTATGGCTTGAAGGATCTCCACCCGGAAGTTCTGGAATTTGACCTTCGTGATGGGGGATTGTCCCCCCAGGTTCTGCGGAGGATTGTGCGCCTGGGAAGGCTGACGGTGATGGTTTGAGGCCGAGTTGGAAGTGGCCTCTCCCTAGTCCGGCTAGGCTTCCTGTCCGAGATGACGCGGTGCAAATCCGACATAAAAGAAGGTCGGGCCACGCCGTTGGCCTGAGGTTGGTTGGAACCCTGGTCATTCACGGAGCTATGGCAGTTGAGGTCCGGCTGTCGTGCCGATGTGGCGTCCCTCCTAGGTTTGGGAGCCATGGAGGGGCCTGGCCCAACGTGGCGACTCTAGCTGAGCTTGGAAGGACGGTAGTACTGAGGAGGTAAATTTCCCACAGACGGCGCCAATCTGATGCGGTTTGTTTTTGTGGTGTGGGGGCAATAGTTGTGAGTTCTCTCAATTTGTACGGTGGAAGTACCTACGCAGTACCGGCGTCGGTCCGACCCCAGGTGGCAGGAGCGGCTCGAGAGCAAGAGCAGCGAGGGGCTCAGAGGAGAGGACGGATGCTCGGCTCGGATTTAGGAGCTCGGCTCGGCAGGGTCTTCTGTACCTGCATACGGCTTGGAAACACCCAGAGAAATCCCGGCGACAGGCCCTTCGACGAACAAGTCCGTCCCTATTGCAGTTGATTTTCCTACTTTTAAAATTTTGTTATTTTGGGGGGGGGGGGGGGAGTTTAGATATGTTCATATTACTTTCACACATTTCTATTAGTATATGCTTTTCCATAGGGGTGCAAGTGTCATTATGCTGAAGAATTTCACCTATATCAACAACAAATATTTTTGACAACAATTGGGGTAAAGTTTTTTTAGTCTCAAATCTAAATAGTTCATAACATTAACCTTCAATAACAGACAGAAGCTGACATCAATATTTTCATAGCTAGCTTGTACTGTCAGTATGTCAACCATCATTTTGTACTCTTTTCCATGAGATTGAATAGCATTACAGGAGGAAATATGCCTCCAAAATTGTTGATACAGTTACCAAAGGCAATTCATCCTGGTCACTGTTTGAACATAACACCGGTTGCATATGCATCAGTAGCAGCCTCAGTTCCTTCCTCGACATTCTCATATACATGATGCTTATGAAAACTTCATCATTTGTTCGGAAACACCCATCGAACTTGGCACTAAACTCGTGATAATGTTTGTTCTCCCGTTGTAACCCCCCCCCCCCCCCCCAAACCCTCTTGCTCCTTTGTGTCTTCATTGTCGTTCTTGTCTTCTGGATTTCTCAGTTCTTGTAGCTCGTCCCTCATCTCCAAAATTAACTCATGCAGACTTGAAGCAAACCCTACTAGAGAGCTGGTGTTGCTGCTTATTTCGGTGTGGGAGCAAACAGATAATGAGTTAATAATTGATGGAAACTACTAAAAGTCAAACCTATGCCTTGGCTGTTAAAAGAGGTTATAGCTCCTGAGATTGAATCTGAATCGTTGATTGACCTCCTGTGATCTGAATTCGACGGTTGTTGATGCGGCCGATGGACCTGCAAAAAGCCTGAAACACCGGGGGGTGGCCCCCGGAGCAGACACTCCGATGCTCAAGTCAGAACCAGAAAGAGAGAGAGTAAGAGAGTGAAAACCGGTGAATTGTTGATTACCTGGTGACTGAAACGGGGGAGGGGGAGGGGTATTTACAACATTTACTAGGTACACCGGCATATATTTCCCGGCATTTTACTAATCGCATCGGGGTAGGATAAGACCAGGAATGGTCCTATTTTGTACATCGTTATACGCCGGCATTTTTTACGAAACCCCGGGGTAGTATGATATTCACCGGCATTTTTTTTAAAATGCCGGTGAAGGTAAAGCGAGAATAAACTCCCCAAATCCTCTACCTTACACCTGCATTTTTATTCATAAACGCCGGTGAAGTTACTGAGTTAAATCCCCAATTCCGCCAAACCCTAACATTTCGCTCCCTTTTTCCCAACCCCAATTATTTTCGCACGCGCGCGCCGCCATTTCACCTCCTTCCTTTTGTTGCCTTTCCTGACTACTCCTCCGCCGTCGGAGGTTGTCCCCACTTCACGTCCCCGCCTCGGTGTTCAGTTCACTCTCTCTCTCTCTCTCTCTCTCTCTCTCTCTCTCTCTCTCTCTCTCTCCCCCCAAAACTCCCGATCCGACCTTGTCAAAATGTCGTCGTTGCCGTAGGCCCCGTCGTCACCATCTCCGTAGCCCCCGTCGTCACCGTGTCGCTTGCCACCGCTATCGCCCGCCTGAGTCGTCCCCCATCTCAACACCTTCGACAACTTCCGACATTGAGTGAGGTATAATGCTTTATTCTTCTCATTTGTTTGAATTGTTTATCATGTGAAAAATATTAATGTTATCATTGTGCTAAGTATGTTGTTGTTTTACTAATAAGTAGCCATGAAGAAAATAAATAAAGAGACTTCTCGTTCTTCTTGTTATCATATTTACCGCATGGCATCCTCGTTGTTCGCCCTATTCCTCTCAACAGCAAATATCCTTTACCATCATCATCTCCTTGAACGGATAGCCAAATTCAAGGGAGACTATATTCGAATCGATATTAGACTCGAACACAAGGTATTCGATAAAATGCCACAAAGGTGGTTGACATAATTTCCAAAAAGGTGGTTTAGGGTTGTGTGAATAGAGTAGATTGTATTGAGATTTAAGTATTTTTGATACATTTTTTGCTGAGATTTATTTATTTAATAGTTAATTGTTATACCGTTTATTTAATTTCCACTAGGGAAGGTTTTTAAAAAATAGGTGAAATTAATTATAAAAACGTCTTTCAAATCTAATACTATTTAATATATTAAATTTTAATTCAGATTGGGTGCTATTGTTATAATGAATAGAAGTTGGATTAATAAACCACGATTACCCAAGGAGTACTGGGATGGTATTAAAGATTTTATTATCTTTGCCAAACGAAATTCCCGTGAACCCAACCTAATTCTTTGTCCATGCCTCCGGTGTACAAATTGTAATTTGAGGACATGTGACATAGTACATACACATTTGGTCGTCAATGGTTTTCTTCAAGGGTACACATGGTGGTTTTTTCATTGAGAGGGTCATACGTCAGCTCCTGCTTGTCCAGTTGTATTAGAAAATGAAGATGAGCCCTTAGTGAACGATGACTTAAGTGTTCCCGATGAGATGCATGCTTTGGTGCAGGACGCCTTGGGGATTCATAATGTTTCATTCCACACCGAAATTCCAAAAACCCAAGTTCATAATGAGTCAACAGAAACATCACACATTGGCGGTAGGGTGGAGGAGGAAATGCCCGGGCCCGACCCTGAAATTAATAAACAACACGAATCTTTCACTAAGTTGCTTGAAGATGCTAGTACTCCGTTGTATCGTAATTGCACCAAGTTCTCGAAGTTCTCATTCATTGTCAGACTATTTCAGATCAAATGTTTAAACGGGTGGTCTGCCAAGTCCTTCACTATGCTACTTGAACTGTTGAATGAAGCATTTCCCGATATTTGTATTCCAAACTCCTATAAAATCAAAAAATTCCTAAATTCTTTCGATCTAGGGTATGAAAAGATAGCAGCATGTCCAAATGATTGTATGCTTTTCACGAGAGGTAAGGAAAGTCTGGAGAATTGCGAAGTCTGTGGTTCTTCGAAATGGGCAGAAACACCAAATCCAGATGATCAAACCAGTGGGCCTATTAAGGAAGTAGGAGAAAGAAGTCTGCCAAACTATTGCGTTACTTTCCTCTGATTCCTAGGCTACAAAGACTGTTTATGTCTTCGAAAACTTCTTCTGATATGAGATGGCATGCTGAAAGTCGTAATAATGATGGAATTCTTAGACATCCTGCTGATTCTCAATCTTGGAAAAAATTCGATGAAAGATATCCCGATTTTGCAGAAGATTCTCGCAGTGTGAGACTTGGATTAGCTAGTGATGGTTTCAATCCTTTTAGGCAAATGAGTAGTACATACAACATATGGCCTGTTGTGTTAATACCATACAATTTCCCCCATTGGAAATGCATGAAGCAGTCCTCATTTATTATGTCCATGATAATTCCTGGACCAAAAGGTCCCGAAAATGATATAGATGTGTACCTACAGCCGTTAATAGATGAACTTCAAAAATTGTGGGAGGGTGTTCCAACCTATGATGAAATGGCCAAAGAAACATTTTCTCTTTGGGTCGCATTGACTTGGACAATCAATGATTTTCCTGTATATGCAAATTTATCTGGATATAGTACTAAAGGACGTTATGCAAGTTCTTGTTGTGCTGACCAAACTAATTCATGGTGGTTGTACAATGGCAGAAAGTTTTGCTAAATAGGTCATAGGAGATGGTTGCATGACACACATATATTTCGGGCAGAGACAGCGACATTTGATGGTACCGATGAGTGGGGATATTGTAACGCCGCGATTTCCGGTAACTGGGAAACCATGACATAAGCCAGAATCTTTTCTTCAATTAGCCACAATACACAGAAAAACAGAAAATTTTAAAACTTTTTATTCAACACAAATGTATTACAAATCGAATGTTACAAAATTGCAATACATTACAACAGTATTACAATAATACCTTTACAATCCCAAGTGTTACAACTTTCAACATATTACATCAGAGTACAATGAATAAAGAACAACACTTGGTATTTCACTTGGATGCTTTCCAATAAATAAATAGATTACAAAATTGTTACAATGGAACAATAGTAAACAACATATAATGCAGCGAAAATAAAAACGACTCTTGCTTCTCTCACCTTGAGTCCTCCTGAATCCTGTACCTGTACTTCCGCAATCTGGTACCTATTGAAAGGGGGACGTCAGCACATATACTGACGTTTTTAAGGCTAATAACTAGCAGCGATTCTCCACTTAAGCAAACAGATTGATGAAAAGAGAAACGTGTATATATAATTGATGTGTCACTGTATGCTATGCCTTAGACTTTAATACCCGATTAACTAATGCGATCATATTCTTATTCTAATGCAAGCAAGTCTCCGGAACTGTATGCAGCTCATACTACATATGCCCCATCTCAAGCCGTTTCTTCCTATATAGGGATTTGAACCCGCACCATGAATTCTACTATTGTACTCAACTTGTTTCTGAAGATACGACGTGATTGATGAGGTTGCAGGTATGGTCTATTTCCGTTACTGCAGTCATATAGTGGTGTCCAGGTTTGCCACTATTGCCTGACCTTACTCAAATATCTTTGACAAATTCTTGGAGTCTCGCAAGTGCAGGTTAGCTCGAAGCATCCCCTGTGGCACCCCTGGGGTATCGCAAGCGCAGGACTGCACGTAGCATCCTGTGGCACCCCTAGATATAAGACAAGACGGAGTTCCGGGGGTCAACTCCCCTAGCTCCGACAGGATCGCTCCCGTCTTACCAAGGTACTTCAGAAATTAACAGACAAGATATGGATCCTGTGCTCCCAACTCATGAGAAGGCACAAACCGTATCCCTTTGAGAAGAAGCGTACAACCCAATAACATCGCCTAGTGCCGGCCTATAGGATAGGTCGGATCATAAGGTATCACCCTTAACACCAACTCTTTCCCTTCGGCAAAAAATGATAATAAGTAGAGATTAAGTAGTAATAGCCATAAGTTACTACCCTAACGATGTCACTAAACCCAAACAGTCTCACAGGGTCTTCAATAACTTTCTTATGATTATCCTGATCCAACTCATGGGCTATCGATCCAAGATACCGGTGACGGAAATCTCTCTCACTCATCATTGCTCCTAACTCAGATTTCGTCAACATTCTCGGTCCACGATCAACCCACATCAGTTAAGATCCGTCGGTGCTCAAGGTGTGATTTATCCTCAGTTTCCAAGGTGGTAAGATGCGATTCTTGATGGTCGATGGCCCCTACGGTAACTATGAGACCCTATCGCTACCCCTAACTCGGATCTCGTCAACACTCTCGGCCCGCGATCAACCCACATCAGTAAAGATCCATTGGTGCTCGAGGTGTGATTTATCCATAGTTTCCAAGGTGGTAAGATGCGAGTCTGGATGTTCGATGACCCCTAGGCTAGCTTTTATCTAGCTAACAATACTAGTGACTTTTCAACCCATTATTTACCCTATATTGAAGATGAAGCATGTGCACATCATATGGTCCAATTTCAATTAGAACCGCATACAACTAGAACTCATGGGTTCTTTTCCCACATTTGAACTAGGACAACATGCGACTAGGTTCATGGGTTCTTTCTCAAGGTTGAGCTAGAACCACCTAGAACCTAAACACATGGTTTCCTTGCCAATTCGAGCTAGAACTATCATGGAGCTAGTTTCATGGGTTTCTTCTAAAAATCGAACTAGAACAACTATGGAACATGAGTTCATTTCAATAATTCAATTGGGTTATCATGCAAGCTAAACTCATGGGTTTCTTTTAGAATTTAACCGAAACCACTACAATCATATAACTCAAACATGCATGGATTCTTTTGAATCAAAAACAACTACGCACCTCAAATATGGGTTCTTTACTAGAACTACTACAATAACACAAGCATGCATATGACTTAAGCATGAGTTTCTTTACTACAACAATCTACAACAACTCAAGCATGGTATCTTTCTACAACTCAAGCATGAATACAATTTAACATGGGTTACACTACTACATCAACCTACAACAACTCAAGCATGGTATATTTACTATAATCAACTCAAGCATGGTATACTTACTATAATCAACTCAAGTATGGGTTTCTCACTATAATCAACCTACAACAATTCAAGCATGGTATACTTACTATTATCAACTCAAGCATGGGTTTCTCACTATAATCAACCTACAACAACTCAAGCATGGTATACTTACTAGAATGTCACACAAGCATGAATGAGTTCATTTTAACATAGAACAACAAAACTCAAGCATGATGGGTTTCTTTGCTACAACAACTACAAATCTCAAGCATGATGGGTTCTTTAGCACATACAACTTTAGTATGATGGGTTTCTTACTACAACAACTGAAGCATGGTATCTTTTACTATAATCAACTCAAGCAAGGGTTTCTCACTATAATCAACCTACAACACCTCAAGCATGGTATACAACTTAACATGGGTTTCTTACTACAACAACTCAAGCATGGTATCTTTTACTACATCTCAAGCATGATGGGTTCTTTAGCATATACAACTTTAGCATGATGGGTTTCTTACTACAACAACTCAAGCATGGTATCTTTTACTACATCTCAAGCATGATGGGTTCTTTAGCACATACAACTTTAGCATGATGGATTTCTTACTACAACAACTCAAGCATGGTATCTTTTACTATATCTCAAGAATGATGGGTTTCTTGCTACAACAACTTAAGCATGATGGGTTTCTTACTACAATAGTTAGTAACTTAAGCATAATGTTCTTCATGGGTTCCACAAGCATGAATGGTTCATGGGTTTCATGAGCATCAATGGGTTCTTTTTAATCTAGAATTACTACACCACTCAAGCATGTATTCTCTAGCAACCTAGAATAGTTTAGGACATGGTACTACGACATTCATCTCAAGCATGGGTTTTCTAGCAACCTAGAATAGTTTAGGATATGGTACTACGACATTCATCTCAAGCATGGGTTTTCTAGCAACCTAGATTAGTCTAGAACATGCTACAAAAGACTAATATAAATTATTACAAAGACTACTTCTTTAGGAAATTACAAGTCCTATATATTACAAAGACTACATTTATTTAGTCTACAAATTACTACATACTACAACCCACTTTTCTTCAATCCTCCAAGTTCCTACATGCAATAAGAGCAACTTTTTATGAACTAGGGTTAGCAAAGAATGATTTCTTAACAAAGTAGAGAGCAACATACAACAAAAACTTATCTTTAAAAAGCTAGATGGAATCTACAATCCTAGAATGGGTAAGCAAACATTCTCACATTACTAATCTTTATGTGCACATAGTTATAGTCCAAGTCATAGTTTTGAGTTCAACAAAACAACAATAATAACAACAATAAACATACAAGGTTAAAGATTCAACCTTTATGTGTTTTATTTAAGTTCCACCATTCATCTTTTCAACCACCTTATGCTTAATACTTAGTCCAAGTCATTTTTAGAACACACATATAACAAAAGTGGACAGGAATCCACACAAATAAAAAAAGAGAACTTTATCTTGATTTTCCACCGTTCTTATGCACAAATCTTAGTCCAATTAGTTCAAAATAATCATCGTAACAACAATAACCATAGAAAGGTTCAATACTCAATCTTTATGTGATTTTGTTCAGTCCTTTCATTCCATCATTCTCATGGGATCATTTTGATCCCTACAATCATGCTTATGCTTAGAATTTAGTCCAAGTTATTTAGGAACACATATACACAAAAAAACATCATAACGATGGGTTCTTTTTAACCTACAACCACTTATATGCGTAGAAATTAGTCCAAGTTGTTATAGAGCATACACATACTACATCATCATCATAAAGATGGGTTCTTTTTTTATCCTACAACAAACAACCATCAAAGATGGGTTCCTTTTTACATACAACCATTTCTAACCCTTAAAGATGTGTTCTTTTCTACATACACAAAATAAATAAGAACAAACAACCTAAAAATTAGAAGTAGAGAATCCCCACCTTTGAATCTATGTAGGAAGGACTAGCTAGCTTTCCTTCTCCTTCCTCCTTAGCTTTCTACTACACTTGTATGAAGAACACTTATGAAAAACCCCAGATGAAGAACACTTAGGGTTTCCTTCTCTTTCTTTTCCTCTCTTTTTTTTTTCTTGTAAATGAGGCAAAGAGTGAAGGGGAGGGGTTTTTATAGGACAAAAGAGTGGTGGAGAGTGCAAAATGTGCTAGGGTTTTATGCACAAAGCCCCTTGGGGTCAATTTGGCCGGCCAACATGAGGAGGTGGAGGGGGTGAGGTGGAGGTGGAGACTTCTAGTAGAAGACACATATTAATACTCTTATGTATCCCTAATTAATCTTAACCCTAGGTTTAAGCCTCCAAACAAATCCTAGCCATCCAATTTGATTAATCAAGAAAAAAATAAGATATTTTTGTCCAAAACACATACTACATGATTTGTACAAACGTACGAAATCGGTACAATACACTTACGTATGTATATATCTATACACCGATAATTTCTGTTTGTAAAACCGCTCAATCCGTACAAAAATAACTTAATTTCAAAAATAATAATAAAATAAATTTTATTATCAACCCGGAAGATTCCAGTACCAATACAGATGTATACAGGCTGGTATATATACACAGATAATGTTTATTTAAAAAACCGGGTGATATCCACCAAAAATATTTCAATTATGAAAATAATAATAAAATAATAATTTTAAAATACCTGCCCAGGATTTTCTGGCCATTTTCTCAAAAATGCGTTTTTCAAGATTTTGCACAAGTGGACAAAACTGATACAATACCTGTATATACTTTCTAGTATATATGTCCAGGTAACTTTTTATGAGTAAAACAAAGAAATTCCCATTTTAAAATATTTTAATTAAAAATAATAATTTATACAATATAATATTCATCCGAGATATTACATACATGTTCCTAGAGCTTCTTCTGGGTCAGATGTTTTGAGGCGAGTAGATGATCATCAGTTCAGATATGAAAAAGAACCACAAGTCAGCAAAAATGGCATGAAAAGAGCAAGGGAGGAGCAACATGAGGAGACCGATCTATGTGAAGAAGATGAGTATCACAACATGACGGGTTTAGGCGGATGGAAGAAGAAGAGTATTTTCTTCAAGTTTCCGTATTGGGAATTGAACTTATTGTGACATAATTTAGATGTGATGCATATCGGAAAAAATATTGGTGAAAATTGTATAGGAACAGTTATAGGAGATGACCGGATGACAAAGGACAACTCAAGAGCCGCCTTGATTTGAAGTCAATGGGCATCCGACATGAGTTGCACCCAGAGGAAATACCGAACGGGAGAGTACGCCTACCTCCTGCAATCTATTCAATGTCAAAATCGGAGTTGGAATTGTTTTGCAAAGTTCTACTGGAACTTAAAGTTCCGGATGGCTATTCTTCTATCATAGGAAGGTGTGTGAACTTTAAGGAGAAGAGGCTTCAGGGTCTAAAGTCACACGACTACCACATCTTGATACAGAATCTCCTTCCTGTGGCTCTATGGACTTCAATGTGTGAGCAAATCACTACGGTCCTGAAAGATTTTTGTAGCATATATAAAGGAATTTGCTCATGAGTGCTTCGTGTTGAAATGGAGAGATATTTCCTCTATCGTTCTTCACTATAATGATTCACTTGATAATCCACCTTGCTGGTGAAGCCAGAATCGGGGGTCCTGTTCATTATCAGTGGATGTATCCCATTGAGAGATAAAGGAATTCATGCATCTTAAAAACTTGAATTCTCAATAGATCATTTCTTGTATTCCCATAGACCGCTATAATTAATTAATTTTACATGTTTAGGTACCTTTATCGACTTAAGGGTTATGTTAAAAATAGAGCATATCCTGAAGGCTCAATAGCTCAAGGGTATCTATCAGAGGAGTGTTCAATTTTTTGTTCCAGGTATCTACAGGGTGTAGAGACATCTTTGACTAGACCGAGGAAAAATCCAGACATTTCCAACCTTGATGGGGCAAAATATCTTTTCAATATCGCTGGCATTACTATTGGTAAAGTTGATGCATTTGAATTAGATAACTTAACATGGAAACAAGCACATCGATATGTGCTAGACCACTATGCATCAGTGGAGCCATTTCGAAAGTAAGTTGGTTTTTAATTTAAATTGAATATAATGAAAATTGTATAGTACGATATTAACTTACATTTGTTTTTCCTTATTCATTTCCCATATATATCAGCGAATATGTCAAAGACATCAAAAGAAGGGCAAGACCAAGAAGGCTGCAACCACGTAAACAAAACAAGTTGATGAATGAAAATTTTCATAAGTGGTTTGAATCTCATGTAGGTGAATTAAGAAAATGCAAGTCATTCTTGATTATATCTTAATTATTCATGGTGCTGATATGATTTGTGCAAAATTTATAGGTACATTCTTTAAGTCCTGAAGGTGTGTCATCTGAAATAAAAATACTTGCCAAAGGTCCCCATAAGATGGTCAAAAATATGGAGGATATATATTTAATGGCTTTTGATTTCATACTAAGGATCGTGAATGTAATTTGAAGTCTCAAAATAGTGGAATGGTAGTGACTTCTAAGACTAGAAGTTATGCTTCCCAGTCCGACATGAGGCCTGTAGATGGAGATATCGACCACTATGGGGTGCTTACGGATATCATTGAGTTGAATTATTTTTGTCATTTTCGTGTAGTATTATTTCGTGGGGATTGGACTGAGTTTGATAGAAATTTTGCTAATAACAAGAATAAGTTAGGCTTCACAGTTGTAAACTTCTCAAAATTGATTCATACCGGTACACACATTAGCCATGAACCATTTGTGTTCCCATCCCAAGTGCTACAAGTATTTTACATTGAAGATCCAACCCTGCCAAAATCGTATGTGGCTTTTATTATGAAACTAAGAGATGTATTCCAACTGAGCGATACTTCAGATGATGAAGATGATGCAGTCATGAACAGTTACATTGCTTCTGAGTTTCCTATGTTTGATGTAAACACAACCGATGGCAGTATTTGCCCTACTTGGCTCCGCAGGGATGGAGAAGAGAGTAATGTATTGGAAGATGTTGTATTGTAGTTTTCAAGAGGATGATATACTCCTTGGTTTTAAGACTTGTTGTAATTTTTCATATCGATTTTGCTATTTGTTTCACAAATATTATGTACGCATCAATTTATAGTGATTTGCTTGATTTTCCATTTTAATATTATGTCTTCTAATATTCATGTCTTAAAACTTGTTGTAACATTATATGTCTTGTAATTTCGAACATGTTGTATGTTAATCTAATAATTTGTTTTAATTATCTGTTAATTTTCCTTCTCTAATGATTTTATTGATTCTGTGACAGGTACAAGATGTCAAGGCGAGCAAAAAGAATCAACATAGGGGAAGGCAAT
Source organism: Hemerocallis citrina (assembly GCA_017893485.1). Classification (NCBI taxonomy): domain Eukaryota; kingdom Viridiplantae; phylum Streptophyta; class Magnoliopsida; order Asparagales; family Asphodelaceae; genus Hemerocallis; species Hemerocallis citrina. Next base: position 37,606,039 of record CM030365.1, read on the forward strand.
GAAGGGTAAGGGGAGGAGCAGCCATAATAGTGGCAGTCAAACGGAGGAGGGAGATGGAAGCACACCCACTGTTAAGAAACATAGAGGGCAAACAAGGATGACAGATGTATGGAAGTTGAAGAATGATGAACGGATTGTTATGGAGGACAACACTCTCGGACAGCCGGTGGGAGATAATGCAAGTAAATTTGCGTCGTTCATTGGTGTAATTGCAAGGAACTCTCACATAATCCCTTTGTCATACGAGAGTTGGCCGAAGGTACCCACCACGACAAAGGCGAGTGCTATTTCAACAATCAAGGTATTCCCCATATAAAAAAACTAAATAAATGATAGTTGGTTTATGCAATTCAGTTATTCTTTTGTTAATCTTTCCAAATTTTGCAGCAATACTTCTCTTTTCCGGAGTCACTTAATTCTTGGGTTGAAAAGTTATTGTCGAAGAAGTGGAAAGACCACAAAAGTGATTTGAAGGCAAAGTGTTATGACAAAAACCGGTCCGAGGCAGATAATGCAAGGGATGTTCCACCCGAGGTGGAGCCTTTGGATTGGCAATTCCTCGTTCACTACTAGTCTTCGGTGGTTGGGTAGGTAATTATATTACTAATCAACATTTAATGATATCGTGGTTGTATAATGTGGTCATTGTGGAATGTACAGAAAAGGGCGGAGGTCGGTGTTGCCAGTCGTTCAAAGAAGCTTGTGTTGCATACCGCTGGTACACAGAGCTTTTCTCTCGTTCGTAAAGAAATTGTAAGTGCAATCAAATTGAACAGTTTAATAATACAGATATATGTTTATAATGAAGTCAACTTACTAATATATAGGAAAAAGAAATGGGGGGTCCTACGACTTTTGGCGAAATAGATTTTTTCGACGCCACTCATAGGTCCAAAGATGGGACGTTTGCGACCCCTGCGGCAGAGCTCATTGTGGTACTCCTTAGTTATAATGAATCTTTTATTTTGACAAAATAATGTCCAAATTTAATAAATGTCTTGTATTTTGTTAATTCCCGTTCTTTTACAGACTAACACTAGAAAGAAGTATGATGAAATCTCTTCCACTTCTTCCTCCGACTCTATGGCAGCTTCCACCGATCCGTTAACCCGGCAGTGCCTTGCCTTGACTGAAGTGAGGGGAAAAGAGAGCCATGGTCGTGTACGTGGTTTGGGGCTAGGACCAACTCCTACTCGGTTCTTCGGCCGCCGTGCATCTACTTCTAGTGGGACTCAGAACGAGGAGATGACAAAATTGAAGGCACAAGTGGCACTCCTACAAGAGCAGATGTCACAATTAATAAGGCAGCAATCTCAAGTCCCACCACAGGTAAGTTTTAAAGTTGGTAGAGAGGCCATCTATGTTTGGTAGAGGCTAGGTTTTGATTTTATTGGTTATCTTTTATTAGAATGGAATAAGTGACACTTGGTAAATTATATGGAACATCTCTCTGAGTTATCATTGAGAATTTTCATGCTTTCACTGTTCATTTGCTCCGACTTATTATCACATTTAAAAGGGATGATCAATATGGAAGGAGTGAGGATTCCAGACAACAGGTCCATGGTCAATATACAACTTGCTCATTTATCTGGCAGATGTTAATCTGAAATTTAACAGATACCAAATTTGTTAACAAAATGGATCCAGACATCCACTTTGCCTTTATTTATATATAATACATATTTATTCTAGTAATGTCAGTGTATATAGTGGACAACAATCAGAAAATTAACGAATATTTGGATATCTGATATTTGATTTTTCTAAGTGTCCACTGCATAGGTAATCAAAGTTAGCTGTTTTACTGAATTCAAATAAAATTATTTTGATTCAGATGTTGCTGAAACCATTTCTGAAGCCTTCTGGGTGAATATTATCCATAGTCAAACACTGTTATGAACTCACTTCAGTATTCACCATGATCAATAAAAAATCATAGCTCCCCAGGGACATATGATATGAAGCACAGGAACTTCTAATTGTAGTTGTGTCATAACGGACCGACATGACAATATTTTAGTGTATTTTATAATAAAAAATCCTGTGTATGTGTTTTGCATCGCATTGTGTCCATGCTGCCATGTTTAAGTCTGTGTCTATACTTCTTAGGTCATATGTGATTCAGTAATAAATGGAAGATTAGTCACAATGAGTCATTGAAGCAAACAAGTAAACGTACAATAATTTTTTGAGTGAAATCTGAAACAAATATCATGCACTGTTCACTACAAAAATGAAAACAACTAAAGGAAATATTAAAACAATTAGTACATTGCACAAGGTGACTGGGTGCATGCTTATGCTTGAACTAACTGATTTGTCATGCCTCAATAGCAATAATGATACTGATAATTTCAATTAAATACATATTAAGGATACTAGTTAATGACCAGTTCCCTGACATGCCCACTCCAAATATACACACATATATTACTCAAAAAAAGACATATATACATAGAGAGACTATACCGAAAAAACACACTGAGAGTATGAACATGCAAACACGAAGTTACAAACACTACACTTGCACTCCCACATATCTTTCCTATAATAGTTGTGTTCACAACCACATGCACACCCTTGGTTTTCAAGATCAATCCTGTATAAACCTATGACGAAACTAACAGCGGAGGTTAAAGATAAGTGAGTTTGTGCCTACGATTCAGAAAAATATGGATAATAGGGATGATTTTATGTTTAAAAGTTAAAACAGTTTTTATGGCATAGTACTTGTCATTGTTTGATATACTTGAATAAGAGGACTTTGTGCCGACCATCTATGTCTGGTTTCATCACCCCACCATCATCACTACTACACACAAATACACAAATACACACACAAGTAATAAGTCCATGGTCCATCATCATCTGTGAAGTTTTATTGTCTGTAGATAATTTATTTGCTTAGAAGTTTGATTGATCATTATTAAATGTATGAAGTTGAAAATTTAACTGATTAGAACCTGTGAAGAAACTTAGTACCTTAGAAGCTTGCACAAGTGCATAGTCCTATGATGATTTCTGATTTCGATGAAACTCTAAGATAGTATTTGATAGCTCACTCCTGTTACAATAGTGGGAAGTGGTAGAACCTCTTTCATGCCATCTTGATGATTTTGTGAAAACATGACTTGACTGTTTGATCAAGATGGTGGTGACACTCTTTTAATTTATTCAGACTAAAAGAGAAGTTATCTTAGCCAAGGATAGTTCCCACTGCTGTAGAACTGTGACGAAGTCTTATTGAGGGCAACACTAATTCCTCTGTCTAGGAAATCCTCTTATAATCTTCTCATGTCATGAAAAAAACCAAGGGTTCCCTATTAAAAAGTTAACTATTTTGTGGCTTACACGGTGTCTCCACATGCTGCAGATGGAAATCCTCTTATAATCTCCACATGCTGCAGATGGTAAGGACTTCAATTAGAAAGCCATGAACTGTGATGGATCAATTTGAAAAGCTACAAAATTTCTTCTATATATATGAGAGTTTGAATCCTTAACAGACAATATAAATTATGTTTATGTACAATTATTCAGTTCTTTTCTGGTGTTCGTCTTTCTGGTTTTGTTTGATTTCTTTACGTCTATGTACAATTACGGCATACTTTCCATACATAGACTTGTGCCAAGCCTTTCTCTTGTTTAGGTTTTTTTTCCATGCTAACCTGGAGGTTTCACATTAAATTAGAGAGCGTTGGCCATCATCATCTACATCATGGAACTAATTGGCCTAGTTTCCTGTATATTGCAAGAATGCAATTTGAGATTGGTCATCATGAGAAAACATTGCATTTTGTGTCAATTTGAATTGCTGATAGGAGTGGAATAGGTATATGTTTTCTCTGTTTGTTGTTCTTGGCAAATTAGCTCTCAGACTCTTGAGTGGATGGTGTTATATATTATGTTGTCAATAATATAGCTGATTTAGTCTGCTCTCGCACTTGAATGCATATATAATTGTAGAACTATATCTACAACTATATCTACGACAATATATAAATGTGACTGCTTTTTGCAATGTTCCACACAGTTTATATCGATATTTATTAAATTTTTTCATAGTTTATATCGATATTTATTAATTTTGTTTTTTTTTTTTTTTCTCTTACAGAGCGGCCCTATCAATCCATCAAATATGAGTCGTGCAGATCAAGGAAATTCAACTGATGAGAATTGAAGCGACTTGAGGGGTATGCAGTAGTGGCCAGTGAAGTCTAGATTGGGTTATTGTATTTGTTGTTGTGTCAAGTACGGTTATGTTTGAATGTTATGAAAATTCTGAATTATGTGGTGAAGAATTATGTGGTGAATTTGGATAATTAATGGAATGTATGGCACTTTATTATCGTTAATTCTTGTGTTTGGTTCTGAATTGCATTAATATGCCTGAAATTGGTTGAATTATTTGTGAATTAGTTTACAGGTGATTGAAATGATACCGTGAACTGAATTGTACTCTATTTTTGCCTTTTTGAAAATTGATTTATATTCGGCTGAAAAAAATTAAAAAAATTATACACCGGTGTTTCATAAAATGCAAACACACCGGTCTATCTATGTAACCAATTGGAAATCACGATAGAGCGGCGTTTTATAAACGCCGGTGTAAGTATCAGCGGAAACGGCAATAACATACACCGGCATTTATAAACCGCCGGTGTATCAAACTATTTATTTGGGAACTATGATAGAGCGGCGTTTATAAAATGCCGGAGAAGGTATTAGTGGGAAAAGAGGTCACCCATACACCGGCGTTTTACGAACGCCGGTGTATAGTAAACCAATACCGACATTGTGTAAAAACGTCGGTGTAGACCACGTTCATTCCGCGACACACTGAACAGCTTATGGATGATGAAAATCATTCGCTGGGCTTTTGTCGCGTATCCATATTTCGTATTCTTTTTGGGAAGCGGGGCGTGACAGGGTTTTTAGTGGTATAGAGCCCAGATTTGGCTAATGTATTAGTTGCCTAATATATTAGATAAGCTTGGCTCGAACTGGGATCGGCCCAGCATTTCACCAACTATGCATGCATAAATAAATTATTATCAACTTTGATCTGGATGCTAATTGTTTTTGGTTTTGTGCAGACTATGGCTCGTAGAGGCTCTACTTCTCATCTTCAGGATGAGCATCCAGGGTTTGATGCTATCACCACTGTGTTGGAACGGCTGATTAATATGCAGCAGAATCACAGTGACTTGGTGATGACTGCTTTGGAAGCTGCTCGGGTTCTGCCGCCCACTGTGCCTATGCAGGCAGCTCTCCCTCCTTGTCCGGGTACAATTATAGATTTCATGAGGCTGCACCCTGACAAATTCTTCGGCACTGAAACGCCACTAGAGGCTGAGCAGTGGCTGATCCGGACAGAGTCTGCTACAGGCAGCTAGGATTGCTGATGCAGAACGTGTGGATGTGGTGAGCATCCAGCTGGTGGATCTGGCCCACATTTGGTGGACAGCCGAGTCCGAAAGGCTCGTGCGAGCTATTGCTTGGGTCACATTCACTAGGAGCTTCTTGGAGAAGTTCTTCCCCAGCAGTACTCGGGTTGAAATGGAGCAGCAATTCCTGGCCCTGAAACAGGTTGGTCGTTATTCTATTTTAGAATTTTTGTTACATATTGTCCACGCAAGTATTGTAACATGAGACTTTCTTGAAACAGGGCTCCAGGTCTGTAGATGAATACGTAGCTGAGTTTACTAGACTTAGCCGCTTCGCAGCCGTTCTTGTGTCAAACAAAGATGACAGGGCTCGTAGATTCATATTGGGACTCGCTCGAGACATCAAGGTGCAGCGTGTCTCCCTTCGCTTGCGTACTTATGCTGATGCTCTCGAGGCAGTTCGAGCTCAGGAGCAGACTCGTGGTGGATTGGCTCCTCCCCAGCGGACTGTTCCGCTCTCCTCTGCTATTGTCAGGCCTTCTGGTGGGCCGATTCGGAGATCTGTCCCAGCCTCTCTAGCCAGGTCAACTCGCTACCCACCTGCTGTACCTAGGGGCGATGGTCTCTGCGACTTTTGTCAGATTCCGGGGCACGTGCGCAAAGATTGCAGACGTGCCAATCGCTGATGTTTTGGTTGTGGTGCTAATGAACATTCAGTGCGGGATTGCCCACGGCGTAGGATGGCTCTTCCAGCCGGGGATCCAGTTCAGCAGGTAGCCCCAGTTTGTGGTTCAGCCAGGCCACTGCTTCCCTTCCAGCATCAGAATTTCGGTCAGAGGACCGCTGTCCCCAGGAGAGGTCAGGCTTTCAACCTGATTGCTTCAGATGCTGAGTTTGATGAAGAAGATGCTCCAGATATATTTTTGCATTTGTTGTTTTGTTGTTTCTTTTGCTTCTTCCGTTTTCTTGCATTATTCTTTCATATTATTCTTCTGCATTGTGTTTACTCACCCCTGTTCATCCATTCATTTTTTCCCTTGTCTCTTTGCATTGTTATCTTGCAAGTCTTGTGTTGTTTCTTCTTAATTTTTGATATCGGTTACTTCTTTCTTGCATTCCATTCTGCCATCATGTACCCATTCATTATTTGATTCAATTCTTCCCTGTCCTTTCTCCCTTTGATTCCAGTTCTCCCTACCTCCCCACCTTGTTTTGCAATATTGTGCTATTTCTCTCCTTTTGATACTGTTTGTTCACTTTCTTGCATTCCATTTGACCCCATTGTCATCCACTTCCTTCTATTTCTGGTTTTGCCTCTGCTTTGTTACCCTTCCCCCAGTTGTTTTCTTTTGCCCTGTCCTATGTACCGTCTAAGCAAATTTCGAGGACGAAAGTTTGTTGTAAGGTGGGTAGGATTGTACTCCTGTTTTCCCAAATATGTATTTTCTGTGTATTTCCGGTATTTAAAATTTTTGTAATTTATTTTTTTTTTCTTTCAAACTATTTTGTTAAAATGTATTACTGGACTTTCTATTAAAGTCTATTTTAATCCATGGTTTTATTTGTTACTATTTTCAAACGAATTTATATTATAATACCAATCTTATTATTTTCACTGTTTCCTTGGTTTCTATTATTATTACTACTATTATTGTTATTATTGTTAATGGTATTGTTTTCATTATTATTATTAGTATTCTATAAAATCCAAACTTTATATTGTTATTTGTTATTTTATTTATTTATTTATTTTATTTACTTTATTTTTTTATTTTTTTATTTTTTATTTATTTATTTATTTTTTTAACCCAAAACCCAACTGCCCAATAAACTATCCATTAACCCATTTAAACCCATCTACATTAAAACCCAAACCCTATTTAAATCCCTATACCCATTTACATTTCCCCCTACCCGTTAGCATTTAAACCAACCCAATCCGATATCCACACACCCCATCCTATACCCGTTATTTCCCTAACCCAATATATAAACCCATTTATGATTTCACAGACTCGTAGTTGCACCCGTACCCAAAACCCATCCCCTATGTGCTGCCTTTCATCTCCAGGCCAACCCTACCTTTCAAAACCCTAGGTTATTTAAACCCATGCACTGGTGCTGCCCCGTTCTCATCCCTAGCCAACCTCCTGCCATCTATCTCTTTCCCCATTCCCTGTGTGCGCCCCGGCATCCCCTCACGATTCTCCTCCTAGCCTCTTGCAACCGATCCCCATGTTCCCTATGCATCTCTCCCGACCTTCGTCTCGCCCCTATTCGACTGCAGACAGCACGCCACACGCGACTGCAATGTGCACCTCCGTCCTCCTGCCTCCCCCCCACAGCAGCGACGGCCTGCCTCCTCTCGACAGCCCTGCAGTGCAGCTTCCCTGCTTTGCCAGACTGACGCACGCCCTCGCCGGTGCTACCCCGGTGCGTCGTCAACCTCCAGCGGGCAGCCACGACAACGGCGAGGTGCTGTGCCTCCTCCTCGACACCGGACAGCAGTGACTGTGCCGTCATCCCCCTCCGCTCTCTCCTTGTGTGCGTGTGTGGGGTGAGTTCGTTGTTGGTTGTTCATTGTTCGTGGGTTGTGGTTCGTTGAGTTATTGGATCGTGTGCTCGTGGGGTTCATCCGTTCGTTCTTGGAGTGTTTGGGTTCGTAGTCGTGTTCGTAGGTTTGCTCGCTTTTGGTTCGGGTGGTTCGTTTTGAGTTCGTTCGGTTGTGTTCGTGCCCCAGGAATCCGTTCCCGTTATTCTCTTTCTCTCTGTTAGATTCGTCATCTTCCAGGTAAGTAACTTGTACTCCAATTCATTTGTTCGATACAAGTCCCAAAGTTCACTTATAGTGTAGTTGGGTCTAGAAACAACTCTTGATTGTGTATTCCTTGATGGGTTTTATCTCTGTTGTGATAATTTGGCCATAGATGACTCACGACACCATATAGACATGATTAACCTAGGATTCGCCCAATTCTTGATTTTTGAACATGTATGTGAGACTTGTGTGTGAATTCGTGTTTTGGTTGAGACCCACGTGAAATTCTTGGCGTAGACATGTTAGATACCCTAATTTAGGATGTCTGGAAACTTGGTAGACTCGATTTCATGTTTGGGTGTGTTTGGATCAATTTTCTTAAATCTATGTTGATTTTGTTCTTGAGGGAAAAATCTGTAGTTTTGTCGCTGTTCTGTTTGGTTTGCTATTTTCGACTGGGTTAAAGTCAGTATTTTGATTTCGGTATAAAATATGAGTTTTACATAATTTTGTCTATTTTCAAACCCCTCTGACCTTGCTTGATTTTGATTTCGTATGACTGAGTTATGACTGTTTTTGTACAGAGGTGTCGATCTTTTCTAAATTATGTTTTTCAGTAATTTTGATAACAAACTATTTTCAAGAACCATGTTATACATATTTTTTTGATCCAAAACTTTTGTCCGTATTTCTTTATCTAGTTAGGGATTGCCCAGAATTTTAGTGAATTTTATTGATAAGTTTTATGTGATGTTTCATGCTCGTTTATGAAATTTATACTTGCTGTATTTTGCTCGCTATTCTGTAAAGAACATTATTTTCACTATGATTCCTTTTACTGTATGAAAAATGTTTGTGAAATATGAAAGTTAATATATTTTACCTATTTTCACCCCCCTTTGGCGGATTTGGATTTCGTTTCACTGATTGCGAGATACTTCAGTTTTCGTACAGAAGTGTTGGGAATTCCAGATTTTCCAAAGTGTCGTTTCTTGATATTTTCTTATATTTGATGACTAAACTTATTTTACTGGAATATTATGAAACATTATATTTTGATTCTAGACATATAGGGGAATACTCCAGATTTTTCCTAAATTTATTTGAGAGGTTTGATGTAGTTTTCCTGACTGAGAATTTGTTTTCCTGATTTCTGACTAAACATGTTTTCTGTTTTCAAGTCTGTTTTAAGTTAGGATGTTGTGAATTACTATATGACTTATCTATATTCGCTGGATTTGTATGGAAGTCGACTTTCAGATCCTTCGACGGATCCAGATTTGGATGTTTGTAGTGGCGAGAATCACTGTTTTAGTACAACACTGTCTTACTGTCCTGAATTAGAAAACTAGTTGTTTTACCATGTTATGTGTTATCTTGTAACTGTACTTGTTTATCTTGCACCCTGAACCTGATACATGTTATCTTTACTTTGTTTTGTGATACATACATGTATGCCTGATTATAATAATAAATGACCAAGCCGGGATTTTAAGGGAAAGATCTAATAGTGGATAATTCAGAAACGTGTACTTGGAAGGGGGCCCATGTTTCCCATTTTGATTCATGTTGATACATGAACCTGTTGATGCGTGATACCTGTTGGTTCATGTACCTATTACCTTTTGATGCATGGGCCTTTTGGTTCATGTACCTGTTACCTGTTGATGCATGATACCTGTTGGTTCATGTACCTGTTACCTGTTGATGCATGATACTTGTTGGTTCATGTACCTATTACCTATTGATGCATGATACCTGTTGGTTCATGTACCTATTAGTTGTTGATGCACGGACCTGTTGGTCGTGTACCTGTTGATTCATGAACCTGTTGATGCATGAATTGGATGATTCATGTACCTGTTTTGATTCATGAACCTGTTTCCTGTTTCTGTTATGATCCCTGAGTACACTGCCTTCTATGGTCCACTATGAATCTAAAGTGAAAGTGTTTGTTGTAGCAACCATGTGTTATAATATGGGGCGCATGAAGTGCTACCTAGATAGTAATAACTACAAGACTTGATACGTGATACCTGAACATGATACATGAGATTTGATACTTGATACATGATTACATGATACCTGACACCTGATGCATGTTTACATGATACTAGTTCACTTGATACTTGATTCATGCCATTTACACTTGTTCACTTTACCATGTTAGTTGTTTATTTTGACATCATGATTATACCATGTTGCTAGTTATTTTCCCCATGTGCTTGTATCCTACATTTTAAGTGGCCCATAACTTACAATTGATGGGTACTTGTGTTTTTCTCTTTTCCTCTTTCCTGCATTCATTGAATTTGCAGATTTTGGAGAACAGGTTCCAAACGGTATTGGTGACATGATGTAATATATGCTGGAATTTTGCTATTATTATTTCTTGTAGTTTGCTTGAACAAATATTGTATTCACGTATTTGGATTTATTCTTGTATTTGGGCAATGTGACCCAGGATTATTTGTGTATTTCAGATCATGACTATTTGAGATTAATATATTTTATTTCAAGTATTCTTGTAGGTATTTGGTTCATATGTGCATGTGGTTGACTTTTCTGGCTTCCGACTCTGATTATATTGTGATATGTTGTAAAGATTCCTGAATAGCTTATGGATGATGAAGTCATTCGCTGGGCTTTTGTCGCGTATCCGTATTCTGTATTCTTTTTGGGAAACGGGACGTGACATTATGCTTATGTCAGAAGACAGTAATTTAGTGGAAGGGATTCTGTAGTAAAAAGAGTGATTACCCGTTAATTATACAGTAGATGTTGTATTATAGGTCTGGGGGGGAATCTGTTATCGAAAGATCCCGGTGTGGTATTGAAATTATCTTCATCTCGGATTTGGAATTGATCAGATCCTTAATTTTAGAGGTGCAGTTATGGTGTAACCGATGGAGCGTTTGGCGCAAACGGCGGATGATTCATCCCGGTGAACAAATGGGCCTGCAGAAGGCCCGTGGAGCTACCTGGCCTGGACTAGAAGAGAAGTTGGCATTGAGCCTAATCTATTGCTTTGCGATTCGTGATAGAATCGTCTGGCGGAGATCACCCACGATTTTTCCCTATATCAACCAATATACAATCTCAGTAATCCTATGACTAGGAACATTTTAGATTAATTATATTAAGTTTAGGTCTTACTAGCATGATCTCATGATGGCCCTAAACGCTGTTAATTAATCTATGGACTTCATCATTGATATGGCTAAAAATAGGATTAAATCGGGACCGTTCAGATCGGACACGAATCTTAAAGCTCTCATAGGTAAAACGGTGATTTCACTTACAAACGGGTCTGAAATGGGAACTGGGTCTTTCTTCAAAGCCCAATAACCCATAAACGGATCTGTCCTACAGGGTACGAGTCCCAACCCGTTACAAACCAGTTCAGAAGGATAAAGAAGAATTCTGATTCGTTATTATCCCTAAGAGGTGGTTTTAACAACTTCTATCCATCCACAACCTACCCCAAGCCGTCACCACCGCACTCCTAGTCCCTTTTCGCATGGGAAAGAGTCTAGGGTATCGACAGGATATGACCGAAGGGAAGACTCGGTCTACCGCCATCTCTACAAGATGGAGAGGCGCCTTGGCCGACTTGACAGAGAAGAGGAACAACGGGCGAGGAATTTCTGCCCGAGCCGGCCCTCGTTCTCCTGAGCCATCATGGAAGCCCCGGTCCCGCAAAACTTTAAGCCCCCTAACTTTGAGTCATACAATGGGGAGTCGGACCCCGCCGACCACGTCGAGAGTTTTAAAACTCTCATGATGATCCACCAGGCTTCGGATATGCTCCTTCGCAAGACCTTCCCTGCCACGCTGAAGGGGCCTGCGAGAGAGTGGTACTCTCGACTTGCTCCGACCTCCATCTTCTCGTTCGATCAGTTTGAAGAGCTCTTCCTTAAGCATTTTGCGAGTAGCCGCTGGCCCGAGAAAACAAGTGTATCTTTGGTGACCCTCAACCAAAGAAAGGGTGAACGTCCAAGAGATTACGTTCGACGCTTCACCGTCGAAGCCCGGTCTATTGCCTCCCTCAACCAATCTGTGGCCTCTGCGGCATTCGGGCACAACGTCACTAACACCGACCTCAAGCCGTCCCTTGCAAAGAAGCCTCCTCGAGACTTCTCAGAACTCCTGCTTAGGAGTGAGAAGTACATCCGAGTAGAAAAGGCTCTCAACCCCCCCTCCCCCCCACTCTCGAGGAATCATCTTCCGGGAAAAAAACAGAAGAATACGAGCGAAGAAGGGTTCCAGAAACACCAGATGGATGACAATGGCCAACGCTGCCCAGCTCCTCATTTTGGGAAGTTCATCCCCCTCAATGCTAGTATATCAGCAGTTCTTATGGAGGTGGACAAAGAAGAGCTAATCCGCGCTCCTCCTATAATGAATACCCCTGGCAAGAAAAGAAACAGGGTAAGTGGTGCCGCTTTCGTAGGGACCACGGCTACGACACGGTTGATTGTCGAGCTATCAAAGAGGAGATCAAAGAGCTCATACAGCGGGGACACCTGGACAAGTTCGTCCGAAAAGACCGAGCCGACCTTCCACCCCGAGGAGCCTACAAGCGAACAGAGAGGTCCGCTGAGTTCCAAGATTCCGAACATGGGGCCGTCCTCCACCTCATCCGAGGAGGTCTAATCAGGGGAGAACCCAACTCCTCCCAAAAGGCCTTCACCCTATCGTAGAAGTAGGATCTCGGTTTTCAATAAGGCCGATGCTTGTAACCCGGCCAACAGTATGTAATAATGGTTCGCCCCCTCGAAGCGGCCATTTAGTTTATTTCAATAAAACTTAAACTTTTGCCTATTATTGCACTTGCATCATTTCTACTTCTCCGAGTCACTTCTATGACTCGCTAAATGGTAAGTTCGGAGTCCAGCTTATCCTACAAGGCTGTTCCCATAACTTACTAAGCTCAAAAAACGAGTTCGGAGTCCAACACTTGGTTCGACATTGCCTTAGCCGCTTGCAAACGAGCAAGTGCGGGGCAGCTCACCATTCGGAATTGCTCCTAAAACTCGTTAACTCTCTTAACAACAAGTTCGGAGTCCAACACTTGGTTCGACGTTGCCTTAGCGCTTGCAAACGAGCAAGTGCGGGGCAGCTCACCATTCGGAATTGCTCCTACAACTCGTTAACTCTCTTAACAACAAGTTCGGAGTCCAACACTTAGTTCAACGTTGCCTTAGCCGCTCGCAAACAAGCAAGTGCGGGGCAGCTCACCATTCGGAATTGCTCCCACAACTGTTGAACTACTTCTCAGCAAGTTCAGAGCTAAAACTCTTCCCTAGAGTTGCTCCTCAAACTTGTCTCCCCAATGGCTCTCTTCTAGAGCCAAGCTCTTCGCTTCGCTCGCTCCCAGAGCAGATCTCTTCTCAATGTGTTCAGAGCTAAAACTCTCCCCTAGAGTTGCTCCTCAAACTTGTCTCCTAAATGGCTCTCTCCTAGAGCCAAGCTCTTCGCTCAGCTCGCCTCCAGAACGGACCTCTTCACAATGAGTTTGGAGCATGACTCTCCCTTAGAGTTGCTCCTCAAACTTGTCTTACAAATGGCTCTCTCCTAGAGCCAAGCTCTTCGCTCCGCTCATCTCCAAAGTGGACCTCTTCTCAACGAGTTCGGAGCACAACTCTCCACTAGAGTTCCTCCTCACACTCGCCTTCCAAACGGCTCTCTTCTAGAGCCAAGCTTTTCGCTCCACTCGCCTCCAAAGCGGACCTCTTCTCAACGAGTTCGGAGCACAACTCTCCTTTAGAGTTGCTCCTCAAACTCGCCTCCCAAATGGCTCTTTCCTGGAGCCCTCGCCTAACCGAGCGACCTTCTTCCAAGAGAATTCGGGGCCTAACTCATCTAGAGACGCTCCTTAGACTCGCCTCCAAGATCGGACCTTCTCAAGAATCATACAAAGCTCTCCTTAACTTCACGAAGACAAAGATGTTGCGGAACTATTTTGACCATGAAGAAGGATGATTCTTCAACTTATTCTGAAGAGGACTTGTAGACCTCCGAGTTAGCTTCGAAACAAGGGGTCACATGCCCCAATCTGACCTCCGTAGCACCGGGAATGTCGGTCACAATACACATACGCCGAGCACTCTTGCCACCGACGTCCAAATGTGGGAAAATGCGTTGACTGGTCAACGTGCCAAGTGTCGCTCTCCTATTCGTCCCCGAAGTCGTTTGCCACCGACGTCCAAACGCAAACAATTGCGTTGACTATCAACGATGACAGAGACCCACTGGCCACGTGTCGCTCTCCTATTCATCCCCGAAGTCGTTTGCCACCGATGTCCAAACACAAGAAATTGCGTTGACTGGTCAACGGTTAACGGTCAACGGTCAAACTCGCCACGTGTCGCTCTCCTGACTTCGACAACACACTCCGAGGTCACTTGCCACCGAACCTGAAATGAGAGAAAAGCTCTGCCTCAAAATTTGTGTTCGATCAAGGTCAACGGTTGTGATTAAAGCAAAAAGGAAAAAGTCAACGGTCAACGTTGACTGAGTCAATGGTCAACCGTTGACCGCCACATGTCAAGCTGCCGAAGCCTCCTGAGTTCGAAAATGCAATCCGAACTCTCTTGCCACAGGAGCTCAAATTGGAGAAAAAATTTCGCCTCGAAATTCGTGCTCAAACACGATCAACGGCTCAAATTCAAACAAACAAAAAAAGGAAGGGGTCGACGGGTCGGGTTCAGACCCGTTAGGGACCCAAACCCGAAAACCCATACAGCTCCTTCATCCCTATTCTTTGGCGCCAAAAAACCCGAACCCCACACTGCTTCTTCGTCTTCGAGAATTGGCGCCAAAGAAACCAACGTCTCCATCGAGCTCTCTCCACCCACAAGCTCACCTCTGCTGCGAGCTCTAACGAGGAGCTCCGAACTCCTACTCTCCTTGTCGAGCTCTATGTCTTCTTCCCCGAGCTCCAAAAAACCCAATGCCAGACTTCTCCTTCAACCTCGGCGAGCTCTGTCTTTGAACTTCCTTGTCGAAGCCTCGTCATGCTGCCGTCGAGCTCCATCACCGCCTCGAAGCTCCACCACTCGATCAAAACACCAACATATCCACAGTCGTCGAGCTTATTCAACCTCCGAGCTCTGTCTATGAACCTCCCTTCGCCGAAGACCTGACCTCCAAGCTCGAGCTCAACTCCGTCGTTGAACTCCCTATTGCATACACCGACTCGTCGAGCTCCCCTCCACTGTTGAGCTCCACACCGTCGTTGCCGAGCTCCGATGAGCTCTTCGCTACTACAGTCGAGGTCCTCCGCTGCCAAAGTCGCGAAGCTCGCCATCAAAATCCGAGCGTTCACATCACCGGAGCCCAAATTAGAGGAAAAAGCTCCCCTTCACGAGCTCCTCGTCGAGCCGCCTCCGACGTCGACCTCCACCTTCGTCGAGGAAACCCATGTCAAACCCCTCCTACATTGTGTCGAGCTCCGAACTCCTCGCCGAAGCTCGGGCTCCCCTCCTCCGTCGTCAACCTCACCAACTCTCCATCACAAGCTCCGAGCTCGAGCTCACTCCTCTCGCCTACTCCACTCTCAAGCTCACCAAGTCGACAAGCTTCCTTCCACCACCTTCGAGAGAGCTCTACCGAGCTCTCCTCCGACGTCAGCCTCCACCTTCACCGAACTCCATTGGCGACGGAGCGTGAAGGTCGGCAGTGATCGCCGAGCGTTCATGGCTACGGAGTCCAAATGAGAGGAAAAAAGCTCCCCTTCACGAGCTCCTCGTTGAGTTGCCTCCGACGTTAGCCTCCACCTACGTCGAGCCCCCTTGCCGAGCTCGTCTCCACATCGAGGAAACCCATGCCAAACTCCTACACTGTGTCGAACTCCACAGAACTCCTCGCTGCTCTTCTTCCTCAGCTTCGCCGAGCTCTGAGCTCGACCTCACCACCAGCCAGCCGAGCTCGAGTCCCCTCGCCATCACCCTCGACGAGCTCCGTACCCATCGCCATTGAGCTCCAACATCCTGAGCTTTCTCTCCGCTATCCACTACGTCGAGCTCACTCCCACCTTCGCCGAGCTCCAAACATCGAGCTCCAATCTCTCCGAGCTCCAACCTCCTCGCCATGCTCTCTACTATCCACTACGTCGAGCTCACTCCCACCTTCGCTGAGCTCCAAACGTCAAGCTCCGATCTTTCCGAGCTCCAACCTCCTCGCCATGCTCTCCATTATCGCCGCCCAACTCCGTCGAACACGTCGAGGAGACCTGAGCTCCTCCTTTCGAGGCTGCGTAAGACGGAGGAGAAACAGGAAGAGGGAGTGAGCTCGACGTCGAAGAAAAAGAAGAAGAAAAGGAGAGAATAAGACATACGGGAGAAATATATATATATATATAATTTTAAAAAAATGTGGGGTCGGCGTTGACTAAAGTCAATGCGCGCCGAACCCATCGTAACACAGACCTTCAAACGAGAGAAAAAATGGGCTCCCCCCGATGCGCACTCATCTGATCATGATCAACGTACAGAAACGTGCCACGGGTCCAGATATTTATTTATTTATTTATTTATTTATTTAATTGAATTAATTATTTAAAAAATCCTAAAAATTAATTAAAAATCAAAAAATTGATCAAAAATTCTAAAAATAATTATTAATTGGGAAAATAATTATTAAATTAGAATAATTAATTAAAATTTTTGATAATTAATTATTTCATTCGGAAATTAAATAAAAAGTTCAAAAAAATAATTAAAAATTGAAAAGAAAAAAAATGCAGAAAAATATGAGAATATTTTTGGGCATTTTACAAGCTTAGAATAATATCCTTACATCTCGAGCAAGTTCCAAACTCCCTTAAGAACTCCGATAAAATCTCGAACGCCATTAGGGCAACAAAACTACTCCTCAAAGACTGTAGAACTCAGTCTCCATGAGTGGGGGGCTCGTGATATGGCTAAAATAGGATTAAATTGGGACAATTCAAATCGGACACGAATCTTAAAGCTCTCAGGGGTAAAATGGTAATTTCCCTTATAAACGGGTCTGAAATATGAACTGGGTCTTTCTTCAAAGCTGAATAACCCATAAACGGATCTGTCCTACCGGGTACGGGTCCTAATCCGTTACAAACCAGTTCAGAAGGATAAAGAAGAATTCAGATTCATAATTATCCCTAAGAGGTGGTTTTAACCACTTCTATCCATCCACACCGGGAAGTAGAGATTTGTTCTTATCTCGAAACGGATCCCTAAGGCGACTATAAAAACCCTCTCCCCCCACCATAAGAAGGTAATCAATCTTTTGCCAGTAAAATCTCTTTCATAATCTTTCTAATTACTGACAAGAGCGTCGGAGGGTACGTCACCGGGATCCATCCCGATGTTTCGCACTTTTTGCAGGTTCGCAACAGCAGCAAGAAACCAAGTCAACACGTTAGTGAAAGTCAACAGGTCAACAGATTTTCCTTGTTCGTTTTCTCAAGAATCCACAAATTCTATCTATTGCCCCCACACCAGATTCAGCGGCAACAATCTTAATAATAAATAAATTACATAAATAAGAATTAGCAGCATATGATGAACATCAAACAACTGTACTAATGATGAATAATATTTATTAGAGAATTTGTCGATTACATCTCATACGATTGACTGTAGGGTATATTCCTAACAAAAGTCTAATGATAATTTTTAGAAGAGGTTTTGAAGAGATTTGGGTTACACGATAAATTTGTTGGGTAAATATGGCATGTGTATGTGCTCCAAGATGTGTTGTACATGTCAATGGATCCCCTACCAGTTGGTTCACATCTAGTATCAATTTGCGACAAGTCTACTTTCTCCATATTTATTCATTATGTGTGCTAAACTGATGTTAAAACTCCTTAAACAACAAGTTCAGCTTAGCCACCTTTCAAGTATAAGCATCAAGGATACCAATGGGAAACTTGGACATCTCTTATTTGCATATGATTCCTCGTTCTTTTCTTAGGCTAATAGCTCAGAGTGCCTAAGTTGTAATGAAGGTGGTTAACGCATATTGCAATATGAGTGGGGAAAATGTCTACATTTCTGATATGGGTCAGATGACGTGGCCCCTCCTGGGCCACAGGATCCCCTCAAAAACTGCTCACTCCTGATCATCAGGTCTGCCAGGTCAGCCCTAAGCCCCATGGGCTTCTACCACATCAGGCCCAGGGGAAAACAGGTCTGAACCCGTTTGAGTCTGCCTATAAATACCAGGCCCTCTCCCCCTTCACAAGGTAATTAATCTTTCTCCTCTAAAAACCCTAGCTACTGTTACTCTCAGTGACTAATTAGACCGTTGGAGGGCCTACCACCGGGATCAACCCCGGTGTTCCTAGGCCGAGTGCAAGTACACGAGACTGAGCTGAGCCTCCAGATCCGAGCCGAGCATCCGACCTCCACCTCACTCCTGCCTACTCCCGAGCTGCTCCCTCAGCTGAGGGATCAGGCGTATAGCCAGTACTGAAGCTTCCACTATATAAATTGAGAGAACTCACACCTGTTGCAGCCACCTCCAAAAACAAACCGCATCAGGTTGGCGCCGACTGTGGGAACCCTCGGTACGGACCCAGTCCGATCCCAGCCATTATCGGCATCCCTTCAACCCGAGCTCATATGGCACCCAAACCCAGAAGAGTTGTCACCTCTGCATGTCACCAGGACACTCCTTCTCAGGACGTCCCCGCCGACACTCACGAATCCAACCATCCGAGGGTCAACCTCGGACCCTGGACCGGGTGCTTCTTGCTCGGTCGCAACCAACCTACGTCTGGTCATCCAGAACCGACAGGCCAGTCGAACTAGGGGAGAGGCCGCTTCCAACTCGGCCCTGAACCATCCCAGGCATCCATCCCAAGAGCGGGAGCCGGAGCTCAGTCGCGCCGACCGGAGGTTGCCACCCCCAACGTGACCCGGCCGGACGAGCTCCAGTCACACGTCGTGAGTTCCAAGACTTCCGGAATGAAATCCTGGAGGCCATCTTAGGGACCCCTGTGAACGAGACACTCCACCGCTCTCACTCGTGGTCGGACACCGGAGCCAGCGCGTCTCACGGCCTAATAGACCTGCCAGAACATGATGATGACGTCCTGTGATACCTGCAAGAAATGGAGAACTGCCTCGACCACTTCGGCGAGGGCAGCCCGAGGTCAGCTCAGGGTCATAGGCCGACCCAACCTCCTTTCTCCGCTGTAATCCTACAAGCAGAAATACCCCAAAATTTCCGACCTCCCCAATTCGAGACCTATGACGGCGAGGGTGATCCTGCAGATCACATGGAGGGTTTCAAGATCCTCATGATGATTCACAGCGCTACGGATCCCCTCCTATGTCGTTCCTTCCCCGCCACCCTTCGGGGTCAAGCTCGGGAGTGGTTCTCTAAGCTCGTCCCCGGCTCGATCAACTTGTTTGACCAGCTGGAGGCCAACTTTCTGGCCCACTTCGTGACCAGCAGGAAAGCTGAGAAGACGAGCAGGTCGTACTGGACCTCCAACAGAAGGAAGGGGAGTCATTCCGACAGTTCATCCGGAGGTTCACCACAGAGGCGAGGTCGGTCTCCTCCCTCGATGCCGGGGTTGCTTCGGCTGCATTTCGACACAACGTCCGGCACGGCTAGCTGAAGGAATCCCTGGCTAAGAAGCCTCCCCTCGATTTCCCTGACCTACTCAATCGGCTTGAAAAGTACATCCGGGCCAAGGAGGCCCTAAATCCAGAGGATGCCAAGGAGGTCCCAGGGAAGGGGAAGCACAAGGCCGATGAGGCGGAGCCGGCTAAGAAAGTTCCAAAAGACGGGACCGGCCTGAAGAGGGTCCCTCTGATCCCGCGCTTCGAGAGGTACACACCACTGACACAAAATGTGTCGTCCATCCTCTTAGCGATTGAGGACAGGGACCTCGTCCAGATGCCCCCTCGACCGACCAGCAACAAGAAAAGGGACTAGTGGTTCTACTACCGCTTTTATCGGGACAACGGGCATGACACTGACTATTGCCGGGTCCTGAAGGACGAAATTGAAGCCCTCATCCAACGAGGGTATCTCCAGGAATTCACCCGAGAAGTTGCCCAGGACCGAAGAGACACGAGGAATTGGAGGCCTTCTCCTCCTCATCGCACCACTAAACAGCATCCCGAGCGGGACCCCGAGCCTGAAGAAACCGAAGGAAAAGCCATTCTGCATTGCGTCCATGAGGGGCCTATGGGAGGGGATTCTAGCACTTCCCGCAAGGCATTCGTCCGAGACGTAAACGCCGTCCGAGACCTCCCTTCCCCCCAGGTCCAGCAGCTTCATGTCTCCTTCTCAGGGGAAGACCTGGAGGGGTCCGCCTCCTGCACTGCGATGCGCTCATCATCAGCCTTGTCATGGCGAACTACGAGGTCCGTCGAATCCTCGTGGACAACGAGAGCTCGGTGAACATCCTCTTTCTGGAAGCGTTTACGAACCTCAAGCTCCCCCGAGATAAGCTGAAGCCAGCCGAGTACACCCTGCACGGGTTCTCTAGCGTCCCGGTGCCAATAAAGGGGATTGTGACCTTGGACGTCACCTGCCGGTATGACCCCTCACAGACGGACCGAGTCGATGGACTTCATGGTTGTGAACGTCAAGGCAGCTTACAACGCCATCCTCGGCCGACCGGGGCTCTGCTCCCTCCAGTTGTCCCCTCGGCCTACCACCAAAAGTTGAAGTTCCCCACTGAGTCAGGTGTCAGGGGTCGTCCGAGGGAACCAAGAAGCAGCACGATCGTGCTAGGTAACGGCGGTTGGGGGCGGTGTGTTCCCCCTGGATGCCGTCGAGCTACAGCCCAAAAGGAGCCAGCCAGAGCCTGCAGACGAACTACAAGAAGTCTCGTTCGAGATAGGAGAAAAGTCAAAGTGGTTCCATGTGAGCTGCTCCCTCATGCCCGACCTCAAGTTCGACCTGATCGATTGCATACGTCACAATGTCGACCTCTTCGCTTGTAAGCCCTCCAACATGCCTAGGATCTCCGAAGACCTGATATGCACAAACTAAGCGTGATCCCTAGCTCAAAGACGATCATCCAAAAGCAGCGTAAGTTCACCCCGGAGAGGCAGCAGGCTGTAAAAGCGGAGGTAGACAAGCTCGTCTTCCTGGTTCATCCAGGAGGTCAGCTACCCCAAGTGGCTGGCGAACATCGTGATGGTCAGAAAGGCGAGCGGGAGCGGGAGGATCTGTATAGACTTTACTGACCTCAACAAGGCGTGCCCCAAAGATCTGTTTCCTCTCCCCAGCATCGACGCTCTGATCAACGCAATATCAGATCACGAGCTCCTTTCCTTCATGGATGCCTTTCTCAGGCTACAACCTGATCCGAATGTTCCCCCTGATATAGCAAAGACGTCCTTCGTCACCGACCAAGGTCTTTACTACTACCGGGTTATGCCCTTCGGGCTTAAGAATGTCGGTGCTACCTATCAGAGGCTCATGAACCTAGTCGTCAAGAACCAGATCAGTCGCAACATGGAGGTGTACATCGACGACATGCTCGTCAAAAGCCAGCGGGGATAGGACCACATTACCGACCTGGAAGAAGCCTTTGGCATCCTTCGGACCCACAATATGAGGCTCAATCCGGCAAAGTGTGCGTTCGGCATCTCCTCGGGAAAATTTCTCGGGTTCGTCGTCAGCCAGCGCGGCATTAAGGCGAACCCCGAGAAGATCCAGGCCATAATAGACATGGCTCCTCCTAGAAACATCAAAGAAGTCCAGCGCCTTACGAGAAGACTGGCGGCCATAGGTCGTTTCCTCTCTAAGTTCGGAGAGAAGTCCCTCCCATTCTTCAAAGCTTTGCGCGGAACTGGAGGCTTCGAATGGGGTACTCAGCAGCAGGAGGCATTCGCCCAATTGAAAGAGTACCTCGCCAATCCTCCTCTCCTCAGCAAGCCTGAACTGGGCGAGCCCCTCTGGCTTTATCTTTCAGCCTCGGAATGCGTGCTCAGTGTCGTCCTCATTCAAGAAGAAGACGGAGTCTAAAAGCCGTTGTACTATGTGAGCAAGGTTCTGCTCGCAGCCGAGACCAGATACGCAAAAATGGAAAAGGTGGCATACGCCCTGATCATGGCCGTGCGGAAGCTTTGCTCCTATTTCCAGGCACACTCAATTCAGGTCCTCACAGACCAGCCTTTGAAGGCAGTACTCCATAACCCCCGAGAGCTCTGGCTGACTGGTCAAGTGGTCGATCAAGCTCAGTCAATATGACATCGGCTATCAACCAAGAACGATAATCAACGGACAGGCCCTCGCCGAGTTCATCACGAAATGCACCATCTCCGAGCAACCCGAAAGTAGGGGAGGCCGACCAGACATGGGAAGTTTACGTCGATGGCTCTTCCTGCGAAACGGGGAGTGGTGCGGGCATCATTTTGCGAGGACCTGACAACCTCCTTCTCCAATATTCCCTCCGCCTCAACTTTCTAGCCTCTAACAACGAGGCTAAAAATGAAGCCATGATCGCGGGGCTCACCTTGGCTCACCAGGCAGGCGCCAGAACGATCAGGACCTTCAGCGACTCTCAGCTCATGGTCAATCAGTTCACCGGGGAGTATGAGGCCCATAACAATCAGATGATTCGGTATTTGGCCGTGGTCAAGCAGCTCTTGACATCCTTTGAGGAGTCTACAGTCTTAAGGATCCCAAGAGAGAAGAATGCCCAGGCCGATGCCCTATCAAAGTTAGCCTCCTCGTCCTTCGAAGGTCTCGACCGAACTGTTCTGATCGAAGTACTCCTGAAGCCGAGTATCGACCTTCCCAAGGCCCTCTGTATAGAAGACGAGGCTCAGCCTGACGATTGGACCACTCTCATCAGAAAGTTTCTAATCAAAGGAGAGCTCCCCGAAGACCGAGCCGAGGTAAGGTGGATCAGGGTGCGCTCGAAGAGGTTCACCATGATCAGTGAAACCCTCTTCAAACGCTCATACACTACGATGGATGGAAGACCCTACCTCCGCTGCTTAACCCCCGATGAGGCAAAGTATGCTCTCAAGGAACTCTATGAAGGAATCGGTGGGTGCCATATGGAAAGTCGGTCGCTTGTGCGAAAGGCTCTGAATCACGGGTACTACTGTCCCACGATGCTGCAAGATGCCCTGGCCCTGGTCAAAAAGTGTGGTCCTTGTCAAAGGTTCACCTCGGTGAGAAGGGCTCCGCAAGCAAACCTCCGCTCCCTGGCCAGTCCGACCCCCTTTGCTATGTGGGAGATGGACCTGGTAGGCCCATTTCCGAAGGCAACGAGCCAAAGAACGTTTCTGATTGTAGTAATCGACTACTTCACGAAGTGGATCGAGGCCGAGCCCCTAGCTACGATCACCGAGCAGCAGACCCAGCAATTCTTCTGGAAGCACATCGTCTGCCAGTTCGGAATGCCGCACATCCTCATCACAGATAATAGGGACTTAGTTCGCGAGTAAGAATTTCCGGAAGTTCTGCAAGGATCTCGGGATCCAGCAATGCTTCTCTTCGGTATGCCACCTGCAGTCGAACAGCCAGGCCGAGAATGCGAACCGACAGATCCTTGATGGTCTCAAGAAATGACTGGATAATTCTTCCAAATGGTTATGGGTCGACGAGTTGCCAAGCATTTTTTGGGCCTATCGAACGACGAAGAGAATCCCCACGGGAGAGTCGCCATTCAATCTGACATACGATGCAGAGGCAGTAATTCCTTTCGAAATCGGGCTCCCTTCGCCCCGAATCATGGCCTTCGATGAAGCAAAGCAACTCAGCATAGCTACGTGCCGATCTGGACCTTATAGACGAGGTCTGGGAAAAATCTGCCATCAAAAGAAACACATACCAGCAGAGAATCGAGAGGTTCTACAACAAAAGGGTGCGCCCCACAGACATCAATTTGGAGGACCTCGTCCTCCGAAAGCTGGCAGTATCTAACCTCAGCCAAAAGAGGAAACTAGCCCCAAACTAGGAAGGCCCGTACAATGTTTCTGAGGTTGTACGCCCGTGCACGTACCGCCTCACCGACCCAGAGGGAAAGGCTGTCAAGAGACCTTGGAACGCAGAGCACCTCATCAAATTTCTCGAAGGGGAGGATTAGCCTTCACAGATACCCCCATGTAAATTATAAAATGTAATCGGCACGTCGTGCCTTGTTTTGTGAAGTCAATATGATGTAATTGTGCCAGCTTTCTGAAAACAAGCTTTGGCTTTGTGCCAGCTTTCTTAAAACAAGTTAGGGGCTCGGCCTTCAGATGAAACCACGAGCCGCAAAAAGCTTCTCTTACAAGCTTGGGGCTCGTCCATCGGATAGGACCGCGAACCACAAAAACTCCTACAAGTTAGGGGCTCAACCTTCAGATGGAATCGTGAGCCGCAAAAAGCATCTCTTACAAGTTTGGGGCCCGGCCTTCAGATGGGACCGCGAGCCACAGAAAACTCCTCCTACAAGTTAGGGGCTCAGCCTTCGGATGGAACCCCAAGCCGCAAAAAGCTTCTCTTACAAGCTTGGGGCTCGGCCTTCGGATGAGACCGCGAGCCACAGAAAACTCCTCCTACAAGTTAGGGGCTCAGCCTTCGGATGGAACCCTGAGCCGCAAAAAGCTTCTCTTACAAGCTTGGGGCTCGGCCTTCGGATGGGACCACGAGCCACAAAAAACTCCTACAAGATTGAGGCTCAACCTTTGGATGGAACCACGAGCCACAAAAAGCTTCTCTTACAAGCTTGCAGCTTGGCCTTCAGATGGGACCGCGAGCCACAAAAAGCTTTTCTTACAAGCTTGGGGCTCGGCCTTCGGATGGAACCGCGAGCCACAAAAGGCTTCTCTTACAAGTTTGTGGCTCGGCCTTCGGATGGAACCGCGAGCCACAAAAAATCATTCTCCAAGATATGGGGCCCTCGGCATCGACCTCGAGCATGGCCTGGGATTTTTCAAGCCCTGCGACCTATGTGCTCGGCGATGACCTCCAGCTACACCCGTACTATCTACCCAAGAACAGGTATGGAGGCTCGATATCGACCTCGAGCAAGGCCTTGTCTTTTCCAAGCCATGCGACCTTTGCTCGGCGATGACCTCCAGCTATGCTCATAACAAGCTTCTCTAAGGTATGGGGGCTCAACATCGACCTCGAGCATGGCCTGGGCTTTTTCAAGCTTTGCAACCTATGCGCTCGGCGATGACCTCTAGCTACACCCGTACTATCTACCCGAGAACAGGTATGGGAGCTCGGCATCGACCTCGAGCAAGGCCTTGGCTTTTTCAAGCCATGCGACCTTTACGCTCAGCGACAATCTCCAGCTACTCTCATAACAAGCTTCTCTAAGGTATGGGGGCTCGGCATCGACCTCGAGCATGCCCTGGGATTTTTCAAGCCGTGCGACCTATGCGCTCGGCGTTGACCTCCAACTAAACCCGTACTATCTACCCGAGAACAGGTTTGGGAGCTCGGCATCGACCTCGAGTAAGGCCTTGGCTTTTCCAAGCCATGCGACCTTTACGCTCGGCACCTACCTCCAACTACGCTCATAACAAGCTTCTCTAAGGTATAGGGGCTCGGCATCGACCTCGAGCATGGCCTGGGCTTTTTCAAGCCCTGTGACCTATGCGCTTGGCGATGACCTCCAGCTACACCCGTACTATCTACCCGAGATCGGGTGTAGGAGCTCGGCATCGACCTCAAGCAAGGCCTTGGCTTTTTCAAGCCATGTGACCTTTACGCTCGGCGACGACCTTCAGCCACACCCAACCCAAAAATTTTCAGTAAAGATTTAGGGCGCTCGCCTTCGACAAATGCCCCGAGCCCTGAGCCCCGAACCATTGGTTGACCCACCTCTTACCCGCGAACAACTCGTGGTTAATGGCTTTCTGAGCCGAAACCCCGAATTTTTCGAGGTCGGCAGGGGAGCCACCCACCCAGGACTCTCGCCGAGCCCCCGGACCGTTGGTTGAACCACCTCTCAACCGCAAACAACACGGGGTTTACCGCCCTCAGAGCCAAAACTCCGAATTGTTCGAGGGTGGCAGGTGAGCCACCGACCCGGAACTCTCGACCAAAAATTCCACTTGTGGGCGCCTGCCTTCGGCAGGCACTCGAATTTCACCTCTAGGGTCGACCCGCCTCTCACCCGCTTACAGGTCGGGGTAAACGACACTCGGAGCCGAAACCCCGAATTGTCAGTGGCTGGCAGATGAGTCACCACCAATTGGTGGTCAAAAAATGATGAGGGGGTGGAGATTATATAGCCCCCGGAGAGGCTCATTTATGGCATCAGGAAGTCCAAACGGCAAAAGGTGAAGCATCTCCATTAATTTTTATCGGAAGACGAAATGTCCCTAATTAAATGCTACCTGCGAGGCGTAGCGGTTTGGCTCCCGAGCGTAGACCCCACCTTGGCGGCGACCTCAAGCGAAGCCCTACTCGACAAGAGTCTCAAGCTACGACCCTTACTGGTCTCGCTTAACAAATTGTCAAAGTAAAGAAATCGAAGTTTTTATTACTCATAGAGCACCAGAAATGGCCACACAACAATGAAGATTTTACAAATCGCTCATCGTTGGGCTTAAAACTCAAACTCGGTGCTTCCCACGGGATCCTCCACGCACTCCACCAGCCCGGCCAGCAAGGACACCCCAACAACGGAGCTCTGCGCGTCGGCGGTCAGGCCCATTTCCAGGTAAAATGTGGGAGAAGGTCCCAATACGGAGTTGCTCGCCTCCTCGAGCAGACCGGTGCCTAGCATGAGCTTCAGTCTACGAATCTCCAACTCCTTCTCTACAACCGCCTCACGAAGAAAGGACTCCGAAGCCGGTCGCCCGATCGAGGCCTTTGAGATTGACCAGTTCGTCTCAACCATCCACCAGTCCCGGTCGGCTATGGCCTTCTTCAAACGACTGACCTCTACGCTGAGCTCCTTAGACTTGTTCATAAAACAATTTACTGTTGCCTCTCGATCCCGAGCCTGCTTACGGTGGCGAGCCAGAAAACTCTCCGTGGCCCCCAACCCAGCTCAGACCTAGGAGACCTCGGCAGAACCAAGGTCGGCGCCAAGGACCTCATGCGTCTATCAAAAAGACGGAAAAAACAACAGGTCACAAAAGAGGCGGAAAAGCACAAGTCATAGAGTATCGGCCAAAAATTCTTCTTTTATAAATTCAAAAATTTTGTATTACAAAATGCAGTGGCCAGTCCGCGTTCAGCGAATACAAGCAAAAAAAAGAGAAAGAAAGTCCTATACTACTATTTAGGAGGGGGTGGCACCTCTTCGTCAGCCTGATCGCCCCCAACCTCTAGCTGAGGGCTCCCCCTGCTCCTCGTGGTCCCCGCCGCAGGGCGTCAGCAGAAGCTCAGGGAGTTGTAACACCCCACTTTTTATTTTAATTAAAATTGAATTTTTATTTTTGCACGTATGATGCACGTGCAAATTTTTATTCTCATTTTGTTACTCTCATTATCTATTTTTAGCATGCATAACTTATTTAGTCTTTTTAATTAATCCATGGACCTAAAGATTAGAATCTAGCCCATTAAGAGAAAAGCCCACTAGGTAATTAAACTAATTAATTAATTGTTGAGCCCATTAAGCTAGCCCACTAATAAAATCACATTTTTAGTTAGCCATGCACTAATACATGACAAGTAACAAATGTTAGTATACATTTAGAGTTATAGAAATGTATGCATATTGGTTTATGCATGTGTGCATGCATACATCAATGAACTTGGACCATATTTTGTACTAGGGGGAGGCCGGTTTTCATACAAGGGAGAGAGAGATTGAGTTAGTGTTCATGAAGAGTGGTAAGATGAAGGGTTGTAGGTTTTAGGAGTAAGGAAAATAAAGGGTCATATGAATTAATTTGAAGAGTAATTAGGGTGGATTTGCATAAAGAACCCTCACAAAATCCTATAAATAGAGCCTTATTCTCTACACTTCTCTTGCACCAAAAATATAATCAAAAGAGAAAGAAAGAAAGAAAAAGAAAGAGAAAGAAAAGAAAGAAAGAGAGAAGGAAAGAAAGAAAGAAAAAGAGTGAGAGTTCTCTTGCTTGGAGCTTTGCTAGGAGGAGAAGGCATAGCTAGGAGAGGAAAGTTGCTAGGAGCAATGAGGTACTTGTGAAGCTAGGAGCAAGAAGGGACCCTTTTCGTGTAGTTTTCAACCTTCAAAACTAAGGTGGGTGTTCTTATGCTTTCTAACATCGAATTTGCATGCTAAACTAGTTAAAAGAGTAATATAAATTGAATGAGTTATTATGAATAAGAATCCATGCTAGTATCTCATGTAATGATTTTACTGTTACCATGGTAATAGTTTAAAGTATAAGAATTGAATGTAATATGTGTAGATAAAATGCTAGCATAACCTGCAATGTTTTGTTGAAATTTAGCAATTGATTGTTATTATGCTAATTGAAAGTAAAAAAAAATAATCACATAGTTCATGGTAGAATATTTGCAAATTCTTGTTTGACAAATCCGTGATGAGTATGAATGATTGTTAAACGGTATTTTATTGTGACATGCTTAGAAACATAATGTTTAAAAGAGAGAAAAGGGAAAATTAAATTTTATTATTTTGGCTTGTCGACATATGAAAAGGACGATAGTTTTCGCATAAAGAAACACTTGTGATGTCCAAAGTTGATTTTAGAGATACAGTTGGTTTTTTTTTGCAACAAGAATTTTATTTTTTATGATGGTGGATTTTTAAACTAAACATGATTTTCTATAATTTCGAATTTTGTCGAGAAATACAAATTTCTATAAAGTGAAGAGAAAATAATAGGAAAGACATATCCAAATAATAAGTTGAACTTGTCTTTTGTATTTTTGATTCATTTCAGTTCTAAGAGAGAAATTTATCTATTAATCTTAAACGATAGAATTATTAGGAAAATGAATTTTTCGAAAAAGAATTAGATGTCAAAATAATGTGAACAAAAGAGCACCACTGAAATTTCTAAACAGAAAATATACTTGATCCTTCTGGTTAGCCAGTGCAATATAGAGCTTAGTTGAAAGAGGTTCTAGGCTCAAAACTTGATAGTTGCATTTTTATATTTTTTTTGTTATAATTTCCAAAACAGGAAAGAGTGTACATAAACATTTCAAAATGGAATTAGACACGAAGTCCACTTGGACTTCATGATCAGAGTGGGGGAGGCTTGGGCTCTGTGCTAGTTTCGACCTAGGTTCAGGGGTTCGAAACCCGGCCTTTGTTTGCATTTTTTATTTCTTGTTTCAACATCTTTTGAATTTTTTATGAAGAAGACTTTAATTAAATCTCATTTTCTTCTTATAAAATTAAAGTGAAAATTATTAGAGTAAGTTATAAGATTTTATGGAATATTTTGAGGAAATAAAAATTAAATATAAAGTTGGTTAATGAGTTCTAACCCCAAATGATTATTATTAATTTTCTTTGTAAAATATCTTTTGAAGGAAGGTTGGGTAACAAGTATAAAACTCTCTTTTGTAAATGAACACTCATGTTGAGACATGGATTTGTTTAATTTGCTTATAGAAGTTTATAATGTTGAATCTTTTGAGATAGAGATTATTTGTTCTATATTTGAAAATGCATGAATAAGTACCGAGTTGAAACATGAATATTTATTTAAGAATAAGTTGGAGGCATAGGCATCACTATGAAAGGGTATGAATACCCATGATTCTTGTACATGAGAAATCTTGATTTAGAGTTAGTAAGACCTCATATACCGGCAATTTTAAATGAAATGATTATTATATTTTGAGATTTGCCATGGAGCCATCTCGATGGATGTTGATTAAGTCCGGTAGTAGGTAATACTAATTCTAGGCTTGAAAGATTATTCATGTCTTGAACTAAATAAATTTTAGGCACATAAGTGAAGATGTAGTAAGACTTAGGCAAACGTAAGTGGGGCACTCTATATAGTCGGACGGTGGGCTTGTTGAGGCGGTTCACCTGGGCTATAGACCCAGTTGGTGGACCGTGGTTGCCTCGTGGGAGACGAGCTTTTATTTTAAATCCAGGCCTATACGTAGTCGGGCGGATAGTTTGTCGTTCTCCATGTAAATACGTATACCGGGACTAGAGGTGCACTTGCGGGAGGTTCGCATGACGAGGAGTCTGTATAATAGTCGAGCGGGGGATTTGTTGCGGCGGTTCCCCAGGACTGGGATCCATACTTGTGGAACGTCTAAACTTTGTCTTATTACTGGGTAGTTTTCATGGCAAGGGATTGAACCCTTTATTGTGGAATACGTAGGCGCTTGCCCTCGGACTTATGTAGTATGGGATGCATAGAATCCGAATAAGTGTGCATTAGTGTCATCCTAGTATAGAATTGTGTGCATTAGGTATTAAGGCATGACATAAACTTACATGTTTAGCGTAGTCACATTAACACTTTATTATTCATTCAACTGTTGTGTTTTTATTAAAGTAATGAGATCGTTATATGTACGGCGTAGAAAGGATAGCCGAGTATAACATTTCGTCAGTTGTAAGTAACTGACGTACCCACAGATTGACATGCAGGTAATGGACTATTCTTAAAGGAGTATATGATGCAATCGATGACTCAATTTATGATGTTGTACAAGTTACATTTTTGTTTTCAAATGCTGTAATCTTTATTTCTTCCTCTGTGTAAAAACCAAGTGTAAATGAATTCTGATGTACTATTGAAAAAGTTTTAAATTTCCTTGTAAAATTGTACGAAGTGAAGTAAAGATTCTGTGGAATCTCGAATTCGGCTTTATTTGGAATTCAGGGTGTTACAGCTGCCACCCGTAGTAGAGATGATCGATCCGAAGATCCGGATAGATCTGCAGGATGTGTTCTTTGGCCTTGTTGTAGGCCTCATCCTGGGAGGCGATCAGGGTGTTCGCCATGGTGATCGCCATCTCCTCGCTCTCCTTCTTGGCCTTCGCCTTGAAGTGCGCCAGCTCGTTCGCGTAATGCTCCGTTATCGAGACCAGCTAGGCAGACTCCGCCGTAGTCAGCTCGTCCTGCAGCTTAGTGGCTTCCCGGAGATAGCGCTCGGAGTTCTTCTTCTCGACCACAATCTCCTTCTCGAGGCACTTATGAAAGTGCTGCGCATGCTGCATCGCCTGGCTGAGGAGAATCAAGTTAGAAGAATTCTTTGCAAACTAAGCTGAAAACAAAAAACGAAGACTTACCGCAATATGGGCCTGCGCGAACCTCATGTAAGATGTGTCGGCCGTCTCAACCACCAGGTTCATGCGATCCCGCTCCGTGGCGAGGTGCTCCACCACCTCCACCGCAATCGAGCCCTCGAGGAGTGTATCCCTGTCTTGATCCCCCAGTCGGGGGCATACGGCTTCATGCCCTGCCAACCCACCATCTCCTTGGCGTTCGAGCGAAGTGGCAGGAGAGGCCCCTTCGCGACCTCGGCAACCCTTTTGCTACCGGAGCTCACTCCCGGATCTCTCGTCGTCCGCGACAAATGGTGGTGGTGCTTCTTCGCCCTCTTCGGGGCTGACTCCTCGGGCCTTGGGGTTGCTGCCTGGCTGGTCCCCGCCCCCGAGGCAGCCTTCTTCACCAAATTGGCCCTCCTCTTGGCTGCCAGGGCTACCAGGGCATTTCAGTTTTCCAGCTCCTTGGTAGAAATCTCTGCAAAAGGGAAAAAGTAAATATGTTAACACGAATGAAGGAAGAAAAACGAAATGGGAACAAAAACATACTAGGGTCGACTGGGCTCAGTCTGACTCGGGCAAGATGTAGCTCTGGGACGCGAGGCCAACCGATGTTATGCCCCTCCACGATCTTATCAACCTTCGCCCACTCCTTTTCGGTCAAGTCTCTGCGCTTCGGGGGCTTGTGGTTCGGCCTTACAAAATTCCAAACCGTTGGAATTTCCCCAGGTTTCTCGCTCCGGACTATGAAGTACTTCTCCTTCCACCCTTTTATGGAGTCCGGATGTCCGTGCATCACTCTCTTATGAGGATGTGACAAGAGGTAAAAAATCCCCTTCTGGTCCCCAAGCAAGCTCATCCCCAGGATGGAGCGGAAGTATGTGAGCCTTGGCTTGATCCCTTTCTCCTGACACTTCAAGATACAGCATACCAAGTGTTTCCACAAGTTGGGACCATACTACATGGGGCTCAGCTCCCCCCAGCTTAGCACCCTCTTGATGAACGGGTGCAGCAGGAAGTCTCAACCCTGAGACAAAAGCGTCCTCAGGGAACATACAAAAGCTCGACTCTAGCATGGTAGTCGGGCGGATGCCTAGATTTAGCACAAGTAGCTCGAATTCCTGCGAAATAAAGTAGGTCGCCCTCAAGATAGGCAAGTAGTCCCTGTTCAAGGCGCACTTCACGCTATCCATCTTGATCATGGACCGGTCCTTGTCCCGCAGTAGTGAAGTGTATGCTAGAAGATCCTCCACATCGTCAGGGTACATCCTGATCGACCCTGGATTTTTGCTGGAAATAGGGGGTACTTGAACCCGGAGCCATATTCATATTTGTCCTTCTCGGCCGGACTGTCGGGCCGTATCCACTTCCTTTTCCTCCTTCGGGGGCGAGGCTTCCTATCAGGGGAAGGGGTCGCTAGGGGGGCAACGGTGGGAGGTCTGTCTCTTCCTCCCCTACCGCTTTCGCGGTTCCTCCGACCCTGCCATGTTCGCTACCTCCTTCAGTTCCTTGTTCGGATCCCTCCTGATCACCGTCCTCCTCAACCTTCTCCTCTTCATCCGGGCCTCCTTCCCCGGCCTCATTCCCCTCATCAACAAACTCTTCCTCAAAGTCTCCCTCCTCATGCTCGCTCTGCTCAACAGGGTCGCCTTCCGGCCCGCGAACTCGTAAAGGAGCCACGTTATAAACTACAACAGCCTCGTCTCCCAAACCTCCAACCGATTGAACCTCCTTCTTCACTTGAAAGTCACCCGGAGACCAAGATATCGAAGACGAGTGAACTTCTTCCTCGGCACGACCTGAAGATCCTACCTCGGAGCTGGACTGAGTGCGTGACATTGTAAAACAAAAATACTAACCTGTTTCACCGAAGAACTTAAAAATCAACGAAAAGTGGTCGCCGACGGCTTGCAAGTAAATTTCTATTGTTAAGAGAATAGAGAAAAGTGAAGAAATGAGGTGAGGGGAGGGGGATTTATAATTGGAGATGGGACTCCTCGAATTTCGCAAAGTGATCTGGCCGTTTGATCTTGATCATCAAGATCTAATGGCCACTAGGATTTGAAGCGCTTCGATTTTCACGCCCATGACGTCAGCCAAGAACGCAAAAACACCTTTTTACCCTCGGCTCTGTCGACCAACGTGGCGGATCGGTACGCGGGGTCAACTTCTCGGGCACTTCACCTTTTTTCACCGTGAGCCACTCTAAGTTTTTCTTAAACAACTTGGGCTCGATGCTCGTATGTCACCGTGAGCCATTCCAAGTTTCTCTTAAAAGCTTGGGCTCGACGCTTGGATGTCACCACGAGGCACAAAAAGTTTCTCTCAACGGCTTGGAGCAAGACGCTCGGATGTCACCGCGAGCCACAAAAAGTTTCTCTCAACGGCTTGGGGCTCGATGCTTGGATTTCACCGCGAGCCACAAAAAGTTTCTCTCAACGGCTTGGGGCTCGACACTCGGATGTCACCGCGAGCCACAAAAAGTTTCTCTCAACGGCTTGGGGCTCAACGCTCGGATGTCACCGCGACACACAAAAATTTTTTATCAACGGCTTGGGGCTCGACGCTCGGATGTCACCGCGAGCCACAAAAAGTTTCTCTCAACGACTTGGGGCTCGACGCTCGGATGTCACCGCGAGCCACAAAAAGTTTCTATCAACGGCTTGGGACTCGACGCTCGAATGTCACCGCGAGGCACAAAAAAGTTTCTCTCAACGGCTTGGGACTCAACGCTCGGATGTCAGCGTGAGCCACAAAAAATTTCTATCAACGGCTTGGGACTCGACGCTCGGATGTCACCTGCGAGGCACAAAAAGTTTCTCTCAACGGCTTGTTATTTGGTTATGTAGTACCCTGTATTTTTAAATATTATTTTTAAGATTTATAAATGAATTAAAATAATTTTTGGAGATTTAATAAATATTTTCTGAAAATTCATCTTTTTACACGTACAAAACACGTGCAAATATTTTCTTGGAAAGTTCAAAAGCCAAAATTATTTTGTGGAGAATCATTATTTATTATTTAGGATTTATTTGTAATTTTCTAGATTTTTCTGATATTTATTGGACCTATTTACAAATACTACGAAAAGAATGATCTTTTTGCAAAATTGTCATTTTGAGGGATGAAAGTGCAAAACTATTTTTCTGGATATTTCAAACAGTGCCGGCTGGAAATAAAGTGTTTATTTTGTTTTTAAAACTTAATTTAATTGGTTTATCCAGTTTCCAAGTATAGGGATTTATTTATGTAAAGTTATATTTTTAAAATGGTTCTTTTGCAAATGTGTTCAAAAACCCTAAATTCTCCTATTCCGGCCTATTTAAAAGAGTGGAGTGCAGCCATCTTTCGCTGCACAACACAAAGGTTTTATAGTTTTCTTGGAGATTTAAGGAGGTGATCTTGGATTTCGTAAAAGAAGGGCTTTTCTTATTCTTCATTAATTCGATTGGATTTCGTCAATGAGGTGAGTGACTTGTTTTGTTTCATTTTGTTTTTTGTATGTTGTATGTGAGTGATACAATTGTTTTGTTTGTTCTTTGAATGTTGTATGTGGTATTTCATCTACTAGAAAGCATGTTAGGGTTTGAGTATGAATAGGTACATGATGGATTGGATGGATTGATGAATTAAAATTTGAACTTGTAAAACTCTAGTTGTTTATGAATAAAATTGTATGTGGGTAATTCGGGATGGATGAATGACCTATTAGAGATCATGGGTAGGCTATTTTCTTTTGGATTGATGTTGGATGTATCGAATATGGTAGATTTCATGCATAATCTAATAAAGATGAGATCTTTATCACTTTTGGGTATTGGTGGAATGAAACTTGATATGGTAACGTTATAAATTGATTATGTTTATGAGTTATAATGGTGAATTAGTTTGAGAAATTTGGAGAAAGAATTTATGAATCAAGAGATCATGTCTTGAAAATCGAAATTTAGAATCGAGTTGAATTTGAGAAAATATATCCAAATTGGGGATCTTTTTGAAATTTTGGGTATTCATATGGTTTGGATCTGAATACGAAGCTATTTCAATGAATAATTAATTTTTAAGAAACTCTATTTTTGACTATATGCATAATTCATGTTTTGATCGAAAGAAATCAACAAATCGCAATAAATTCAAGTGGTTTTGATTTAGTTTTTATGGACTATTATATATCCTACAAGTTGTATTTGATCAAATAAGTAATATGCTTTTTGTAGAAATCGTTTTCATAAAGTAAAACTACTTATCGGTTGAAATATGCACAACCAAAAATCTATAGTCTACAGATCGACAGTCGACTGGTGTGACTTTACAGTCGACCGTCGCAACCTGGCTGTTGTGTTCTCTAGTTTTCTTAAAATTTCATTCTGGACAGTTGACTGATGACTTTTTACAGTCGACTGATACTACTTAGGATTATTTTCTCAAAGTTATTGGATTTTTCGTTCTGGACAGTCGACTGATGACTTTTTACATTCGACTGATATTACTTAGAATTATTTTAATTGAAGTTATTAGATTTTCGCTCTGGACAGTCGACCGACGCTTGTCTATAGTCGACTGATACTGATGTATCTTGATATATATGAATGTTCTTGTAAATGATTTATTCTCTTTAATGCTTTAATCTATAACTTACTATTCTATACCTTATCTTCTACTGAACAAATATTTTCAAGTGGTTTTGACTGAGCAATTTATGTTGGAAGATTGGTTTGGATGTTTGGGTGTGAGGTCTCTAGAGGGTGTGTGTGATCCTAGTATACCGGCAGTTGAGATATTATGTTTGAGCCTGTTGAGGAATTTTAGTTGATCAGTTGTTTAGTTTAGTCCGGTGGGATACACCAACTCTAGGAGATTCGTAAAGCAATTAAATAATCTAAATGATAAGGACAGGCACTAGTGGTGATATGATGAACGAGAACATGGGTTATGGACCTCAGTATGGCTTGCGGTGTGAGATAATCCCCGAAATTATCCAGGTGTGAGTGAAATAGTCTCCAAAATTACCTGTGGTGTGGGATTGATCTCCGAAATAATCAAGGTCGGTCGAGGCGACGCACATGTGGTATTCGTGTGATGAGGTTCCATCACTTGCGGTGTGGGGTATTCTCGTAGATTCCCATGTGTGAGTGAAATAGTCTCCAGAATTATCTGTAGATAGAGATTGACCTCCGAATTATCGGGGCATGGGCTAATACCACAGATTATCTTTATCTCGTAGTAGTCATCGTGTTAGGACTAGTGGCATAGCGGGGGATTAAACCATACAATGTGGAGATGTTAAGGGCTTGCACCGGACCAATGTAGAGTGGGATTCATAGCCTTCGACAAGTACGCATTAGAGAGTCAGCATATAGAATTTGTGTTTTCTTGATTTGGTTTCATGCATGTGTCTTCCTGTTTTCTATACTCGACACTTAGTCTAGCTTCACTTGTTGTGTTTTCGTGTTTCGTGATTTTCCTATATTCACTTACTCCTGTTTATTTCCTGTTATTGATAAATCCATGCTTTACTTATGTTGTTTGTTTTTTTATGTCACTCACACCGTTATGGCTGACCCCTTTAGTTTTGGGGGTTAGGGTTATCTCCAGCCTCATATTTTACAGGTGCTTTCTTATAGCTCTAGATTTGGATGCTTGAGTTAAAATGATGTAGTGACTTATGTAATTTGTAAAAGAAAGTGTTGTAAAGAAAAGAAAATTGTGATTCAAGGTGTATTGTATTCCGCTGTGTTATGTAAAGATTAATGTAATGAAAGTTGAAAAATTTTATTGGTGTTTGGCTGTGTTTAATATTACATTTGAATTTGATGCTGGGAATCGTGCCCCGCATTTCTAAGATATTATATTGGAAATTCGAGGTGCTACAGTTTATTTGGAGCTTGTTTATCTGGGTACTTGGAGCTTGATACTTGTTTACTTGGAGCTTGTCTCTGAGTACACTGCCCTCTATGGTCCACTTTGGTCCACTTTGAAATCTAAAGTGAAACTATTTGTTGTAGCAACCATGTAAGGTGGACTGCATGAAGTGCTACCTAAATAGTAATAACTACAAGACTTGATACATGATACATGCTTACTTGACACTTGAACATGATACATGCTTACTTGATACTTGACTACATGATACATAAGACTTGATACTTGACACTTGATACATGTTTACATGATACTTGATACTTGTTACTTGTTTACATGTGCTTGTTTACTTGACACTTGATACATGCTACTTGTTCTTGTTCACCTTACCATGCTAGTTGTTACACATTATTATCATGCATGTTCCATATTATTAATTAGTTTTTCCCATGTACTTGCATCCTGCATTACAAGCGGCCTGTAACTTGCATTGATGGGAGTTTGTTTTCTTTTTTCTATCCCTGCAATTATTAAATTGCAGATTTTGGCGAGCAGGTTCCAGATGGTGTTGGTGACATGAGATATTAGTGCTGGATTTTGCTATTATTATTTCTTGTTCCTTGCTTAAACAATTGTATTTTGATACTTGGATTTATTTGTATTTGGGCAATGTGATCCAGGATATTTGACTTATTCAGATCATGATTATTTGAGATTAATACATTTTGGTTTCAAGTATTCTTGTAGGTATTTTGGTTCATATGTGCATGATTGGTTGATTCTTTTGCTTCCAACTCTGATTATTCTTGTGAAATATTGTAAAAATTCTTGAACAGCTTATGGATGATGAAAATAATTCGCTGGGCTTAGTCACGTATCTGTATTCGTATTTTCTTTTGGGAAGCGGGGAGTGACACAATGTTTTCCTGAAAGTATCTCCAACCAAGGGTGTGATTCGGTTTGGAAAGAGTTGAAAGTTAGCCCCGATATACATTGGACCCTACAAGATATTGAAGAGGATTGGGAAGCCAGCCTACCGACTGGAGTTGCCAGAGGAGCTGGCCCAAGTGCACAATGTTTTCCACATGTCTATGTTACGAGGCTATATTCCAGATCCGAGTCATCATCTGCCGGAAGTGCCAGAGGGTCTGCAGCTAGATCTGAGTTACGAGGAGCGTCCTGTGGAGATTGTGGACCGACAGGACAAAGTTTTCAGAAATAAAATTATACCTATGGTCAAGGTTGTGTGGAGGAACCAACTGATTGAGGAAGCCACTTAGGAATCTGAGGAGAGGATGATGAAAGACCATCCTGAATTTTTTGATTAGATTTTGTAAGCTCTTCTTTTCTTTTGTTTTCTCACTCTTTTAAGTGTAGTTCCGAGGACGGAACTATTCTAAGGAAGGAGTGTTATGACACCCCAAAAAATAATAATTAAATTTTCACATTTTTGCACGTGCAGTGCAGGTGAAAAAAATTTATATGCATGTTTCTAAATTTTGTAAGAGGTAATATACATTTTTCTTCTATATTATTTTTATAAAATTTATGGGCCTAAAAATATTTAAAACCCATCAAAGAAATCAATTTCTATTAGTGAGCCCATTTGCAATTTCAATATATATATATATATATATATATATATATATATATATATATATATATATATATATATATAAATGAAAAAAAAGGGGCGGGGGGGGGGGGGGGGGGGAGGGGGGTACACAAGCACGTGTACGTGCACACGTGCAATGTGCACACCAATTTGGCCAGATGTGAAAGTTGGGGTTTTGACTGGATAAATGGGAAGTGGGGAGAGAAGTGGGGTAGTGGATAAGTAGTTATAATAATTATCCTACAATTATTCCTATAACTATCCCTGGTTTAAGCCAAATCCCACTTAATCAAAATCAAATAATCAATCAAATATATATATATATATATATATATATATATATATATATATATATATATATATATAGTGGAACTTCGGGTTAATGTTGTTGTTGGAAATTTTCGATGGGCTTTTGGATTGCTTTGGGATCATTTTTTGGACTTTTGTGAAGGAATTGCTACTAATACTCTTCTATTAAGTGGGTGTTTCTATATGCTTTATAAATTGTAGTTTAATTGAATGTTTAGGATATTTAAATTACAATTGTAGTTGTAAATTGCTTAGTTTATTCTCTAATTTTGATGTGAAGCATGTTGTAGGAAAAGTCTAAAATTTTGGTATAAAATGCATGTTAAATATAAATGTATGAAGTAGAATTCATGTGAAATTAAAATTCAAAGTTGTGCAATTATTATATGATGCTATGCATATGTATATTTAGAGTGAGCAGATTTAATAAACAAGTTGTGAAGAGAAATGGATTTGTGCATGAATCGGATTAATTATGAAATTTGGGGGAAAATTTCCCCATCTTGTTAATTGGCATTTGAAAGGAGGAAATATATATATATATATATACACAATTGCATTGTAGGGAAATGTTTATGATTTAATTGGCATTTGAAAGGCATGTGGTGTTTGGGATGCTTTTAAATTGCTAGAAATCTTTAAATTGTGTAGAATCACTTCATTGCATGAAAACTCAGATTGAATTGGTTACTGGATATTTTATACTGTGAAGTATGAATAAATAAAATGGGTGTGAAGAACCGAAGTAGCCGAATATTCATGTTTTTAAATAAATGAATTAGACCGAGGGTAAAGACTTAAACAATTTAAGCCCTATATGGTTGTGATCTGAGCTTCGCCTCAGTGGGTAGGTGCTGTGACGCCTCGCTATTGGCGCTGGTTCGAGTCCTTGAGTCTGCTGTTTGTGGGAGAAGAAAAACCTTTTTTAAAAAGGACAGAGAAGAGGTAGTTGGACACTTAAGGAATTAAATTCCCTATATGTCGTGATCCGAGCCTTGGCTCAGCGGGTGGGCACTTTGGTGCATCGCTGATGGAGCTGGTTCGAGCCAGGCGTCTGTTGTGTAAGGGAAAAAAATATGTTTTCTGACGTTTTTGAAATATTTTAAGAAGGGAAAAAATTTACAAAATCCGTAAAATACTACTAGAATAATTGTGGAATTTTTTACACGGTTTTAAACATTATTTTGATGATTTAAGAGGCATGCTAAGTGCATTGCAAGTTAGGGTTCGAATTAAATGAATATGATTGAAAATATTAAATTATCCTCTTTGAAATTTAAAGGCAAAGTTTTGAGCTAGAAAATTTATATGATGATTTTAAAGTTTTGATATTAAAAATAAACGATGCAAATTAAAGGGAAAAAATGTTGATTGAGATATAGATTATTTCTTTTGGAAATAGTAAATTTTGAAGAAAAGAGTTTCGATATAATTTTGGAAGTGACTAGTTGTTTGGAAGTTAAAAAGTGGTTTATGAGGAACTCAATTGGAAAGTATTGATTGAGTACATTATAAAAAGTTGAATACTTCATGAATAAAGTAAATCGATGAATTAAAATTAAAATATTGTTATTGAGGTTGGATATTACCCATTTTGACCTCTAGAATGAGACGATTGTTGGAATCTAGAAGCTAGGCGAGATCCTAGTAATCGGCATTTATGATTAATTAGATTTTGAGGAGGAACCAGTGTTGGTTGACTCTCTTTGAGAAATAGCCACTGTAGGCTGAGTTTTTCTTGTGTTGGTTTAAGTCTAGTAGGGTAAGCTAGCTCTAGGTTGTGATGATTTTAACTAAACTTACGGAGATGCACTAGTTGGTGACATGGTGAAACAAGGACAAACGTAAGTTATGGACTCCACAATGATCCTTGGAGAGAGACAGTCTCTAGTAATCCGGGACGATGGATGTAAGAGCCACAGAATGATTCACTGAGCAGGAATGATCTCCAGTATTTCGGGACGAGAGCAACTCTCATGGGATATTTGTGAAATGAGGGCTCCAGGATGACCTGCGGAGCGAGACAATCTCCAGTATTCTGGGACGACGGACATAAAGGCTACAGAATGATCCACAGAGTGGGATTGGTCTCCAGTATTTCCAAGGGCGAAAGCCAATACTTGCAAAGTGTCTAAATCTTGTAGTAGTTATAGTAGTAGGTTGCATGGCGAGGGATTCAACCCTATAATGTGGAGTACGTAGATGCTTGCCCTCGGACCTATGTAGAATGGGATGCATAGAATCCGAACAAGTATCCATTAGTGTCAACATAGCGTAAACATCTGCATTAGCCATTAAGTCATTGCATACACTGACATGTTTAGGATAGTCACTTTTACCACTTTGTTTTACATTCATGTTTGTGTTTGTGATTGCTAAAGTATAGAGAATTATGATATTACGGCATAGTGAGGATCGCTGTTTTATAATATTGCGTCAGGTTGTAAGCAACTGACGTGCCCACAGTTTTCAGTGCAGGGCTTGGACTGGCAAAAGAACACGCAGATGCATTGATGCTAAAGATTGTTTCCGTTTTAAGTTGATGATGTTAAAATTCTATTTATCATGTAGTATTTATTTAATTCCGCTGCGTCGATGTAAAAGAACATGTTGTATGAATAAAAGTTTTAAATTCCTTGTAAAATTGTACAAATTTGAAGTAAAAGATCCTATTGTGCTACGAATTACCGTGTTTTGGAATTCAGGGCGTTACAGAAGTGGACAAGCTCCTTTCGGCTCGGTTCATAAAGGAGGTCAACAACCCATTTTGGTCAGCCAACATTGTGATGGTGAAGAAACCAAACAGAAAGTGGAAGATCTGCATAGACTTCACAGAACTCAACAAGTCATGTCCTAAAGATCCCTTCTCCCTCCTGAGCATCGATTCCCTGATAGATGCAACATCGGGTCATGAGCTGCGAAGTTTCATGGACGCCTTTTCGGGCTATAACCAGATCAGAATATTCCCTCAGGACATCCCCAAGACCGCCTTTGTAACTGACCATGGCCTCTACTGCTACTGGGTTATGTCCATCGGGCTGAAGAACGCCGGTTCAACATACCAAAGGCTCGTCAATTGGGTCTTTAAAGAATAGATAGATCAGAACATGGAGGTATATGTCGACATATGCTCGTCAAAAGTCGCAGAGGACAAGATCACATCAGTGATCTCGATGAGGCTTTCGGGGTCCTACGATCCCACAATATGATACTCAACCCCTCCAAATGCACCTTTGGCATCACCTCGGGGAAATTTCTTGAATTTGTGGTCATCCAGCAAGGCATTGAGGTGAACCCCGAAAAGATTCAGGCTATACTGGACATGGCCCGTCTTAGAAATGTCAAAGAAGTCCAACGGCTCAAAAATCGACTGGCAGCCATCGGTCGTTTCCTCTCTAAGTCTGGAGAAAAGTTGCTATCATTCTTCAAAGCCCTCCGAGGGGGAGAAAAGCTTCAAGTGGGGAGAACCCCATCAACATGCTTTCGAACAGCTAAAATTCTACTTAGCCAAACCTTGCTCTTTAGCAAACCAGACCCGGCGAGCCCCTCTTTTTCTATTTGGCCGCCTCGAAGTACGCACTTAGCACAGTACGTGTCAGGGAGGAAGATGGGGTCCAGAAGTCCATCTATTATGTCAGCAAAGTCCTTCACGATGCTGAGCTTTGATACATCGGGATGGAAAATGTCACCCATGCATTGGTGATGGCTGCTCGGAAACTCCGACCATACTTTCAGGCCCACTCCATCCAAGTCCTGACAAATCAGCCTCTGAAGCAAGTACTCAAAACTTTGGCTGACTAATCAAGTGGTCAATTGAGTTGAGCTAGCATGACATCAGCTACCAACCCCGCTACAAGCCTTTGTAGAATTCATCACAGAATGTACCATCCCCGAAGCATCTGAAATCCGAGAGGAAGAACCAATATGGGAGATCTATGTTGATGGATCATCCTACAAGGGTGGAAGTGGAGCTAGCATCATACTTAGGGGTCCGGACTACTTCGTCCTTCAGTATTCCCTACGCCTCAACTTTCAGGTCTCGAACAACGAGGCAGAATACAAAGCGATAATTGTCGGGCTTAGCCTAGCCCACAAGGTAAGGGAAATACAAGTGAGGGCCTTCAGCGATTCTCAGCTCGTGGACAACCAGATCTCCGGGAATTATGAAGCCCGTGACTCTCGAATGATCCAATACTTAGCGCATGTCAGACAGCTTAATAGTCTTTGAGGGCACCGCTGTCGAGCATATTCCGAGAGAACAAAATAGTCAGTCCGATGCCTTATCCAAGCCTGCCTTGTCATCCTTCGAGGGTCTAGATCACACTGTTCTATCTAAGGTCATCCTCAAGCCTAACATCGAGAACCCCGAGGTCTTTTGCATCAACCCGAACGTACAAGCGAAAACCTTGATGGATCCCATCTGAAAGTTCTTGACAAATTGTGAACTCCCATCATACCCGGTCGAAGCCAAGAAGTATAGAGTCTGATCGGAGAGATTCACCTTTGATTCATAATGTACTCTTCAAGCGCTCATATACTAAAGTGGATGGGAGACCATATCTCCACTGTATAAGTCTGATGAAGCCAAGTATGAGATGGAGGAGTTGCATGAAGGAATTGGAGGGTGTCATATGGGCAGCAAGGTCGCTCATGAGAGAAGTACTCAACCACGAGTACTATTGGCCGACCATACTGCGAGACACTCATGGTCTAGGGGGAAAATGTGGCCCCTGCCAGAGATTCTCTTCGATCAGGCGCACGGCATAGGCCGAGCTCAAATCACTTGCTAGTCCGACCCCCTTTGCCATGTGGGGGATGGATCTAGTCGGCCCCTTCAGGAAGGCCACAGGCCAAAGTCGCTTCTTCATTGTGGCAATCGACCACTTCACCAAGTGTGTAAGATTCCGCAAAATAGTATATAACTATTTTGTACCTTTGTCCGTGCACAATTCAGAGTCGCACATATTAATGGATTATTCTCAATTTCAATCGAGTAAATATTGAGACATATTATTTAGTATGTTTTGAATCCGACAATGGTACAGTTGTTGAACCGGAGTTGGAATGATTTCTCAATTAAATTGTAAGTTTGCCTCAACTATAATTGAGATGGAATGCATAGTGTTTCTATAATACTAAACTACTTTTACATATACATACAAACATTTTTCTTAAAATTGTATATGTGTGCATTTGCCCTTATATGTGTATGTATGAATACATGTATATGTATATATATGTATGTGCGTGTATATATATGTATAATTATACATACTAACCTAAACTAAACCCTAAACCAATATTTTAATCAAGCAAACCTATGGGCCAATAAATAAACCATGAGCTTAAACTATGGGCTTGTTCTTAAATTCCAAAACAAACCCCACACTCTATC
Source organism: Hemerocallis citrina (assembly GCA_017893485.1). Taxonomy (NCBI): domain Eukaryota; kingdom Viridiplantae; phylum Streptophyta; class Magnoliopsida; order Asparagales; family Asphodelaceae; genus Hemerocallis; species Hemerocallis citrina. The sequence continues at coordinate 37,650,474 of CM030365.1, forward strand.
CCCTCTCTCTCTCTCTTCCATGGCAGGCCACCCAAACCCCCCTCCCCCCCTTCTGGTCGGCAACCCTCCCCCCTCTCCCTCCATTTTTACAAAAATCTCTCATCTCAAAATTTCTATTTTTTCTACTTCTAAGCACTCCCACACTCTCAAATACCATTTGCTTTTCCTAAACTACTAATTAGATACAATAATTTAGAGCCAAGGAAAAAGAGGCTAGTAGCAAGGAGCAAGGAGCTAGGAGGAGGAGTCCAAACAAGGACGAAGAGAAGCAAGAAGGAATTAACAATTGCATGGAGGGTGTCCTTCTAAACTCATGATTGTTGTTTTTATTTTAAAATTGAGATGAAATGTTACTGATTTAGTGTTGTATCATGTTGTGAATGAAGATTTTGTGGGTCTAAAAATTTATAAGAGTAGTAGGAGTACAATTGCTAGAAAAGGTTGAATCTTGTGGGGATTTAACATAAGATGATTAGAAAATTTATATCTTTGTACCATTAGGGAAATTGGAGTTGAAAATTTTTTTGTAGCATCTCACTTATGTCCCTAATTAACCCATCAAATTTCATAATTTTTTAATACAGCTTGGTATTTTAATAAAATGCAACATTCCTGAAATAGAAACAGTTTTTGCTGTTTTGTTTGAAATTAGCATGCTTGATTTCTAAATATCATAACTCCATGATGAACATAAATTTAGAGCTGAAAATTGTACTATAGCTTCTCATACACGTTTATAACAACTCCACTAAATTTTGTAAACTTTGAATATGATTTGAAGTTTTAATAAACTCGAACATGCTGCTGGTGTGAGATAAATATTCGGCTCTGTTTGAATTACCATACCTGACTTACAAAAATTATATCTCCTTGTCTATCAACAATTTAGGGTTGAAATTTTTACTGTAGGATCTCTTACATGTCTATGTAAATTTCCCAAATTTCCATAATTTTTGGATGATGTTTGATATTTTTAGAAAATACTACATCTATACTGGGTAATGAAAACATTGAACTGTCTTTTTATTCTGTTTCAAGAATTTTGTATTCAGTTTGGAAATTCATTCATTTCAAATTATAAGGATTCTTAAGCTAGATATTTTATGCATGGTTCTTATATGTGTCTACGAAATTCCACAAATTTTGGTAATTTTTTTAGATGATTGGATAATTAACAAAAATCATATTTCTATACTCCGATAAAATTGTTTCAGCTCTAATTTCATTATGAATACTAGTTACCTGGAAAGCATAACTCCATGATAAAAGGTAATATGAAGTTGAAATTTTTACAGTAGTATCCTAAGTCACTGTGAAACATTTCTACCAAGTTCCATAATTTTTGAATAAGAATTGTTATCTATTTAAAATACAACTTGCTACTGTTGTTAAGAAACAGTGTGGTTGATGTTTAGTAATTTGCATCCTATTCAAATTGTCATCACTTTCTGTATACCTAGAGTTTTGAGCTAATTTTTGAATATGTACTGCCTATATGCATCTCGATCATGCATACCAAATTTTATGAGATTTTGAGATCATGGTTATTTTTAAATGAGTTTTAAGCATACATTGGTTGATAGATTTTGCATATCCTGAGAATTTGTATACATATCAATATGAGGTCATTTTCATCACTCAAATCACTTATTTTGAGAAAGTTTCCAACTGAAAGAGTAAAGTAAATTCAAAGACCTTTCTGTAGAATCTAAATATATGGAATTTCATTATGTAGGTGATTAACTATGATTTTTACAACTAGCACCAATTGTAGGATTGGATGAATAGCTTACTGTTTTGGGTTTATGTAAGTAATTGTCATATTAAGGCTATATAATAGAGTTTGATAGTTGTTAGTTAGCTCATGAATCATGAATTGAACATGTTTGAATTGGACTTGTGAACGTCTACTATTTGAGATGTGAATAGCTATGTAATTAGCTTGTTGGCTGTCTAGGGTAATGGTTATCACCCTAGGACTATCAACCATTTTGTCCCTTCATAATTAGTAATCTTATTACCTCGAGATGTTGTGGATGAAGACAGTCTTTGTGCGCCGGGGGATCGCTAACCATGGAGGAATTGATCGCGGGATGGAGACGGGGTCGAGATCCAAGCAAGAGGGTGATTGGCGATCGACGGGGTCGAATCGTCAATGTCATCAGGTCAAGTTGGGCCAAGATTAGGCCAACTTTTGAGACTGGTCTGAAGACCGATTTTGTTTTCCCCTAGGCTTGTGAAATTGGATGAAAGACCAGGCTGATTAGCTAGGAAGCAATCGTATGGTATTTCACTAACCATTTCACTAATAAAAGATAATTAGTTGCCCTAACTAAGACCTGTGTATAAGTTCTAAGTTAGGATGGGTGAACTAGTAGTAGTATCCTAGGACCAGAGCATGTCATTTTTTTTAGGATAGGCACTAGTCAGGGTGGTTGTACTTGCCTACCAAGGGGACACGTGTGGCACTATCTTGCCTGTTAAGGGAGGCGGGCAACGTAGTCTCGTCTGTTTATTCCTGGGGTCAAAGTCCGTACTATAAATCTCCTGTCAAAAGTTAGGAATGGATCCTAAGAATCCATCAAGTTCTATGTTGTTTAATACTAGAGTAAGACTCAAAATCGCAAGTAAGACTCTAGGCATCTCGGTGAGCGGGGGTTAACACGGGGTCACCTTTATGTTTGTAGCAATTTTTGGGTGAGGTCCGGAGCAGTGGGACTGCGGGAGCATAGTGAAAAATGGGGGCACCACTACTGAATGCAGAGGTAGAATTTGGGCCGAACAACTGCAACATCACAAGTCACTAGATGAATGTCAGGAACGGAAAAGAGTACAAGAATATGATGCATCACGAGGGATCGAACCCTACAATCAGAAGAAAGCAAACCCTTTGGGGAGTATGTAGTGTGGGATGCATACGTTTCCAATGAAGTTGCATTTGGGAAAGTATGTAATATGGGATGCATACGTTTTCAAATGAATTGCATAAAAGTAAGTGCATTGTGTGCATTTGGATTTGTTCTTTAGATTCTAGGGCATGCTATACACTAACACTTATGATTTGACCGCACATTTTCCTTTTGCATCAAATTTGATTGTTAAGTATGGAGAGTCACTATTTTTATCAGTATTGCGTCATTATATTTAACTGGCGTGCCCACAGATTATTTAGTTGCAGGATTGTAGATCGAGGAGCAGGGGACTCAAGCTGCACGGAGCATCCAAGTGGAGATTATAAATTTTGTACAAGTAAATTTTATTGATGTAATCTATAATGTAAAATTAATGTAAAACTGTATTGTACAATGTAACTTTCTGGGATGAAATAAAAGTTTTAATTTTTTGTGATTTTTCTGTGTTTGGACTCGTTTAAAGGAAAGATTTTGGCTTGTGTCTCGAGCCCCGGTATTGGGAATTTGGGGTTCTACAAAAGTGGGTCGAGGTAGAACCCAAGGCTACAATAACCGAGCATCAAGCCAAACAATTCTTTTAGAAAAACATCATTTTTCGGTTCGGGATCCCATGCATACTCATTACCGATAACAGAACTCAATTTGCCGGCAAGAATTTCTCAAAGTTCTGCGAAGTTCGGCGAATTTCTAAAAGTTCTGCAAAGATCCCACATCAGAAAGAAAATATGAGAAATGAGTAGTTATATTAGATTGTCCGTGATCAAAGGGTACCTGAAAGCTATTGCACCTTTTGTGAGGCAAGAATGTGGTGGGTCATTGTTAGGATTTGTTTTGTTCGCATGTGGGCACATGTGTAGTCGCGTGTGCAGCTAAGCGGGGCTCGGGACGTTACATCCCTAAGGTGAGTTGGGCAGCCTTCTTTTCCAATTGGGCCCTCCTCCACTCAATCTCGGCATCATCCATTGCTACAAGAGAAAATTGAAGTTGTAAGAACGAAGGAAAAAAATAGATGCAAGAAAAAAGGAAACGAAAAACATACAGGGGTCGGTAAAGCTCAGTCCAATCTGGGCTAAGTGCCTCTCGCGCATAGTCTGCCAGCAAATACTCTTGCCTCTGGCGACCCGTTTCACGTCGTCCCACACCTCTTTCGTAATCTCATTCCCTTTTGGAGGCTTGAGGTTCGGTTTGTAAAAGGCCCACGCAGTCGGAATGTCCCATGGAGTTAGACTTCGAATGATGAAGTACCTATTCTTCCACCCCTTAATAGAATCTAGGTGATCGTGAACGACCCGGTTATGGGGCCGAGGAGAGACGTAATATATGCACTCATGCGTCGACGAAGAGCTCACACTAAGGACGGTTCGGAAATACTTCAGCTTCAGCGGCACCCCTCTTTTTTTGCTACGAAATATGTAGCACACGAGCTGCTTCCAAGAATTACGGCCATACTGCATCGAACTTAGACCGGCCCAGTTTAACGCCTCAACCCTGATTCGAATGCATCAACTGGAAATAGACAAAACCATTTGGACATGGTATTAGCGGGTCGAAACCCAGGGTTTGGCACCATTAACTCATACTATAGAGGAATGAAGTATCTTGCCCATATCAGGGGAAGATCAGTTCGCCACTACGCTCTGCTCATCATCAATCTTCAGTTTTGGTAGGCTCGGAGAAGAGGGCTGCACCCCGTACCGAACTTTATCCTCAAGATCGTCCGGGTACATCCTAATCAGACCCGATTAATGAAGACAAGGAACATCTAGTTTGTGTTTTAGGAAGATTTCGGATGGGACCTCAGGGTTTTCTGGAAGGGTCCACTTTAGCTTCTTCCTTCGGGTAACCTTCGGAGCGAACAGTTCAGTTTAAGGACCCGATGAAGAAGTTCTATCTAAAGAATTTCCCTCTTCCTCAACACTCTCATCCTCCTCCCTATCTCTTTTGCCCCTCATCATCCACTTCTCCCTCGCCAACCCCGTCCGCCTCTTAGACACCTTCCTCTGAGTTACTCGACTCCATGACGAAGGGCTTGCGGGTTCAGAGCAGCTCGGGATTGTATACCTTCTTACCCTCTTCGAATGCTTCCCTTACCCTCTTCGAATGCTGAAATGATCGTCGTCGCTGAAACGATCATCGTAGCCCCGGTCATACATGGAGGCTGAGGAATTGGACTGAGCCCTCGACATAATATTAAATATACTAACTTGTTTATTAGTGCCGGAGAATAAGCCAAAGAACAGACCGTCGGTGATTGAACAGCGCCTAGAGAGAGAAGCTCTGGAAGTTTGAAAGAGAAAGCAAAGTGAAGAATGAGATGGCGGGTGGAGGCATATATAGGCAGATGCAAACACCTCGAAGTCCACAAACCATCTCAACCTTCTGATCTTGATCCAACTGTGGATGAGATTTCGATGCCACGATTTCCACAATCGTGACATCGTCGGCCACGTGTTGAACACAAGCCATTTGTGGCCAAATTTCCTAAACCGTGATGTCATCGACCCACGTGCTGAACATGTGCCAACTATGGCCAAATTTTCTAAATAGTGATGTCATCTGTGGCCAAATTTCCAAAAAAAAATTCAAGCATAACTCGCTCGACGCTGGCATTAACCTCGAGCCTGCCCCTATCTTTGACGCAAAGCTCGGTGCTCAACCTTAACTTCAAGCCAGCTCCTTGCTTTCATGCTAAGCTCAATGCTCAGCACACGATATTAACCTATAGCAAGCCCCTAGCTTCCATACAGAATCACAGGGCTCGACGCTCGATATTAACCTCAAGCAAGTTCCTAGCTTTCATACATCAACCTCGAGCCAACCCATGTCTCTTGTGCTAAGCTCAGTGCTCGGCGCACAGCGCTCTATATTAAGCTCGAGCCAACCCATGTTTCTCACGCTAAGCGGAGCTCGACGTAACCTCAAGCCAGCTCATGGCTTTCGCGCTAGCTCGGCACTCAACGTTCGACGTTAACCTCGAGCCAGCTCATGGCTTTCATGCAATGCTCGGCGCTCGGAACTCAGCATTAACCTCAAGCCGACCACCAACCTCTTACATGGCTCAGCTCGATGCTTGGCGTTCGGCTCGGAACTTTCTTACAGGAGCTCGGCGCTACCGACTCCAATGCCGATTTCACACATGTTCTACGGAGATCTGTCGCCCTACTCTCGGGCACACTTTTTGGCTGAACTCTTCTCTCACGAGATTAATCTACTCCTTGAAGGCATGTGCACCTAGCCCTCTAGAAGTGGGAGGCCTATGATGTGGGTAAAAGTCCAGCCCAATATGAGTCGTTTGATCTCCTCAGGATACGCGAATCCCCCTAAATTAGGCCCAATTACTTACTGAATAACCTACTGGTCCATTTTTCCAACTAGGCCCATTGGGGAAGGCCAATCTGGCCGATTAGGGTTCCCTCTCTCTACCTATAAATACCAGGAAACCACCCCCATTGTAAAGGTAATGTCATTTTAGCCTCCCAAACCCTAGCTTTCATTTCCTCAAGTGACTGACTAGATCATTGGATGGCCTGTCGTTGAGATCTCTCCCAGTGTTTCTACACATTGTGCAGGTGTTCGAGGCAGCCAGCAGCACCACCTCTCCTGCTCCTCACGAAACCCTAATTTTAGATCCAGATCTGTGGCTAAGATATATCTCTCCCTCTATAATAAGAACTCACATTTGTTGCTCCCACCACTAAATCAGCAGCATCAATAGATAAACATAAATTATACATTAAAGGTCACTGATTTTTTCTGAACTTTTACAAAATTTTCCAGTTTTTTTTTTCCGAATGATGAATATTTGAACGTCATCGAATTATACTCGAACCCCGAATTTGTAACTATGGGTTCATGAGATGGAGAAATCGGGTGATATATATTAGTTATGATATATACATAATACGATAAATTTAAATTGAAGTTCAATTTAAATTTTAAAAATAATACATATGGAAATTTTACAGGGCTCTTAAAAGATGTCACATGGTGAATTTTCAGGGACCATAAAAGATACCACGTGGCGAGTTTCCAGGACATTTAACTCATCTTTAGTATATAATATAGATTGATGTGCTATACACTGTATAATATATCTTGCCTTATTAGTTTATTATCATAGCCATTTATTTGAGAAGATGATCTACTAAAAATAAAATGTGTATGGTTTGATTTTTTTTTCTTGACAAATGTGTATAGTTTGATTCAAAAGTTAAATGTGTATATGTTACAAATTATTTGTGTTCGGTTAGGTTCACCTTCCCTTGGAGTATTCTCATCCAAATTTTAAAACTTGACCCACAGGCTGTAACGCCCCGAATACCAAAATACAGTATTTGTAGCTCAACAAGATCTACACTTCACTTCATATAATTTTACAAGGAATTTTGAAACTTTTATAACATCAAATTCTTTTACAACAACAATGCAGCGGAAAAATAAATGAATTATCACGTGATTTAACTGTACAATTTAAACATCAACAACTTAAAGCGGGAAAAAATCTTTAGCATTCAATCATCTTTATGGCTCCTTGCAAAGCAATGCTTGCATTTGAAACTGTGGGCACGTCAGTTGCTTACAACCGATGCAATATTATAGACGGTCATCCTCGCTATGCCAAAAATATAACGACTCACTTATTTTAACACCCACAAGCTCAAATATAAACAATGAGGGAAAAGTGACTATTCTAATCATGTTAGTGTATGCAAATGCCTTAATGCCTAATGCAGATGTTCATGCTAAAATGACACTAATGCATACTTGTTTGGATTCTACGCATCCCATACTACATAGGTCCGAGGGCAAGCACCTCTGTACTCCACATTAAATGGTTGAATCCCTCGCCATGAATTTCTACTACGGTGACTAAGCTAACATTTAGATGTTCTGAGAGTATTAAGCCCATGCCCCGATAATTCCGGAGATGAGTCCTATACCGCCAATGAGTTGGGGACACTCCCAATCACACCTCGATAATTCCAGGGAAACCATCTCACCCCACAAGCTATGGGCTTCCATAGTCCTAAAACACCCCATAGCCGTTGCCTCGATCCCAATAATTCCGAAGATGAATCCCACACCACCGATGAGCTCGGGACACTCCCAATCACACCTCGATAATTCCGGGGAAACCATCTTACACCGTAGACCAACTGAGGCCCTCATACTCATGTTTACTCATACTTCAACACGTCTCCCCTTAGTGCATGTCCTTAAGTTTTTAGTTTTAGAAGAATCATCACAAGCTAGAGCTAGCTTATCCTACCGGACTTAAATCAACATAAGAGACATTCAGCCCAACCTGGCTACTTCTCAAGAGATGCTCAACCCACACTGGTTAGCTCTCAAATTCACATTAATCATAAACACCGATTTCTAAGGGTCTCGCCTAGCCTCTAGATTCTAACAACCATCTCGTGTTCCGAAATCATGGGTACTCATACCCTTTAATAATCAAGAATTAAATTTTCTTTATTCACATCTTCAACTCTATTTATTCACATCTTAACTAATTCATCTTATTCTTGCATTTATCATTAATGAAGAACAAACTCAATTTTATCCGTTTCCACAAAGCTATTTTTCTTTCATGTTCATCTAACTTCCAACACAAAATTATTAATGAATTAAATATCAATACTTGAGATTCATCATTAGAGATTTATTATTCAAAAAACCCATCACTTTTCTTTTTACCACAAATCAATTCTTATCCCCTTAATCATACACATTGTATATTGAAACATAACTATCACGAAAATATAAATCATGGGTACTCATACCCTTTAATAATCAAGAATTAAATTTTCTTTATTCACATCTTCAACTCTATTTATTCACATCTTAACTAATTCATCTTATTCTTGCATTTATCATTAATGAAGAACAAACTCAATTTTATCCGTTTCCACAAAGCTATTTTTCTTTCATGTTCATCTAACTTCCAACACAAAATTATTAATGAATTAAATATCAATACTTGAGATTCATCATTAGAGATTTATTATTCAAAAAACCCATCACTTTTCTTTTTACCACAAATCAATTCTTATCCCCTTAATCATACACATTGTATATTGAAACATAACTATCACGAAAATATAACTTTTAATCTCCAAAATATATTTTAATCAGTGGAAAATATTTATATTATCCCCACAATATTTTTATAATTTTTATATATTTTTTCTGGATTTAAAACTCCAAAATTAATAAAAGAACCAAAAAAAAAAAAAAATCAAAACCCGCGACCTCACCCCTACCCAACTGCCACGTGGCAAGCACAGGCACAGCGCCCACGTGCTAGCCGTTTGAGACAAATGCTTAACTGATTAATAGATGGTTATATATTTTAAATACCTACTCTCTGTTTATTTCTCTTTTATTATTTTTCAACTATTTTGTTTCTCATTCTTCTTCCCCAAATTAAAACTATACAAAAAAAAAATATTTCTATTCTCCAGAATATTTTTCTTACTGGATTAATTATATTTAAAGGTATTTAAACTCATTTTTACACATATTCATTTTCTAAAGTGTATAAACATGAAATTGATCTAGAACCACTATTTCCTTTCTTCAAAAATAATATAAAATTTGCATATATCCAAACCAAAGATTAATGATTTTACTGAATTTTATTCTTTTTAATGAGAATTAGTTCTCTTTTTGCCAAAATATTCATTTTCCCCCTAGGAGAATTTAATATAAAAAGAACAAATGCAACTATGCTAATTTGTCAAATTTCATGTTAATGCAATTCTTCATCTTTCAACCATACCCCTTTTATTACCCCAATTTATTTCTAATTTCTCTTCACTAATTGTCACATTTCTTATATTTATTTTTGTCTAATTTTGTACAAGACAACAATCATGCAACAGAAGAAACTCAATTTGTAATTGTGCCTAGCACTTATAAACATGCATTTAATTTATCCCTTCCCTCATTCTACTCTTATCATTCACATCATTTACTCCAATTTAACACACAATGCATTCTCATGATAGTAGATTTCATCATTTCAACATGTATCAAAATTAACAAGAATCAATAAAACTAGACTAAAATTTACCATACAACACATAATCATGATTTCTAAACTAATTAGAAAACAAGCAAGACACCCACCTAATTGAAGAATTTATAAATCCCTAGCAACCCAACTCCAAGAGAAGCTTCCAAGTTGCCTCAAAAACCGTTCCCAAAAGAAAAAGAAAGAAGCCAGCACCATTACGGCAGAGCACAGGAGCAACACCATACATGTGTGTGTGTGTGTGTGTGTGTGTGTGTGTGTCTGTGTGATGCCCCACTTCCCAAAAATACGAAATACAAGTATATGATATTGGCCCAGCGAATGACTAACGCCACCCATAAGCTGTTTATCCGATCAACTCAACAATATAATCAATACAGAACAATTGTGCAGACAATTATAATAATTTCATGAACAATAATATCTGGAATAAAGCAATATAAAATATCCAAATACAATAATAATCCAACGTCTGGAAACAAATAGCAATATTCGGGACATAAACCCAATACAATAATAATCTAATTCAAACAATAACAAGTCTCAATGCATTAAGTTCAATAAAATGATAAGCAATTAGAAAACATTAAATCTTAAGAATGTTTGTTCTCCAATCCCAGCAAACAATTCTTCATCAACACCTATAAACACTTCATCTAAAAAGAGGAGAAAAATTGTCCTTAGAGCAAGTCATGCATAGCAAGTAGAGATAGCAGGAAATAATGGAACAACGGTATAACAATGAATTCAGTGGATCAATAGGAATCAATAACATGGAACGATAGCAATAATCAATAACATGGTAATTGATGCAATTGTGTAACAATGATTCAATATTCGGTAACAATAATCAATGATCAATATAATAATAGTTAGCCAATATTCGGTATCAATAGAACAATGAGGAACAATATGCAGTGTCGATGTCGTGTCAATCCTTCAGTCTATTAATCATTTTAATCCTAACTAATGTAGCACTTCATACGTCCCATTTATTTACCACATGGTTGCTACATACAAATAAGTTACGCTTAGACTTAATGGTGGATTTTATAGTTCATGTACTCGGCAACAATATTCAATAATGACCGATGACTGAATCAATCGAGATACCATAGTTAGTAATCTACAATTAATCGATGACCGATATGACCAATATGACCAATAGACCAATAGAATGATAGACCAATTGACCGATAAATAGGAAAACACGGGCCCCTACTTTGAGTACAGTCCTTATATTGTCCACTACTAAAGTCAACCCTTAAACCCCTGGCTTGTTAATTATTTTATCAATGCAACAATACATTATGCAATTTGATCCATGAGATGAACAATAGTATCAATAGGAGAACAATAGAATGGTAACATGAATAGGACGATTAGAATGGTGACAATAACTCATTAGGATCATGCAATGCATTATACATACATTAATTCATACAATAGTACGATATAGGAATAATTAATCTATTAAAAACTAGAAGATAATATTCTGGATAGCAAGAGTAGTCTATACAAAATTGCAGTTTTCCTGCTGTTTCAGAACTCAAAAATTGAATCAGTCAAAAGTTCTAGAAACTAGACTTCTACACGGTTCCAACGCATATTTAAAGTTCAAAATCCGACAACATTAACTAGGTCAACCACATTGTTCTTTACAGATTTCATGTTCAGGCAGAATTTCGACATCATGTTGTTATAATTTTAGAATAAGCAAAAACTCAATATTAAATTTATTAAAAATATTTTCTAGACCCTTAAACATGATCACTAATAATCTAAATATTTTCAGAGCAAAATTTTAACATTTGATCAGCCTTTTTACTGTTTAAACATGGAAGATACAAGAATCTGTAAATCTGAAAGTAAAAACACAGTTGTAGTAAAATAGGCATAACTTTTGCTACACAACTCGGAATTCAAAAATTCAAGATGTTCTGCAAACTAGAAAGATAAGAATACAACTCTTATTCAGAAAGTTACTCATTTTAAGATCATTTACTGGGTCAAAAATAACTGACAACATACAGCCAGCAAGCATCATACAGGTTTTTGGATATTTTCATTAAATAAATTAATTGAACATGATGGGTATCGATTCTACTAGTCAATATATTCCTCAATCAGCATGATGGTGTATAAGACATGGTGAATAAAATTAAGAGCACATACATACACTAATTTAATATCAACCAACAATAATCAATCAACCAAACATACAACCTAACAATTATTTCTGCAATCAGTTCATTGTGTCATGACTATATGTATAACCCTATTATCAATTCTACATGAATGCATAAAAGATTCAATATTTGGAGTCAAAAGTGGCACGATGTCAAGTAAATTGGGGTTAGCTCGTGTAAACCCTCAATATACCCAACGAAGGAGATGAACAATGTATAATACGATGAACAATGGATCTACTTGCGAGAGTTTCAACAAAACTTGAATTTGATAAAATTAACAATTCAAGAAGATAGTGACTTTCCTGTTAGACGGTAAATTCAAATATAAAGAATAACGGGATGAGAATCCCGGAGCAACGAACCATGAACACGAAGCACAGAACATGTACGAACTACGTGCAACCACTCACACAAAAAGGAAAACACCGGATCCAAACAAAACACCAAACACAGCAACAACATACACCAACTCCAATCCCATACACCAAACTCTAAACAGCAATTCCCCTCTCACAGAACAGCAAACATCAACATCCACCGCTCCTACTCTATAAAACACCAAACAGCCAACATCCCCACACCTTCTCCCGAACACCAAACAGTGGAGAGTTTGAGAGACAGCGGTGGGGGAACAGTGGCAATCGACAGTAGATTGTTGGTCAACGGAGGATTGGCACCAAAATAGAGGAGTCGAGCACTATTGAAGGTGAAGGTGGTGGTCGAGGGCAATGGTGGCTCGATGCAGGCGGGGTGAAGGGGTGGTTGCGGAAGTGGACGATGGGTAATGGCAAGGGACATGTAGTCGATAGAGCACTGGAGCGGCATACTCTGTTTCGGGAACGAAACAGAGGAAGGAGGAGCGGCAATGGTGGTTCATCGGTGGCGACGAGGGCAGGGACGAGGTGTTAGAGGATGGCGAGGTGCTCGACGGGGATTACGACGAAGGGTGGTCGGGGTGCAACGGTGGACTTCGACGGAGTGGGCGAGGTGACAGCAATGGCGGATCAGTCGAAGTCAGCTGTGAGGAAGGGCAGAGGATGGTAGTGCTGGTGTTGAGCGTGACGACTGGATGGTGGTGGGGTGGCTGAGGTGTAGGCGGCTCGACGGGAATGGTGGGCATCAATACAGGAGATGAAGATGGGGGTTCGACAGAGGGCGGATGGATGACGGGTGGCAATGGCGAGCAGGGAGAGGGTGACGAGAAAGGAGACGAAGATGAAGTGGAGGTCTGCGGATGAAGACGATGGGGGAGAGGATGAAGGTCGACGCCGGAGATTGGGTTCAAAACGAACATAGGGTGAGGGGAAAGAGAGAGCGGGAGGTTGAAGATGAGGGGGGGTCTGTACAAGGAAGGGTAGGGGGTAGCACAGTAGGGAATGGCTGGGGTTATAGGGGTAGGGTTAGGTTAGGGTTAGGGTTTAGGTTAGTATTTATAGGGTTAATTAAGATATTGGGTTTTGGGGTATTAGGTTTAAATCCAATAGGAGAATGAGTTGTAGGGTTTATAAAATATACATACATATATATACATTAAATCAAATAGGGAAATACATATAAGATGGAGCATGTTCGGGCTTAAACCAAAATAATAATAATAATAATAATGATGATGATGATGTTGATAACGATAAAAATAATAATACTAATAATGATAAGATTAATAATACTAATAACATGTGAATAACAATAATAGCAACAATAATAATAATAGTAACGATAATAAAATTATATAACAAATAGGATTTGGTTTTAACAAATTTATTAAATAATCCAAATAGTAATAATACATTTAAATTGGACTCAAATATAAATAGCCGATCAATTAGGAATAGAAAATAAAATTAAAATATACCATTATTCGAAATAAATATAGTTTTCGATTAGAAAATGCTTTACTAAAAGATCCGAAACAATTTAAAACAAAACGAATTTATAAATAATCAAAATACAGAAAATATTCAGAAAATATGTATTTACGAAAATGGGGGTTACAATGTGTGTGTGTATATATATATGGTGAGTAGGTGGAGAGACAGATGAAGTGGCTGGGGGGTTTTACGGAAGTTACAGAGAATAGAAGAAGGGAAGGAAGAAGAGAGTGAGGATGTTAGTTTTATAAAGGAAAATGTTTAATTAATTAATTTAAGTAAAGTTTAATTAATCCACTAAGTTAAATTAACTACCTGATCACCCATGCTTTGACCCATTCAAAAATCAACTAATTTCTTTCCCTCTAAAGCCATTAACCGGCCAAACATCCCAAAAGGCACAAACACGTGCACGTGCACCGCACGGGCACACTCTTTTATTAATAGTTTTTATTTAATTTAAAACATATGTTATAATATATGTTATGTATTTAATTAAAACTAGTTTAATTTAATTAAAATTAGGGTTTCATGCATGAATAAAAATAGACACACACATACATCATAAATTTATTTTAAAAAGAATACAACCATCACGTGCACCACAAACACGTGCATTGCACGTAAAAATATTAAAATATGAAATAGATTTTATTGACGGGGAACTTTTTATAAATAATCAAAATATACATATGAAAAATATATTCCATTATACATATACCATAATATAATCAATACGTACGTAGAAAATACGTGCATTGCACGTAAAAAAAAGTTTAATCAAAATAGAAGGAAAATGAACTTCCGTTTATAAAAGGAATTCGCCCACGTCATTAAATAAATAATTAAAACATATAGAAAATATTACACGTAGCGATGGAAAGTACATAATCGATACGTGCATCGATAACACGTGCAAAGCAAGTAAAAACACAAAGATTGAAAACTAATATTTGAGTTGGCTCAAATAGGTTAAGTGTCACACCCCGCTTCCCAAAAAGGAGATACAGAATACGGATACATGACTAAGTTCAGCATATGACTTTCACCATTCATAAGCTATCAGGATCTTTACAACAAACACAAGTATAAACAAGAGAGATACAAGAGGAATAGTCAACCACGCGTGCATAACTGAATTAATATAGTCAATCAAGATTACTTGAAAAGAAATAAGGATACTAAATTTTAAATAATCATGTCTGGAACAAAACACAAGTCTGGGACAAAAAGCCCAATACAAATATCCATGAAACAAATTACAATTGTTCAGGATAAGCAACAAAAAATGAATAGACATAGCAAGAACTCCAACAAACTAGAATCTCAGGTCACCTACTTCATTGGGCAACTGATCACCATAATCTGCAATTTAACAAATTGCAGAAAAATGAAGAGAAACAAAATGCCCGGCTATGCAAGTTACGGGATGCTTGTAGTGCAGGCAACAAGTACAGGTAAAACAAAATAGACAAGGAGAGAGTAACAGCAGAAGCAAGTATAGCATGGAAAGATGTAACAACAAAATAGAGTAACTAACTCTAAGTCAAGAACAAGAACAACTAGCATGGCAAGATGAACGGATGGAAGTGGCATGTAACAAGTATCAATTATCAAGTGAACGAGTAACTTGTATCAAATGTCAAAAATCAAGTATTATGTACCAGTAACAAGTAGCAAGTGTCAAGTGATCATGTTCAAGTCTTATATCTAGTCCTATCTAGGTAGCACTTCATGCGTCCCAGATTTTTACCACATGGTTGCTACATTCATACAAATTACGTTTAGATCCAGTGGTGGGTATCTATAGGTCCGTGTACTCAGGCATCAATTAACAAGTAACAAGTAACAAGCAGGAATCACGTAATCGTGAACTCGCAGCATCATATAGTAATAACAAACATGAATCATGAAATCATGAAATCATAGCATCATATAGTAATAACAAGCATAAATCATGTAATCATGAAATCATGGCATAATATAGTAATAACAAGTATGAATCATGTAATCATGAAATCATTGCATCATATAGTAATAACAAGCATGAATCATATAATCATGAAATCATGGCATCAAGTAATAGAAAACACGGGCCCCCTTCTGAGTACACATACTTATATTATCCACTACTAAGGTCTTTCCCTTAACCCCGGCTTGGTTATTTGTTATTATTATCAAAAGGTATATATGTGTCACAAAACAGAGCAAGGATAACATGACATGAACAAGTAACAGGTTCAGGTTGGAAGATAAATATGTACAAGAGAAAGACAACTCATAAAATATCAGGACAATGAAAATTCTAGTTCAGGACAGCAAGACAGTACTGCACCAAATCTGGGATTCCTGTTGCCACAAACATGCAAATCTAGATCCGTCAGAAAATCTGGAAAATATACTCTCGGCCGAATCCAACAAATATATATATAAGTCATATGGTGTTTCACAAAAACGGGACTCAAAATAGAACTGTATCCGGAAAACATGTTCAGCCAGAAATCAGAAGTTTGTATTTATAAACAGGAAAATGGCATAAAACTTGCTTATTAAATCCAATAAAAATCTGGGGTATTCCCTAGCATATTTAGTATCAGCAAATAAATTTTTATAATATTCCAACATAGATAATATACTCAAATAAAATCAAAAAATAGCAAGATACAGCAAATTTGTAAATCTAAAATCATAAACACAGCAGTATTAAAACAGCAATAGATTACAAAGTATAAATCAAAATTCAGATCCGTCAAAAAGGGTGATAAAATAGATACAGCAGGCTACAATTCTTATTCACAAAGTTTTTATAAACAGCAAATAGAAACAGGTCGAAATTAAGATTCTTTACTGAACAGTATGAAAATTCTGCAAGTATAGTAGTTGTTTGCAAGTATAGAATAATTCATGAAAGTCAGCAATTAAATCCACAAAAATTAAGGATTAATTCCAATCAAGTCTAGTTGTACTCAGCAAAATATTGGATCAAAATATTTTCTTTAGCATCTATATAGAAATAAATAATCATACAGAATTCATACAAAAACTGAATCTGGAATTTTCTACCCATATGTAGTAAAACAGCCATAACTTGCAACTCACAATTCAAAATTGAGCTCTGTCAGAAATTCTGGATAATAGAAAAAAATCTCTATAATTTATATTCACAAATAATTTTTATATACTGACCTTAATAGGGTCTAAAATACTGACCAAAACGGGGTATCAACAAAAACAAAAATCTTCTTTATGCATAAAATCAACTAGTTCATATGAAACACATCCAAATCATAACAAAAAGCGAAATATGGTATACTAGATGTCCAAGCAACATGGTATAAGGTGTTTAACAAGTCTGCAACAAGTTATACTACTCCTAACACATCCAGCATACAAGATCATACAACACCTCATAAATCACGAACAACATGCATGTATACATCAAGAATTTATTATATCTAAGTTATTTCATGTCGTGTGTATACGAGACAACTACGAATGGATCAACAACTAGAGACAAGATCAAACAAGGGATTTCATGGGAATAGATCTTGAAGCAACTACACTACAGGCAGTATTTAGTACTTGTATTATATAACAAAAAAATATACAAGTTACTTGCCTTATAAATGACGACAAAAATGACGAAGCAAGAATAAGAATAACAGGAACAGTTTCCCGAGAACGAACTCAAACCAACGAACGGATAATCACGTACAACCGATCACGAACACAATCACGAACACAATCCAACGCTCGAGAATCAACACATGCACACAACGGGGAGGGGCAGCCCGGGGGATTGTGAGCACTACGAGGAGGAGACGACGGCTGAACGGGCGACGCCAGCCAGGGGAAGGCCGAGGGGCACTACTGGCTGAAGCTGCTATCGCGGGTGTAGTTGTCACTGCTGCCTGTTGTGGCTGCTGTAGGTGACGGGGAGAGAAGAGGGGGCGACACTGGGATGACGTGCGATGCTCAGGAGGAGGGGGGCACAGGGAGTCGGCTGTCGCTGCTGGCTATCGACGCAGTGGGAGGAGAAGGAAAGGAGAAGGGCGACGCTGTGGTTCAGCGCTGTTGCGACGGAATGTCGCAACAGGGAGGAGGATAGGCTTGGAGGTCGGGGTGCACACAGGGGGTTCAGGGTGAGAGGAGATCGGGAGTAATGGGAGGTAGGGGACCGAGAGATAGGCGGTTGAAGAAGTTGGATAAAATTAGGGTTAACAGTAGGTGTAAATATATATGTGGGGAAATTAGGGTTAGATGAGGCTGACGGGTGAAAAATGTTAAACGGGTAGGAGATATCAAGATCCAAAAGTATATATGGTTTAATAACATAATCCAATAAAGAGATAGGAACAAAAATGAATAACTAGAATAAGACATGAACAATTTAAATAATGGGGATCAAAAATAATAACTCGATAAATCAGAGATGAATTAATAGACGAACAATTGAATCAATGAGATCAAATAAAAGGCGACAAATCAAATGATGAAAATATGGATAATGAAGATCAAATACACGGTTCAAAAGGAGCAGAAGAATACAATATGAATAAATACCCAAAAGAAGAAGAAGAAAAATACATCCAAAATACAGAAAATGAAAAACAGGGGTTACAGTAAGAATGAATTTTGAAAAGACAGGAAATGCATAAATAATCGAAATACAAAATAAGTATGATATTTATACTGAAATGTGTTGTGGATATCACCCGTAATGGTACAAAATACACATGCGTAACACACAAGGGGCAAAATTATCATAACCCAATTTTGCGAGGTGTTATACTCTTTCCCCCTTAGAACAGTTCTGTCCTCAGAACTTATTAGGGTAAAAATTGTATCTTGTACATACCAAAGAAAATCATTATTGTATAGAGAAAACTATCGATACTAAGAAAAAAAATGTAGTATGTAATGTGGAAACCCAAGTAGACTTGCATAAGAAAACTATGAGTATCGAAATTTCTAAGAACGAAACAAGAAAAACTAGAAAAATAGCAGAAAGAGAACGTGACCGTAAAAGATTGGAAGAAATTTTCATACAAAAATAATATAAATTAAGTCATTAATTGTGAAGGAATTTGGAGAACAGCTCAATTGGAGAAACAAAATGAAATGATAGTAAAAGTAGCAATATATATTTGAAAATAATATATAATATTAATTGGAATAGAAATTAAATGTAGATAGTAATTAAAAGTATAATTAAAAATCATATTATACGAGAAGCAAATATATCGTAAATAAGTTAGCCAATATATAAAAATGGAATTGTATAAAAATACAAGGTAATAAAATAACTGATAGTAACCCGTAATTTAGATTGAAAATTAAAATAATAATAACACATGTAAGATAGATGTAGGAGTAAATATAGATGGTAAGGAAATTAATTAAATGTGTATATAAATATAACTGTATAATGAATAATAAGATTCAAGTAGTATAGACTAAGTTGTAAAATATTATAAGATGGTATAAATTAGTGCGAAAATGGAATAGTGACAAGTAATATATATAAAAGTGGCGATATTAAAGTAGAAAATATCTTTTGTTGTGGGTTCGCCTCGTTGGTGTCATCAACAAGATCTACACTTCACTTCGTACAATTTTAGAAGGAATTTTCAAACTTTTATTACATCAAATTCTTTTACAACCACAAAGCAGCGGAAAAATAAATGAATTACAACATGATTTAACTGTATAATTTAAACATCAACAACTTAAAGCGGAAAATAATCTTTAGCATTCAATCATCTTTGTGGCTCCTTGCAAAGCAATGCTTGCATTTGAAACTATGGGCACGTCAGTTGTTTACAACCGATGCAATATTATAGACGGCCATCCTTGCTATGCCGAAAATATAACGACTCACTTATTTTAACAACCACAATCTTAAATATAAACAATGAGTGAAAAGTGACTATTCTAATCATGTTAGTGTATGCAAATACCTTAATGCCTAATGCATATGTTCACGCTAAAATGACACTAATGCATACTTGTTTGGATTCTATGCATCCCATACTACATAGGTCCGAGGGCAAGCACCTCTGTACTCCACATTAAATGGTTGAATCCCTCGCCATGAATTTCTACTACGGTGACTAAGGTAAGGTTTAGATGTTCTGGGAGTATTAAGCCCATGCCCCGATAATTTCGGAGATGATCCTATACCGCCAATGAGTTGGGGACACTCCTAATCACACCTCGATAATTCCAGGGAAACCATCTCACCCTGCAAGCTATGGGCTTCCATAGACCTAAAACACCCCATAGCCGTTGCCTCGATCCCGATAATTTCGAAGATGAATCCCACACCGCCGATGAGCTCGGGACACTCCCAATCACACCTCGATAATTCTGGGGAAACCATCTTACACCGTAGACCAACTAAGGCCCTCATACTCATGTTTACTCATACTTCAACACGTCTCCCCTTAGTGCATGTCCTTAAGTTTTTAGTTTTAGAAGAAT
The DNA here is from genome assembly GCA_017893485.1 of Hemerocallis citrina. Taxonomy (NCBI): domain Eukaryota; kingdom Viridiplantae; phylum Streptophyta; class Magnoliopsida; order Asparagales; family Asphodelaceae; genus Hemerocallis; species Hemerocallis citrina. The sequence goes on from CM030365.1 coordinate 37,670,968, forward strand.
CATCACAAGCTAGAGCTAGCTTACCCTACCGGACTTAAATCAACATAAGAGACATTCAGCCTAACCTAGCTACTTCTCAAGAGATGCTCAACCCACACTGGTTAGGTCTCAAATTCACATTAATCATAAATACCGGTTTCTAAGGGTCTCGCCTAGCCTCTAGATTCCAACAACCATCTCGTGTTCCAAAATCATGGGTACTCATACCCTTTAATAATCAAGAATTAAATTGTCTTTATTCACATCTTCAACTCCATTTATTCACATCTTAACTAATTCATCTTATTCTTGCATTTATCATTAATGAAGAACAAACTCAATTTTATCCATTTCTACGAAGCTATTTTTCTTTCATGTTCATCTAACTTCCAACACAAAATTATTAATGAATTAAATATCAATTCTTGAGATTCATCATTAGAGATTTATTATTCAAAAAACCTATCACTTTTCTTTTTACCACAAATCAATTCTTATCTCCTTAATCATACACATTGTATATTGAAACATATCTATCACAAAAATAAAACTCTTAATCTCCAAAATATATTTTAATCAGTGAGAAATATTTATATTAACCCCATAATATTTTTTATAATTTTTATATAATTTCTCTAGATTTTTAAAACTCCAAAATTAATAAAAGAACAAAAAAAATCAAAAAAGATGTGGGAGGCTCGAACCCAGGACCTCACCCCCGCCCAACTGCCACGTGGTAAGCACAGGCGCAACACCCACGAGCTAGCCGTTTGAGACAAATGCTTAAATGATTAATAGAGGGTTATATATTCTAAATACCCATTCTCTGTTTATTTCTCTTTTCTTATTTTTCAACTATTTTGTTTCTCATTCTTCTTCCCCAAATTAAAATTATACAAAAAAATATTTCTATTCTCCAGAATATTTTTCTTACTGGATTAATTATATTTAAAGGTATTTAAAACTCATTTTTACACATATTCATTTTCTAAAGTGTATAAACATGAAATTAATTTAGAACCACTATTTCCTTTCTTCAAAAATAATATAAAAATTTTATTTATACCCTAACAAAAGATTAATGATTTTATTGAACTTTATTTTTTTAATGAGAATTTGCTCTCTTTTTCCAAAATAGTCATTTTACCCTTAGGAGAATTTAATATAAAAGAACAAATGCAACTATGCTAATTTGTCAAATTTCGTGTTAATGCAATTCTTCATCTTTCAACCATACCCCTTTTATTACCCCAATTAATTTCTAATTTCTCTTCACTAATTGTCACATTTCTTATATTTATTTTTGTCTAATTTTGTAGAAGACAACAATCATGCAACAAAAGAAATTTATTTTGCAATTGTGCCTAGCACTTCTAAACATGCATTTAATTTATCCCTTCCCTCATTCTAGTCTTATCATTCACATCATTTACTTCAATTTAACACACAATGCTTTTTCATGATAATAGTTTTCATCATGTCAACACGTATCAAAATTAACAAGAATTATTAAAACTACAATAAAATTTACCATACAACACCTAATCATGATTTCTAAACTAATTAGAAAACAAGCAAAACACCCACGTAATCGAAGAATTTATAAATACATAGCAACCCAACTCCAAGGAAAGCTTCCAAGCTGCCTCGAAAATAGTGCCCAAAAGAAAAAGAAACAAGCCAGCACCATTACGGCAGAGCACAGGAGCAGCACCATACATATATATATATATATATATATATATATATATATATGGAGAGAGAGGGAGAGTGACAGAGAGATAATTAAATAAATAAATGAGTTGTTTTGGGGGAGGGGGGATTTGAATTTGAGTTTTGGGGGGAAAATTTTGGGAGAAAAATGTGTTTTGTGATGTTATATCTGTGCCTTTGATTTTGGGGAGATTGAAGGAGAGCCACTTGATAGCTTTCTTTGTATTTTATTATATAGATATATGATTGAATAGTTTATAAGTTTTATATATATATATATATATATATATATATATATATATATATATATATATATATATATATATATATATATATATGGTGAGTGGGTGGAGAGAGAGATGAAGTGGCTGGGGGGTTTTACGGAAGTTACAGAGAAGAGAAGAAAGGAAGGAAGAAAAGAGTGGGGATGTTGGTTTTATAAAGGAAAATGTTTAATTAATTCATTTAAGTAAAGTTTAATTAATCCACTAAGTTTAATTAACTACCCACTCACCCATGCTCTGACCCATTCAAAAATCCACTAATCTCTTTCCCTCTAAAGCCATAAACCGGCCAAACATCCCAAAAGGCACAAACACGTGATCACTCTTTTATTAATAGTTTTTATTTAATTTAAAACATATGTTATAATGTATGTTATGTATTTAATTAAAACTAGTTTAATTTAATTAAAATTAGGGTTTTTATGCATGAATAAAAATAGACACACACATACTTCATAAATTTATTTTAAAAAGAATACAACCATCATGTGCACCGCAAACACTTGCGTCGCAAGTAAAAATATTAAAATATGAAATAGATTTTTATCGACAGGGAACTTTTTATCAATAATCGAAATATACATACAAAAAACATATTTCATTATACATATACCATAATGTAATCAATACGTACGTAGAAAACCTGTGCACTGCACGTAAAAAAAATATTTTAATCAAAATAGGAGAAAAATGAACTTCCGTTTATAAAAAGAATTCGAACACGTCATTAAATAAATAATTGAAACACATAAAAAATATTACACGTAGCGGTGAAAAATACGTAATCGATACGTGTATCGATAACACATGCAATGCACGTAAAAACACAAAGATCGAAAACTAGTATTTGAGTTGGCTCAAATAGGGTAAAAATGAATTTTGAAAAGACGGAAAATGTATAAATAGTCAAAATACAAAATAAGTATGATATTTATACTGAAATGCGTTACGGATATCACCTGTAACGATACAAAATACACTTGCACCAAACTTGTACAGTTCAAGGTTTAGGTTTAAGTATTATAAATTTTGTGCTTGTTCTAGAAATCTTAAAAGCTTATCTTAATTTTGAGTTCGAGTTCGAGTTTGAGTTCTAAAAACCTATAAAACCTTCCTAATCTGACTTGTGAACAAGTAGTGTTGCCTACCTTAGTAACATGCACATAATAATACGAATTTTTTGTCGTACTAAGCCACTTTTTGAAACTATTTGCAAAAGTATGCTACTTCCCAAACTATTGGAAAGTTTGAACTAGTCGTTGTCATGTCAGCAGCGGCCGCTATTCCTAGTAGCGGTCTTTTCCTTTTGAATATCACTAATGGGAATAGCGGGCGCTCGTTTAATTTTTGAAATTTTTGTTTGTTTTTGTTATTCCCATTAGCGACCAAAACATATGTGAAGTTGTTGATGGGAATAACGACCTTATTTGAGAAGTATTTAGACACTTAGTGAATTCCTGAAAGCTCGTGCTCTCGAGAAAAAAAATAACACTAAGGTCGCTAGTGGGAATAGTGACCTCAATATACTATGGTTGATATTCCCAGTAACAAACTTAGTTTGGGATGATTTCTTTGCAAATCAAACAGAAAGCTAAAAGGGAGCACGGAGAAATCCTAAACCACTAAGGTCGCTATTGAAATAGCAACCTCACTATACTGCGATCGCTATTCCCAGTAGTGACCTCAGTTGAGTGATTTTTTCGCAAATCAAACAATGAGTTAATCAAAAATCCACACAACTAAGGTCGCTATTGGTAATAGCGACAGCAATATACAGTGATCACTATTCCCAATAGTGACTACATCTGTGTCAAAAATTCACATAGCTAACAGTGAGCAAGGAGAATTCATCCCAATTGAGGTCGCTAGTGGGAACAACGACTTCATTTCAACCGAGGTCGTTATTCCCACCAACGACCTCAGTTGAATGCTTTGAGAGTAAGTCAAATTTCATATTCATCAATCCATACGATCCTAATCAACATCACAAAACATCACAAAATACGCTCATCACAACTTTAACTCTCCATTTCAAATATTTCAACCATCAACATCTCAACATCTCACCTTATTCAAAACTCCATTTCAACCATCAAAATCGAAAATTTCAACACAACTACTTCAAATCTCCATATACAACATCACAAATACCGCAAACAACACAATATCACACATTGACCATCACAACATCAAAATATATCACAAATATTACAAAAAAAAATCACAAAAAAAGATAAATATGACAAACATCCTGATGTGGATGAAAATTACAACTGATCAGGGTCGTACAATCTCTGCACCCATCTCAAAACTTCCAACGATAGTACAGTACTTTCATGTTGGTAGCATGTCTGCTAGAAGAACATGGGCCTCTTCTAGACCCATCAGCTCACCCAAATCAGCAATCAAGACTCTCTTATATCCTAACAGAGGAGGATTTCCAGCCAATCACTGTTGTCAGTCAAATCCCCCTAAATCGGGGATTGAACAACTGATTTCTCAATCACAAATTCTTTCATATCTGGCTCACCCTCCAAGATCTATAAATACTTCTCCCTCTCCACCATTAAAAGGTAATCATCATTTCAGTAATTAAACCCAGCTTTGACTTCTAGTTACTGACTTAATCGTCTAATGGCCTGTCGCCAGGAATATTCCCGATGTTTCAGGCATTTTGCAGGTGTCCAGCGGCAGTCAACCACCACCAAATCCCCCAAATCAAACCATACACTAGCCTCATATCAGGGTCAGATCAACGACTGAGATCTGCACTTCCCTCTCATCCAAAGAACTCATCATCCGTTGCTCCCACACCCAAAAAACACCAGCATTAGATTGGTGCCATCTGTGGGAAAGCAGACCAATCCAGCCTCCGATTCTGATCCTACGCAGTAGCCATCTTCTCCCATGGCCCCCAAGGTCAAGAAGACTACTACTGTGGGGCATCATGTCGACCCCCTTCTTCTTCCTCCTCATCCTTCTCGCAGCCGATCTGTCACTCAGGGATCACAACAGCCGCGGGTCGAACGCCCGCATGGTCCGGCTCCGAGCGCCTCCAGATTGGTCACTCGAAGAGCTGAGCCCTCAGTGGTTTTGGATCTCCAAAACCTGATTGGTAATCGGCAAGAAAAGAGGACCTTCGCCACCACCTCGACCGCTCTAGAAAAGAAGGACCCTCTGAGCATCCTTCGAGCCACAGCCGTCATTCCTCCCTCGATCAGAAGATGGAGCACAGTAGCTACCCAAGGGACCACCGACCCCCAAATGGTCACGGAGAAGGAGGCCACGTGACGAGGGCCAAGTTCCAAGAGTTTCAGAACGAGGTCCTCCAGGCTCTCCGAGGCAGAACGTGGAGCAAACATCATACTGACAACCACCTCTCCGGAGGGATCGGGAATGAAGAGTCCTACTGGTCGACTCGATCCGAGGGCCGAGAAGGTGACATCTTCAAACGTCGGTAGAAAATGGAAGACCGCCTTGCCCGGATTGACAAAGACGGGCGGCAGTCTAACCGAGGGTACCGGCCGATCTGGCCACCCTTCTCATCCTACATCTCGAGGCCCCCGTTCCGAGGAGCTTCAAGCCTCTTGCATTTAAGGACCTACAACAGGAGTCGAATCCTATTGATCACATTGAGGAGTTCAAAACCCTTATGATGATTCACAGCGCCTCAGATTCCCTCCTCTGCCACGCGTTCCCAACCACGCTGTGAGGCTCTGTGAAAGAGTGGTACTCCATACTTGCCCCAAATACAATCTTCTCCTTCGACCAACTCGAGGGGAGCTTCCTCACTCATTTCGTGATGTGCCAAAGGGCAGAAAAGACAAGTGCATATCTGCTAAACCTAAAACAGGAGGATGGAGAGTCACTCTGTGACTTTGTCCAGAGATTTATAGTAGAGGCCCGGTCCATCCCCTCTCTTGATTTTGGGGTTGCAGCGGTCGCCTTTAGATACAACGTTCGGCATGACCTCCTCAAGACCTCCCTCGCCAAAAAGCCACCTTCGGATTTCTCCAAACTTCTCCTACGAAGTGAAAAAAAATATCAAGAAGCTCTTCATCCTCATGATCAAAGTGAGCCCTCGTCCAGATACAAACGAAAAAGTATGGATGATGGGCCTAGGAAATCCCAGAAGGACAAGAGGTAATGATGCCCCCCTCGGATCCCTCACTTTGACAAGTTCACCCCTCTCAATGCTAGTGTCTTGACGGTCCTTATGTAAATCAAAGAAAACGGACTACTCAGCCCTCCTCTTATGAGGAACCCAACAAACAAAAGAAAAGACAAAAGCCAATGTTGCCGGTTTCACAAGGACGATGGACATGACACAGATGAGTGTCGAGCTCTCAAAGACAGAATCAAAGCTCTCATCCGTCATGGGCACCTCTCTGACTACACCCTGCAGAACAAATTCGAACCTCCGTCGGATCAGGCTGGATGAAGTTTAACGAGGGTGCTTAACACCTTCCACTAGATTGTGGAGATTTATAACAAGACTAGTCCCTAAAATGATCAAGGGTTGTAATAAGTAGCCACTAGTGTTTCTTTCATAAAAAGACATAGTGTTTCTTTCATAAACTCTAGTACTACCCTGCGGATGTAAACAATGACTTCGGTGCTCAGCTCCTCTTCCGAGCTACACCAACAACTCAATAATTTCAAACAGCAGGTTCATAGTCCAACTTGCTACTCAAGCTACTCCCACTTTGAAGCCGTTTTGTCACTAGAGCTGCTCATGCAACCCATTAACCCTCAAACAGTAGGTTTGAAGTCCAACTCGTGATCAAGCTGCTCCCACCTTGGAGTTCGGATTCTCACTCGAGGTGTAATACCTCAGACAAAATAATACTTATATATATATATATATATATATATATATATATATATATATATATATATATATATATATATATATATTGTATTATTGATAATTTTGCTTGATTTAAATGAATATATGAAAATGAATGGCTATGTTCATGATTGGGCATATGAATGGAGAATTGATACTAGTACATACACTAGTATATATGTATGATACATATACAAAAATTTATTTGTATGATACTACATTTATAAATAAAAAAAAAATTGCTATGCACCCAAATCTAACCATTCATCACACCTAATCTTGACCAATGGCTATAAATGACCCATGGGAAAAATATCTCCCCAAAAAACATGGGCCAAGGGCATGGTTTGCATGCAAACCACTTTGCCACATGGCTCAACCCCCTCCCCCCTTGTCCCCACATGCCGGCCACACCCCCTAGCACCCCCCATCTCCCCCTTTCTTCATTTAAGCTCTCTTTCTCACTCTCATTTCAGAAAATTCTGAAATAAAAATATTCCCTAGAGCAAGTGAAAGGTAGAGAGTGAGAGAAAGAAGAAGAGAAAGTGATCAAGGAGGAGTTCTTGGTGGAAGGAAAAAAGAGGAAGGCTAAGCTAACCATTCCAAAGTCAATTGAATGGTGGGGAGTTCTATAAACTCTAAATCTTATGTCTTGTTTTGATTCTTGAATGAATTTAATAGTAGTAGTAATGGCTTTTATTGGTAGAGATGGGTTGTTCAAAATCTGAACTTCAAAACAGAAAATACATTTGCATGCTTGTATTCCCGAATTTCCAGAGAAAAATGTAGATAGAACCCGACCTTGAAATTTTTACAGCATGAACATATACATGTTTGGAGACTACATGAATTATTTCATATTTTTATGACCTTATTTGGTATTTTAATAAAATCACTTTTGTTGACTAGGTCGTAAGGCAGAGACTGGTTCCGTCGTTTACCAAACCTAAAATTGAAGGAATTTTAAGAATTTATTGATGCATGATTTATCTCGTAAATTTTTACTGTAGTATCCTGAGTGAATCTAGATCCTACAGAAAAAGATTGAAATTATTTTGATGACTTTGGATAAACCTTAAAAATTATTTAAGCAAGAGTATTCATGACAGAGACTGGTAAACGGAGGAACTTTTGTACAAGATTGAAATAAGTAGAAATCATTGAATACTTGGAATCAAGATGAGATCATTTGTGGAAGTATATAACTAGGAAGTTATAGTAGACATTCTAAGCTTTCCAACAAGCCTTGTATCAAGGAATTACTGCAAGTATAGTAATAGTTATGATTTTTTTACAATATGGAACAGAGAACAGTTTTCAGGCCATAGGCTCTGTTTGTTTAAGCACTTCATCTATGGTTCTGTACACCTAAGAAAGATGATTATTTTAAAGTATTCAAATGAAATAATTTGGAAATATAACCAACTAGGAAATTGTAGAAGACATGTCCAGCTTTCCATAGAATCCAGATTTGTGTCATTCCAATGAGCGAGTAGGTTTTTATGCTATCGGGAAGGTGCAGCCAGTGTACAGGGAGTACACAGGCTGATCATTGTAAGGCATTTTAGGGCAACTAGATGGATGAATCTGATGCAATGGCCAACTACAAAGTTGTATCCTAGATTCTTATCTTTCTAGAATGGGATAGAACACCCAAATCCGAGTTATATTGTGAGAGTTATGACCCTTCTAATTTCTGGACAGAATAAACTTAGTATTGAACTTCTAATTTTTGACTAAGTATTTGGGAGTACAATTTTCTCCCTTGTGATTAAGAATTAATGGTCTTACTAGTTGGGGATAATTGGTAATATTACTTGTAATACCCTAAACTTTTATTTTAATAGAAATGTTGATTTTCACGTGTTGTACACGTGCAAATTTCGTATGTATATTTATTTATTTATTTTTATATATAAAATTTCTTTTGGTAGTATGAACAATTATTTTCTTCCTTTCATTTATTTTCCTAAAAGCCTATTTTGTAAAGCCTAAAACATTATTTTCTTATTTTGAGCCCACTTTAATAATTTATTATTTTATTATTTTTGCCCACAAGTCTAAGCCTACTATTTGTGAAGCCCACACATTTTATTAATCATTTAAATTGTCACACTTGTCATGTAGACACAATTTATGAACAATTGATTAATTAAAATTGTACAAATTTCAAATAGGGGGGTACTAAGGGGCACGTGCATGCAGGTAGTGTGCATTGCACACCTATGGGAGGCCGGTTTGTGCATGGAGAAGATGGGGAGTGGGTGTGTGTGTGCATGGATAGTTATTTGATTGTGGGTGGTTGCTACAACTTTCCCTCCTATCCTAGCCATCCATCTTTAACCATCTAATGAAATCCTAGCCCTCCAATCCATCCTAGAACTAGTATAAATACCCCCACCTACATGTATTCTACACTAAGAAATTATTGAAAGAAAGAATTTATATAGGAGAGAATTACATAAGAGAGTATATAGTTTGAGTGGTCTTTGGTGTGTCCCAACATTGGAGGCCAGCCCATCCCATCCACAAGAAAGCTCTCGGTTTTGGCAAGGGAACAAGAAGGAGGACTTTTGCATCACAATCTAAGAGGAGAAGGCTACTCTCTTGCATTCTAGGAGACTCTAGGAGCTTTTAATTGGTTTTTCTCCAAAGAGGTGGGTGTTTTTCATTACTTCTAATATTAGAATGCATACTAGGTATGTTTTAAATGAAATTATGTAAATTAACTAGTAAGAGATTGGAACCATGTTTGTTTAATTAAAGTATTAAAGTAGAGTGGTAATATTAGAGATAAATTGATGGAATGATTACTAAGAGATAATTGTTAATTTTTATAGTAGAATTCTCCATTTTATATGTGCCATATGAATGTTAGAATAAATGAAAAATATTGTATTTGAAAACAAATGATTGAATGCATCATGTGTAAATTAGTGGATAAATATAGAAGTTTTATTCATTAGAAAAGATGATTTTGTGTTCTAAAAACATAGTAGTTGTCAATAAGCAAGAGAACAATAATGTAGTGATTTTTGTGGGAACCTATCTTTAATTATGAAGAATTATGCTTTAGTTCTCAAATGTCGAAATTATGAACATGGAATACAAACTAGGGCTAAAATGCATGTTTTAAAGAGTTAAAAATACGTATAAAAATACTGGTTGCTGTAGATTTTGGTGTATTTTAATTCTGGAAAATTTTTGTTCTCAAAAGAGGAGAAAAAGAGACAATTTTTGTTTTGAGACTTCATGAATTATAGCTATGAACAGAGAGCAAAATCAAAACCCAAATTAATTACTTTCAAAACGAAATGGCCACTTAGACCAACTGGTCGGTAGAGCTTTCGGTCACTACAGTAGAGGGGAGGTCTCGGGTTCGATACCGAGGCTTTTCGTTTATTTTTTTTTTTGTTAAAAAATCCGATTTGCCGAGAGTCGATACTTAGGGATTATAACCCCTAATTATATCGCCTCGGGGCTTTGGCACGTTGGTCTTGTGCGCTGTCTATTGGGCCGCTGGTTGTGGGTTCGAATCCGGTTGGGGGTTTCGATTTAAAAAAATCTATTTTTTTATGGGATTTTAATTAAATTGAGTTTTTAAAAATAGATTAAAAATTGGGAAAATATGGAATTAATTACTGAAAATTATTTGGACCTTATGAGAAAAATTTGTATAACTTTTGATAAAATGTAATTAAGAAATTGGGGCTTTTTGCAAGAAAGGACTTCTTTTTAAAATTTAATTTGTCTTTTTAAATAAAAGAAAAATAAATGAGATTTTTGCGTTATAAAGATGAAAATTAGTAGTGAGGAAATTTTGAAAGTGTGATTGGTGTAATTAATTGGACTTATAACTTGTGCTTGTAGTAAGATTTTGAAATGAGAACAATAGATTTGTGAAATAAATGAATTACGGATTACTGCTAGTTGAAATTTATTCTTACGCATAAATTGCACATGAAGTTCACTTATTGATTGTGATGAGTTATGAAAGATGTGAATACATGAATACTATGCTTATGAAAACATGAATTGTGATTAATCATGAAAAGACCTTATGAGTATGAAAAGCTCGATGTTGTAATTATGAGTTAAAATTGAGAATTAGGGTATAGCCAAGCCTTATACCGACAATAAAAGAAATGTGGAAATGATATTTGAAATGAGAAGACCAAGGTTTGGGTCATGTGAAATGAATGAATAAGATCGGTATAGTGGGAGTGCTACACTCTAAGGGTTTGATTTTATTCATGATTCAATTAAACTAAAGATTAGATACATAGTAAAGGTGTGATGAAAGTAAGAGAAAAACATTGAGTATGAGGGCTATTGGATTGTCGGCATGAAAGTATTCACAGGATGTCCCATGATGCATCATGATAGGGCGTGGATACTGCTCCAGAGTACCATCCCGGTGGCGATGCTCGTGGGGTGTTTGACGACTGCGGGTGGTGTCATGTCTATGGTAGGAGCTGAATTACCACAGGATGCCTGCATGATGAGTCATGTGACAGTGCGTTGGGATTTCCTCCAGGGTGCCTAGACATGAGTTCGTAGGTCAGAAAACATCTAGGATACTTACCGTAATTACAATAGTAGATTAAGTCATGACGAAGGATTGAACCCTACAAGATGAAGAACGGTTAAGGGCTTGCCCTCAGACCTATGTAGTATGGGTTGCATAAACTCTGAACAAGTGTGCATTAGTGTCATATAATACAAATAATTGCATTAAGGACTAAGTGCACATTCACAACACGACATCAATAGGATAGTCCCTTTAGCTTTGTTTGTGAACAAGTTTGTGGTTTGCTAAGTATTGAGAATCGTTATGCTGTTTCCGGCATAGAGAGGATGGCCGTGTATAATATTTCGTCAGTTGAATAAACTGACGCGCCCACAGTTTTACATGCAGGGTAAAGATGCTTGACATAATTGAAGTGTACATGCTGTTCAAGATTGATTTAAATGTTGTTTCATGTAATTTATTGTAAAATTGCTTCCGCTGTAAAAATGTAAAGGTGTAATGTAACTCTGATGTAAGAAGTGTTTTATTTCCTTGTAAAATTGTACGAAAGAAGTGTAAAGATCCTATGGAACTTTGAATTCAGTTGTATTTTGGAATTCGGGGTGTTACATTACTTGTCTTAATGTTGTTTAAACTCCTGTTGAGGATGACTGTGACTTGAGTTAGTTATTGGGGTAGAGTGATACCCTACGACTATCGACCCTAAGAAAATTGGAAACTTCCACCTAGGCGTTGGATGTCCGATTGGTGCCGTCAAATTCATGCCAATGGAGGGTGAACGCGGACCATGGAGATGGAAGAAATCCAAGATAGGGGAAGTGGTGAGCAGGGGAATGTGTCGCCGGGCCACGGGTCACTAGGCGGAATTTGAGGGTTGGAGCAACCTATATCACCTTAATAATTAAAGTGAGTTTTGGATAAGAATATTGTGTTTCATACCTGTAATTTTCATTAGTACTAGCAGGCCATAGTCGGGTGTTGTACTATTCCTTTCGTAGGGATACGGATTGTGTTCTCAGGTATTGAGATAACGAATCGCGTATCTCGATCTTTTAATTCCTGAAAAGCCGGGGTAAAGAACGGGATAAAGACTTCTGTCAGATACGGGGTTAGACCCTCGAGGCCGTCATGTTCTTATGTGCGTGGACACGAACGGACAATGGGGCTGCTGTCTCGTGGATCTTGATTTCATGGGTGCATGGGTTTGTACCTGTAAGTTCGTCGTGGCTTTCTGAGTGAGGTCCGGGTACCGGGCACTATGTGGCAAACACGATCACCACTAGAGTGACTGCAGTAACGGGCGGACCGAATAACTGCAACCTCCTCAGACACGGTAAATCTATTAGAAACAGGACAAGTACAGGAGTAGGATGCATGGAGAGGGTTCGAAACTCTAAAATTGGAGACAGACGGCTAGATTTGGGGCGTATGTAGTATGGGATGCATGTGTTTCCCAAAGTCTTGCTTGCATTAGAATAAGACATGTGACTAATGCATTTAAATTGTTAGATCATGACATACAACAACACTATAAAGCAAATCCAGTAATCCCTTGTTTCACATCACTTTTTCTCTTTTGCATAAATTATGATTATGGTTGTCAGTTTGGAGATCGCTGCTATTATCAGCGTTGCAATAGTATATGTAATGACGTTCCCCACCTTGTAGGTATCGGGAGCCGATCCACAGATACAGCAGAGCTTGAGTTATTCCAAGCATCCAAGTGACAATATTCATGTGTTATTGGTAATTTGTAAATCTTGTAAAATTCTATTGGACCTTGTAACACTTGTAATTGTAACTATTAAATGGAATAATAGTTTTAATTTTCCTGTATTTTTCTATGATTGTAACTATTTGAAGTTCGATTTCTGGATTGTGTCTCAAATTTTCGGTATAGGAATTTGGGGCGCTACAGAGTTGGTATCAGAGCTGACTTCAAATATTAGTCCAACATAGCAGGAAAACTAGACTTGGATGTGTTGTGAGAGTTGGGTTTTTAGTCAGATAGTTGATGATTATAATTCATAATGTTGCTTTTACAACTTATGATTTATAATTTTGCTATATCTGAACTAATTTCCATATTTTTTCTTGCATATGCTGAGCATGAATGATGGCCATTCGAATGGTTGGGCAAATGGAAATGGGCATGCACCTCCACTCCCACCTCCACCCCCACAACCCACGGTTGTGGAGCAGGCGATCACTCGGCTATTCAATGGAGCCAGGATCTGGCTGTATATCAATGGAGCCACGGGCAACTGGAAGACCGGTTCGAGAATCTCGCACATCCCTTGATAGCCACCGATAGGAGGGTGTCCAAGCTTGAGAGGACCAAGCAAAAAAGGAAGGCGAGATTGATACTTTTAAGGCACCGATACGAGGAAAGATTGGGGCAACTGCAGACTCGATATCTAGAGCTCAGGTCTCAGGTCGCTGATATGCAGGACCTGCTGGACAAGATGAACCCCGGGGAGAGTTCTGAGACTGGAGACCAGTCTGGGGCAGGAGAGTCGTGATTTCTCTCTTTCTTTTAGTATTATGGGATTTTTTTTTTGTATATAGATGACAACCTTTTTGAATAGCTAGGCTGACTTGCTATTTCTTTGAATGGGCATATCATGAACCCATTAGAATGATAACATGACTGTGTTAATGGCAATATCATTTGTAACCCATTTTGTATGAATAGAACTAGTATGTTTTTCTGACCTATACTAGTGTGATATGGGTTTGCATTGTTATTGCAATTTAATAATATAAGTATTAGCATCCAGATGGCAGGAAGAACAAGAAGCAGCCGAAGCGATCAACTGAAGCTGAAGGCATGGGGCCAATGGTACTAACCTCGATGTGAGAGAAGAATTCGCTCGAGTATACCAGATGATAGGAGCATTTGTGGAAGCTAGAAGGAACCAAGCACCACCACAAGGAACACCAGGAGTTGCCTGCAACCGCAAACGTGGTAAAGATGGTGGAATCGTTCAAGAGAATGAAACCGCCAGTCTTTGAAGGACAGGCCGACCTGATAGCTGCTAACGACTGGATACGTCAGGTGGAAACGATATTCAAAGTAATGATGAATCCAGAAGAAAGCAAGGTTCATCTAGCCACAATCTTGCTGGAGAAGGACGCCGGAGTATGGTGGCAGTCTGTGAAGCGTGGTCTTGGAGAAGGACCAATAGCTTGGGAAGATTTTCTTGAAGAATTCCGACAGCACTATTTTTCCTTGGATGTGCAGGAAGAAAAAGGCAATGGAGTTCCACAACTTGAAGTAGGGAAGTATGTCTGACAGGGAATATGAGACGAAGTTCTCCCAGCTGTCACGCTATGACCAGAAATGGTTCTGAAGGAAATGAAGAAAGCCCAGAGGTTTGAGCAAGGGCTCAGGCCCGGACTGAGGTCAAGGATGGTCCCGCTGGGCATCCGCAAATTCGACAAACTAGTAAGGCAAGTTGCGATAACAGAGATGGACATGAGTCAGAGTCAAGGAAGAGCTGAGATTTGGAACAAGGGAAAGAGATCCACCCTAGCATCCAAATTCAAGAAGCATGGCAAGAGCCAAAAGTTTCAGAAAACCAGTGTTAAGGCAGGAGAGTACAAGCCCGGAAGTTGCTTTCTTTGTGGAGCGCAGGGGCACTATAAGGGCCAATGCCCCAAAAGGAACGTACAGAGATGTTTCCAGTGCTGACAAGAAGGGCACATTATGCCAAATTGTCTCCAAAACTCAAGGAGCAGCAACAAGGTAGGGTCAGGAACAGCCGACAAAGGAAAGAATTCGATGTGTCAAGGAAGAGTCTTCGCCTTAACCGAGAAGACTGCAGAAGATGACGATGGGGTAATCACGGGTATGTGAAGAAGTAATGTAATCAAGTTTTAAGTTGTATTTTGGGTTTTGTGGGAAGTTTGATGAAGGATTAACTTTTGTAACAGGATATATATATATATATATCTGTGTGTGTGTGTGTGTGTATGTGTGTGTGTGTGTGTGTGTGTGTGTGGAATTTTTGCTACAATCTTGTTCGATAGTGGATCAACTCATTCTTTTGTGTCAAAATCTTTTTCAAGAAAATTAAGATGCACACAAGAGGCAATTCCAGAAATAGTCTTAATGGTGGCTACACCATTAGGGGCAACTCTCACTACAGATCTATTCTATAGGGGATGTAAACTCTAGATTAACGGGGAATCCCTAAGCATCAGTTTGTTAGAATTGGGTTTTGTTGGAACAAATATCATTATCGGTATGGACTGGATGTCGAAGCACAAGGCAAGCATCGACTGCAAGGAGAAGGAGGTAGTCATCACAGCTGAAGGAATGGAACTTGTATTACACGGGAAGAAGACGTCAAGAGCAATGATCGTTGCAGCAACAAATGAAGTACGGGTACCTGAAAAGGTGAACAAGATACCAGTGGGGAGAGACTTTACACTCATATTCTTGGAAGAATTACCTGGAATTCCCCCACACCGAGACATCGAGTTCAGTATCACAATTCAACCAGGCAGCCCTCCAGTATCGAAAGCACCCTATAGAATGGCACCAGTAGAGCAAAATGAAGTTAAGAAACAGATTGAGGAATTCTTGCAGAAGGGATTCATCAGACCAAGTGCATCACCTTGGGGAGCACTAGTATTGCTTGTTAGGAAGAAGGACGGATCAGGCAGGATGAGTATCGATTATCGGGAATTGAATAAAGTCATTGTTCGAAACAAGTACCCGATTCCCAGGATCGATGATTTGTTCGATCAGCTTCAGGGAGCAGCAGTATTTGCCAAGATTGATCTACGGTCCGGATATCATCAGGTGCGAGTCAAGGAGGAGGATGTACCCAAGATAGCTTTTCGGACTCGGCACGGACACTATGAATTCTTAGTAATTTCGTTCAGAGTGACTAACGCTCCAGCAATCTTTATGGACTTGATGAACTGAATTCTATGTTCGTTTATTGACTCTTTTATTGTGATCTTTATCGACGACATTTTGGTGTACTCAAAGACAGAATATGAACATGCTGAACATCTGATAGTAGTACTGAGCAAGCTACAAAAGCATCAGTTGTACGCCAAATTGTCCAAGTGCGAATTCTGAAAATCGGAAGTTGCATTTCTGGGCCATATCCTTTCTAAGGAGGGAGTGGCTACGGATCCCCAGAAGAATGAAGCAGTCAAAGGTGGCCACAGCCAAAGACGGTGAAACAGGTAAGGAGTTTTCTGGGTATGACTGAGTATTACCAAATGTTTATCCAGAATTATGTGAGGATAGCTGTACCCCTTACTGCTTTGACCAAGAAGAACCAAAGTTTCAACTGGACAGAGAAGTGTGAAGATAGTTTCCAGGAACTAAAGTACCGATTAATCTCTACACCAATCTTGGTTTTACCTCAGGCAGATAAAGACTATGTCATCTACAGTAATGCATCATATTTGGGGTTCGGATGTGTGCTTATGCATGAAGGCAAGGTTATAGCTTATGGATCTAGACAACTCCGACCACATGAGAAGAACTACCCGACTCATGACTTGGAGCTTGCAGCCATAATCTTCGCCTTGAAATCATGGAGACATTACATCTACGGAGCAAAGGTGGAGATATACACTGACCACATAAGCTTAAAGTATATATACCAGCAGAATGATCTAAATTTAAGGCAAAGGAGATGGTCGGAAGTCCTCGAGGACATCAGGCCAGAAATCATATATCATCTAGGGAAGGCCAACGTGGTAGCAGATGCGCTCAGCAAGAAGAGAAGTATAGCTACACTCATACCGACCCGGAAGGAGCTAGATGATGAGATCCGACAAGCAGGCATTGAAGTAGTTACTCAACACTTAAGTGCAGTATTGGCACAGTTGGTAATACAGCCATGCTTGAATGAGCAAGTGAAGAAGGCTCGGACTGAAGACCCAGAGATCAAAGCCATGAAGAAGCAAGTAAACAAAGGAGAACTGCCTGAATTCAATATAAGAGAAGGTTCACTATGATTTGGGAGAGAAGACATCATGAAAGAAGCTCACTCCACATTGCTTGCAATTCACCTCGGGAGCACCAAGATGTATCGAGATATAAAATAGTACTATTGGTGGTCTGGGATGAAGCGAGACATAGCAGAATTCGTGGCCAAATGTCTAACGTGCCAACAGGTCAAAGCCGAGAATCAGAATCCGGGAGGATTTCCACAGCCTCTACCCATTCCATAGTAGAAATGAGAGAACATCAGTATGGACTTTATTACTGGATTACCTAGGAGCCCTAAAGGAGACTCGATATGGGTGATTGTGGACCGACTAACAAAATCAGCGCATTTTCTTCCAGTGAAGACAACCTGGTCAGTTGAAAAGCTGGCCGAAATCTACATCGAAAACATAGTAAAGCTACATAGAGTGCCAGTGTCGATAGTATCTGACAGAGATGCAAGATTTATATCTCGATTTTGGCAGAGTCTACAATCAGCATTAGGGGACCAGAACAGACTTTAGCACAGCCTTTCATCCATAGACTGATGGATAAACAGAGAGAGCCAGTCGGATTCTTAAAGACATGTTGAGGGCGTGTATTATGGACTTCGGAGGTAATTGGGAGAATTACCTAGCCTTGGTAGAGTTTGCTTATAATAACAGCTAGTAGGCAGCATTGGTATGGCTCCATATGAAGTATTGTATGGCAGAAGATGCAGAACACACGTGTGCTGGTACGAGTTAGGAGAGCGGCAGATGGTTGGACCAGAGATCATACAACTAACCTCGGAGAAGATCGAGCTTATCCACAAGAGACTGTAAGGAGCACAAAGGATGCAGAAGAGCTATGCTGACAACCACCGAAGAGAGCTAGAATTTGAGGAAGGTGATTCCGTGTTTCTCAAGGTGTCGCCGACTAAAGGATTTATCAGGTTCGGAAAGGGTGGAAAGCTAGCTCTGAGATACATTGGACCATACAAGATTCTGAAGAGAATTGGTAGGATGGCATATAAGTTGGAGCTACCGGCCGAGCTATCCCAAGTGCATGACGTGTTCCACGTCTCTATGCTACGGAAATATGTGTCAGATCCGAGCCATTGATTACCAGAAGTTCCGGGAGATCTACAGGTTAATCTCTCTTACAAGGAGCAACCGGTTAAGATACTTGATCGTTAGGACAAGGTGCTGAGAAACAAGGTCATCCCAAGGTCAAGATCCTCTGGAGGAATCAATTCATGGAAGAAGCCACCTGGAAACCGGAGAGCCGCATGAAGACTTCATATCCGGATTTGTTTTAGAGTTGTTTTTCTCTTCTTTTCTCCCACGAGTGTCGTTCTGGGAACAGAACGATTCTAAGGAGGGAGTAATGTAATACCCCGGATAAAATAATACTTATATATATATATATATATATATATATATATATATATATATATATATATAGAGAGAGAGAGAGAGAGAGAGAGAGAGAGAGAGAGAGTCATGCTATTATGAGATGGTGAGATGGAGTGTTTTTTTGTGAGATGGGCAATTTGAATCATCCAAATCTTGATCACACCGTTAACATCATTCTACATGTCATCTAGATGGTGTGTACAAAATTGTAAGCCATTTGGAGACCTCTAGCCTTTGCATCAAAGCGTTCAACACATCATGAAGATGATGCGAAATACATATATATGCATTTATTTGAACGCTTTGATACATAGGCTAGAGGTCTCCAAATCACTTGAAATTTTGTACACACTATCTACATGATATGTAGAATGATGTGAACGGTGTGATCGAGATTTGGATGATTCAAATCGCTCATCTCACAAAATACATTTTCATCTCACCATCTCATATTAGCATTTTCCTATATATATATATATATATATATATAGTATTATTAATTATTTTGCTTGATTTAAATGAATATATGAATATGAATGGCTATGTTCATGATTGTGCATATGAATGAGAGAATTCATACTAGTACATACTCTGGTATATATGTATGATACATAAGCAAATATTTATTTGTATGATACTACATTAAAATATATTTTTTTGCCATGCACTCAAATCTAACCATTCATCACACCTCATCTCAATCAATGGCTAGCAATGAGCCATGGGAAAAATATCTCCCCAAAAACCATGGGCCAAGGGCATGGTTTGTATGCAAACCAATTTGCCACATGGCTCAACCTCCTCCCCCCTTGTCCCCACATGCCGGCCACACCCCCTAGCACCCCCCATCTGTCCCTCTCCGCATTTAAGCTCTCTCCCTCACTCTCATTTCAGAAAATTCTGGAAAAAAAATATATCCCCTAGAGCAAGTGAAAGGTAGAGAGTGAGAGAAAGAAGAAGAGAAAGTGATCAAGTAGGAGTTCTTGGAGAAAGGAAAAAAGAGGAAGGCTAAGCTATCCATTCTAAGCTTCAATTGAAGGGTGGGGAGTTCTCTAAACTCTAAATCTTATGTCTTGTTTTGATTCTTGAATGAAATTAGTAGTAGTATTATTGGGTTTTATTGGTAGAGATAGATGGTTCAAAATCTGAACTTGAAAACAGAAAACACATTTGCATGCTTGTATTCCCGAATTTCCAGACAATAATGTAGATAGAATCCAACCTTGAAATATTTACAGCATGAACTTATATATGTTTGGAGACTGCATGAATTATGTCAAAAAAAATTTGCCTTATTAGGTATTTTAATAAAATCACTTTTGTCGACTAGTTCGTAAGGCAGAGACTGGTTCCGTCTTTTACCAAACCTGAAATTGAAAGAATGTTTAGAATTTATTGATGCATGATCTATCTCTGGAATTTTTTTACCGTAGTATCCTGAGTGAATCTAGATCCTACATAAAAAGATTGAAATTATTTTGATGACTTTTGATAGACATTCAAAATTGTTTAAGAGTATTCATGACAGAGACTGGTAAACAGAGGAACTTTTGCAAAGGATTGAAATGAGTAGAACTCATTGAATACTTGGAATCAAGATGAGATCTTTTGTGTATGATGTGCATGATGATGTCTAGTTTTTGAAAATACAAGTTTGGTAATCATTGGTTATGTATGTGATTTATTGTGAAATTTTAAGTAAGTACTGTGCAGAACTTAGTCAGAATTGACACACTGATGAGATTGCAACTCTATGGCTCTGTATGAGCAAAATTTCAGGACGTGTATAATTAGGAAGTTATACTAGACATTCTAAGCTTTCCAACAAGCCTTGTATCAAGAAATTCCTGCAACTATAGTAATAGTTATGATTTTTTACAAGATGGAACAGAGACCAGTTTTCAGGCCATTGGCTCTGTTTGTTTAAGCACTTCATATATGGTTATGAACACCTGAGAAAGATGATTGTTTTACAGTATTCAAATGAAATAATTTGGAAATATGACCAACTAGGAAGTTATAGAAAACATATCTAGCTTTCCATATAATCTAGATTTGTGTCATTCCGATGAGCGAGTAGGTTTTTATGCTATCGGGAAGGTGCAGCCAGTGTACAGGGAGTACACAGGCTATTCATTGTAAGGCTTTTTAGAGCGACTAGATGGATGAATTTGATGCAATGGCCAACTAGAGAGTTGTAGCCTAGATTCTTAGTTTTCCAGAATGGGCTAGAAAACTCAAATCCAAGTTATATTGAGAGAGTTATGACCCTTCTAATTTCTAGACAGAATCAACTTAAGTATTGAAATTCTAATTTTTGACTAAGTATTTGGGAGTACAATTTTTCTCCTTGTGATTAAGGGTTAATGGTCTTACTAATTGGGGATAATTGGTGATATTACTTGTCTTAATGTTGTTTAAACTCCTATTGAGGACGACTGTGACTTTAGTTAGTTATTGGGATAGAGTGATACCCTACGATTATCGACCCTAAGGAAATTGGAAACTTCCACCTAGGCATTGGACGTCCAATTGGTGCCGTTGAATTCATGCCAATGGAGGGTGAACGCGGACCGTGGAGATGGACAAAATCCAAGATAGGAGAAGTGGCGAGCAGGGGAATGTGTCGTCAGGCCACGGGTCAATAAGCTGAATTTGAGGGTTGGAGTAACCTATATCACCTTAATAATTAAAGTGAGTTTTGGATAAGAGTATTGTGTTTGATACCTGTAATTTGCATTAGTACTAGCAGACCACAATCGGGTGTTGTACTTTTCTGGTCGTATGGATATGGATTGTGTTCTCAGGTACTGAGATCACGAATCGCGTATCTCGATCTATTAATTCCTGAAGAGCCGGTGTAAAGAACGGGAGAGAGACTCCTGTCGGATAGGGAGATTAGACCTGTAACACCCCGCAAAATTGGAAATGACAATTTTGCCCTCGTGTGTTACGCACGTGTATTTTGTAACGTGTTTTCACCACGTGTTTTGATTACCGACTATTTATGCATTTTTCCACATTGATTTTTACCTTATTTGAGTCAACTAAAATATTATATTTTAATCTTGGTATTTTACATGCTTTTTATGTGTTTTCGAAACACGTATCAATTACATATTTTTCCATCATTAAGTGTGATATTTCTATGTGCATTGATTATTTATTTTACGTATTCGAAATCTTTTTATAAAATGAAAATTTAGTTTTTCCCTATTTTGATTAAAATGCATTTTTTGATTTTTTGCACGTATGATGCACGTGCAAATTTTTATTTTTCATTTTTGTTACTCTCATTATCTATTTTTAGCATGCATTAGTTTAAATTAGCCTTCTTTTGATCCATGGACCTATAGTATAAAATCTAGCCCATTAGGAGGGGAGTCCACTAGATAATTAAATGAATTAATTATTAACAAGCCCATGTAGCAAGCCCACCTTTAAAATCACATTTTTAGTTAACCATGCACTAATACATGGCAAGTTACACATGTTAGTATACATTTAGAGTTATAGAAATGTGTTCATATTTGTTTGTGCATGTGTGCATGCACACACAAATGTATTTGGACCATTTTTTGGGCAAGATGAGAGAGTTAAGGCTTGTAGGAGTGGGGAGATGAGAGGTTGGGAGTTTTGGGAGTTAGGGAAATTGGAGAGGTTGAAGGATGAGTTGAGAAAATGAAGAGATGGAGATTAAATTTGAATAATTTATTAGGTTGTGTAATTTTGCAAATGAGACCCTAACCTAGACCTATAAATAAGCACCCATTTCTTCTCATTCCAGACACCAAAAGAAAACAAATAAGAGTAAGAGAAAGGAAAGAAAGAAAGAAAAAAAAAGAGAGAGAGAGAGAGAGAGAAAGAAAAAGAAAGAGAGTGAGAGTCCTTTTGCTTTGGAGAAGAAGCTTGCTAGGAGAAGGAAGCCATTGCTAGGAGTTGTCTTGGAGCTAGAAGTAGTGTTCCATTCTTTCCTTTCAATTTTGTTCAAGCTTCTTATAAGGTGGGTGTTCTCATGCTTTTTAACATAGAATTTGCATGCTAAACTAGTTAAAGAGTAATATAAATTGAATGAGTTATTGTGAATAAGAATCCATGCTAGCATCTCATGTAATGATTTTATTGATACCATGCTAATAGAGTATAAAAATTAAATGTGATATGTGTAGATAAAATGCTAGTATAACATGCAATGACTTTGTTGAAATGTAGTAATTTACTATTTACCATGCTAATTGAAAGTAAAGAAATAATCACATAGACCAAGGTAGAAAAATTCCAAATTTCTTGTTTGACAAATGCATGATGAGTATGAATGATTGTTGAAGAATATTTAATTGTGACATGTTTAGAAATATAATGCTTGAAAGGAGAAAGAGGAAAAAGATAAATTTTATTATTTTGGCTTGTCGACATATGAAAAGGATGATAGTTTTCGCATAAAGAAACATTTGTGATGTCCAAGGTTGATTTAGAGATACAATTAGTCTTTTTTTACAACAAGAATTTTATTTTTATGATGGTGGCTTTTAAACTAAACATGATTTCTACAATTTCGAGTTTCGTTGAGAAATACAAATTTTTACAAAGAAAGGAGAAACTAATAGAAAATGAAGACATATCCAAATAATAAGTTGAACTTGTCTCTTTTTGTATTTGACTCATTTCAGTCCCACAAGAAAAATTTATCTACTACTCCTAAAAGATTAGATCGTTAGATAAATGAATTTTCGAAAAAAGAACTAGATTCAGAATAGTGTAAACAAAAGAGCACCAATGAAATTTCTAAACAGAAAATATACTTGGTCTTTCTGGTTAGCCAGTGCAATATAGAGCTTAGTTGACAGAGTTTCTAGGTTCAAAACTTGATAGTTGTA
The DNA here is from genome assembly GCA_017893485.1 of Hemerocallis citrina. NCBI lineage: Eukaryota > Viridiplantae > Streptophyta > Magnoliopsida > Asparagales > Asphodelaceae > Hemerocallis > Hemerocallis citrina. Next base: position 37,694,557 of record CM030365.1, read on the forward strand.
TTTATATATTTTTTTTTATAAATTCCGAAACTGAAAGAGTGTACATAAACATTTCGAAATGGAATTAGACACAAAGTCCACTTAGACTTTATGGTCAGAGAGGGGGAGGCTTTCGTTTTGTGCTAGTTTCGGTCTAGGTTCATGGGTTCGAAACCCAGTGTGGGTTCTTGTTTTTTTAAAATGCTTGAGTTAAAATAATGAGTTTTTTTTTAAAAATTAAAATTTGGGAAAAATCCTATTATTCCTATAAATGATTTAGAACTTACTAAAATTAGTGTCAAGATTTTTCATGTATAATTGAGACTTTAAAAAGGAAAGTTTGAAATAGAAAGTAAGTAAAGATTTATGTTTTATTATTAAGAAGAATATGACCCTATTTTTAGAAGAATAAAGGAAATATGCTATGAAATTTTAATGCCTCTTGAATAGATTGCATTTGATTCTTAGAGTTATTCCATGAGTTTTAAATTACAAATGAGATTTATTGGTAGAATGGGAATAAATTATTCATGTGAATGAATTTCTCTTGATGTGATTATTCACTTATGCAAATTAAGAGTATTTGGTATATGTTGAAATATGAATTTGTTATTTGTGCTTAAGTTATTAAAGAGATTGATGATGGATGAAAATTCGTTCATGAAAAAGATTTATTGTGATTTAACAATTCATGAGTAGTATTAAATGAGACAATGATCATTTGTGAAGATAAGAGTAATCTAAGTTAAGACATGCTTATTAAAGGGTATGTGTACCCATGCTTCTTGTACATGAAAGTTTATGATTAAGAATTAGTAAGACCTCGGTTACCAATAATTTTTGAAAGAAAGATTTTGAGACTTGATTTCGAGATAATGCCATCGGGCAATCTCGTACTTTTGTGAACAAATTCGGTAGGAGATAAAACTGATTCTAGGGTGATAACACATTCATGTCTTGAACTAAAAGAATTAGATACTTAAGTGAAGATGTAGTCAACCTGGGCAAACGTAAGTGGGTTGAATCTATATAGTCAGACGATGGATTGACTGCGTCGGCAGCGATTCATCGACCGGTGGGTTGACTGCGTCAGCTGCGATTCACCGGTAGGTTGACTACCTCGACAGCGATTCTCCGAGGTTATAAAGCCAGTTGGTGGACTGAGGTTGCTCCGTGGGAGACAGGCTTTTTATTTAAATCTGGGACTATGAGGACGGGTCAGTGCTGGACTCCGGGATCTTGAGTAGTCGAGCGGATAGTTTTGTTTGCCGTCTCCAATGTATATACTTATACCGGGCTAGAGGGTCACTTGTGGGATGATTCGCACGATGTGGGATCTGTTATAACAGTCAGCGGTGGACTCCGGGGCTGGGATTCAAATTCGTGGAATGATCTGAACCTTGTTTTATTATCGGGTAGTTATCATGGCGAGGGATCGAACCCTTTATTGTGGAGTATGTAGGTGCTTGCCCTCGGACCTATATAGTATGGGATACATAGAATCCGAACAAGTGTGTATTAGTGTCATCCTAGTATAAATTGTGTGCATTAGGCATTAAGGCATGACATACACTTATATGTTTTAGAGTAGTAACGTTTGTACACTTTATATTTCATTCAAGATTGTTTGTGTTTTGTTAAGGTATGGAGATCGTTATACTATTTCCGGCATAGAGAGGATAGCCGTGTATAACATTTCGTCAGTTGTAAGCGGCTGATGTACCCACAGTCTTACATGTAGGTAATGGATGTTCATGAAGCTATAAAGTGGATATGCTGATGTCGTTTTATTTTAAAGATGTTGTAAATGTTTCATTGTAAATTATTTTGTCTTCCGCTGTGTAACATTTGTAACAAACTCTAATGTATTATTGAGAAAAGTTTTAAATTCCTTGTAAAATTGTACGAAGTGAAGTAAAGATCCTGTGGAATCTCGAATTCGGTCTTATTTGGAATTCGGGGCGTTACAAGACCCTCGAGGCCGTCATGTTCTTATGTGCATGGACACGAAAGGACCATGGGGCTGCTGTCTCGTGGATTTTGACGTCATGGGTGCATGGGTTTGTACCTGTAAGTTCGTTTGGCTTTTTTAGTGAGGTCTGGGCACTATGTGGCAAACACGATCGCCACTAGAATGACTGCAGTAACGGGCGGTCCGAATAAATGTAACCTCCTCAGACATGGTAAATCTATTAGGAATGGGACAAGTACAAGAGTAAGATGCATGGCTAGGGTTCGAAACCCTAAGATTGGAGGCATACGGCTAGATTTGAGGCGTATGTAGTATGGGATGCATGTGTTTCCCAAAGTCTTGCTTGCATTAGAATAAGGCTTGTGACTGATGCATTTAATTTTTTTGGTCATGACATACAACAACACTATAACCCGAATCCATAATCCCTTGTTTCACACCACTTTTTCTATTTTGCATAAATTATGATTGTGGTTGCCAGTTTGGAGATCGCTGATATTATCACCGTTAAGTCAGTATATGTACTGACGTTCCCCACCTTGTTGGTATCGAGAGCCAATCCACAGGTATAGCAGAGCTCGAGTTAGTCAAAGCATCCAAGTGACAATATTCAAGTGTTATTGGTAATTTGTAAATCTTGTAAAATTCTATTGGACATTGTAACGCTTGTAATTGTAACTATTAGATGGAATAAAAGTTTTAATTTTCCTGTATTAATCTGTGATTGTGACTATTTGAAGTTCGATTCCTGGATTGTGTCTTAAATTTCCGGTATACGGATTTGGGGCGCTACATCGACCGGTGGGTTGACTGCGTCGGCAGCGATTCATCGACCGGTGGGTTGACTACGTGGCAGCGATTCACCGGTAGGTTGACTACGTCGACAGCAATTCTCCGAGGCTATAAGCCCAGTTGGTGGACTGATGTTGCTCCGTGGGAGACATGCTTTTTATTTAAATCCGGGACTATGAGGATGGGTCAGCGGTGGACTTCAGGATCTTGAGTAGTCGAGCGGATAGTTTTGTTTGTCGTCTCCAATGTATATACATATACCGGGCTAGATGGTCACTTGCGGAATGATTCACACGATGTGCGATCTGTTATAACAGTCAGCGGTGGACTCCAGGGCTGGGATTCAAATTCGTGGAACTGAACCTTGTTTTATTACCTGGTAGTTATTATGGCCAGGGATCGAACCCTTTATTATGGAGTACGTAGGCGCTTGCCCTCGGACCTATGTAGTATGGGATGCATAGAATCCGAACAAGTGTGCATTAGTGTTATCCTAGTATAAATTGTGTGCATTAGGCATTAAGGCATGACATACACTTATATGTTTTAGAGTAGTCACGTTTCTACACTTTATATTTCATTCAAGATTGTTTGTGTTTTGTTAAAGTATGGAGATCGTTATACTGTTTCCGGCATAGAGAGGATACCCGTGTATAACATTTCTTCGGTTGTAAGCGACTGACATGCCCACAGTCTTACATGCAGGCAATAGATGTTCATGAAGCTATAAAGTGGATATGCTGATGCTGTTTTATTTTAAAGATGTTGTAAATGTTTCATTGTAAATTATTTTGTCTTCCGGTATGTAACATTTGTAACAAACTCTGATGTATTATTGAGAAAAGTTTTAAATTCTTTGTAAAATTGTACGAAGTGAAGTAAAGATCTTATGGAATCTCGAATTCTATCTTATTTGGAATTCGGGGCGTTACACGACCCTCGAGGCCGTCATGTTCTTATGTGCGTGGACACGAAGGGACCATGGGGCTGCTGTCTCGTGGATTTTGACGTTATGGGTGCATGGGTTTGTACCTGTAAGTTCGTCGCGGCTTTTTGAGTGAGGTCCGGGCACCAGGCACTATGTGGCAAACGCGATCACCACTAGAGTGACTGCAGTAATGGGCGGACCAAATAAATGCAACCTCCTCAGACACGGTAAATCTATTAGGAACAGGACAAGTATAAGAGTAGGATGCATGGCGAGGGTTCGAAATCCTAAGATTGGAGACATACGGCTAGATTTGAGGCGTATGTTGTATGGGATGCATGTGTTTCCCAAAGTCTTGCTTGCATTAGAATAAGGCTTATGACTGATGCATTTAATTTTTTTTATCATGACATACAACAACACTATAACCCGAATCCATAATCCCTTGTTTCACACCACTTTTTCTCTTTTGCATAAATTATGATTGTGGTTGCCAGTCTGGAGATCGCTGATATTATCAGCGTTAAGTCAGTATATGTACTGACGTTCCCCACCTTGTTGGTATCGGGAGCCAATCCACAGGTATAGCAGAGCTCGAGTTAGTCAAAGCATCCAAGTGACAATATTCAAGTGTTATTGGTAATTTGTAAATCTTGTAAAATTCTATTGGACATTGTAACGCTTGTAATTGTAACTATTAAATGGAATAAAAGTTTTAATTTTCCTGTATTAATCTGTGATTGGGACTATTTGAAGTTCGATTCCTGGATTGTGTCTCAAATTTCTGGTATACGGATTTGGTGCGCTACACGAGTTGCTCACGCAACTCGCTAACCCTCACAGCATGTATGGAGTCCAACTCATGACTCAAGCTGCTTCCACCTTGGAGTTCGGCTTGTCACTCGAGCTGCTCCCGCAACTCACTAACACTCAAAAAGCAGGTTCGGAGTCCAACTCGTGACTCAAGATACTCTCACCTTGGAATTTGGCTTGTCACTCACTGTTCTAGCAACTCGCTACCCTCAAACAGCATGTTCGGAGTCCAACTCGTTACTCAAGCTGCTCCCACCTTGGAGTTTGACTTGTCACTGGAGATGCTCCCGCAACTCGCAAACCCCTCAAACAGCAGGTTCGGAGTCCAACTCGTGACTCAAGCTGCTCCCACCTTGGAGTTCGGCTTGTCACTCGAGCTACTCCTACAACTTGCTAACTATTAAACAATGGGTTCGGAGTCCAACTCGTGACTTAAGCTGCTCCCACCTTGGAGTTCGCTTGTCACTCGCGCTGCTCTTGCAACTCGCTAACCCTCAAATTGTAATACCCCGATTTTTCTTAAATACTTAAAGATTATTTATTTTCATATGGTGTGCTTGTGTAGCTTGTTGTCTATTATTTTTCTCCACATGATGAATATAAAGTATTATTTTCGATAAAGTATTCTTCTTAAAGCCCAAATGTCGATTTGTCTATTTTCTCTTTTAAAATATTTAGTTTGGCCCAAATGAACTTAAGCCCATAAACTTAACCTTTTATTTATTTAAATTCCTACAACTTGTATGTGTAGCATCCTTTTCTTCTTTTTCCGGGTATTGATGTGCATTTTATGGAGTGGGGTTTGTGTGTACACGTGCACTCCATGTACACGTGCACAAGACACAAGCTTGGCCGGATTGTGGAAGTGATGGACTTGAGTCATGGGTAGTTACTCTTGAGGTGTGGGTAGTTTCTCAACTCCCGATTGGATCTCAGCCCTTGATTCTCCAACTCCCCAATGTATCTTAACCCTCCATTCTATCTATCTCCTAGTATAAATACCCCTCCTATTTCCCTATCCCTTTTACACTAAAATTTTCTAAGATTATCATTGTAAGTGAGTGTATTTGTGAGTTTGTGTGGGAGCTTTTCTGTGGAGGCAAGCAGCATTGCTGAGAAGCTCGGTGTGGAGCAAAGGAGCAAGAAGGCGTTCTCTACTTTGAAGAGTCTTGCGGGATTTCGTTTATTTCTCCATATAAGGTGGGTGTTTCTCAGGACTTCTAATGTAGGAATGATACTATAATTACTATGATTGATACCATGTTACAAAAGTTAATTGAATGTAGTTGAAATTGCTTGAACATGCTATTAGTATTGAGAACGAGACTGTCGGTACAGTCGACTGCCATGTGAGACAGCCGACTGGTACGAGACACTACTTTTCATAATGTGCTGATAAAAATGTGTGCAAATATACATGATGGTGTGATTATTATATGTATATTTTTCCCTGTGACACATATGATGGAGGGAAGGTAAACAAATGAAAAGAACTAATGGTGATTAATAACTTAAATTGTCAGAGCAGTCGACTGGTGTTGTGTTAAGTCGACTGGTGCTTCATTCTGAATATGACTGTTTGAAAGTTCCATGAATAAAGATATTTTATTTATGTAGACCCAGTATGATGACTTGAGATTTATATCTTCATTGTCGTAAGAAAGTATGGACTATGTGAATGCATGTTTAGAGTATTCTTCTCTAAAGAAAGAGCATTTTAGTAACTGAACATTCATGTTGTAATGCTACTGGACAATAAGAGACCCTGTTTATGAAACATGAATTTATGTATATTGTAAATTGACATCATAATGCAAGTACATGTAAGAACTGTAAATAATCTCCTTAATGGAAAATGGATCTGTCCAGTCGACCGAATGCGTGTAGCAAGTCGACTGATCTGGACTTAGAATTGTGTTGTTTGAAATCTCCAAGACAGACGATTGATCTATGAACAGTCGACTGTCATATGGACAAATATTGTGAACATGGAAAGTTGCGGGACAGGCGACTGGTTGAGTACAACAGTCGACTATCCCGAGCATTTTGAGGAACCTGTATGTGACTGTATAAGTCGACTGGTGTTCTTCCAAGTCGACTGTACAGAGTGGACTTTGTTATATTTGAATTCATGTTATTTGCTGTTGGTAATTGTGAACCTTATGATTTAAGTCGATGGACTCTGTTTATGGCTGTATGAATTATGTGAAATGAATCATAGATGAGAATTGAGAATTAAACGAATAATTATGAAAGGCTAAATCATGATGAGAAAGTCTGTGAGACTCTAAAATGAATGATGAGCTGATGATGCTCAATTGGATATTGTGAAATTGAAATTGAACGAAGGAGTAGCTAAGTCTCCCCGGCAGTGAAATGAAATGATATCGAGAAATAGACCAAGGTTGGTCATGTGAAATGAAATGATAAGTCCGGTTGATGGAGAGGCTAACTCTAGAGCTTGATTTTTATTCATGATTCTAATGTAACTTTAATACATAGTGCGGAGGTGATAAAGGTGAGAGAAAAACATGAGTATGAGAGCTAGGGTACGGTGCGGGTGTGTGAGCCGCAGAATGCATGCTTGATGAGTCAAGACATGGCGCGGGCACAACTCAGTAATGATCGCACTTTAGTCACGCTCATGGGATGCTTTGGTGACTGCAAGAGGATTGTGTTCAGGGAGGAGGCTGAATTGTCGCAGAATGCATGCTTGACGAGTCAAGACATGGCGCGAAATTCTACTCCAGGGGCCAGGATACATGCTTGTACTCATAGAATCATCTAGGATACTCATTGAATTTACAGAAGTAGAGTAAGTCATGGCGGGGGATTGAACCCTACAAAAAGTGAAGAACGATTAAGAGGCTTGCCCTCGAACCTATGTAGTATGGGATGCATAGAATTCGAACAAGTGCGCATTAGTGTCATGTTAATTAAATAAATTGCATTGAGGATTAAGTGCACAATCACGACACGACATCTTTAAAAGTTCCCTTTTATTTTTATTATGAACAAGATTGTGATTTGTAAGAAATGAGATTCATTATACTGTTTCTAGCATAGAGAGGATGGCCATGTATAATTATCGTCGGTTGAATAAACTGACGTACCCACAGTTTTGTATGCAGGATAAATTACATGTAAAGAGGAATGGATGCATAAAGATCTCATTATGTTGTTGTTCATTTATGTAAATGTTGTATATTTTTTTGCTTCCGCTGTGTAAATTTAAATGTAAGATGTGGTAACTCTGATGTAAAAAGAAAAGTTTGAAATTTCCTTGTAAAATTGTACTCGAGAAAAGTGAAAAGATCCTGAAGAACATCTCGAATTCAGTAATTTGGAATTCGGGGCGTTACACAAATACCAGGTTCGGAGTCCCACTCATGACTCAAGCTGCTCCCACCTTGGATTTCGGCTTGTCACTCGAGTTGCTCCCCCAACTCACTAACCCTAAAATAGCAGGTTCGGAATCTAACTCATGACTTAAGCTGCTCCCACCTTGAAGTTCATTTTTTCACTCGAGCTGCCCCCAACTCAAACAGTAGGTTCAAAGTCCAACTCGTGACTCAAGCTGCTCCCACCTTGGAGTTTGGCTTGTCACTTGATGCTCCTGCAACTCGCTAACCCTAAAGTGGCAGGTTCAAAGTCCAACTCGTGATTCAAACTACTCCCACTTTGGAATTTGACCTGTCACTCGAGCTTCTCCCACAAACTCCTGCGCTCGCCCCTCGGCATGGTGCTTCAAAGTCGAGGCCTTCGCGGAATTCTCCAAAAACAAGGCCCATACCTTGGCCCTAGTGCCTCGAAATGGCACTCCGACTACGAGGCCAATGTGGATTTTCTCCGCAACATGGCCCATGCCTCGAGCCTAGCGCCCTTCGGCATGGCGCTCAGACCCCAATCTACTCGCGAGATTTCTCAGGAACAAGGCCCTTGCTTCGTGCCCCGATCCTCGACAAAGCACTCCGACCCTGAGCCACCAGCAAATTTCTCCGTGACAAGGCTCGCACCTCGTACCTCCAGCATCAGCATGGTAGTCCAAGCTACTCGCGAAAGACTACTCAAATTTTGCAAGCAGTCCGCCTTGGATTTAACCCCTTGGCATGACATCTGACGTCGAGATCCTACACCAAAATCCAAGGTGCCCACATTGGATTTAGCCCCTCGATGTGACATCCGACTTCGATATCTTGCACCAAAATTCAAGAAGCCCGACTCGAATTTAGCCACTCAGCCTGGCATCTGAGGCTGAGACCTTTCACCAAAATCCTTGAAGGATCCCTCCTCAGACCTAGTCACTCGGCATGACATCTGACGCCGAGATCCAGCACCAAAATTCAAGGAGCCCGCCTCGTACCTAGTCACTCTGCATGGCACCCGACACCGGGTTCATGAACCAAAATCCAAGAAGCCAGCCTCGGATTTAGCCCCTCGGCCTAACATCCAACACCAAGACCTTTCACTAAAATCCTTGAAGGATCTCTCTTCGGACCTAGTCACTTGGCATGGCATCTGACGCCGATATCCTGCACCAAAATCCAAGGATCCTACCTTGGATTGCGCCCCTCGATGTGGCATCCGACGCCGAGATCCTGCACCAAAATCCAAGAGGCCCCCCTCAGATTTAGCTCCTTGCCGTAGCATCCAATGCTAAGACCCTTCACCATAATCCTTGAAGAATCTCTCTTCGGACCGAGGCACTCGACATGGCATCCGATGACGATATCTTGCATCAAATTCCAAGGAGCCCGCCTCAGATTTAGCCCATCGGCGTGGCATCCGACATCGAGACCTTACACCAAAATCCTTGAAGGATCTCTCCTCGGACCTAGTCCCTCGGCATGGCATCTGACGCTGAGATCCTGCACCAAAATCCAAGTAGCTCACCTCGAATTTAGCCCCTCTGCATTGCTTCAGACGCCAAGGCCGTGCATCAAAATCCGTGAAGGACCTCTCCTTTGGGCTTATCGATTAAGCCACTTGCAAAAGAGGCACAATAAGTGCCTAGGTTCGGCCGAACTGGACCCCCTATTCTCGACATATTGTTCAAGCCCCTCCAAAAGACAAAAAAAAAGAAGGGGCGCTCGCTCGGACGTGGGTTCAGACCCTCGTACAAACCTTGGTTTTCTCTGTGGTCTTGGGATACGGACCTCCTACTGCCTCAGCCCCCCTACAACCTCGGACTCTACTGGGTCGGCTCCCTCTCAGGCATCATCCGAACCACGCCAGCTTTGCCCCTCGAACTGATATTCTGACTCCGTTATTGAAATGGATAGTTGGCCATCAGATCCCTTCGGGCCTCGCTCGGTTCATATATCCTCGTCCGAGGCACTCATCAAATAGGACAAGTGGCTTAGTAGCGAAGTCATTTGAATGCTAAGGAGAGGTCTTGGGTTGAAATCCGAGCCCCAACATTTAAATATTTAAATTTTTTAATCTATCTGAGCTCCTTGAAAAGTGTGATGACCTGATCCAAGCAAATCTGAGCCGCACTCGACCGATCCGAACTCCGCCGGCTTCATCTTCAGTGCTTGAAATGGTTTCCAACTCCGCACACATGAAGTGCAACTCTGATTCCTTTCGGACTCGCTCGGTTTATATCTTATCGTCTGAGGCTCTCATCAAACCAGTCAAATAGCACAATGGCAAAGCCTTTCGGATACCAAGGGAAAGGTCATGGGTTCGAATCCGATCCCCAACAATTTAAATTTAATTTTTTCAAGTCATATAATCTCATCAAAAAGCATGCTGACTCGATTCGAGCAGATCCGAGCCACACTTGACCATTTTGACCCTCACCGGGTTCGGCCTCAGCGTTTGGCATGGCATCCGAGGCCGAGACAGCTGCATGGTGTGATTAATTTTTATATAATTTTTATTAGTCTTTTATGCATTAAAAGTTGCAAGTTCTCATTTATTTTTTTAAAATTTATCTTATTTTGACTTATTTTTATTTATTTGTTTGATTTTGTAGGAATAAGATTGATAAATACAAAATGTGGGCTTTTTGGTGAAATCAATGAAGAAAATAAGGATAAAAATTTCAAAAATTCAAATTGATTCTATGTGAAGATATCTTAAAATTTTGAGCACTCAATTGTGCATTTTTTCAAATTGGCCCATGGAAGAACCAATAGAATATATTATGGTCAACTAGGGGGTGGAATGAAACTGTGTAATAAAAAAAATGAAAAAAAAAATAAAAGAAAGAAAGAGTACAGATGGAATTGGTTTTGAATTAGAGTTAGTTGGTTAATTAATTATAAGATTAATCTTAACATTGATATTTTAATTTATTTATTTATTTATCTAATCCTAAAACCTACTGTTCCTCTATAAAAGAAGGTGGCGGCTTTGATTCTGAGGGGGGAGAAAACCAGAGAAAAACAAAAAAAAAAGAGAAAGAAAAGAAGTGGGGGCTCTGGAAGTGCAGGACGAAAGATAAAGAATGTGGCACGGATTTCGAGGCCGGGGAAGAAGAAAAAGAAAAAGAAAAAGAAAGTGGCAACTTCAAAATTTCGGCTTCCAACAACAACTAGTTCTTTCTTCTCTCTTCTATTTTTTATTTTTTATTATGCAGTTCAAAAACATGTTTGTTAGTTGCAAAATTATCATGAATTATTTTTTTTTAGGGCTTCAATGTAGCCTCGTTTTGGGAACACAATACTAGTTTCATGTTATTTTATTCATCTATTTTTCCATGGTTGTGTGTTTAATTTTTGTTCTTAATGTTTATAATTGTTTGGCCAACTATTGTATGATTTATTGAATCATTGGAGAGACCGAGAGGTAATTTGTTATTTAGAATTATAGAATTCAACACCATTGATTGAGCGAAATTAGAGTTGATTTACCGCGATTAATGTGACTATAAAGAAATCCATAGAACTTAATGAGTCTTCAATTAATTAAATTTGCATAGAGATTTGACAAACTGTTAATTGGAGATATGTTTGGTGTTTTTCGAGAGAAACAATTGAATAAATAGGGGATTTTGGTCTACAGCTTGGAAAAATACAATTTCTGGTTACATAGAATTATGAATTGTGTGGGATTAACTAGGTGAAATCAAAAGCCCTAGAACTAGTTTTGCTATTAACAAACCACAAATTTTCATATTTCGTTCTTTTTTAATTAGTTCAGTTCTTTAATTTAGTTTAATTTAGTTTAGTTTTTATTTTTATGATATTTTTGATTTTTCAAATAGTAGTTAATCTAGTAAATTTTGGTACTCAATAAAATAATTTGTCCTTGTGGGTTCGACATTCTTTCATTTAAACTATACTATTTGTTGTGATTTTGTACACTTGCAAATTATCTCATCACTGCAAGTGAAGGCAACTCAGATTCCTTGGGACCTCGTTTGGTTCATATATTGTCGTCCGAGGTACTCATCAAGCCAGTCAATTGGCTTAGTGGCGAGGTGCTTTAGATGCTAAGAGGAAGATATTGGGTTCGAATCTGAGCCCCAACATTACGTATTAAATTTTTCTACGCTGTTAGATCCCCTCGAGATTCATGCCTTTATTTAATTTTTTTAATTACAATTCTGAAAATAATTATAAATTCGAGAAAATTAATTTTGGAAAATTATTTAAAATTTTGAAATATTATTTTGAAGGCCTAAAAGATAGTTACTGCCATAAGAGGCTACTAGCAAGATTCCAAGCATCCCCAGAAACTGTCTATGCCCTTCTAATTGCTTAGAGAATAGCGAAATACTCCTCGAAGGCTGTTATATCCAACCTCCAAGAATGGGGGGATATTCGTGCCTTTATTTGATTTTTTGATTAAAATTCTGAAAATAATTATAAATTAGGGAAAATTAATTTTGGAAAATTAATTAAAAATTCGAAAAATTATTTTGAAGGCATAAAAGAAAGTAACTACCATCAAAGGCTACTGAGAAGATTCCAAGCATCCCCAGAAGCTGTCTATGACCTTCTAATTGTGTAGAGAAAAGCAAAATATTCCTCAAAGGCTGTTATATGCAACATCTAGGAGTGGGGGGCATATGATCTGGGTGAACATTACAACTGATTAGGGCCATTCAATCTCAGCATGCATCTCAAAACTTCTAAGGGCTGTATAGTAATTTCATGTTGGTAGCAGGTCTGCTAGTAAAACATGGGCCTCTTCCAGCTCATCAGCTCACCCAGATTAGCAATCAGGGCTCACTTACAGCCTAATAGCGGGGGGTTTCCAGCTAATCACAGCTGTCAGTTAAATCCATCCAAATCATTGATTGAACAACTGATTTCTCAATCACAAATTCTTTCTTATCTAGCTCACCCTCCAAGGTCTATAATACTTCTCCCTCTCCACCATTAAGATGTAATCACCATTTCTGTAATTGAACTCAGCTTTGACTTCTGGTTACTAACTTGATCGTGAGGGCCTGTCACCGGAAATACTCCCACTATCTCAAGCATTTTGTAGGTGTCCAGCAGCGGTTGACCACCAGATTCACTAAATCCAACCATATATTAGCCTTATATTAGGGCCAGATCAACGGCTGAAATATGCGCTGCCCTCTCATCCAAAGAACTCATCATCAGTTGCTCCCACACCCGAAAAGTAGCAGCATCACTTCCAGTAACAAAATAACAAGAATTATGTCCGAGGAGCTACAAAATAATAGAATCTCACGAGCATCTACCATCCTATGAATCTACAACATCTAAAAATCTACAAATCTACCCCGAGGTGTACATGTCGGGCTTCCTCCTTTTCCGAACAGGTTTTTTGCGACGATTTTGTGTAACTTGTAGAATGGCCGTATCGTTGGGAAATTCTTCAATTTCATTAACTCCGACCTCTTCCCATGCCACATCCTCTTTTTGTGCATGCACCTCTTCTTGTTTCTCCTTTCTCAATTGTTGTTCTTCTTGTGCATGCTCTTCGTGTTCTTTCTTAGCTCGTTGTGCACGCCGCACTGGATGCCTAGCCACGTGCGTACGTCGTGCCATTTGGTGGACCAGGGTTGACATCAAAGCATCTAACTGTGCTCCCTCACCCAAATCCTCAATTCGCAAATGGCTCGATGCGAGAATTTTCCATGCAAGATCTTTGGCGGCTTAAGCCACATTACTACCCAACACTTGTACGCATCTCCATGCAATCATCCATAATTGGTCAATCTGCAAAAGAGTAGAATGTATCATATACACAAGATAAATTTTGTAACTATTTGAAAAGGACAAATAAAGGATATAATTTCATACAATTCTTCGAGTGGATCCCACCTTTGATTGATACAATGGTTGCGAAGAGGAATGCGTGGGAGCGATTCCGTTTTTCTACACGGAACCGATAATTGAACCCTTGCAGGCACAGATGTACGGGAGCTATATACAACCGTGTAATCCTCCGGTTCATGACATGTATACGGCGTGGAGTGATCCATCGTACAGAGGAATACCTGCAACAACAGTGTCGTATCTCCACTCATTCCAAGCGTTGACAAGGCCTTGGTGATGGGAAACCCAATTATGATCGGGCACACGACCAACCCCTTTGACCTTGTACTGGAGAGTGTCATATGATCATGGTATCAAGATGGCCTGTTGGAGTCCAAACTATCGAAGCACTCGGTCTGGCCATACAAACGGGTGGTAGCCTCTCCAATCTCCCAAGTATATACGGCTCTCTTATGGTGAACTCCCCTCGCAACATATCGAGCTCATCTCTATAGCAAGTCACAACACCACGTGGTTATCTCTCCACATCCCCCCCCCAAGTACACATCGATGAGAGCCAACATCGCAGCATTTGCTGCATCTATCACTCACCCTTGTGACTGCCTACTTATACGGGATTTTCCGAGATTTAAGTGTTTCCAACACCAAACTTATAATATCAACATCGGACCCGACATCTACTTCGTATTCAACGCTCCATTAAACAAACTCCTATACAACGAGGCTAATGCGGCATTGCCCCAGTTGTACTAACTAGCTCGAATTAGGTCAGCATTCAACGAAAGATACATGAGCAGCACAACATCTCTTGTGGAGTTGGGGAAGATTACACCTCCAAATAATGTCATCAGCAATGCCCAGGTGTAGCATTGTACTTGATACTCCGACGAATCGTTGTTTAAGAAATTCTCGAATGTACTCTTCAGCCAACTCAGTCGAATAAACACTTCATCAAATGTATGCTCATTTGGCAGAACACTAAGGAAGTATATCACGAGTACCTCCTTATCAAATGCCTTGGTTTATTTGATGGCCAGGCCATCAATCAAAAGTCCTAAGATGACTGCGATGTCCTGAAGTGTCATGGTCATCTCTCTTATAGGGAGATGGAAGGAATGTGTATTTGGCTCCATCACTAGAGAAGAGTTATAAGTAGATGATGATCGAGCTTCATCTTCCCCATCAATCCTAGTCTGAAGAAACCAGCCTCGACTAGGAGATCGTGTGCCATTGGGTGCATTGACAACAGAGAGTGCATATGGAAACTGCACTCCCTGGATATACTGTCCCATACCAATTGGGATCTATGTGCCAGTTGCAACGTCAACAAGATCGAGTCATGAGGACCTAGTCCTCCAGGTGCAACAGTGGACAAAGATGAGTGCCCAACATCGGTAGACGAAGAAGATGTTGGTGTATGCCCTAAAGGCCAGTTGTGTATTGACATTACTAGTTTATATTGTATCATGATATTTATTTCATATATGAGGCATTTCATTTATTGTATTATTTATTGTGATTAAATGAACATAATAAAGTCCTTGGAATAGTAGGTTTAATACCATAAGATATCAAGTGCATGACTTGATTGTGAGATCCTATTGGTTGTAATCAGAACACTATTCTTAAATGTCCCTGGTCAAATATTATTGTGAATTAGGACAACAATAATACATAGAGACTAGTATGTGCATGGACTGGTGATCATATCTCACGGGTCATGGATAGAGATATCAAGTCTTCACATGAGTACATATTAGAGTAATAATGTACTGTACTGACCCAGCATGAGAATGTTCATGGATCGTTACGTGAGTGTCATAAGCAATTCTCACAGTGGCCATGGTGTATGTAATCCTTTGACTTGAAGTCACTACAGTTCCCTACATGAGAAGTTATATATTTTAATGTCGTCAAACGTTGCATGTAATAAAGTGATTATAAAGTCGACTATTGGATATACTACAAATCATGCAGAGGGATGTGAATGACTTAGATAGGATTTGTCCCTCTTACATAACATGAGCGATATCTATGGAACTCTTGATTGAATGAGACTGCAAAATGCATAGCCATGCTCAAATGAGTCAATATGAGATATTGAGCTCATTTGTTTTAGTAAGTCTACTCGGACATCAAGAAACCAAAGATTAAACTATACAACGGTGACACGCTCTATGCCTTGTGGTCAATTCAGATATTCGGATAAAGGGACTAGACTACATGGTAACATTGGTCATGGATAGGTTATGTCTAATCACTGACATTTCCGTTATTTGAGTAGCAGTGATGTATTGCTAGATACTACTCACTGTTTGTAATACTAGAATATGATTTTAGTATTACTGTCAATGTAATAGGAACCTACAGGGTCACACACTTAGAATGGATCAAAATTGAGATTAAAATTCTTAAGATGAATTTAATTGGGGATCCATGTAACACCACACAATTTAGTATATGGCTATTTTGTATTGTAATCCGTGAACAATTGAGAATTGCACGCGATTATATATTTTTTTCCTAATAATTATTAGTTTTAATTGAGAAATTTCATATATATTAGTTATTCTGATCCGATGAGAAAGACTCGGGATATCTTCTCAATTAAACTGTTGTTTTAGCAAGACAATCTTCGGAAAAATAATAATTTTTATAAACGTATATTTTTATAAATTTATATATATATATATATATATATATATATATATATATGATTTGATCATATTGGATCGTATATGATATACGATCTATAATTGCTTTGAATGTGAATACGACCGTGTATATTTTATAATTTAAATATTAGAATATATTTTGCTATGGATATCAAAATATTAATTTGAATTGTAAATAACCATGCACGCTTTTGCATTAGGGTTAGGGTTGGGGTTTGTTGACCTAGGGTTAGGAACCCTACTTCTAGAAAGAGACTTGATGAGATTCGGTGGGATCTTGAAGAGATCTAAAGGCTCAAAATTTGCCAAGTTTGGGGTGTAGAATGAGAGAATGGGAAGTTGCTAGGAAATTTCCTAAAGACTAATGTTGACTCAATCCAAACCATCCATTCCCACTCACCTCACAAAGCTCATCTCCACCCTCCACCTATCCCCTGCCCAAATTCCGGCCAAACCCTAAGCCCTCTTCTCCATTTGCTATATTAGCTCCATACTTTAACCAATTATCCATTTTCTTCTTCTCATGCTTTCTTAGCTCAAAAAAAAATGAGAAGGAGAAGAAGTAGGAGAAGGAGAAGATAGAGAGTATTAGCCAAGAACATCTACTCTTTGTTGTAGGAATTCAAGAAGGAGCTAAGGAGGAGGAGCCAACAAGTTTGTGCATCAAACTTCATAGGTCGGTGTTCTCAAACTCTATTAGTATTTTTTTTTTTTGGTATAAATTAGTGTGTAGGAATAGATAAGAGTAGTATGAATTCCATGCTTGAGTGTTGATATGTTTTGTAAAAAGTTGACTATTTATACCATATTTTCTTGTTAAGAACATAAGTAATGTTGTGACTCGGGAATTCCTACTATACAAATGGCTTAGAATTTGATCATGAAATTTTTGTGGCATATTCTATGATGAGTTTAGACTATCCTTTAATTTTTTTTATATTTTTCTGGGTTTGTTTAGTATCTCAAAAAAATTTATATTTTCGGAAAAGAAAGCATGAAGAAAACTGTGTATGTGCTTGATATGAAGTCATGTTTGAAAGGTCATATTATGAACTTGGTAAGGTATTTTGATCTGAAATCTTTACTGGAGGTACTTGGATGTGTTAACAATCTTCGTTCCAAATTTCAAATTTTTCTAAATTTATTTGATATATTTAAAAATTCTATTCTCTCTACTGGTCCAGAGCGCAGAAACTGGTTCTGTTTATTCCAAAGATGAACTTTACTAAATCATAATTAATTCTTGGAGTATATTCTTGCAATAAAATTTTTACTGTAGTATCTCATATAGGTCTAGATCATGTATCTAAAACTTTAGAAAATTTAGACAATATTTAGTGGGGTTTCAAAATTATTTTGTAACCAGGGGTTTTATACACTGCTGAGAACAGAAGGACTTTTTCTACTAGATTCAAAAGACTATAACTCCCTGTATATTTTGAATATGGATGCAATTTTTGAATATGTTAGATTTGTATATGTCTAGTTACTTAATCTAAAGTTTCATAAGTATTGGACTTATGGTTAAATTGATATTGAATTTTGACTGGACTATGTTCAATTTTAGCTCTGAGTTAGTTAGGATGTACACTTGTGAATGTCTGGAATTGTATGTTTAGAATCTGTAGAAATGACCAACTAGAGACTTGTAAAGAGTCTTAGCTTTCCAAAACATCTTGAATCATTCAATTCCAATTTGTATAGCAAAAGATATGATTTTTCCAAGTTTGGGACAGAACCAGTCATAATAAAAAGGACCTTGTTTTGTAAAGCAACTCATTTCTTGTGTACACCTAGTCAAAATAGGGAGTTTTAGATTGCTTTAATGGATAAATTTGAGGATGTGATCAACTAGGAAGTTGTAGTAGACACTTACAGCTTTCTATAGAATCCAAGATCGCATAATTCTGATAAATGAGCAAGTTTTTATGTCATTAGCGAGATGCAGCAAATGCATTGAAGAAGTGCACAGCTGAGAACATATAAGGATTCTATAGCATCTAGATGGCTGAATCTGAAGGAATGATTAACTAGAGACTTGTAGTGGAGAGTCTTAGCTTTCCAAAATTGGTAAGATCATGCAATTCCAAATTATATTTTGGAAGTTATAAGTTTTCTAAGTTCAGGAGTTGTGCTTAAAGTCGATATAGAATTGAGTAAACTTTGTTTTGACAACAGTAAAACTTGTGGATTTCTGGAACTGTGTGATTGGAATATGAGAAAATGATCAACTAGAGAATTGAAGTAGGCATGCTTAGCTTCCCAAAAAGTATCAATTCATGCAATTCCAGTACGTGGATTAGAAGTTATGATTTTTTTTCTAATTTCAGGGCAGATCTAGGCAATTAAGTGGAGTGTTTATTTTGCTTTGCTCCAAGTTATGGATTTGTGAACTAGTAGCATTTCTATACTCAAGATATTAATTTTATCACGTTTTGAGTATGTTTACTTGTGTTTGATAGCCTTGGTCTGTCAATAGTTGAGTGTCATTGTAATACCCTGAATTTTATGAATGTGAAATTGTAGATTTCACGTGTTGTGCACGTGCAAAATTTTGTATAAATATTCTCTTATGAAATAATTTTCTATAACATGAACAAATAATTATTTTCTCTCTTTTCTTCTTTTATTCTTTAAGCCCACTTTTCCTTTAAGGAGCCTAAATTTGTTTTTTTTCTAAACTAAGCCCAACTTAATAAATTAAGTATTTTATTCTAAAAGCGCACTATTTTTTTAAAAACCCATGAATTAACTACTTTTTAATTAACTTGTTAAGTAGACACATATTTTTGTAGACAATTAATTAATTTTTAATGTACAACTTTAATTAGGGGGACACTAGTTGGGGCACGTGCTTGCACGTATGTGTGCTTTACACACCATCCTTGGCCGGATAGTAGGAGAGAGAGAGTGGAGGTGTGGACTAGTGGAGAGGTGGTTTTTGTGTCATGGGTGGTTGCTACAACTTCTCATCTTATCCTAGTCATTCATCTATAACCATCTAGTGTAATCCTAGCCCTCCAATCTATCCTAAAACTAGTATAAATACCCCCTACCTTCATGCATACAACACTAAGAAAAATAATTGAAAGAAAGAAACTATATAGGAGAGTAAAAGTTTGAGAGAGAGTAAAAGATTGAGTGCATTAGTGTGTGTGTGTTCCCTACTTTGGAGATCGGCTACTTCAATCCACGGCAAGGAGAAGGCTCAGTTTCACCAAGTGCAAGGAGAAGGATCATTGTGGTGGCTCATTCTAGGAGGAGAAGGACCAATCGTGTTCAAGGAGATCGTATGAGCTTTGTACAATTTTTTTTAAATAGGTGGGTGGTTTTCTATACTTCTAATATTAGATATCATGCTAGGAAATTTGTGATATTTATGCATGCTAAAAGAACTAATAAGATAACCACTTGTAGACTCTAAAAAGGACTTGCTAAACGAATGAGTAAATGCTTGATGAATTGTGTTCTATTGGTTATAAATTGTGTTTAATGTAATTAAAATTCACTTATTGCCATGAAGTTGTAGAATTGGAACCATGTAATTGTAGAAAAGGTTCATGTGTTGATTAGCGAATGAATTATTAATTTTTGCGCTTATGGAACCATGGTATTATTTTGCTCAACAATACAACTTAAATTATAAGCATTATGAATAAAGAGGGGAAAACAGGAATTTACGCTTTTAAATAAAAACTTAATGCAAGAAATTGAGTAGCAAATTTGTTAAAGAGATTTCTTTGCAACTTGTAAACATAGAACATAAATTAGAGTGAAAATACTTGTTTTTAATGTCAAAAAATTATTTTAAAAACACTGATTTGTTGAATGTAAGTAAATCTAGTATTCTTGGAAATTTTTAGAAAATTTTGTAAAGAAGAAACTAAGTTACGATCGTTTGAAAAATAGAATATTTCCAATAGGCAAAGACTCGACTTAAACCTATTTTGAACCAATCCTATATCAGTTAATTCCTATGGGCATACTGGTTATGGGGGGGCTTTAGTTGTGTTACTGTAGCAACCTGTGACTGAGAGAGTGTGGGTTTGAGTTTCGGCAGAGGCTTTTTATTCCAAAAAATCGATTTTTTCCAACTGCCGAGAATCAAACTCAAAACCCTCCCACTCGCCCTTTGTGACAGCTGGGCACCTTGTCCCTTTTGGCTAGCGCATGGGGCCTTTGGGTCTCGGTGACTGTGCACTATGTGTGTGTGTGTTGTGCGGTTCGAATCTGGTTGTGGCCAAATTTTTTTGGGGAAGAAATGTTTTCTTTTTTTTTACTTTGACTATTGTGAATCTTACAAAAAAATATTAGATAAAAGGAATAGGGAGAAAATATTTAGAAAATCCTTGGGTTTATAAACTTCAAAAAATATATATTATTTTGGAATTATGGACCCTTAAAAAGAGAAATACAATCTTTTTTTTAAGAGTGAAGAGTTCACTTTAGTTTTGATCTTTTGAGTTTCTAAAATAAAGAAAGTGGAAATCTTGAGTATGGAAATGATTGCAAAGAGATGAATTGAGACTTTTGTTAAGTAGAATTAAATAAGAATTTTTTTGAATATGCAAATTGTGCATAGAAATGTATTAAAAAGAGAATGTGATGAAATGTGAAATTTTGTGGACATGTTTCAGTGAATGTGAAATGAGGACCTATACTAGAACTTGGCTAAGACTCTACATCGGCAAGCATGAAAAGTACTTTAAAAAGAGAATTTATGATATTTTGACCAAGGTTGGGTCGTTGATAAAGGTTGATATCGAAAAGATCGATGTAAGAGCAATGCTAGATTCTAGATTAGTGCCCTCCAACTATACATAAGGATGAGATACATAGTGAAGATGTGATGAACGTAAGAGACAAACATGAGTATGAGGACCATTGATTGGCGGCATGAGAGTATCCACAGGATGTCCCAAGATGCGTCATGATTAGAACGTGGATACTACTCCAGAGTACCGTCCCAGTGGCGACGCTTATGGGGCAATCGAATGACTGCGGGTGGTGTCACGTTTATGGTAGGAGGTGAATTACCACAGGATGCCTGCATGATGAGTCATGTATCAGTGCGTTGGGATTCTCTCCAGGGTGCCTAGACATGAGATCGTAGTTCATAGAATGCTTAAGATACTTACCGTAGTTACAGTAGTAGATTAAGTCATGGCAAGGGATTGAACCCTACAAGATGAAGAACGATTAAGGGCTTACCCTCGGACCTATGTAGTATAGGCTGCATAGACTCTGAACAAGTACGCATTAGTGTCATATATGTAAACAACCTGCATTAAGAACTAAGTGCGCAGCACAACAAGACATCAATAGGATAGTCTCTTGTAGTTTTACTTGTGATCAAGTTTGTGGTTGTTTAAGTATGGAAAATCGTTATACTGTTTCCGGCATAGAGAGGATGGCCGTGTATAATATTTCGTCAGTGAATGAAATGACGCGCCCACAGTTTCATATGAAGGAAAAAGAGGTTGACAAATTGAAGTATACATGCTGCTCAAAGATTGATTTAAATGTTGTGTAATTGTTCCATATAATTACTGTAAATTACTTCCGCTGTATGAATGTAAATGTGTAATGTAACTCTGATGTAAGAAATATTTTTATTTCCTTGTAAAATTATACGAAAGAAGTGTAAAGATCCTGTGGAACTTCGAATTCAGTTGTATTTTGGAATTTGGGGTGTTACAGTCATGTTTGTAAGTAATTGCCGGTAAAAGGCATTCCTTGGGCGCCGTTATACCACTCACTGAGGGTCACGGGCCGAGAATTTTGGTCGAAGACCAACAGAAGTGGTGGGAGCCGATGAATATCGACTTGTCAAGTTATCATTTTGACAGACCAGTTAGGGATCAACTATTTGTTAAACACCGTGCATAATTTGATTGAAAAACACATTTTTAGTAATTGTTATTAATTAAGTTCTCTTTACTTTTTGCTTAAAGACCAAGTTGGTATTAGGGGTGATTCCCTATAATCCGATTTGCTCTAAGGGCCATCACCATCATTAGGCTGTGATAACCAAGGTTGTCTCTTCATGTCAAAGGGAAACGGACTGTGTCTTTTCACTAGTTAAGAACACGGGAGCCATATCTCGCTCTGTTAATTCCCGGGGTACCTTGATAAGAACAGGATGTTCCCTTGTTCTATGTTGGTGGACACGAACGGACCATGGGGCTGCGATCTCGTGGATCTTCGGCACAATGGGTATGCTGCGGTGTATCTGTAAGTTCATCACGTCTTTTGAGAGAGGTGCGGTTTGCCGGTTATTAGTGACAAAGGGGAATACCCCAAAATTTTATAACCTCCTCAATCATGTGTACTTATCGGGAACAGGAAGTGTACAATAGTAGAATGCATTGCCTGGCAATGGTTCAAAACTCTGCACTAGAGAAGACGGCTTGATTTGGAGCGTATGTAGTATGGGATGCATGCGTGTCCAAAGTCTTGCTGACATTAGACTAAGTGCATCTATTTTCTGTACATTGTGTACTATGCATTAGACTTCAGGTCATTGGATACACTGATACTAGGAAATGAGGATGCACGTTTCTATTTTTCATTCAAATACTGATTGTGACTGCTAGTTGGAGATCGTTATTTTCTTATCAGCATTGCGTCAGTATATGTACTGACGTGCCCACTCAATTAGGTGCTGGATACCGGGTCGCGAGTACAGAGGACTCAAGACTAGCAGAGCATCCAAATGGAGTAGCAATATACCTACCCACCATTCGAGCAGGTGCAGGGATATCAGAGTAGCACAACAGAAGATTCGAGCTACAGGGTGCATCTCAGGAAAGTAGCATGACCACTCGGTGGAGTTCCAGTAGAAAGCAGCTGACTACCGTTCTGGTTGGAAGACGGTAACTATTACAAATAGTATTTATAATACTTTAATGCAATTTGTATTCCTTGTTCAAGAACAGATAATGATTGTAATTAATGATGTAATGACTTTATTTGGCAATAAAAAAGTTTTAAAATTTTCGTGTTATTACTGTGTTGAGATGCATTCGAAGGAAAAGATTCTGATTTGTGTCACGGATTTCCGGTAGTGGGATCCGGGGCGCTACAATCCAAGTAAGACATGGACTCCTGACATTGGTTGGACATTTAATTAGATTAAATGGGCTGGCTAAAATTCAAAGGCCCATACACGAATCTGAACCAGGTCAGATTGTGAGTCCAACAGCCTTATTACTCTCTTAAGGTTGATTTTCTACAGCTATTTATATGATATGTATATATGGAAAAGTGTCACATTAGAAAATCCTAGCCGTCACAGAAATTGTGTGTGAGAGAGATCGTGAGGAACATCCCCATCCAGCAGCTAGCACCGCGGCGTGAGGGAAAGCTTGATTTGATCTGTTCGTGTGGATACCGTAAAGGCACAACAATATTGCAGTGCTGTGATCAACATTAATTGGATACAACAGATCCATCTTCAAGGTATAACTCTTAATCACGATTTATGGTTTTCACATGGATGGATCCATGGCTAGGTATCGATATTTCATTGTAATTTTTCCGCTGTTATTTTGTAACATCTGTTTTCGCAAATACGTATTTTCTATATATTTTCAGTATTTCGAATTTTGTAATAAAAAAAATCCGCTTTCACATACTTTTGTCAAAATGAATTGTTGGATCTTCTACTAAAATCTATTTTTGATCAATAATTTTATTTGTAACTATTTTCTATGATTTTTACATTGTAATACAAATCTTATTATTGTTATTATTACTTTGATTTCTATTATTATTACTATTACTGTTATTATTATTATTATTATTATTATTATTATTATTATTATTATTATTATTATTATTATTATTATTATTATTATTATTATTATTATTATTATTAGTGTAATTAGTATTATTGTTATTATTGTTATTAATTTTGACTGGTAATTAAAAATCCACTTCTATGTACTAATTGTTTTTGTAGTTATTTCAAATAAATTCTATATTGTAATGCAAATTGCATTTTATTATAAATCATATTTTTATTTGGTTATTTTATAAATTCTATTGGATCTTTTAATTAAAACCCATTATCTTTTACCCCAAACCCGTTTGCACCCAACCCTATAAGCCGTCACCCTACACCCCTAACCCTAATTCTATTAGTATATATATATATGTACTATCCCTACCCTTGTTTTACCTATCACCTCCAAACCCATTAGCCGCCTACTTCACCCTCCACCTCCTGCTCTCTCTCTCTCTCTCTCTCTCTCTCTCTCTCTCTCTCTCTCTCTCTCTCCCGACCATCTCACCCCTGTGCCTCCCGTCCTCCTAAACCCATCCCGACCACCCTCTTAGCTTTTCCGATCCTTATCCTTGTGCTGCCTCGCAACCCCTATCTCGACGCCCCTCCATCCAGCCCCTGCTCCCCTTCCTGTCGCCCTGCTCCTCCCGAACGCCGCGCACCACAGTAGACCCCGGTGCACCTCCCTGTCTCTTGTGGCGCCACCCGAACCCAGGCCCATCTCAGCACCTTCCCCTCCTCCTATCGCACTTCCACGACGCAGTAGCATCGTGATGTGGCTCCGACAGCAACAACCCACACCCCTGTGTCGTACTCCACTGATGTCCGTCGTCTCTCTCGTTGTGTGCGTGTGTTGGTTCGTGAATTGTGCTCGTAGGTCGTTGTTCGTGAGTTGTGTTCATTGTTGGGTTCATGATTCGTTCGTTGAGTTCATTGCCCCCGTTCCCGTTATTCTTGCTTTTGTGCCGTTTTCATCGTCGTCTATCAGGCAAGTAACTTGTATTCTTTTTGTTGTATAATACAAGTACTAAATACCACCTGTAGTGTAGTTGCTTCAAGATCTATCCCCATGAATCCCTTGTTTGATCTTCTCTTTATGTGTTGATCCGCTCGTAGTTGTCATATCACACACACGACATGAAACAACTTAGAAATAATCTCGATTCATGATATATATGCATGCATGTTGATCGTGATTTATAAGGTGTTGTATGATCTCATATGCTTGATATGTTAGTAGTAGTAGTATAACTTGTTGTAGACTTGCAAAATACCCTATACATGTTGCTTGGACATATAGTATACCATATTTCACGTTTGGTTACGTTTTGGATGAGTTCATATGATATAGTTGATTTTATGCTTGAAAGAGATTTTAGTTTTTGTTGTTACCCCGTTTTTGTTCAGTATTTTAGACCCTATTAAGGTCAGTATATAAAAATTATTTGTGAATATGAATTATAGAAAATTCTATCTACTTTCCAAAATTTCTAACAGATCTCAGTTTCGTTTTGTGAGTTGCAAGTTATTGCAGTTTTACTAGAGATGTGTAGAAAATTCCAGATTCAGTTTTTATATGAATTTTGTATGGTAAATTATTTTTATACTGATATTAAAGATAATATTTTGATCCAATATTTTGCTGAGTACTACTAGACCTGATAGGGATTAACCCCTAATTTTTGTAGATTTAATTGATGACTTTTACAAACTATTCTATACTTGCAAATAACTACTATTCTTGCAGAATTTTCATGATGCTCAGTAAAGAACCTTAATTTTGACCTAATTTTATTTGTTGTTTATAAAAAATTTGTGAATATGAATTGTAGCCTATTGTATCTATATTATCACCTTTTTGACGGATCTGGATTCTGATTTATATTTTGTGAGATATTGCTGTTTTGGTACTGTTGTGTTTATGATTCCAGATTACAAAACTGCTGTAACTTGCTGCTTTCTGATTTTACTTGACTATTCTATCTATGTTGAAAAATTATGAAAATTTATTTTATGATACTGAACATACTAGGGAATAGCCCAGATTTTTCTTGGATTTAATCAATAAGTTTTTATGCCGTTTTCCTGTTTATGAATACAAACTTCCAATTTCTGGCTGAACACGTTTTCTGGATAAAATTCTGTTTTGAGACTTGTTTTTGTGAAATAGTATATGACTTATTTATACTTGCTAAATTCAACCGAGAGTCTATTTTTCAGATTTTCTGATGGATCCAGATTTGCATATTTGTGGCAACGAGAATCCCAGATTTGGTGCAGTACTGTCTTGCTGTCCTGAACTAGAATTTTTGTTGCCCTAATCTTTTATGAGTTATTCTTCACCTGTGCATGTTTGTCTTCTGACCTGAACCTGCCTATCATGCTCCGCTTCCCTAAAAGAGAATACGGAATACAGATACGTGACTAAGCCAAGCGAATGATTTTCATCATCCATAAGCTGTCAGGATCTTTACAACATTCACAAGAATAATCAGAGTCGGAAGCAAGAAAAGTCAACCAAGCATGCATATATGAATCAATATACCAACAGGAATACTTGAAACAAAATATATTAATCTCAAATAAACCAGATCTGAATAAGTCAATAATCCTGTATCACATTGCCCAAATACAAAATAATCCAAGTAACCAAGTACAATTATTCAAGATAGCAACAAGAAATAATAATAATAATAATAATAGCAAAAGTCCAGCATCTAGAATCTCATATCACCAACTCCATCGGGTTGCTGATCTCCAAAATCTGCAATTTAATAAATTGCAGGAAGAGAAAAAAGAAAACAAACTCCCGTCAATGCAAGTTACGGGCCGCTTGTAGTGCAGCCACAAGAACATGGAAAAGGGTAAACAAATAGCATGGAATAGGCATGATAACAAAATAGAACAACTAGTATGGCAAGATGAACAAGTGCAAATGGCATGTAACAAGTGTCAAGTAAAACGAGTATCATGTAAACAAGCAACAAGTATCAAGTATCAAGTACAAGTAGCAAGTATCAAGTATCAAGTAATCAGGTTCAAGTAACAAGTAGCAAGTGTCAAGTGTTCGAGTCTTGTATTATTACTATCTAGGTTGCACTTCATGCATACATCCTTTTACCACATGGTTGCTACATTCAAATAATTTTGCTTTAGATTTCATAGTGGATCATAGAGGGAAGTGTACTCAGGGACAAGTATCAAGTAATCGAGCTCCAAGCTCCAAGTATCATGTATCATGTATCATGTGTCAAGTTGTGCAAGTGCCAGGTATTCACGTGTCAAGCGTGCAAATGTCAAGTAATCACGTGTCAAGCTGTGCAAGTGTCAAGTAATCACGTGTCAAGTATCATGTATCAAGTCATCACGTAGGATTTGTGGATCCCCTTCCGAGTACACGTTTTTGTATTTTCCACTACTAGATCTTTCTCTTAACCTCGGCTTGGTTATTTTGTTATTATTATCAAATAGGCATGTATGTCTCACAAAACAGAGTAAGAATAACATGGTATAAACAAGTGATAGGTTCAGGTTGCAAGATAAACATGTACAGGTGATATACAACTCATAAAAGAATAGAACAACGAAAATTCTAGTTCAGGACCGCAAGACAGTACTGCACTAAATCTGGAATTCCCGTTGCTACAAAAATGCAAACCTAGATCCGTCAAAGAATCTGGAAAATAGACTCCTGGTTGAATCCAGCAAATATATATAGGTCATATGGTATTTCACAAAAAACAAGTCTCAAAACAGATTTGTATCCAGAAAACACGTTCAACCAGAAATCAGAAGTTGGTATTCAAGAACAAAAAAATAGCATGAAAACTTAATAATTAAATCCACGAAAAATCTGGGGTATTCCCTAGTTTGTTTAGTAATAGAAAATAAGGTTTCATAATTTTCCAATATAAATAGAATAGTCAAGTAAATTCTGAAAGCAACAAGATACGACAGTTTTGTAAATCTGGAATCACAAACACTGTAGTACCAAAACAGCAATATCTCACAAAATAAAAATCAAAATCTAGATCCGTAAAAGGGTGATAAACTAGATACGATAGGCTAACTTTCATATTCAGAAATATTTTTCAAACAGCAAGTAGAATCATGTCGAAATTATGTATCTTTACTGAACAGTAAAGAAATTCTGCTAGTATAGTTATTATTTGCAAGTATAAAATAGTTGGTAAAAATCATTAATTAAATCCAAAAAAATTCACGGTTAATTCCAATCAGGTCTAGTTATACTCAGCAAAATATTTGATCAAAATAATACTTTTAACATCAGAATAAAAATACTTTACTCCACAAAATTCATATAAAACGAAATCTGGAAATTTTTTTACACCACTGTAGTAAATAGACATAACTCGCAACTCATAAATCGAAACTGAGATATGTCAGAAGGGTTGGAAAATAGACAGAATTCTCTACAGTTCATGTTCACAAATAATTTTAATATACAGAACTTAATAGGGTCCAAAATACTGATAAAAAACGGGGAATCGACAAAATAGAAAATATCCTTCATGCACAAAATCAACTAGTTCATATAAAACTCATCCAAATCATAATCAAACATGAAATATGATGTACTAGATGTCCAAGAAACATGGTATAGGGTATTTCACAAGACCACAACAAGTATATTGTGAATAACACATCAAGCATGCGAGATCATACAACAAGTCATGAACAACATGCATGTATACAACAAAAAGTGGTCATCCCTAAGTTATTTTATATCATGGGTGACATGTGGTGTAGCGCCCCGAATTCCTAGCATAGGAACTCGTGACACTCTCCAGGAACTTCCTTAAAATCAGTCACAACACAACAAAATTCACAGGAAATTAAAAACTTTTTTTACATCAAATTGTTATTACAAAGTCCAATGATTACAACAATTACAAATAATTGGTACAACATGAATGTACAATAAAAATTTGGACGGTAACTTCTACTTGGATACTTTCCCCTGCTTCTGCTTTCCCGTGCCCCCAAGTCGACGGTGCTGCACTGATAACTGTGGGCACGTCAGTTGATTACAACTGACGAAATACTATATTCGGCTATCCTCTCTATGCCATAATATAGCGATTCCAACCTCAACAACCATAAATAATATTTGATGCCAAGAAAAAAGTGATGTCAAACAAGTTTCGGTGTATGTCATGACCTAATCTAATGCACACTATGCACTCATGCTCCTAAAGCTAATGCACGCTTGGTTGAAAGATATGCATCCCATACTACACACCCCCCAACCAAATGACGTTCTTCAATTTAATGGGGCTCGATCCCCCATTATGCATCATAATCTTGTGCTCTCTCCTGTTTCTAATTCTAGTGATGGTGAGGCTGCTGGCTTACCCTGCTAGTCACTAGTGGTGTCCAATCCTCATAGTTTTACCCACTACGCCCGGGACTCCAGTCTGCAGGCTCACCCTGCGTGGCTGGTCAGTCGTAGGCTTACCCTGCGTGACTAAAACCATGGTTAGTTGCAGGCTTACCCTGCGTAGCTGTAATCAAATCGGCTTACCCAATATGTTGACTATAATCTAATCAGCTTACCCGATATGTTGACTGTAATCCAATCGGCTTACCCGATATGTTGTCTCCTCGGACCTCACCAAAAGCTGATATACGGGCACCAGGCTCCCTGCCGGAGGACTTAGGATCTTTTCCGTAGAGTCTCGCTCTGTGGGGACTTCCTCTAAAAACCTCATGCCCGCATCGGTCAACAAAGAACATGACGGATATAAGGTTTCCCCAACTCCGCTACATTCGTCCTTACACTAGAGCAGAACTTGCAGTCGAGACAACGTCCCCCTAACAGGCGAATGCCCTCGCTAGTGCCTGTCCTTACAAACAACCAAGACTCGATCTAGCCCTTCCAAAGTATCCAATGCTACACCTCTTCCTTAGTTAGGCGATCTATCTACCATAACCAATCCCTAACTTGGTAATCAACTTGCTTGCCATGATCAACTATTTCAATTCCATTAATAGACTCTCCCTAGTTAGTCACCTTTATCCAAAATAGATCTCAATCCGTTTCACACTAGGACTCAACTAGCCCTCTAGTCCGGCCCAAGAGTTGGCCCACCTCGGCCCACACTTGGCACGAACCCTCGGCGAATCGTCCCCATCGATTGTCACAACCACATCAACGCTTGGAGTTTGATCGCAACCTCGGCCCGACCAACAAATAGCTTCCTGCTAAACTTAACGCTCCACAGTTCTCGACAAGTGGCAGCTCCAAACACAAACTATGGAATCCATCCATACACTGTGAGTACGTCGGCGCATGATTCATCTCCTCCAACGCGTTCGATGCGACACGGGTCTTATTCTACCCGTCTAGGTTTGCCACAAGACTTAGTCCTAGAGTCTCAAAAATCAACGAACGTACCCCAACAAGGTACACCACACTAGGAGTAAGTCTTAACCCATGAATACTCAAATAGAGGTTCTAAGAGTCCTAAAAATGACAATTTAGGATTCTAAACAGCAAACACACACTTGGCGTTTACGCCAAAATGGAGTCATTCCTGGTCCCGTTCCCTTGAGGAATTGCGATCGGGCGCTCCTCATGCTTCTACTCAAAGTAGACAGCAAGTACAAGCACACAATAGGCGTGAACTCCATCCCAAAGTGGTCTACAACCATATCCCAACGTCCAATACAAATTTCACTTCAAAAGATTGAACAATGTGGTTTATAATGGGGTCTACAAGCAACTATAAACTACTCTTAGCAAGAAACTTTAGATCACTTAAGTCATCTATAACATGAGTCTTGACCTCAAACAGCAACTCTAAGCCAACAAGATACAAGTTTAGACTCATCTCAATGATCATGGTGCAAAACAGTAGGCTCTAAGATTTACTGTGTTTCTGTCGTCACTTGTAAAAATCATATAAAATTGAATACCGTCCAAATCAAGATTTATTGGTCATTCCAGAAAGGTCTATGTGTCTACTAAAACTTTTTAGTTCCAAGTTCCTTCATACAAGGTTGTTTACAAGGTCTTATGGTCTCATCTTTAACAAGTGTACAGAATCTCAAAACAGAACATCATGTCAACACAGTCATGGGGTAAAATCAGATTAAAATAGTAAACGGTATCAGATCATCATGAAATTTTAGAATATAGTTCCTGACACATGATGTTACAACTCTTCCAAAAATCAAGTGATTATACCAAGTAGATTTCCATTTATGTCCTTTTGAATATCATCCAAAAACATGGCAGTAACAACAGCAGATCTGTTCACTAAAATATCTAGTTCAACTTGCATGATTTTATTGACATAGCTACAGTGGTCCAAATCTCATAAAATTTGAAACTTAGATCTTAGATACATCCAACAACAACATACTAAAATTTCATATCAATCCCATAAGCATGCAGTGAGATCCAAGTCATTCTTTCTACAACAGTAACCATAAAAACTATTTCTTTCTATTCTGACCAGCATGCAAGTTCGTATTTTATTTAAATAGCAGGAAAAATCATAAAAATTTAGAACAATTACTGAAGGTGTACGACACATATATGATCATCTCCTAAAAATGTAAGATCAAAATACCAAGTAGAGCTTATGCAGTGGGCTACGGACTGACAGTAAAAATTTTGTCTTTTAACAGGAATTTCTGTTTTGGACTACTTAACACAAACGAGTTGTTTAAGTTCATTCCTATAGCATGCATGTCATTTTTTCAGTCATAAAACATCATTTCAATCATCCAAGAACAAAAACACAAGAGATTGGAAACATCCACCTTGTTAGTAGCTTGTTCTTTGTTTGAGAGACCTCCTTCTTGACTCATCTAGATCCTTGCTTATTTTCTTTTGCTTGGGCTCCTAGTTCTTCTTCTCCTTGGATTCCCTTCTTCTTCTCTCCCCAAATAAGTAGCTAAGTGTATTAGAAATGGATTTTGGAGGTATAGGAAGAGAGTAAGAGTAGTAGGAGTTTGTAAGATAGTGTGGAGAAAAGAGGGGCTTTTAACAACACAATGAGAAAGAGTGGGGGAGGGGGTAGGACGGATTTTGGAGCCATGGGGAAGATGAGAAATGTCTCATCATGCAAGAGGTTGGCTCTCTTGGGAGGTGATGTGACAAGGGCATAATTGTGACTTTTATTCAAATGACAAAAAACCCTAACCCTAGTTCTCATTCCCTCCTTGTTTCCCTCCAAGACTAGGCCGGCCTCCTTTGGGCTTGACCCATTTGATTTTGTTCAAGTGTTGTGGTTTGTTTTGTTTCATTTGGGTACGCATATATATATATATATATATATATATATATATATATATATATATATATATATATATATATATATATATACGTACATTCATATGCATAGATGTAGGCTATTAGTGAGAAAGATAATTTCTTTAACCAAAATATAATCTCCATAACAAGTAGCGCTCAGTTTGTTTACAAGACGCATTCGTCAAAAATTAGGGTTGTTACATGTGGCAACTACGGGCGGGTCAACACAATAGAGACAACATACAACAGGGGTTTCACACAAGAATTGTCTCTAGAACACAACTACACGACAAGCGGTATTTAGTATTTGTATTACACAACAAAAAGAATACAAGTTACTTGCCTTAAAGACGACGAAACTGATGAAGCAAAAGCAAGAATAACGGGAACGGATTTTCGGGCAACGAACTCAACGAACGAAAAATCCATGAACACAACCTCGAACACAACGAACAACTACGAACAACGAACCATGAACCCCACGAACACACGAACTGACAAACCCAACAAACACAACCTCGAGCACACGCACACCAAGAGAGAGAGTAAGGTAGACGACGGAAAGCAGGGGAGCGGCTGTCACACTGGCTGCACTGCAGCATCACGGAGGCTGCGACAGGAGGAGGGGAAGGCACTGAGGTGGCCTGGCTGCGGTCTGGAGCGGCGCAGTAGGCACTGCAGGGAACCAATGGCGGTGGCTTGTTGCTGCGTCGAAGGGGACCTCAGCAGAAGCAAGCAGATGAGAGGGGAGAGAAAGCAGGAGCACCGAAGATCAAGAGGTGGTCAGTGTGGTCGCCGGAGAAGACGACGACAGCGATGGGAAACAGGGAACCAGGGGGAGTCGGCTAGGAGGTCGGGGAAGCACAGAGATGTGTTCGGGAGTCTAGGGTTTGAGATGGTAGGGATGAACAGGGCATGAGTATATATATATAGGTTGGGAAAAAGTGTATTAGGGTTTCTGTTTAGGTGTGACGGCTGAAGGGGTGTTGGGGTGTGAACGGGTGCGGGTATTATGGGTAATAGGCTAATTAAATGGGATCCAAATAGGAATTAGAATAGGTTAAACCAAAATAATATAGTGATCAAAAAATAGTGAGATGGCACAAAACTGGATAAACAAAATAGGGCACGAACAAATAAAATAAGGAGGATCAACAATAATAGCTTGACCAAAAGGAGACGAAACAAAAGACTGAAATTTGAATCAAGAACTCAAATGAGACGACAAAACAAATAAAAGAATATATTAAGAAAAAGAAGCCCAATATACTATCTAAACAAGATACAAGCTGAATCAAATACATGGAAAAAAAAAATACACTCAAAATACATAAAATAGAAAATAGGGGTTACACTGTCACTTGTTTGTACCATGCTATTCTTGCCCTATTTTGTGATACGTACATGTCTGTTTGATCATGATAACAAATAACCAAGCCGGGAGCTAAGGAAAAGATCTAGTAGTGGACAATATAGGAGCCTGTACTCGGAAGGGGACTCGTGTTTCCCGTGTGACAAGTTTACCGACCAAGTTACCTATCAAGTTTACCAACCAAGTTACCGATCAAGTTTACCGACTAAGTTACCGATCAAGTTTACTGACCAAGTTAATTTCCTATTACCGATCAAGTTTACCGATCAAGTTTACCGATCAAGTTTTGTGATCCCATGAATACCCGAGTACATGATCTATAGAATCCCCTACGAAATCTAAACACAAACTTGTTTGAATGTAGCAACCATGTGGTAAATGGATGGGACGCATGAAGTGCTACCTAGATAGTAATAATACAAGACTTGATATGACATAATACTTGTTACATGATACCTGCTACATTATACCTGTACATGCTACCTGTTTACTTGTTCATCTGTTACCTGATTACCTTCTTGCATGATACTTGATACCTGATACATGTTACCTGCACCCTGTTAGCACATTATGTTACTTGATTCTGTTCATGATCTAAGCTAGTTATTCTATTTTATTATCATGTTTATTCCATGTCATGCTTGCTTCCGCTGTTATTCTGTATTTGTTATTCTTTCCCATGTACTTGTGGCTGCACTACAAGCGGCCCGTAACTTGCATTGATGGTGTTTTGTTTTCTTTTCCTCTTCATATAATTTATTAATTTGCAGATCATGGTGATCAGCTGTCCGATGGAGTAGGTGATATGAGATTCTAAATGCTGGAGTTTTGCAATTATTATTATTTCCTATTGCTTATTTTGAATAAATGTATCTATTACGTGTATTATTTTGTATTGGGCAATGTGACCCAGAATTATTAACTTGTTCAGATCTAGTTTATTTGAGATTATTAAATTTTGTTTCAAGTAAATCCCTATTGGTATATTGATTCATATATGCATGTGTTGCCGCTAAATTTGCTGTGGCCGCTAAATTTGCTGTGGGGGCAAACAGATAGTATTTGTAGATTCTTAGGAAAACTAAATAGCAAACCTGTATACCTGTTCCGTCGGAGTTTGACGCTGACTCCTGCCATACACCTGCAAAAAGTGCGAGACACCGGGGTTGTTCCCGGCGATGCACCCTCCGACGCTCAAGTCAGTAATTAGAGAAGATTATGAAAGAGCGCAAAAACTGGCAAAAGATTGATTACCTCTCAATGGAGATGGATGGGGGTATTTATAGGCACCGCTGGGATCAGATTAGGAATGTAATCCCCCTGTGGTTAGATAAGGAATGTAATCCCTAATCCCCAGTGAAGGGATAGATATGAATCAGGGTCGTTGATTAGGATTTAATCAGAAACCCTAATTCTATCCCTTCTGGACCGGGTTTGCTGCGGGTTGAAACCCACACCCAGTTGAGGTAGATCCGTTTGCGGGTAAGTGGGTCTTCGGGGAAGATGACCAGTACCCGCTTCAGACCCGTCGGTAGGTGAAATTACCGTTTTATCCCTGAGCTTCAAGATTCGTGCCCAATTTGGACGGTTCCGATTTAACCCCATTTTTAGCCATATCACGAGCTCCCCACTCCTAAAGACTAAGTTCGATCAGCCCTTGAGGAGTAGTTTGGCTGTTTTAATGGCTAGTGGAGTTGTATCGGAGTCTAAATGGAGGGTTTTGAATCTCGAAGGGGGTAGTGAGGTGATTTTTCAAGCTGTAAGCTGTTCTTAAGCTTCTCTGGATATCCGGCAGTTTTTATCTATTTTTTCGGATTATGTATTTAATTTTGCAATGTGTTAACAAGTCATTCGGGGGTCTTAACAACACATTCTAGGCAATAATTGTTCGTCCAGGGGTTCAAAAATATTCCCCCGAATTTATAATTATCTTCTAGAATTTCTAGTTAATTTTCCCGAATTTTTAGTAATTTTTTCGCAATTTTTAAATAAATAAAACGATTAAAATAAATAAAAACTAATTTTTAATACCGATTTATGGCGTGGCGCAATCTGGGCACTTGATCAGCGCCGAGCGCGATTTTCTGGGCGATCAGATGATCCGTGCTCCTCGGCAGATAGTTTCTTCATATACGAGGGTCGGTTCCTCGTCCCTTCGGATCGGCGGGTCGGCACATGCCTCGGAATCAGCCGAACTACGTGGCGTGATCCTGATCGTCCATCTCAGCGTGGATCCCCAAAAAACACTATCTTGTCATTTAGTGGATGTGGCAAGATCTGAGCCGTCCATCATGACGAGCGCACTTTTTGACAAGATCCAACGGCTGAGGAGGGTCGGCAGATCTTTTCTCCATATACGAGGGTCGGTTCCTCGTCCCCTCGGTTCGGAGGCTCGGTGCCTTTGGCCGAGGTATGGAGTTAGACATTTTGAAGAGTCTCGGCACCGGATCGTTGCCACCCTCCGTCCCAGTAGCTCGGCTGCTTAGCCAAGCTGTTCGGTAGCTCGGCTAGGCAGACCGGTGGCAGGCATCTCGGAAGGTACACGTGGTCAGATCTGGAGCGTCCAACATTGCGTGAATAACGAGGGCTGGGTTCAGATTACGAGAAAACGTTATTTTGTCATTTTGTGAGAGTGGCACAATCTGAACCGTCCATCGTGTCTTGACACGAATTTTGGAAAGATCCGACGGTGATTTGTCCTCGGAAGGATTTTTCTCCATATACGAGGGTCGGTTCCTCGTCCCCTCGGTTCGGAGGCTCGGTGCCTTTGGCCGAGGTATGGAGTTAGACGTTTTGAAGAGTCTTGGCACCGGATCATCGCCACCCTCCGTCCTAGTAGCTCGGCTGCTTAGCCAAGCTGTTCGGTAGCTCGGCTAGGCAGACCGGTGGCAGGCAGCTCGGAAGGTACACGTGGTCAGATCTGGAGCGCCCATCATTGCGTGAATCGCGAGGGCTGGGTTCAGATCACGAGAAAACGTTATTTTGTCGTTTTGTGAGCGTGGCGCAATCTGAACCGTCCATCGTGTCTTGACACGAATTTTGGAAAGATCCGACGGTGATTTGTCCTCGGAAGGATTTTTCTCCATATATGAGGGTCGGTTCCTCGTCCCCTCGGTTCGGAGGCTCGGTGCCTTTGGTCGTGGTATGGAGTTAGACGTTTTGAAGAGTCTTGGCACCGGATCGTCGCCACCCTCCGTCCCAGTAGCTCGGCTGCTTAGCCAAGCTGTTCAGTAGCTCGGCTAGGCAGACCGGTGGCAGGCAGCTTGGAAGGTACACGTGGTCAGATCTGGAGCGCCCATCATTGCATGAATCGCGAGGGCTGGGTTCAGATCACGAGAAAACGTTATTTTGTTGTTTTGTGAGCGTGGCGCAATCTGAACCGTCCATCGTGTCTTGACACGAATTTTGGAAAGATCCGACGGTGATTTGTCCTCGGAAGGATTTTTCTCCATATATGAGGGTCAGTTCCTCGTCCCCTCGGTTCGGAGGCTCGGTGCCTTTGGCCGAGGTATGGAGTTAGACGTTTTGAAGAGTCTTGGCACCGGATCGTCGCCACCCTCCGTCCCAGTAGCTCGGCTGCTTAGCCAAGCTGTTCGGTAGCACGGCTAGGCAGACCGGTGGCAGGTAGCTCGGAAGGTACACGTGGTCAGATCTGGAGCATCCATCATTGCGTGAATCACGAGGGTTGGGTTCAGATCACGAGAAAACGTTATTTTGTCGTTTTGTGAGCGTGGCGCAATCTGAACCGTCCATCGTGTCTTGACACGAATTTTGGAAAGATCCGACGGTAATTTACCTCGGAAGGATTTTTCTCCATATATGAGGGTCGGTTCCTCGTCCTCTCGGTTCGGCGGGTCGGCACATGCCTCGGAATCAGCCGAACTACGTGGCGTGGTCCTGATCGTCCATCTTAGCGTGGATCCCCAAAAAACACTATCTTGTTGTTTAGTGGATGTGGCAAGATCTGAGCCGTCCATCATGACGAGCGCACTTTTTGAAAAGATCCAACGGCTGAGGAGGGTTGGCGGATCTTTTCTCCATATACGAGGGTCGGTTCCTCGTCCCCTCGGTTCGGTTCCTCGTCCCCTCGGTTCGGAGGCTCAGGTGCCTTTGGCCGAGGTATGGAGTTAGACGTTTTGAAAAGTCACGGCACCGGATCGTCGCCACCCTCCGTCCCAGTAGCTCGGCTGCTTAGCCAAGCTGTTCGGTAGCTCGGCTAGGCAGACCGGTGGCAGGAAGCTCGGAAGGTACACGTGGTCAGATCTGGAGCGTCCATCATTGCGTGAATCACGAGGGCTGGGTTCAGATCACGAGAAAATGTTATTTTGTCGTTTTGTAAGCGTGGCGCAATCTGAACCGTCCATCGTGTCTTGACACGAATTTTGGAAAGATCCGACGGTGATTTGTCCTCGGAAGGATTTTTCTCCATATACGAGGGTCGGTTCCTCGTCCCCTCGATTCGGAGGCTCGGTGCGTTTGGCCGAGGTACGGAGTTAGACGTTTTGAAGAGTCTTGGCACCGGATCGTCGCCACCCTCCGTCCCAGTAGCTCGGCTGCTTAGCCAAGCTATTCGGTAGCTCGGCTAGGCAGACCGGTGGCAGGCAGCTCGGAAGGTACACGTGGTCAGATCTGGAGCGCCTATCATTGCGTGAATCGCGAGGGCTGGGTTCAGATCACGAGAAAACGTTATTTTGTCGTTTTGTTAGCGTGGCGCAATCTGAACCGTCCATCGTGTCTTGACACGAATTATGGAAAGATCCGACGGTGATTTGTCCTCGGAAGGATTTTTCTCCATATATGAGGGTCGGTTCCTCGTCCCCTCGGTTCGGAGGCTCGGTGCCTTTGGCCGAGGTATGGAGTTAGACGTTTTGAAGAGTCTTGGCACCGGATCGTCGTCACCCTCCGTCCCAGTAGCTCGGCTGCTTAGCCAAGCTGTTCGATAGCTCGGCTAGGCAGACCAGTGGCAGGCAGCTCGGAAGGTACACGTGGTCAGATCTGGAGCGCCCATCATTGCGTGAATCACGAGGGCTGGGTTCAGATCAAGAGAAAACGTTATTTTGTCGTTTTGTGAGCGTGGCGCAATCTGAACCGTCCATCGTGTCTTGACACGAATTTTGGAAAGATCCGACGGTGATTTGTCCTCGGAAGAATTTTTCTCCATATATGAGGGTCGGTTCCTCGTCCCCTCGGTTCGGAGGCTCGGTGCCTTTGGCCGAGGTATGGAGTTAGACGTTTTGAAGAGTCTTGGCACCAGATCGTCGCCACCCTCCGTCCCAGTAGCTCGGCTACTTAGCCAAGCTGTTCGGTAGCTCGGCTAGGCAGACCGGTGGCAGGCAGCTCGGAAGGTACACGTGGTCAGATCTGGAGTGCCCATCATTGCGTGAATTGCGAGGGCTAGGTTCAGATCACGAGAAAACGTTATTTTGTCGTTTTGTGAGCGTGGTGCAATCTGAACCGTCCATCGTGTCTTGACACGAATTTTGGAAAGATCCGACGGTGATTTGTCCTCGGAAGGATTTTTCTCCATATATGAGGGTCAGTTCCTCATCCTCTCGGTTCGGAGGCTCGGTGCCTTTGGACGAGGTTTGGAGTTAGACTTTTTTGAAGAGTCTTGGCTTTGAAGCGTCGCCTCCCTCTTACTCAGTAGCTCGGCTGCTTAGCCAAGCTATTCGGT
This sequence comes from Hemerocallis citrina, assembly GCA_017893485.1. NCBI lineage: Eukaryota > Viridiplantae > Streptophyta > Magnoliopsida > Asparagales > Asphodelaceae > Hemerocallis > Hemerocallis citrina. Next base: position 37,734,038 of record CM030365.1, read on the forward strand.
AGCTCAACTAGGCAGACCGGTGGACGAGTCGTGGACTTGAGCGCTTCGTGGAGCCTTTGTTGTGATACTGAAATGTCGCAACTCTCCGCTTTGGCGCTTTGGCTTCTTAGTGGGCTTTTCAGATTCCCAAGGCAGCCCAAACGTCGCATTGGGGGTATAAGTTCTGACTCCCCCACCCCCCAAGCTCATTTCTCACTTTTCAGTCCAAGTTTTCACTTTTACTCTCTTTGCTCTCCGCTAGCGGCGATTTTTGATCCAAGGCGGTGACGTTAGCTGTCGCGTGGGCCAGGCGATTTCTGGCGAGCTTTTTCCGACCGTGAACGTCACTTCAGGGGCACGTCACTTCAAGGTCAGTCAACTTGTCTTAGCTTTTTTATACAGATGTCAAGGGTGAACTCGGGGAGTGAGGCCTCGTCCTCGGGCGATAGTGGCGCCGAGGAGAGGAGGCAGACGGAGATCCGAAGGAAGGGGAAGCAAGTAGCCGAGCCGTCTGTGGCCGAGGTGGGGAAGGAGAAGAAGAGGAGGGTAGTGGCCCAGTCTCCTGTGGTCGAGGTGATTGTGGAGAATCTGAGGTAAGCCCCTGAGATGGGCCGATACCCTTGCGTACTATCCGGGCACGCTGGGGTTAGGCAGTACGAGGGCGATCTCATGAAGAAGGCGATCATTGGCCAGTCGGAGGTCTATGAAGAGAACAACCCGGTTCTGACTACCGAGGCGGATGAAATTAGATCGGTGCTATCCGAGAGGGACCTCCTTCAGATCCGAAAGGGGTTCGCCATCCCTCCGGAGTACAAGCTAATTCTCCCCGGCCCTGGGATGCGGGCGAACTCCAAGCTGTCGTCGTCGGATATGTGCATGTTCGACTACGACTCTCTGAATGCCGGACTGCGTTTTCCGCTGCATCCCTTCATTTGCCAGGTCCTCGGATGGTACTTCCTTGCGCCGACCCAATTTATGCCGAACACATGGCGTCATGTCAACGCCTTCCTGCTCCAGTGCCGCAACGCCGAAGTCGAGCCGGACCTGACGGTCTTCCGAAGCATGTATCGGATAAACCGGATGCACAAGACCGAGCATCGATACTACCTGGCGCCGAGGAAGGGTGTTCGAATTATAGAAAACCCGGACTCGATCAATGGCTGGAAGGAAAAGTTCTTCATATTGAGGGAGGCATCGATACTGCAAATTCCGAGCCGGTGGAAGCCAGAGGTGCCCAAGTTTGCGAGGGCCGAACTAGAACTGACTGCGGCCGAGGAGGAGGTGGCGAGGAAGATCGTAGCCCTCCCGATGTTGAGTTGGAGGGAGATGACCGAGGAGGTGTTGTACGGGTCAGGCCTTAGCCCGATCGACCCGAGTACGCTCCTGACATCTCGTTTATTTTTTTTTTCTAAGTCTTTAGCTCGTCTCACTAACTCTTAATTTGTTTGTTGTTTGGTTCAGAAGTGCCGAAGATGGACTTTACGGCCATGATGAACGAGAGGGGTAAGGTGGCCGATAGAAGGAAGAGGAAGAGGCCGAGCACCACCGCTACGTCAGGCCAGCCCACCAAGGTTGCTTCGACCACCACTCCGCCTCCCCCGGTCGCTGAGGCGCCCTCGTCGGCGGTGGTTGTTGCCGAAGGGCCCTCGGCTAATGTCGCCTCTACCCTGGTTGATGAGGCCTTCAACGTCATGGCGGCGTTGTCGCTTGAGGCTCCGCCATTGACTGCTCCGGCCGAGGTGATCTTGATCGAGCAGCACAAGCAGCTGTTCGTTCTGAACTGGCAAGTCAAGAATCATGATGGATTCCTCGGCAACTCGCAGATGTCGATGCAGGCCGTCAAACACTTGGCGACCCCGAAGGACCGAGCCGTGCTGTAGGCGGGGACGGTCGGCGACGACACTTATGAGGTCGCCTGGTCGCTCGTATCAGTAAGTCTCGTGTACCTTTTTTATAGAATTTCTTTAAGTCTGCCATTCGGCTCCTACCCTGTTCTCACCATCGTCTTGTTTTGGCAGGCCACTTGTCACTTCAACCATCTCCTCGAAGCATTCGCCGAACAGGAGAAGGAGTTGAAGGCCGCCAGTGATAAGGACAGGGCGGACAAGGTGAAGGCGGTTCGGCAGCTCGAAGCAGAGCAGAGGCGAGCCGAGGGCTTGGAGGTCCAGGTGGCCGATCTTGTGGCCGACCTGGAGCGAGTCAAGGGGCGGCTCACTGAGGAGGCCGCCAAAGCCGCCAAGGCTGCCAAGGAGCTGGCGACGTCAGCGAAGGCTCTGGCCGAGGTGAAGGCAGAGAAAGAGGCCTTGGCAACGAAGATCAAGGCCGAGGTCGAGGCCGAGGCGAAGAAGCACATGGCCTCGAACATGGAGAAGTCTACCAGAGGGCGCTCGACCATGTTCAGGACCGCGTCCCTGGCTTCGAACGGGTCGGCTACAGACTGTGGCCCGGATCCCCATCGGACGGTGAGGAGGAATGAGGCGAAGGTGACGAGGTGGAGGGCGACGACGAGGAGGAGGTTGTCGCCGACACTTTGGAGACAAACCCCCAGGGCAGGAGTGAGAAATGAGGGGCCATCTGGCGAAGCGCCTGTGGTCGAACCGGCGACGCAGGTGGACCCCTGATCTTCTCGTCTTTTTGTAGTTTTTTTTTTTTAAAGAATGTAACGCCTCCTTGCGGACTGGCCACCGCTCCTTTTTATGAATGAAAATTTTACTTCGAATTTGTCTAAGTGTTTGGGTCGGTGTATAGTTTTTCAATTGCGATGTTCTTGTATTTCAGATCCTCGAGTACGCCCCAAATACCGCAGCAGCTCGGCGTCGTGCCGAGCTGTTTAAGCAATCTCGCGAGGCTCGCCTCGTGGGTGAAATCGAGCTCACCAGGAGGTTGATGTTCAACGTGGAAAAGAAGAACAGCGAGCTTCTGGCCGAGGTGCACCATCTCCGGATAGTCGAGGAGGAGCTATCGGCGAAAGAGGCCGAGCTAGCTTCGGTGCTGGCCAAGCAAGATGAGCTCGAGAAGAAGGTCGAACAGCTGCAGAGGGTCACGGTTGACAAGAGCATCGAGGTGACTAACTTACGTCGTATTATATCCGACAGCGCTGAGTACCCTGGTTCGGCAAAGCTCCCTCGGTTCAAGATAATGGTCAAGGACGACACTCTGAAGGATAGGATCGTCGAGCTCGAGGAGGAGGTGGCTCGACTGAAGCCTCAGCCTGTGAGGGCTAATGTCTGTAGCACTTCTTGCACTCGCGAGGAGAGAGAACGGGGGATCAACTTTTACAAGCTAGCGACTCGTGGCCAAGTTATTGGTCGGACAGCGGCCGACGCACAAAGCGGAGTAGCTGTTAGCTCGAGCGGGGCCTCGGTCGGAGCCACCGTTAGGGTTAGTGGCGAGGCAGCATCCCAGTTCGTCGGCCTAGAGACAAGCTCGGAGGTGAAGAGACGGAAGCCGCGATTGTCTCTGAATCGGAACGTCCCTGTTCCAAGGAGGCACTGAACGAGTGGCGTCGCCTTTAACTTCTTGCGTCGTCCCTATTGCTGTAATAACATGCCTTGTAATTTTATTTAGTTGCTTTCCCGCTGTAACTGTCTGCCTTGTAAATTTACCAAGTGTCTTAATAAAATCGAAGTTGTTTTATTCATCGCTGTGCCGTGGTCGCCTTATTCTTGACGCCGAACCATAAGGACCTATAGTTGTCTTCTTTGTAGGTTTTAGCCACAGAACTTTAGTTTTTCGCTCGGAGTATACCGAGGTGACTGTGCTCTTCCGAGGTGCGATAGCTCGGACATCAGATTCCGCCCACGTGGCAACATCTAGACGGTCGATCATGATCGTGGTACGTATCACGAGGTGGGAGGCACGAGTTCCAAGAAAACACTATCTTGTCGTTTTGTGGACACGTGGCACGATCAGATCCGTTCATCACGTTCTAGCACGCATTTTGAGATGATCCAACGGCGAAATCGATTCGGCAGAATTTTTCTCCATATACGAGGGTCGGTTCCTCGTCCGCTCGGCTCAGGGTTTTGAGTGAGCGCGGTTGAGCCGAACGATGGATTCCGAACCACCGTTAGAGTTGCTCGACGGTTGTGGGAGCAGTTCCGAACGGCGACCTGCTTCTAGCTCGCCGAGGAGCGAACTTGCGAAGTAGGGTCGAGCCGAGTGTTGGACTTCGAACCATCGGTTGAGTTGTTCAACGGTTGTGGGAGCAGTTTCGAACGGTGACCTACTTCTAGCTCGCCGAGGAGCGATCTTGCGAAGTAGGGTCGAGCCGAGTGTTGGACTCTGAACCATCGGTTGAGTTGTTGAACGGTTGTGGGAGCAGTTCCGAACGGCGACCTACTTCTAGCTCGCCGAGGAGTGAACTTGCGAAGTAGGGTCGAGCCGAGTGTTGGACTCCGAACCATGGGTTGAGTTGTTCAACGGTTGTGGGAGTAGTTCCGAACGGCGACCTACTTCTAGCTCGCCGAGGAGCGAACTTGCGAAGTAGGGTCGAGCCGAGTGTTGGACTCCGAACCATCGGTTGAGTTGTTCAACGGTTGTGGGAGCAGTTCCGAATGGCGACCTACTTCTAGCTCGCCGAGGAGCGAACTTGTGAAGTAGGGTCGAGCTGAGTGTTGGACTCCGAACCATCGGTTGAGTTGTTCAACGGTTGTGGGAGCAGTTCCGAACGGCGACCTACTTCTAGCTCGCCGAGGAGCGAACTTGCGAAGTAGGGTCGAGCCGAGTGTTGGACTCCGAACCATCGGTTGAGTTGTTCAACGGTTGTGGGAGCATTTCTGATCGGCGAGCTACTTCTAGCTCGCCGAGGAGCGAACTTGCGAAGTAGGGTCGAGCCGAGTGTTGGACTCCGAACCATCGGTAGAGTGAAGAGTAAAGGCAGAGAGATGTAAGCAATTTTTACTAGTATAATATGAAAAAACTCTTTATTGATAACTAATGGCCGGCTGCTTCTAAAGTTGCGAGCCGTTATAACAAGAGAAAAATAAAAGAAAATCATTACAAGCAATAGGGGAGGAACGGTTCGACATCTCAAAGTGCTTAGAGAGGCGTTGGTGTTCTCTCTTGGTACTTTAAGAGATGGTCGGCATTCCATGTCCTAGGGATCTCCCTGCCTTCGAGGTCTTCTAGTCTGTATGTGCCAGGCCGAACTTCTTTGACGATCTTGTAAGGTCCCTCCCAGTTCGGAGCGAGTTTACTCTTCTGACTGGGGAAAGAGATGGCTACTTTCCTGAGGACCAGGTCTCCTTCTCTGTGGTCCGTAGGGCGGACTTTCTTGTTGTATGCCAACTCGATCCTTCTTCGGTAGCTTTGTTGACAAATGGCAGCTCTTTCTCGGATTTCATCTATCAGGTCTAGGCTCGCTCGGAGCTCTCTGGCGTTTTGCTCTTCTTCGTAAGCTATCAACGAGGAGAGGGTATTCCGACTTCTAGAGGAATGATGGCCTCGGACCCATAGGTGAGATTAAATGGGCTCTCTCCTGTGGGGGTCCGTTTTGTGGTGCGGTAGTTCCACAGCACGTTGGGAAGCTGATCGACCCATAAGCCTTTGGAACACTTATCTAACCTCTTCCTAATGCCAGAGAGGATCTGCCGGTTAGCATTTTCGGCTTGGCCATTCGACTGGGGATGAGAGACGGAGGAGAACCGGTGTTGGATGGCAAGGTCTTCGCATAGAGCTCGGAAGGCAGCCCCGGTAAACTGGGTTCCGTTGTCTGTTATCAGGACCCTAGGGACGCCGAATCAGCAGATCACGCTCTTCCAAAAGAACTGAACAACCTTGTTCTCGGTGATCGTGGCCAAGGGCTCGGCCTCTATCCACTTTGAAAAGTAGTCGATCGCCACGACTAAGAATTTGAACTGGCCGGGAGCTGGTGGAAATGGCCCTATTAAATCCATCCCCCACATTGCAAAGGGAATCGGACTTGATAGGGAAGTTAGTGGAGCTTGTGGGAGGCATCGGATGTCGGAGTACTTCTAACAGGAGCTGCATTGCCGAACGTGTCGTTCGGCATCTCGTAAGAGAGTAGGCCAGAAATATCCGTAATTCAACACTTTGCGGGCAAGAGCTCTGGACCCCGAATGTGCCCCGCCGATGCCCTCATGAAGTTCTTGCAGGGCGTAGTCGGCTTGCCCCGGGGAGAGGCATCTCAGGTACGGCCTGCCGTCTACCTGTGTGAAAGAGCGCTTATATAGGATACCTCCGATTAGTGTGTAGCGCTCTGCTCGGGTTCTGACCCTTCGAGCCTCCTTGGGATCCTCGGGGAGGAGTCCATCCCTTAAAAATTCGATGAGGGCTTCATCCAGTTATCCTCAAGCAGGACGCGCAGCGACTCTAGAGAGTCGGGGGTTTCATAACAATACTTGGCCTTAGAAGAACCTCTATCAAGACGGTTTGCTCGAGACCTTGAAGGGAGGATGAAGCTAGTTTGGAGAGGGCGTCGGCCTGAGCATTTTCTTCTCGGGGTATTCTTTGGATGAGGGCTTCTTCAAACAGTGCCATGAGGCTCCTGACCTTGGCTAATTATTTGACCATCCTGTCATCACGTGCTTCATACTCGCCGAGAACCTGATTTACGACTAGCTGAGAGTCGCTGAAGATCCGGAGGCGTTGCGCCCCTGCGTTTCGAGCCATTCCAAGGCTGGCTATCAGTGCCTCGTATTCTGCTTCGTTGTTCGAGACCTTGAAGTTTATACGGAGGGAGTATTGGAGGATGAAGTCATCTGGGCCTGCCAGAATGACCCCTGCTCCGCTTCCCTCGTTGTAGGAGGATCCATCCACATAAACCGACCAGATAGGCGGCCCCTCCATCGCTTGACTGAGCTCGGGGATGGTACTTTCAACTATGAATTCCGCTAAGGCCTGAGCCTTGATCGCGGTTGTTGTGAAATCTAGCTATCTAAACTAGACACAAATTAAAAACCTCTCAAGTGTACGAATCGTTTGGAGAAGCGTAGTGACGAGCAAGGGTCGATCCCACAGAGATTGTAGAAACTAACTTACTAACCAATAAACCAAAAATAAGAATCGTAAAGAATTGTTCTAAAGAGAAGGAGAAATTAAAAACTCTATCAAGTAGTTCTAAATCACAAATATTTATCAAGTAGTTGGGTTTTGATTTCCACCTATAGTCAGTAATGCGAAGTCTCCTTCTTTACTATTCTAGTTACTCATGTTCGTTCCTTTAAGGGCATGGTATCTACTCCTTAAAGTATTGTTTCCCTAGCCAAGAATTAGGCATGGTATCTACTCTAATTCGTTTCTTTCCTTAAGTATTTAGCATGGTATCTACTAAGTTGCACTTAAAGAAAATATAAGAACAATGGAAACGAACAAACACTCAAAGTTCTAGAAATTGGTATCAGATCTAGATCCCTCAAGTTGATTAAACCAAGAACCCCTAAGGACTCCTGTGTTACAAGTTATGAGCACGAGATACGGGTCGTCTCAATATGCTCATATAACAGATTTAGATTCATAATACTCAAACTTGATAAACTCAGATTCTGTATGTCAGTCGACTTGCTGTCACCTCAGTCGACTGCCCTTAGAATTCTGAACAAGTTTGATTATTATAAATCTATACCAATACTCTCAGGTTTAATCAATAAGTAACAGAATAGCACTCAGAAGAATAGAAGCATTACATAACTGCGGTTTCAATCTACCCAACTATGAAATTAGTTCCCCATAATTAAACTTTTATTGATCAGCAAGTTCGAATACATGATTAACATAAAAGACTGAAAAGAAGAGAAATAAACTGATGAAGTCCGGCAGATCGGTCGACTGGCTGTCACTCAGTCGACTGCCTTGTTCCCTTTGGATTACTTGATCTCCTCTCTCCTTCTTCGATGCTGATAGAATAATGTTCTTGGTTGATGTGTTGATGATTCTGGAACTCTGTGATTCGGCTCGTGGTGGCTGAGATCTCCCAAAATAGTGCCCCTTGATTGATATTTATAGCACACGGCATGAGAATTAGGGTTTGCCACTTTTTCAGGAAGGTCCTCCTCTTTCCTTCTTTATTTTATCGGCGATTTATTTCTTTCTCTTTTCTTCTTTTCTTCCTTATCTGCTAACCACGTGCTCTTGCCAATCCCCTGTATCTAGCTTTGATTTGTTGGAGAAGTTGTTATTCGCATATAATCTGGGTTCAGATAGATTTGGATCTAGATGCGGATGCATCTTATCTTTTCACTCCGCCGACTACCAGTCGACTGGTGTTGAGTGTAAGTCGACTATTGCCGAGACATCTGTGGCTTCATGTTTCCTCAGTCAAGTCGACTGATGTTGGGGAAGTCGACTGTGCCGAGCCCCATTGATCTCTCTGTCCAGTCGCCTGTACGAAGAACCAATCGACTGATGCTCTGCAAATTCTGTGTAATCATCTTTTCAGTCTGTATTAGTCTTGAATCTGCTTCGGTTGCTGCTTTTAGGTTGTTTCCTATGGAAAAGAGAAAAGAAGAGTAAAATACCACATATAGAGCATTAAAATGTCCAATTGCAATAAGATTATTGCTCCTAAATGTGAATATTCTTGAGTTCATCAGCGGTCCGAGGCTGATAAGTTATATCATGCTGGCTCAGCTCGATAGACCACTTCATAAGGCGGCCTGAGGTCTCTGGCTTGTGGAGGACCTGCTTCAGCGGTTGGTCGGTAAGGACGACCACCGAATGGGACTGAAAGTACGGGCGAAGCTTTCTCGCGGCCATCACCAGGGCGTAAGTCATCTTTTCTATCTTCGGGTAGCGGAGCTCGGCATCCCGAAGTAGTTTGCTAACATAGTATATGGGCTTTTGAGCCCGGTCTTCTTCCCTTACTAAAACAGCACTGAAGTTCAGCTCGGAGGCTGCCAGGTAGAGGTAGAGGGGTTCGCCAGGAATTGGTTTGCTGAGGAGGGGAGGATTGACGAGGTAAGCCTTGAGCTGGTCGAAGGACTCCTGTTGCTGTTGTCCCCATTCAAAACCTTTAGCCCCCATGAGGGCCTTGAAGAAGGGGAGGCATTTCTCCCCGGACTTTGAGAGAAAATGCCTTATGGCGGCCAAGCAGCCTGTTAACCTCTGAACTTCCTTTACATTCTTGGGAGGGGCCATGTCTAGTATGGCCTTGATTTTCTCAGGATTTGCTTCAATTCCTCGTTGGCTAACCATGAAGCCGAGGAACTTTCCTGACGAGACTCCGAATGTACATTTGTTCGGATTGAGTCTCATGTTGTGCTTTCTCAGAACATCAAACGCCTCTTGGAGGTCAGTTACATGGTCAGGACCTCGGATGCTTTTTACAAGCATGTCGTCGACATACACTTCCATATTACGGCCGATTTGATCTTGGAAAACCTTGTTGACGAGGCATTGGTATGTGGCTCCGGCATTCTTCAAACCGAAGGGCATGACTCTGTAGCAATAGAGGCCCTGGTCGGTAATGAATGAGGTCTTCGGGATATCCGGAGGGAACATCCGGATCTAATTGTAGCCTGAGAAGGCACCCATGAAGCTGAGGAGTTCATGTCCCAAGGTGGCATCAATCAAAGTGTCAATACTCGGAAGAGGGAAGGGATCCTTGGGGCAAGCCTTGTTGAGATCAGTAAAATCGATACAGATCCTCCAAGTCCCGTTCGACTTCTTCACCATTACTACATTCGACAACCACTCGGGGTAGTTCACCTCTTGTATGAACCGGGCCTTCAAGAGCTTGTCCACTTCCTCTTTTATAGCTAGCTGTCGTTCGGGGGCGAACTTGCGCCTCTTCTATTGAATCGGTTTGGACCCCGGAACAACGCTGAGGTGGTGGACTAAGAGCTCCTCGAAAATTCTGGGCATGTCTGCAGCTGACCAAGCGAAGAGGTCTCGGTTCCTTCGGATGCACTGTACAATGTCCGAGCATAAAGCGGACGGGAGGGTCTTGCTAACAAAGAACTTGCGAGTTGGATCCTGCTCAGAGAAGAGCACTTCCTCCAATTCATCCACCGGCTCGGACGTCGGTCGGGCGGCATCTTGGGGGATTTCCAGGGTTTCTAGGGAGAGGACTGGTCCGAGGGTGGAGGTCATGTAGCACTTACGGGCCGTTTCCTGATTGCCCCTCACTTCCCCTACTCCGGCCCTCGTAGGGAATTTCATCTTAAGATGGTACGCCGAAGGAACGGCTTCTAGAGCTGCTAGGCCGGGTCGGCCTAGGATGACATTGTAAGCTGCAGGAACATCCACAACCATAAAATCCATCGCCTCCGTTCGGGTAGTAGGAGTTTTGCCAGCGGTTACGTCGAGGGTAATCACCCCTTCAATAGTCACTGGCACTCCCGTGAACCCATGGAGCGTGTAGCCGGCGGGCTTGAGTCTGTATCAGGAGAGCTTTAGGCCTTTAAAAGCGGCGAGGAAGAGGATGTTAACGGAGCTGCCGTTGTCCACTAGGATCCTCTCCACTTTGAAGTTCGCCATGTGGAGGCTGATGACGAGTGCGTCACAATGAGGGGTGCGGACACCTTCAAGATCTTCGTCTGAGAATGTGACGGGCACTCCGAGGTCTTTGGGAGGAGGGGTGGTGCGAACCGAATTGACTTCTCTTATAAATGCCTTTCGAGAAGAGTTTGAGGAGCCCCCCATTGGGCCCCCATGGATAAGGTGTAGGACACGCTCCTTTTCGAAGTCGGGCGTTTCATCGTGCTCCGGACGCTTATTAGCCCCCCGAGTTAGGGGAGGGAGTTCGGCTTGGTCCTTTCTGACGAACCTTGTCAGCTGCCCCCTCTGGATGAGGGCTTCTATCTCATTCTTCAAGGCCCGACAATCATTGGTGTCGTGCCCGTGGTCCCAGTGATAGCGGCACCACTTCTCTTTATCCCTCTTCTTGGCGGGGGTGTTCATCCTTGGAGCAGGAGGAATGATCCCTTCCTTCTCAACTTCCATCAGAATGGTAGAGACGTTAGTGGTAAGGGGAGTAAACTTCTCGAATCTGGGGGGAGGTCGGCGCTGGCCCGCATTATCCTTCTGGAGCTTCTTGGCTCCTTCCTCTTCTGTTCCCTTTCTCTTAAACCCGGAGGAGGACCCCTCCAAGTTAGGGGCGGTGCTCGGCTTCTTCGGCCCGAATGTACTTTTCGCTTCGGAGGAGGAGGTCAGAGAAGTTCTGTGGGGGCTTCTTGGCGAGGGAGGAGCGGAGGTTGGGATTGAGGACATTGGACTGAAATGCTACTGCAGCGACCGACTGGTCGAGGGATGCTATGGACCTGGCTTCAGCCGTGAACCTCTTCACATAGTCTCTCAACTTCTCACCCTTCTTCTGGTGGAGGTACAGTAGCGAGATGCTGGTCTTCTCAGTTCTACGGCTACTTACAAAATGGGTGACGAAGAGGGTCTCGAATTGCTCGAAGGAGAATATGGAGGATGGGGCAAGGCGAGAGTACCATTCTCGAGCTGGGCCCTTAAGGGTTGCGGGGAAGGTCTTGCAGAGGAGAGCATCAGAAGCTTGATGGATGAGCATTAGGGTCTTGAAGCTCTCAATGTGATCGACAGGGTCAGTCTCCCCGGAGTAGGTCTCAAATTGAGGAGGCTTGAAGCCGACTGGTATAGGTGCATCCATTATAGTTCGGGAAGAAGGAGGTCTGCTAGGACGAAGGGTCCTTCCTCTAAGCTCTTCTTCTCGGTCTAGCTGACCCAAGCGCCTCTCCATCTCATGGAGACGGCGGTACACAGCGTCGTCCCTTCGACAGTAATCAGCTGAGCCTCTAGACTCGTCTTCGTACGAGGGAGAGCGGGGGCTACAACGACAGTAGCTCCTGGAGCGGCGGGGACTTTGCTCATGCCGGGAGTTGCTGGGAGCTGGAGGAGGAGATGGGGACCGTCGGCGAGGACTTCGGACCGGAGGAGGAGAAGGGATCTTGGGTGCATTGGTGTTGGGACGAAGATTGAGAGCTTGTAGGACGGTCGCTTGGAACTGCTGGAATTCGGCACGGGTGATGGGTGCCTCATCATTCCTAGGCTGTTGCCGACCTGCGGGGGAGTGTGCCCTCCTTCTGTAATGCTCGGGGGACTCTCTCCGCCCCCTTCGGGTAGGGGATCTTCTGTATTCTCGGCGGTGAGGAGATCGCTCATCCGGACGGTGTTGGCGGGAGGTTCCCTTTCGGGCCCGCTTTTCATCCAGATGGCGACGAAGATCCTCATCCTTCTGCCGATTGAGGATGGTGTTGTGGAGACCGGAAGCACAGGGATGATGGGAGGCCATAGAGTCCGAAGAGGCATTGTGGATGGAGACGTGGTCCGGATGGAGGGGCTGTTTCTGCGGATTGGGGCCCCTAGGAGGTTGCTGATTTTGCGGAGGAGGCAGGTCATGTTGGAGTGGGTCTTCCGCTGGAGGAGGAAGTTGCCCTTGCTGCGGAGCCGGTTGGATGGGAATGTCTTGTGGCTGATCGGGGTTCGGTTCTCGGTTGGACTCTCTTGATCTGACTTTCCTAGGAGGCATGGCTGGAGAAGATCTGTCCAACGGGAAGAGGGGAGGTTGCTATTCGTTAGTTTCCCACAGACGGCGCCAATCTGTTGCTGCTAAATTTGGTGTAGGGGCAAACAGATAGTATATGTGGATTCTTAGGAAAACTGAATAGCAAACCTGTATACCTGTTCTGTCGGAGTTTGACGCTGACTCCTACCGTACACCTGCAAAAAGTGCGAGACACCGGGGTTGTTCCCGGCGACGCACCCTCCGACGCTCAAGTCAGTAATCAGAGAAGATTATGAAAGAGCACAAAAACTGGCAAAAGATTGATTACCTCTCAATGGAGATGGATGGGGGGTATTTATAGGCGCCGCTGGGATCAGATTAGGAATGTAATCCCCCTGTGGTTAGATAAGGAATGTAATCCCTAATCCCCAGTGAAGGGATAGATATGAATCAGGGCCGTTGATTAGGATTTAATCAGAAACCCTAATTCTATCCCTTCTGGACCGGGTTTGCTGCCGGTTAAAACCCGCACCCAGTTGAGGTGGATCCGTTTGCGGGTAAGTGGGTCTTCGGGGAAGATGACCAGTACCCGCTTCAGACCCCCGTTGGTAGGTGAAATTACCGTTTTATCCCCTGAGCTTCAAGATTCGTGCCCAATTTGGACGGTTCCGATTTAACCCCATTTTTAGCCATATCAGCATGCGTGATTGACTTCTCTTGCTTCCTACTCTGATTATTTTTGTGAAATGTTATAAAGATCCTGACAGCTTATGGATGATGAAAATCATTTGCTGGGCTTAGTCACGTATCCGTATTCCGTATTCTCTTTTTGGGAAGCGGGGCGTGACATATTTGATCTGAGACTACCATCGATACCTAACAGAAGAACCCTTTTTCGGCCACCTAGCGATGGTCATCCCTGTCCATGACCACTAGTACTAGGTCATTCGTCGGTAATGTCCTACATAAATACAATAATATTTAGTCAACACTGCATAGGAACAAATATAGTATTTAAACGAACAAAAGAATACTACTTACTCGGGGCATGACACTGCTCGATCCCCCTCCCATTGTCTATACCATATTTTCGATGATTACCTTGCAAAATATGATCTAAAATATTGGTCAAGTAACGAATAAACAATCTATATAGCTTATGGCATACAACGAACACAACAACTTAGAATTCTAAGTTTTCCATTATCGACGAACACAACACCTCAAACTTGTCTCACTTAAAATACGACATTACACAAAAAATCTACACAGTCATCATCTTATTGCAAAAATTCCGCCATGCCGAAGTGACAAACACAAATGAGTTGGTTTCTTTACTTATTGTCTAATCACTAACAATATAACCAAATAGGAAACTTGTGATCCATATTTATACATAAATGGATGATCAAGCGGGACATTATCTAATCACTAACATTATAAGTAGTAAATAATTCTCATTTATATGCTCATTCACCAAATTTGTATATCTAAGTAGCTAAGCAACATTCATTCTTAAATGAGAGGCAATTTTCAAATTTATGCATATTTTCAAACAAGTAAAATAATCATAACCAACAACATCAATCAAACATTAGAAGTAGTAAATATTATTCATACTTCTTTATGGTTTCAAATTTAGAAGATGGATTTGGAGCTTCCGAGAGTTGGAAAAATATGAGATTCGAAGTTGGAAGAGAGAGACCGGGGAGAGATGAAGTGAGAGCAGTTCCGATTAGGGACATAATCAGTGATAATGAGTGGAGATTTTGGAGGATTTGGGGGTTAGGGTTTTTGAGTTTCGGAGTGGGCGTTGGGGAAGAAGAAGAAGAAAAAAAAATGAAGTGGAGAGAGAGTGAGAGTAGGAGCCCAACCATATTAGCGATCAGGTCTTGCTTGTGGTCGCTAGTGGGAATAGCGACCACAGTATACTGAGGTCCCTATTCCCATTAGCGACCTAAGTTTTATTTTATTTTATTGGTTTGTTTTTACAGAGAGCTCTGGAATTCGCTAAGTGTCTAAATAATTCTCAAATAAGGTCGCTATTCACATCAGTGACTTTACATATGTTGTGGTAACTAATTATACGATATCTTAAGCTAATAGGCCTACCTCCTCTCTCCTTTCTCCATTTTGAAAAGAAGAAAGGAGAGCAAAAGTAGGAAATCACATATACCTTAACACGTGCACATCATATTTTTTTACTTAACAAAACAAAATACAAAAACAAAAACAAATCCTTCATCTCCCAACTCCCCCTCCTCAAAATCCCGCTAACCCTCCTCCCCCCCAAATCTCAGCAGTCGTCGTTCGCCAACCCGCCCAAATCCTCACCGTCGACGCTCGCTGGCCTGCTATGGGTGATGACACCGCCGGTAAGAATTCTCCTATGAATTAGGGTTTTTGACTTCCTAATTTGTTTTATAATATTGTAGTCATGAAACCCTAATTTACCACCCACTTTTACTCTTGATTTCTAATTAGGGCATTTCAATTCTTAAAATTTTTAAATACAAACCCTAATTATGGATTCAAAAATAAAGAGTGGTTATTTTCAGACCAAATTCTTACTAATGTTCTGTTCTTGATTCTTTGTTTCTTCAGATCCAAATAAATTAGATTTTAGAGGCTATGGTAGAAATTAGGATTTTGGAAGGCGAAGAGATGAAGGAAAAAATAAATTGTGGGAAAGTAAAAGGTAATGTAAGTGATTATATGTTTGTTTTTGTTTATTCACTGATTTACACAACTCACTCCAATGTGTACTCCCAGAGATTACGGAGATGGCAATTAGGCCTGCATGTTATGTCGTCGCTGCAATTAACCCAGATGTAGGTTACCTGAAGATCAACTTTTATTCTTCAATTTGATGGTAATTGTGTTCACTACTTCTTATAATTATTTCCCATGAAAAATTATTTTTGTTAAGTTCTTGAGCTTTTCATTTATTTTTAGCAATCTCTTATAATTATTTTAGCAGTCTTTCTTCAATTAGAATTATTGTTTCAGTTTTTATATCCTTTTTCGGGTAATATTTAATTTGTTTGTGTTTGAGTATTTTTCTGCTTTTTTACGATAATATGGTCAAGTTTTGAGATTCAGGATCAGATGCAAACCTAATAATGTAAGGTTTCGGATTAGAAGCATGGGGATCGTCAAGTGTGAAATTAAAACAAAATGACTTGCATATGAGGGCTTTTTCTTCTAATTGATATCTGTTTTCATTTGAACTTTTGCATTTTAAGTAATATTATCATTAAATTTTCAATTACAAAGAATGATGGATTGTAGATGATGGTAAAAAGCATGAAAGTTGAATAGTTTGGTCAATTTTATCATTATTGTATTTTATTATTTTTATTTTCTTAGGATAAAAGTTAACAAATGAGTGAATATATAAGAAAGCTAAGGACTTCCATCAAATGGTTGATGAATTGAGAAGATGAAAATTTGATGAAGCAAGAGAAGCTTCAGAATATGTTGGAATCAGAAGGGAAACAACATGCAGATAGTGGTATCTTTTCTACATATATTTTTTTTGTGAAAAGTTTTGGTGAATTATTGTACTGTATGTGTGCTTTATAGTTTGATCATTTTATACAGACACAACTAAGGAGTAATATAGAAAAGTTGGAGGCAAATATTGAAGAACTTCGCAAATAATATGAGTATTTGCAAGCAAGCTTTAGAATGGAGGAATCTGACAAGATTGTAAGTCTCTTTCTTAGCATCTCTAAATTTTGGTAATTATTCGACTATTTTTTTTTTTTTTTAATTGAATAGATATATAGAATGATGTTAGTTGGTTTGAAAGTGTGAATTAGTTAATTTGTAGATTTATCATCTTTACATAATATTGTGATTGAAATAGCTAAGAGGTATTTTTAAATTTTTAAGTAATATATAATTTTATGAGTCCCTCAAAATTATTTTAGTCAGGGTAACACTAGTGAGAATAATGACAACAAACAAAAATGTAACCCTTGTTTTTCATTTTATGTATTTTGAAGTGTATTTTTCATTTTTGTGTATTTTATCTCTCTTGTATTTTTCTGAACCGTATATTGGATTTGTTTTCAATATATATCCATTTTATTTCATTTTGAGCTCCTTGTGTTTGATTGATTGTCTCTTTTGTCTCGTTTTTCATCATTTTGATCTTTTCCTCATTTTTGGTCTCGTTATCTTTATTTTATCAATTTCTTTGTGTTAAGGTGGTGTTTTTATTTTCCTTTTCCTATTATTTTATCTCCTAATAAGATTTCCAAAGCCAAAAAAAATCCCAATCCTATTTGCATTCCTATTGTTATTTGACCCAATATCCAAAACCCAATTGTATACCTATTACTAGATACTAATACCCACAACCCATTAACCCACATTTAAACTCCTATATATAAACCCCTAATCCTTAAACCCTAAACCATAACCCTAAAGCTCTCTCTCCCTCTCCTAATCCCGGCCTCCCCATCATCTTTGTGCTCCTGACTGCTACACCCGACCACACCCAATCCCGGCCTTCCCCAGGCCGACAGCCCCCTCTGACACCATCAGCACGACCACCACTACCCCCTACTCTGGCCATCTCCCCACATCTCCGACACCCATCACCATACAATCCGACCACTCCATCTCTTGTTTGCCTAGCCGACAACCACCACCATCAACATCGCCTCTTGCATCATCCTCTCTCTTTGTAGTGTTTTCAAAGTGGGTGCTTGCTACTTTGATCGTCATTGCTTCAAGGAGATCGTTCGTGTGAAGGTTTCGTTCGTTGTGCTTGGATTCGTTGCTTATAGCGGATTTCGTTCGTGGGTTTTGCTTCTCTTCGCATTTGCATCGTTCTTCATCCCCAAATTAAGATAAGTAACTTGTACTCCAATTCATTTATTTGATACAAGTAATAAAAGTTCACCTATAGTGTAGTTGGGTCTAGAGACAACCATAGATTGTGTTTTGCTTGATGGGTTTTGTCTCTATTGTGATAATTTGGCCATAGATGACTCACGACACAAATCTTGACATGATATAACCTAGGAATTGCCCAATTCTTGATTTTTAGTCGTGTATATGAAAATTTGTATGAAATTGTGTTTTGATTGAGACCCATATAATATATTTGGTATGGACATGTTAATAACCTTAAATCATGATGTTTAGATGCTTGGTAGGCTTTATTTCAAGTTTGGAAGTGTTTGGATCAATAATCTTGAATCTAAGATGTTTTGTCCTTAAGGGTGAAATCTGCATTTGCTGGATGTTCTGTTTTGATTGCTGTTTTCGTCTATGCTACAGTCAGTATTTGAATTTCGGTATAAAATATGAGTTTTAGATAATTTTGTCTATTTTCAAACCTCACTAACTTTACTTGATTTGGATTTCGTATGACTGAGTTATGGCTGTTTTAGTACAGAGGTGTCGATCTATTCCAGATTTTGTTTTTGGGTAATTTTGATAACAAACTATTTTCAAGAACTATGATATACATATTATTTTGATTTTAAACTTTGGTCAGTGTTTCTTTATTAAGTTAGGGATTTTCCAGAATTTTGATGAATTTTATTGATAAGTTTTATGTGATGTTTCATGCTCGTTTCTAAAACCTACTTGTACTGTATTTTGCTCGCTGTTCTGTAAAGAACCCTATTTTCACTATGATTCCTTATACTGTATGAAAATTTTTTGTAAAATGTGAAAGTTAGTAAATTTTATCTATTTTCATATCTCTTTGGCGGAATTGGATTTCGTTTCACTGGTTGCGAGATATCTTAGTTTTTGTACAGCAGTGTTGGGATTTCCAGATTCGCTAAACTATGTTTTCTTGATGCTTTGGTATTTTTGATGACTGATCTATTCTTACTGTAATATTTTGAAATTTTATATTTTGATTCTAGTCATATAGTTGAATACCCCAGATTTTTCGTGGATTTAATTGATGAGTTTTAATGCTATTTTTCTGATTGAGAATTCGTTTTCCTGATTTCTGACTCAACATATTTTCTATTTTCAAACCTGTTTTGAGTTATGATGTTGTGAAGTACCATATGACTTAATTATACTCATTGGATTCATGTGGATGTCTATTTTCCAGATCCTTCGACAGATCCAGTTTTGCATTTCTGTAGCGACAAGAATCACTGTTTTAGTACTGTACTGTCATGTTGTCCTGAATATGAACATGCACTGTTTTGCATGTTTATGTGACTGTATATTATCTATGCATGTTTATTTGTTTCCTTGAACCTAATACTGATTATACCATGTTAGTTTGAAACTTTTTCGTACACATCATGCATGTTTGATGACCATAATAAAAATAACCAAGCCGGGGTTTCTTAAGGGAAGATCTAGTAGTGGAAAATATGGAAACGTGTACTTGGAAGAGAACTAGTGTTCCATGCTGTTACTGTTACTGTTACTGTTTTCTGACCCTGTCTACATTACTTCCCATAGGAAGGTATAGAGCAGAAGAAAACCACTAGGTTCTGACTGTTACTGTTACTGTTACTGTTACTGCTACTGTTACTGTTACCGATTCCTGAGTACACTGCCCTATCATGGTCCACTATGAAATCTAAAAGCGAAACTGTTTGTTGTAGCAACCATGTGATATGATTTTGGGGCGCATGAAGTGCTACCTAGCTAGTAATACACACAAGACTGTAAGAACATAAAACTGATACTGTTAGACTGATACTGTGAGACTGATACTGTTGGACTGATACTTTTATATTGTTATCCTGATTCACTGATATACTGAGTTTACTGTTACTAGAGACTGTTAGTTGACATATGACACTACATTTGACATAAACACTATACTGTTAGGATACCATGCTAGTTGACTGTCATGCTATTAGTTAGTTTCCCCATGTGCTTGTATCCTACATTATTTGTGACCTGCGACTTGTAATTGACGAGTACTTGTTTTCTTCTTTTCTCCTTATCCTTCAAATTTATTAATTGCAGATCAGGATGGACGACTGCCAGATGGTATTGGCGAGATGATGTATTAGTGCTGGGTTCTGCTTTATTATTATTTTTATTGTTGCTTGAACATTGAATAAAGTGTATTTGGTTTATTGGATATTATTTGTATTTGGGCGATGTGACCCAGGATATTTGTTTTTCTCCAGACTCTGATTTATTTGAGAATATTGTATTTGGTTTCAAGTAAATTTATGTTGGTGTTTTGTTTTAATTTTGCATGTTGGTTGACACTTTTGCTTCCGACTCTAATTAATTGTGTGAGATATTGTAAAGATTTCTTGAACAGCTTATGGATGATGAAAATCGTTCGCTGGGCTTTTGTTAAGTATCCGTATTCCGTATTCTTTTTGGGAAGCGGGGCGTGACAGGGTTTTTAGTGGTATAAGAGCATCAGGTTTGGCTAATGTATTAGTTGCCTAATATATTAGACAAGCTTGGCTCAAACTGGGATCTGCGCAATATTTCACCAACCTTGCATGCATAAATGAAATATATACCAACTCTAATTCTGGATACTAGTCGTGTTCCCTCCATTTTGATCCCTTCTTATTCAATCTCTTGATTCCTTATTTGCTTCTCTCTGTCCCTTGATTGTCTATGCTTTCTTCTTGTCTTTGACTTCTTTTAGGTATCATCCTTGTTTGCTCTTTTCCTGCCTATGTTCTTTTTTATTCTGGGGCAACCCATTCTTTTATCTCCTCTCGATTTGTCGCTCGCCATCAGTTGGAGTGTAGCAACATGTTAGAGGCTTGGAACATTGTGACAGGTGGTGGAGTTGTCAGTTGTTCCCGTGAGTACAGGATTTCAAAGCCAACCTGATTATAATTGGAAATTCAAGATTCGACGTTATTCTGGGTATGGATTGGTTGGGTGAAGCCCATGCCATTATTGATTGCCATGCCAAGAAAGTTGTTTTCAGAATTCCAGATCGAGCAGAATTTGAGTTCCATGTCGGGGAATCTTCTCTTGGCCGAGCAAAGACTGCGGTGGAACAGGTGGATTGTGCGATGGAATTGCACTCAGGTTGTGTGGCTGCCCCTCTGGTAGTTCGGGATTTCTTGGATGTTTTTCCAGATGAGTTACCGGGCTTACCCCTGATAGGGAAGTGGAATTCGGTATTGATGTTCAGCCTGGAACAGAACCGATATCGAAAAGTCCCTACAGGATGGCACCGGTTGAGCTGGCAGAGCTTAAGGTGCAGATTCAGTAGTTGCTTGATTTGGGTTTCATCAGACCTAGTGTTTCGCCTTAGGGTGCTCCGGTCCTTTTTGTTGACAAGAAGGATGGTAGTCGTCGACTGTGCATGGATAATCGAGAACTGAACAGAGTTGCTGTGAAGAATCGGTATCTGTTGCCCAGGATCGATGATTTGTTTGATCAGCTGAGTGGGGCTGCTATTTCCTCGAAGTTGGGTCTTCGTTCTTGATATGGCTAAAAATGGGGGTTAATCGGAACCGTCCAAATCGGGCACGAATCTTGAAGCCCAGGGGTAAAACGGTAATTTCACCTACCAATGGGCTTGAGATGGGTATTGGGACTCTTCGACAAAGACCCAATAACCCACAAACGGGTCCGCTTCAATCGGGTGCGGGTTTCAACCAGCAATAAAGCTCGATCAGAGGGATAGAATTAGGGTTTCTGATTAGATCCTAACCAACGGCCCTGATTCATGCCTATCCCTCCACTGGGAATTAGGGATTACATTCCTAATTTGTTTACAAGGAGAATATTCCTTATCAGATCACGGGGATCACATTCCTAATTTGATCCCCAAGACGCCTATAAATACCCCCCATCCATCTCCATTAAGAGGTAATCAATCTTTCTCCAGTTTTTGCGCTCTTTCATAATCTTCCTAGATTACTGACTTGAGCGTCGGAGGGTGCGTCGCCGGGAACAACCCCGGTGTCTCGCACTTTTTGCAGGTGTACGGCGGGAGTGACGATCAAGCTCCGACAGAACAGGTATACAGGTTTACTATTCAGTTTTCCTAAGAATCCACAAATACTATCTGTTTGCCCCCACACCAAATTTAGCGGCAACAGATTGGCGCCGTCTGTGGGAAGCTAACGAATAGCAACCTCCCCTCTTCCCGTTGAACAGATCTTCTCCAGCCATGCCTCCCAGGAAAGTCAGATCAAGAGGGTCTAACAGAGGACCCAACCCCGATCAGCAGCAAGAAATTCCCATCCAGCCTACCCAACAGCAGGGGCAACTTCCTCCTCCAGCGGAAGACCCGCTCCAACAGGACCTTCCTCCTCCTCCTAATCAGCCACCTCCTAAGGGTCCTAACCCTCAGAAACAACCTCTTCACCAGGACCACGTCTCCATCCACAACGCCTCTTCGGACTCTATGGCCTCCCATCATCCCCGAGCTTCTGGTCTCCACAATACCGCCCTCAATCGACAGAAGGATGAGGATCTTCGCCGCCATCTGGATGAAAAGCGGGCCCGAGAGGGAACCTCCCACCAACACCGTCCGGATGAGCGGTCTCCCCGCCACCGAGAATACAGAAGGTCCCCTATCCGAAGGGGGCGGAAAGAGTCCCCCGAGCATTACCGAAGAAGGCCACACTCCCCTGCAGGTCGGCAACAGCCTAGGAACAATGAGGCACCCATCACCCATGCCGAGTTCCAGCAGTTCCAAGCGACCGTCCTACAAGCTCTCAATCTCCGTCCCAACACCAATGCACCTAAGATCTCCTCTCCTCCTCCGGTCCGGAGCCCTCGCCGACGGTCCCCGTCTCCTCCTCCCGCTCCTAGCAACTCCCGGCGTACTCCAAGTCCTCGTCGCTCCAGGAGTTACCGTCGCCGTAACCCTCGCTCTCCCTCGTACAAAGACGAGTCTAGAGGCTCAGCTGATTACCATCGAAAGGGACGACACTGTATACCGCCGTCTCCATGAGTTGGAGAGGCGCTTGGGTCAGTTAGGCCGAGAAGAAGAACTTAGAGGGAGAACCCTTCGTCCTAGCAGACCTCCTTTCTCCCGAACCATAATGGATGCACCTGTGCCAATCGGCTTCAAGCCTCCTCAATTTGAGACATACTCCGGGGAGACTGACCCCGTTGATCACATCGAAAGCTTCAAGACCCTAATGCTCCTCCATCAAGCTTCCGATGCCCTCCTCTGCAAAACCTTCCCCACAACTCTCAAGGGCCCAGCTCGAGAATGGTACTCTCGCCTTGCCCCCTCCTCAATATTCTCCTTCGAGCAGTTCGAGACCCTCTTCGTCACCCATTTCGTAAGTAGCCGTAGAGCTGAGAAGACCAGCATCTCGCTACTGCACCTCCACCAAAAGAAGGGTGAGAAGTTGAGAGACTATGTGAAGAGGTTCACAGCTGAAGCTAGGTCCATAGCATCCCTCGACCAATCAGTCGCTGCGGCAGCATTTCAATCTAATGTCCTCAATTCCAACCTCCGCTCCTCCCTCGCCAAGAAGCCCCCACAGAACTTCTCTGACCTCTTCCTCCGCAGTGAAAAGTATATTCGGGCCGAAGAAGCCGAGCACCGACCCAACTGGGAGGGGTCTTCCTCCGGGTTTAAGAGAAAGGGAACAGAAGAGGAAGGAGCCAAGAAGCTCCAGAAGGATAATGCCAGCCAGCGCCGACCTCCCCCCAGATTCGAGAAGTTCACTCCCCTCACCACTAATGTCTCTACCATTCTGATGGAAGTTGAAAAGGAAGGGATCATACCTCCTGCTCCGAGGATGAACACCCCTGCCAAGAAAAGAGATAAAGAGAAATGGTGTCATTATCACCGGGACCACGGGCACGACACCAATGATTGTCGGGCCTTGAAGAACGAGATAGAAGCCCTTATCCAGAGGGGGTAGCTGACCAGGTTCGTAAGAAAGGACCGAGCCGAACTTCCTCCCCCACCCCGGGGGGCTAACAAGCGTCCGGAACGAGATGAAATGCCCGACTTCGAGGAAGAGCGAGTCCTCCACCTCATTCATGGGGGCCCAATGGGGGCTCCTCAAACTCCTCTCGGAAGGCATTTATAAGAGAAGTCAACTCGGTCTGAGCCACCCCTCCTCCCAAAGGCCTCGGAGTGCCCGCCACGTTCTCCGACGAAGATCTTGAAGGTGTCCGCACCCCTCATTGTGACGCACTCGTCATCAGCCTCCACATGGCGAACTTCAAAGTGGAGAGGATCCTAGTAGACAACGGAAGCTCCGTTAACATCCTCTTCCTCACCGCTTTCAAAGGCCTAAAACTTTCCCGAGATAGACTCAAGCCCGCCGGATACACGCTCCATGGGTTCACGGGAGTGCCAGTGACTATTGAAGGGGTGATCACCCTCGATGTAACCGCTGGCCAAACTCCTACCACCCGAATGGAGCCGATGGACTTCATGGTGGTGGATGTCCCTGCCGCCTACAACGTCATATTGGGTCGGCCCGGCCTAGCAGCTCTGGAAGCCGTTCCTTCAGCATACCATCTTAAGATGAAATTCCCCACCCGGGCCAGGGGTAAGGGAAGTAAGGGGCAATCAGGAAACGGCCCGTAAGTGTTACATGACCTCTACCCTCGGACCTGTCCTCTCCTTAGAAACTCTGGAAATCCCCCAAGATGCTGCTCGGCCAACGTCCGCGCCAGTAGATGAATTGGAGGAAGTGCTCTTCTCTGAGCAGGATCCAACTCGCAAGTTCTTTGTTAGCAAGACCCTCCCGTCTGCCCTATGCTCGGACATTGTACAGTGCATCCGAAGGAACCGAGACCTCTTCGCTTGGTCAGCTGCAGATATGCCCGGAATTTCCGAAGAGCTCTTAGTCCACCACCTCAGCGTTGTTCCGGGGTCCAAATCGGTTCAACAGAAGAGGCGCAAGTTCGCCCCCGAGTGCCAGCTAGCTATAAAAGAGGAGGTGGACAAGCTTGAAGGCCCGGTTCATCCAGGAGGTAAACTACCCCGAGTGGTTGTCAAATGTAGTAATGGTAAAGAAGTCGAACGGGACTTGGAGGATTTGTATCGATTTTACTGATCTCAACAAGGCTTGCCCCAAGGATCCCTTCCCTCTTCCGAGTATTGACACTCTGATTGATGCCACCTCGGGACATGAACTCCTCAGCTTCATGGATGCCTTCTCAGGCTACAACCAGATCCGGATGTTCCTCCCGGATATCCCGAAGACATCATTCGTGACCGATCAAGGCCTCTATTGCTACAGGGTCATGCCTTTCGGCCTGAAGAACGCAGAAGCAACATACCAGCGCCTCGTCAACAAGGTTTTCCAAGCTCAAATCGGCCGAAACATGGAGGTGTATGTTGACGACATGCTTGTGAAAAGCATCCGAGGTGTTGATCATGTGACCAACCTCCAAGAAGTGTTTGACGTTCTGAGAAAGCACAGCATGAGACTCAACCCGAACAAGTGTGCGTTCGGTGTCTCGTCAGGGAAGTTCCTCGGCTTCATGGTTAGCCAACAAGGAATTGAAGCAAACCCTGAGAAAATCAAGGCCATATTAGACATGGCCCCTCCCAAAAATGTTAAGGAAGTTCAGAGATTAACAGGCCGCCTAGCCGCTATAGGGCGCTTTCTCTCGAAGTCCGGGGAGAAATGCCTCCCTTTCTTCAAGGCCCTCAGGGGGGCTAAAGGTTTCGAATGGGGGCAGCAGCAACAGGAGTCCTTCGACCAGCTCAAGGCTTACCTCGTCAATCCCCCTCTCCTCAGCAAACCGATCCCTGGTGAACCCCTCTACCTCTACCTGGCAGCCTCCGAGCAGACCCTCAGTGCAATTTTAGTGAGGGAAGAAGATCGGGCTCAGAAGCCCATCTACTATGTGAGCAAGGTGCTTCGGGACGCCGAGCTCCGATACCCGAAGATAGAGAAGATGGCATATGCCCTGGTGATGGCCGTGAGAAAGCTTCGCCCGTAATTTCAGTCCCATTCGGTGGTCGTTCTTACCGACCAGCCGCTGAAGCAGGTCCTCCACAAGCCCGAGACCTTGGGTCGCCTTATGAAGTGGTCTATCGAGCTGAGCCAATACGACATAACTTATCATCCTCGGATCGCGATCAAGGCTCAGGCGCTGGCTGAATTCATAGTTGAGAGTACTATCCCCGAGTCCAGCCAAACAGTGAAGGGACCACCCGTCTGGTCGGTTTATGTTGACGGGTCCTCCTGCAATGAGGGAAGCGGGGCAGGGGTCATCCTGGCGGGCCCAGATGACTTCATCCTCCAATACTCCCTCCGCATCAATTTCAAGGCCTCGAACAACGAGGCAGAAAATGAGGCGCTCATAGCCGGTCTTGGGATGGCTCGAAATGCAGGGGCCCAACGCCTCCGGATCTTTAGCGACTCTCAGCTAGTCGTCAATCAGGTCCTCGGTGAGTATGAAGCACGCGATGACAGGATGGTTAAATACTTAGCCAAAGTCAAGAGCCTCATGGCACTGTTCGAAGAAGCCTTCATCCAACGCATACCCCGGGAAGAAAATGCTCAGGCCGACGCCCTCTCCAAACTAGCCTCCTCCTCCCTCCAAGGTCTCGAGCAGACCGTTTTGATAGAAGTCCTTCTGAAGCCAAGCATAGAGGACAAAACTCTCGACTCCATAGAGACATTGCTTGTCCTGCTCGAAGACAATTGGATGAAACCCCTCATCGAATTTTTAAGGGACGGACTCCTCCCCGAGGATCCCAAGGAAGCTCGAAGAGTAAGAACCCGAGCCGAGCATTACACACTGATCGGAGGCATCCTATACAAACGCTCCTTCACACAGGTCGACGGCAGGCCGTACCTGAGATGCCTCTCCCCTGGGCAAGCCGACTACGCCCTGCAAGAACTTCACGAGGGCATCGGCGGAGCACATTCGGGTTCTAGAGCCCTAGCACGCAAAGTGTTGAACTACGGATACTTCTGGCCCACTCTCCTACGAGACGCCGAACGACATGTTCGGCAATGCAGCTCCTGTCAGAAGTACTCCGACATCCGATGCCTCCCACAAGCTCCAC
Source organism: Hemerocallis citrina (assembly GCA_017893485.1). Lineage (NCBI taxonomy): Eukaryota > Viridiplantae > Streptophyta > Magnoliopsida > Asparagales > Asphodelaceae > Hemerocallis > Hemerocallis citrina. The sequence continues at coordinate 37,760,386 of CM030365.1, forward strand.
TCACTTCCCTATCAAGTCTGATCCCCTTCGCGATGTGGGGGATGGATTTACTAGGGCCGTTTCCGCCAGCTCCCGGACAGTTCAAATTCTTAGTCGTGGCAATCGACTATTTCTCGAAATGGATAGAGGCCGAGCCCCTGGCCACGATCACCGAGAACAAGGTCGTTCAGTTCTTCTGGAAGAGCATGATCTGCCGATTTGGCGTCCCCAGGGTCCTAATAACAGACAACAGGACCCAGTTCACTGGGGCTGCCTTCCGGTCTCTATGCGAAGACCTTGCCATCCAACACTGGTTCTCCTCCGTCTCTCATCCTCAGTCGAATGGCCAAGCCGAAAATGCTAATCGACAGATCCTCTCCGGCATTAAGAAGAGGTTAGATAAATGTTCCAAAGGCTTATGAGTCGATCAGTTTCCCAACGTGCTGTGGAACTACCGCACCACAAAACGGACCCCCACAGGAGAGAGCCCATTCAATCTCACCTATGGGTCCGAGGCCATCATCCCCCTAGAAGTCGGAATACCCTCTCCTCGTCTGATAGCTTACGAAGAAGAGCAAAACGCCAGAGAGCTCAGAGAAGTCTAGACCTGATAGATGAGATCCGAGAAAGAGCCGCCATCCGACAACAAAGCTACCGAAGAAGGATTGAGATGGCATACAACAAGAAAGTCCGTCCTACCGACCTCAAAGAAAGGGGACCTGGTCCTCAGGAAATTGGCCATCTCTTTCCCCGGTCAGAAGAGCAAACTCGCTCCAAATTGGGAGGGACCTTACAAGATCTCCAAAGTAATCCGCCCCGGCACATACAAACTAGAAGATCTCGAAGGCAGAGAGATCCCCAGGACTTCGAATGCCGACCATCTCTTAAAGTACCAAGGGAGAGCACCAACGCCTCTCTAAGTACTTCGAGATGTCGAACCGTTCCTCTCCTATTACTTGTAATGATTTTCTTTCATTTTTTCCTTGTAATAACGGCTAGCAACTTTAGAAGCAGCCGACTATTAGTCATTAATAAAGAAAGTTTTTTCATATTTTACTATTGTTTACATCTCTCTGCTTTTAACTCTTCACTCCAACGGTGGTTCGGAGTCCAACACTTGGCTCAATTCTACTTCGCAAGTTCGCTCCTAAGCGAGCTAGAGGTAGTTCGCCATTCGGAATTGCTCCCACAACCATTGAACTAATCTAACGATGGTTCGGAGTCCAACACTTGGCTCGATTCTACTTCGCAAGATCGCTTCTAAGCGGGCTAGAAGTAGTTCGCCATTCGGAATTGCTCCCACAACTGTTGAACTAATCTAACGATGGTTCGAGTCCAACACTTGGCTCGATTCTACTTCGCAAGTTCGCTTCTAAGCAGGCTAGAAGTAGTTCGCCATTCGGAATTGCTCCCACAACTATTGAACTAATCTAACGATGGTTCGGAGTCCAACACTTGGCTCGATTCTACTTCGCAAGTTCGCTTCTAAGCGGGCTAGAAGTAGTTCGCCATTCAGAATTGCTCCCACAACTGTTGAACTAATCTAACGATGGTTCGGAGTCCAACACTTGGCTCGATTCTACTTCGCAAGTTCGCTCCTAAGCGGGCTAGAGGTAATTCGCCATTCGGAATTGCTCCCACAACCGTTGAACCAATCTAACAATGGTTCGGAGTCCAACACTTGGATCGATTCTACTTTGCAAGTTCGCTCCTAAGCGAGTGTTGCCGCTAAATTTGGTGTGAGGGAAAACAGATGATATTTGTGGATTCTTAGGGAAACTGAATAGTAAACCTGTATACCTGTTCCGTCGGGGTCTGATCGTCGCTCCCGCCGTACACCTGCAAAAAGTGCGAGACATCGGGGTTGTTCCCGGCGATGCACCCTCCGACGCTCAAGTCAGTAATCTAGAAAGACTATGAAAGAGCGCAAAGACTGGAGAAAGATTGATTACCTCTTAATAGAGATGGATGGGGGGTATTTATAGGCGTCTTAGGGAACAGATTAGGAATGTAATCTCCGTGATCTGATAAGGAATATTCTCCTTGTAATCAGATTAGGAATGTAATCCCTAATCCCCTGTGGAGGGATAGGCATGAATCAGGGCCGTTGATTAGGATCTAATCAGGAGCCTTAATTCTATCCCTCTGATCGGGCTTTATTGCTGGTTAAAACCCGCGCCCGACTGAAGCGGATCCGTTTGTGGGTTATTGGGTCTTTAACGGAGAGACCCAGTACCTATCTCAGACCCTATTTGTAGGTGAAATTACCTTTTTACCCCTGGGCTTCAAGATTCGTGCCCGATTTGGACAGTTCCGATTAACCCCCATTTTTAGCCATATCACGAGCCCCCCACTCCTAAAGGCTGAGCTTGATCGGCCTTTGAGAGTAGTTTAGCTGTTTTAATGGCCAGCGGAGTTGTATCGGAGCCTAAATGGGAGGTTTTGAATCTTGAAGGAGGTAGTTTGTTGATTTTTCAAGTGGATTGAACTCTGAGTCGCTCCTGAGCTCTTATGGTCATGTGGTGTTCTTGCAGGGATATCCTTTTAACTTTGCAAAGTGTCAATTCGTCGTTCGGGGGTCTTAGAAGGTTGTTCTTGGCAATAATTGCTTGTTTGGGGACGAGAAGGTGCTTCCCCTCTTCATGACTGCCTTCCAGGAGTTCTTCCTTGCCCCTCCAAATTTTTAATTGTTTTTTGCGGTTTTTTGGCGCAATGGTTTGGGCATTCTCCTTCGTTGAGGGGCACATGTGCTCGTATCCTGCTTTCGACCCCTTCTAGAGCTCGCTGACTAGGGGACCGAGGCCTGTATGCGGTTCGGCCCATCTTTCCGAAGAGGGGGGAGAGTTCGGCATGGTTGTGAGTGCTAAGAGGGAGTTCGGCATGATCCGAGGTCCAATCTTTCTCCGTAATAGGGTCGGTACCAAGAATGCTCGGCAGCTGGTGCCGAACTCTGATTTTTCCCCCATAACGGGGTCGGTTCCAAGAACGCTCGGCAGCTGGTGCCGAACTCGATTTTTCCCCCGTAACGAGGTCGGTGTCAAGAACGCTCGGCACTTGGTACCGAACTCTGATTTTTCCCCCGTAACGGGGTCGGTTCCAAGAACGCTCGGCAGCTGGTGCCGAACTCGATTTTTCCCCCGTAACGAGGTCGGTGTCAAGAACGCTCGGCCTTGGTGCCGAACCCCATTTTTCCCCTATAACGGGGTCGGTGCCAAGAACGCTCGGCAGCTGGTGCCGAACTCGAATTTTCCCCTAGAATGGGGTCGGTGCCAAGAACGCTCGGCACTCGGTGCCGAACCCCATTTTTCCCCCATAACGGGGTCGGTGTCAAAAACGCTCGGCAGCTTGTGCCGAGGCCTATTTTTCCCCCGTAACGAGGTCGGTGTCAAGAACGCTCGGTAGCTGGTGCCGAACTTGAACTTTTCCCCCGTAACGGGGTCGGTGTCAAGAACGCTCGGCAGCTGGTGCCGAACTCGAATTTTTCCCCCGTAACGAGGTCGGTGTCAAAAATGCCCGGCAGCTTGTGCCGAGGCCCATTTTTCCCCCGTAACGGGGTCGGTGTCAAGAACGCTCGGCAGCTTGTGCCGAACTCGAATTTTTCCCCTGTAACGGGGTCGGTGTCAAGAACGCTCGGTAGCTTGTGCCGAGGCCCATTTTTCCCCCGTAACGGGGTCGGTGTCAAGAACGCTCGGCAGCTTGTGCCGAGGCCTGCAACTTGTCGTTTTTCGTCATAGAAGTTTGTATCAACTGTGCGCCTTCTGAACTTCTGACAACCTCTGACAGCTTCTGACAGATGGGACGTTTATTAAATGCAGTGACCTCTGGGCTTCCATCAGATGGGATGGTCATTAAATGCAGCGCATGATTTGGCATGGTAAACAAGGCGACGATTGAGGTCGCTTTGTCGTTTTGTGTAGATGGGCCGGTCGTACAGGCCCACCATCCTCGTTTGGCGTGCACCTTTCTATAAATCCTCACCCCCCTCTCATTTCTCATTTCCCTTTTCTTTTGCTCAGGCGGTTTCTTGTGCTTAGGCGAGTACTTCCGGTGGTCGACGTTTGTTTCCAGCGAAGTTTTCCGGCAGCTATCTTCTTTTAAGGTAATTTATCAATTATGTCTGTAGCTTCTGTCTCCGAAGAAATCTCTTGGTCCGAGCCCTCCCTTGAGGTCGTCGAAGATTCGACTCCGACTAAGGGCAAGAAGGTGTTCGGCAAGGATTCAATCGTTGAAGATCCGAAGCGGATGGGAGAGTTCGGACAACTGCCGGGCCGCTGACCGGGCTCCATAGAGTTAGGCAGCTCCCGGAGGATCAAGTCGAGCGGATCGTCCATGGGAGGGGGAGGTCCTTTGAGGAGAACGCCGCGAGGGAGACGACGGAGGCGGACGAGGCGGTGTCGATCCTGCGTGAGGAGGACTTGGCAGTGATCCGGGATTCATTCCATATCCCGAAGGAATACGAGCTCATGCTGCCGGGTCCCGGGGTTAGGGCCAATTCGCCGTTGCCAGTGACGATGTGTTGCTGGCCGGTCGATGCCTTCATCGCCGAGGCTCGGCTGCCTCTCCACGCATTCGCCGTTACTGTGGTGAGTTGGTTCGGGGTCAGCCCCATCCAGCTCATGCCGAACGCGTGGCGAGTGATAAATGGCTTCGTTCTCCACTGCCAAGCTGCAGGGATCGAGCCGCAGCTGAACGTGCTTCAGGACGTTATACCGGCTCCACCAAGGGAATAAATCGGAGTACCGGTATTACTTGACTCCGAGGCACGGTGGCAGGCTCGTCATATGCCCCGACTCCATCAAGCACTGGCGAGAGAAGTTTTTGGTTGTGCGGAGTCGGGAGGCGTGGCCGATCCCCTCCAACTGGGTAGAAGGGGTGCCGAAGAGGGCGAGGGCGCTTCCGAAGCTCAGTGTAGAAGAAGAAGAAGCGGTCCGGACTCTCCTTGATCGGCCAAAGTACGATTGGAGGGAGCTGACGGAGGACATCCTCTACAAGGGAGGGCTCTGCTGCGTAGATCCCAGTACGCGGCTCTCATTATGTTTTTTCTTTCCGAACTCTCTTCCTTGTTATTATTGCATGTTAATCAATTTTTTTGCTTTGGGTGCAGAAACGATGGACTACGACGCAGTGCTGGTGCTCAGGGCCGGACTCGCGAGCAAGGTCCCCAAGAAGCGCAAGAGGGTCGCGACCAAGCTGCCACCGACCTCGAATACTCCGAGGATCACAGCCTCGGTCGAGGAGGTGGAGGTCCTCGAGAGTCCCGTTACCGCCGTGGTGGGGACTTCGGCTTCGGCCGCTATCGGCGAGTTCCCTATTGCCGCCGCCCTGGGAATGGTGACGTCGCCCCTGACGGCAGTAGCCGAGGAGCTCCTGACGGAGGAGCACAAGAGAATCCACATCCCGGATTGGCAAGTCCGGAAGCATGACGGGTTCCTCGGCAACTCGCTGGCGAGCATGCAAGCCGTCAAGCATCTCGCCACTCCGAAGGACCGAGCCGCCATGGAGGCCGGGCGAGAGGGCGACGACGTGATCGAGATCGCTCGTTCGGCGGTGTCGGTAAGCATTGAGTTTATTTCATTCGTTGTTCTTCTTTTTACCGAAATTTATCTAACTCTTTTGGTTCTTCTTTGCTACAGATCATCGTCCACTTTGGTCACCTCACCGAGAGGTTGACAGCTCTGGAGAAGGAGCTTAAGCAAGAATCCGACCAGGCTCAGAACGAGAAAGCTCGGCTGTCGAACGAGCTCGACAAGCTTCGCGTCGAGCATGAGGGCAGGTCGGCGAGGATGGCGCACCTCGAGGCCGAGGTGACGAGGTTGGAGGGCGAGCTCCTTCGCCAGAAGGAGGGGTCGGCCAAGCAGTTGGTCGAAGCCGAGGAAGCCAAGGCAGCAGCTGTGAAGGCGGCGGAGGACGCGACCCTGGAGAAGGCGCAGGGGTTCCTCGCCCAGAACATGGCGAAGGCCTTCGCCGCAGCCATTGATCGGGTGTCGAAGGAGTTCCCCGAGGTGAACGTCTCGGGGTGGAGGCTATTCCCCGGTCACATCGAGGGTTTCGACCCTGAGTCCGAGGGGGAGGAGGAGGAAGGGGATGACGAAGCTGATGCCGAGGTCGAGGTTACTGATGAGGTCCCCGGTACCGTGGTCACTCCGCTGGCGGTGGCGTCTCCTTCGGAGAAGTCGACCCCTACCCGAACTCGTCGCCCGGGAAAAGAGGTCGCGCCTTGACTCCGCTCCTCATTTTCTTGTTTTGTTTTTTGTTTTTTTTCCCTTTTCTTTTCAATCATTGTAACGCCTAATAGCGGACTGGCCACCGTTGCTTTTTTGAAATGAATGAAAAGAAAATTTTTTGAAGTGTTGGTGTTCGGATCTTCGTCTTTCGCCCCCCTTTCGTCAAATATTCTCTTTTTGTTTTGAAAGTTTTTTGTTTCGAAAATTTCTCAAGTGTGATGCTCCGGCAGTGTTTGAACTTTTGCTGTTTATCTCGATCTCTTTTCAGCTCATGGTGGTCGCCCAAGATACCGAGGCAATTCGTTCGGACGAAGGAGCTCGAGCCGAGGCCGGCCTAGGGGCGACGAGGTTGTGTCTGGCACGATGCCGAGAGCGGCTCCACGAAGTTGAGCTCGGATTGCGCCAAGCTGAAAGCGAAAGGAGACATCTTCAGCTCGTCCTCGGCCGGCGAGACATCGAGATTCGTTGTTTGGAAAGCAGAATCGCCGAAATGACTCCCATAGGAGAAGGTGAATATTCGCCAACTGCTTTTAGTAATAAGCTTCGGATTCAATGCATCCGTCATAACCTATCCAAAATAACAGCGGAGAGAGATGACCTGCTTTCCGAGATCTGGCATCTGCAGTCCGTAGAGACGAAGCTTCGGACGGAAGGCGAGGGGCTAACGGCAGAAGTGGCCAAGTTGACGACCGAACGGGTCCAATTGACAGCCGAGGTCGACGCGCTGAAGAGGGCGACGGTGGATAAAAGTATCGAAGTCACTCATCTTCGGCGCCTCATAGCCAGTCGATCAGGCATGCCGGACTCCGCGATACCCCCTCGTTTCGAAGTTAACGTCAAAGACGACTCGTTGCGTGATCGGATCTCGGAGTTGGAGGCGGAAGTGGCTCGTCTCAAGCCGCATTCGGGACCAATCAATGTCCGAAGCACCTCGTGCACTCGCACGGAGAGTGATCGGGGCATTACCTTCTACGAAATGGCAACTCGCCAGCGCATCGGCCATCCTAGTCCGGGGGACGCGCAAAGCTCGGTAGCAATTTCGTCGAGCGGAGCATCCGTCGGAGTAGCTACTAGAAGCGGCGCCGAGGATACGTCTCAATTTGCTGGCTTGGGGTCACGCTCCGGAGACAAGCGTCGTCACTCTCGAGTGTCTTTGAAGCGGAACGCCCCGGCTCCAAAAAAGCGTTGAAGACGTCGCCTCCGAGAGCTTTTGTATATATTTTTTTTTTAGCCAAGTGTAATAAGTCGGCATTGTAACTTTCTCTTTAACGACTTGTAATCCTGTTGTGTCCGTCTTTGTACCGCATCCCATCCATCAATAAAATGTTGTTGCCGAACTTGTGTGTTCTTTATTTTTGTGACCGTTTTTTGTTGCGCCGAGGTCTTTAAGTCGGCCACTTGCTTGTTTGCATGTCGGCGAGATGAGTGTTCGGCCAGTGGCGCCGAGCATTCTTTCTGACGCCCACTCTCTCAGTTTGGCGAACTCGCGAAACGCGTTTAAGCTCAAGTGTTTGACCTCGGATTTTTGCTATGGTGACTCGACGATTGTGGGAGCGATGGCGAACCGCTTCCAGCTTGCTTAGAAGCGAACTTTCGAGGTAGAATCGAGCCAAGTGTTGGACTCCGAACCATCGTTAGATTAGTTCAACAGTTGTGGGAGCAATTCCGAATGGCGAACTACTTCTAGCCCGCTTAGAAGCGAACTTGCGAAGTAGAATCGAGCCAAGTGTTGGACTCCGAACCATCGCTAGATTAGTTCAACAGTTGTGGGAGCAATTCCGAATGGCGAACTACTTCTAGCCCGCTTAGAAGCGATCTTGCAAAGTAGAATCGAGCCAAGTGTTGGACTCCGAACCATCGTTAGATTAGTTCAACAGTTGTGGGAGCAATTCCGAATGGCGAACTACTTCTAGCTCGCTTAGAAGCGAACTTGCGAAGTAGAATCGAGCCAAGTGTTGGACTCCGAACCATCGCTCGATTAGTTCAACAGTTGTGGGAGCAATTCCGAATGGCGAACTACTTCTAGCCCGCTTAGAAGCGATCTTGCGAAGTAGAATCGAGCCAAGTATTGGACTCCGAACCATCGTTAGATTAGTTCAATAGTTGTAGGAGCAATTCCGAATGGCGAACTACTTCTAGCCCGCTTAGAAGCGAACTTGCGAAGTAGAATCGAGCCAAGTGTTGGACTCCGAACCATCGTTAGATTAGTTCAACAGTTGTGGGAGCAATTCCGAATGGCGAACTACTTCTAGCCCGCTTAGAAGCGAACTTGCGAAGTAGAATCGAGCCAAGTGTTGGACTCCGAACCATCGTTAGATTAGTTCAACAGTTGTGGGAGCAATTTCGAATGGCGAACTACTTCTAGCCCGCTTAGAAGCGATCTTGCGAAGTAGAATCGAGCCAAGTGTTAGACTCCGAACCATCGTTAGATTAGTTCAACAGTTGTGGGAGCAATTCCGAATGGCGAACTACTTCTAGCCCACTTAGAAGCGAACTTGCGAAGTATAATCGAGCCAAGTGTTGGACTCCGAACCATCGTTAGATTAGTTCAACAGTTGTGGGAGCAATTTCGAATGGCGAACTACTTCTAGCCCGCTTAGAAGCGAACTTGCGAAGTAGAATCGAGCCAAGTGTTGGACTCCGAACCATCGCTAGATTGAAGAGTAAAAAGCAGAGAGATGTAAATAGTAGCAAAAATATGAAAAAACTTTATTTATTAATAACCAATGATCGGCTGCTTCTAAAGTTGCTAGCCGTTATTACAAGGAGAAAATGAAAGAAAATCACTACAAGTAACAGGAAAAGAACGGTTCGACATCTCGATCTACTTAGAGAGGCGTTGTGGCACTCTCTTGGTATTTTAAGAGAGATGGTCGGCATTCCAAGTCCTGGGAATCTCCCTGCCTTCGAGGTCTTCTAGTCTGTATGTGCCGGGGCGGATTACTTTAGAGATCTTGTAGGGTCCCTCCAATTCGGGGCCAATTTGCTTTTCTGACCTGGGAAGGAGATGGCCAACTTTCGGAGGACCAGGTCCCCTTCTTTGAGATCCGTGGGGGCGGACTCGTTTGTTGTATGCTAGCTCGATCCTTCTTCGGTAGCTTTGTTGACGTATGGCAGCTCTTTCTCGGATTTCGTCTATCAGGTCTAGGCTTGCTCTGAGCTCTTTAGCGTTCTGCTCTTCTTCATAAGCTATCAAACGAGGGGAAGGTATTCCGACTTCTAGGGGGATGATGGCCTCGGACCCATAGGTGAGATTGAATGGACTTTCACCTGTTGGGGTCCGCTTTGTGGTGCGGTAGTTCCACAGCACGTTGGGAAGTTGATCAACCCACAAGCCTTTGGAACACTTGTCTAACCTCTTCTTAATGCCGGAAAGGATCTGTCGGTTGGCATTTTCGGCCTGGCCATTCGACTGAGGATGAGAGACGGAGGAGAACCGGTGTTGTATGGCGAGGTCTTCACATAAAGCTCAGAAGGCAGCCCTAGTGAACTGCGTTCCGTTGTCTGTAATTAGGACCCTGGGAACGCCAAATCGGCAGATCACACTTTTCCAGAAGAATTGAACGACCTTATGTTCGGTGATCGTGGCCAGGGGCTCGGCCTCTATCCATTTCGAGAAGTAGTCGACTGCCACGACTAGGAACTTAAGCTGTCCGGGGGCTGGCGGAAACGGCCCTAGTAAATCCATCCCCCACATTGCGAAGGGGATCGGACTTGATAGGGTAGTGAGTGGTGCTTGTGGAAGGCGTCGGATGTCGGAGTATTTTTGACAGGAACTGCATTGCCGAACGTGTCGTTCAGCATCCCGTAGGAGAGTGGGCCAGAAATACCCGTAGTTCAACACTTTGCGTGCCAGGGCTCTGGAACCAGAGTGGGCCCCACCGATGCCCTTGTGAAGTTCTTGCAGGGTGTAGTCGGCTTGCCCGGGGGAGAGGCACCTCAGGTAAGGCCGACCGTCCACCTGGGTGAAGGAGCGTTTATATAGGATGCCTCCGATTAGTGTGTAACGCTCGGCTCGGGTTCTTACTCTTCGTGCTTCCTTGGGATCCTCGGGGAGGAGTCTGTCCCTTAAGAATTCGACGAGGGGTTTCATCCAATTGTCTTCGAGGAGGACAGGCAATGTTTCTACGAAGTCAAGTGTTTCGTCCTCTATGCTCGGCTTCAGGAGGACTTCTATCAAAACAGTCTGTTCGAGGCCTTGAAGGGAAGAGGAGGTTAATTTGGATAGGGCGTCGGCCTGAGCATTTTCTTCTCGGGGGATCCTTCGGATGAGGGCCTCTTCAAACAGTGCCATGAGGCTTTTGACTTTGGCCAAGTATTTAACCATCCTGTCATCGCGGGATTCATACTCACCAAGGACCTGATTGACGACCAACTGAGAGTCGCTGAAGATCCGCAGGCGTCGTGCCCCAGCATTTCGGGCCATTCCAAGACCGGCTATTAGCGCCTCATATTCAGCTTCGTTGTTCGAAGCTTTGAAGTTTATACAGAGGGAGTATTGGAGGATGAAGTCATCTGGGCCTGCCAGGATGACCCCCGCCCTGCTTCCCTCATTGCAGGAGGATCCGTCAACATAAACCGACCAGATTGGTGGTCCCTTCACTGCTTGACTGGACTCGGGGATAGTACTCTCAACTATGAATTCGGCTAGCGCCTGAGCCTTGATCGCAGGTCCGAGGCTGATAAGTTATATCGTGTTGGCTCAGCTCGATAGACCATTTCATAAGGCGACCCGAAGTCTCGGGCTTGTGGAGGACCTGCTTCAGCAGCTAGGTCGGTGAGAACGACCACCGAATGGGACTGAAAATACGGGCGGAGCTTTCTCGCGGCCATCACCAGGGCATAGGCCATTTTTTCTATCTTCGGGTATCGGAGTTCAGCGTCCCGAAGCACCTTACTGACATAGTAGATGGGCTTCTGAGCCCGGTCTTCTTCCCTTACTAAGACTGCACTGAGGGTCTGCTCGGAGGCTGCCAGGTAGAGGTAGAGGGGTTCACCAGGGATCGATTTGCTGAGGAGAGGGGGATTGACGAGGTAAGCCTTGAGCTGGTCGAAGGACTCCTGTTGCTGCTGCCCCCATTCGAAACCTTTAGCCCCCCTGAGGGCCTTGAAGAAAGGGAGGCATTTCTCCCCGGACTTTGAGAGAAATCGCCCAATGGCGGCTAAGCGGCCTGTTAATCTCTGAACTTCTTTTACATTTTTGGGAGGGACCATGTCTAATATGGCCTTGATTTTCTCCGAGTTTGCTTCAATTCCTCGTTGGCTAACCATGAAGCCAAGAAACTTCCCTGATGAGACGCCGAACGCACACTTGTTCGGGTTTAGTCTCATATTGTGCTTTCTCAAAACATCAAATGCTTCTTGGAGGTCGGTCACATGATCAACGCCCCGGATGCTTTTCACAAGCATGTCGTCAACATACACCTCCATGTTCCGGCCGATCTGGGCCTGGAAAACCTTATTGACGAGGCGTTGGTATGTTGCACCTGCATTCTTTAGGCCGAACGGCATGACTCTGTAGCAATAAAGGCCTTGGTCGGTGACAAACGAAGTCTTTAGGATATCCGGAGGGAACATCCGGATCTGGTTGTAGCCTGAAAAGGCATCCATGAAGCTGAGGAGCTCATGTCCCGAGGTTGCATCAATCAGAGTGTCAATACTCGAAAGAGGGAATGGGTCCTTAGGGCAAGCCTTGTTGAGGTCAGTAAAATCAATGCAAATCCTCCAAGTCCCATTGGACTTCTTCACCATCACTACATTCGACAACCACTCAGGATAGTTGACCTCCTGTATGAACCGGGCCTTCAAGAGCTTGTCCACCTCCTCTTTGACAGCGAGCTGACGCTCGGGGGCGAACTTGCTCCTCTTCTGCTGAACGGTTTGGACCCCAGAACAACGCTCAGGTGGTGGACCAGGAGCTCTTCGGAGATCCCGGGCATATCTGCTGCTGACCAAGCAAAGAGGTCTTCGTTCCTTCAGATGCATTGTACAATGTCTGAGCGTAGGGAGGACGGGAGGGTCTTGCTAACAAAGAATTTGTGGGTCTGTTCCTGCTCAGAGAAGAGCACTTCCTCCAATTCGTCCACCGGCTCGGAGGTTGGCCGGGCAGTGTCTTGGGGGATTTCCAGAGTTTCTAAGGAGAGGACGGGTCCGAGGGTAGAGGTCATGTAACACTTACGGGCCGTCTCCTGATTGCCCCTTACTTCCCCTACTCCAGCCCGAGTGGGAAACTTCATTTTGAGATGGTAGGCAGAAGGGACGGCTTCAAGGGCGGCCAGGCCGGGCCGACCCAAAATGACATTGTAGGCTGCCAGGGACATCTACGACCATGAAGTCCATCGACTCCGTTCGGGTAGTAGGAGTTTTGCCAGCGGTTACGTCGAGGGTAATCACCCCTTCAATAGTCACTGGCACTCCCGTGAACCCATGGAGTGTGTAGCCGGCAGGGCTTGAGTCTATCTCGGGAGAGCTTTAGGCCTTTGAAAGCGGCGAGGAAGAGGATGTGTACGGAGCTGCCGTTATCCACTAGGATCCTCTCTACTTTGAAATTCGCCATGTGAAGGCTAATGACGAGTGCGTCACAATGTGGGGTGCGAACTCCTTCAAGATCTTCGTCGGAGAATGTGACAGGCACTCCGAGGCCTTTGGGAGGAGGGGTGGTTCGGACCGAGTTGACTTCTCTTATAAATGCCTTCCGAGAGGAGTTTGAGGAGCCCCCCATTGGGCCCCCATGAATGAGGTGGAGGACTCGCTCTTCCTCGAAGTCAGGCGTCTCTTCTCGTTCCGGACGCTTGTTAGCCCCCCGAGGTGGGGGAGGAAGTTCGGCTCGGTCCTTTCTTACAAACCTGGTCAGCTGCCCCCTCTGGATAAGGGCCTCTATCTCGTTCTTTAAGGCGCGACAATCGTTGGTGTCATGCCCGTGGTCCCGGTGATAACGGCACCATTTCTCTTTATCTCTTTTCTTGGCAGGGGGTGTTAATCCACGGAGCAGGAGGCAAGATCCCTTCCTTTTCGACTTCCATCAGAATGGTTGAGACGTTAGTGGTGAGGGGAGTGAACTTCTCGAATCTGGGGGGAGGTCGGCGCTGGCCGGCATTATCCTTCTGGAGCTTCTTGGCTCCTTCCTCTTCTGTTCCCTTTCTCTTAAACCCAGAGGAAGACCCCTCCCAGTTGGGTTGATGCTCAGCCTCTTCGGCCCGGATGTACTTTTCACTGCGAAGGAGGAGATCGAAAAAGTTCTGTGGAGGCTTCTTGGCGAGGGAGGAGCGGAGGTTGGAATTGAGGACATTAGATTGAAATGCTGCCGCAGCGACCGACTGGTCGAGGGATGCTATGGACCTGGCTTCAGCTGTGAACCTCTTCACATAGTCTCTCAATTTCTCCTCCTTCTTCTGGTGGAGGTGCAATAGTGAGATGCTGGTATTCTCAGCTCTTCGGCTGCTTACGAAATGGGTGACGAAAAGGGTCTCGAACTGCTCGAAGGAGAATATTGAGGAGGGGGCAAGGCGAGAGTACCTTTCTCGTGCTGGGCCCTTGAGAGTTGCGGAGAAGGTTTTGCAGAGGAGGGCATCGGACGCTTGATGGAGGAGCATCAAGGTCTTAAAGCTTTCGATGTGATCAACGGGATCGGTCTCCCCGGTGTAAGTCTCAAATTGGGGAGGTTTGAAACCAAACGGCACAGGTGCATCCACTATGATTCTGGAGAAAGGGGGTCGGCTAGGACGTAGGGTCCTCCCCCTAAGCTCTTCTTCTTGGTCTATCTGGCCCAGGCGCCTCTCCACCTCATGAAGACGGCGGTACATGGTGTCTTCCCTCCGACGGTAATCAGCCGAGCCTCCAGACTCGTCTTCGTATGAGGGAGAGCGAGGGCTACGGCAATGGTAACTTCGGGAGCGACGAGGACTTGGGGTACGCCGGGAGTTGCTAGGAGCAGGACGAGGAGATGGGGACCGTCGGCGAGGGCTTCGGACCGGAGGAGGAGATGGAATCTTGGGTGCGTTGGTGTTGGGACGGAGATTGAGAGCTTGTAGGACGGTCGCTTGGAACTGCTGGAACTCGGCACGTGTGATGGGTGCCTCATTGTTCCTGGGCTGTTGCCGACCTGCAGGGGAGTGCGGCCTTCTTCGGTTGTGCTCGGGGGATTCTTTCCGACCCCTTCGGTTAGGGGACCTTCTATATTCCCGGTGGCGAGGGGACCGCTCGTCCGGACGGTGTTGGCGGGAGGTTCCCTCTCGGGTCTGCTTCTCATCCAGATGGCGGCGAAGGTCATCATCTTTTTGGCGATTGAGGGCGGTATTGTGGCGACCAGAGGCTCGGGGATGATGGGAGGCCATAGAGTCCGAAGAGGCGTTGTGGATGGAGACGTGGTCTTGGTGAAGAGGCTGTTTTTTAGGGTTAGGACCCTTAGGAGGTGGCTGATTAGGAGGAGGAGGAAGGTCCTGTTGGAGCGGGTCTTCCGCTGGAGGAGGAAGTTGCCCCTGCTGTTGGGTAGGCTGGATGGGAATTTCTTGCTGCTGATCGGGGTTGGGTCCTCTGTTAGACCCTCTCGATCTGACTTTCCTAGGAGGCATGGCTGGAGAAGATCTGTTCACCAGGAAGAGGAGAGGTTTCTATTCGTTAGTTTCCCACAGACGGCGCCAATCTGTTGCCGCTAAATTTGGTGTGGGGGCAAACAGATGATATTTGTGGATTCTTAGGGAAACTGAATAGTAAACCTGTATACCTGTTCCGTCGGGGTCTGATCGTCGCTCCCGCTGTACACCTGCAAAAAGTGCGAGACACCGGGGTTGTTCCCGGCAACGCACCCTCCGACGCTTAAGTCAGTAATCTAGGAAGACTATGAAAGAGCGCAAAGACTGGAGAAAGATTGATTACCTCTTAATAGAGATGGATGGGGGGTATTTATAGGCGTCTTAGGGAACAGATTAGGAATGTAATCCCCGTGATCTGATATGGAATATTCTCCTTGTAATCAGATTAGGAATGTAATCCCTAATCCCCTGTGGAGGGATAGGCATGAATCAGGGCCGTTGATTAGGATCTAATCAAGAGCCTTAATTCTATCCCTCTGATCGGGCTTTATTGCTGGTTGAAACCCGCGTCCGACTGAAGCGGATCCGTTTGTGGGTTATTGGGTCTTTAACGGAGAGACCCCGTACCCATCTCAGACCCTATTTGTAGGTGAAATTACCGCATTACCCCTGGGCTTCAAGATTCATGCCCGATTTGGACGGTTTCGATTAACCCCCATTTTTAGCCATATCAGCGAGCTAGAGGTAGTTCGCCATTCGGAATTGCTCCCACAACCGTTGAACTAATCTAACGATGGTTCGGAGTCCAACACTTGGCTCGATTCTACTTCGCAAGTTCACTCCTAAGCGAGCTAGAGGTAGTTCGCCATTCGGAATTGCTCCCACAACCGTTGAGCCAATCTAACGATGGTTCGGAGTCCAACACTTGGCTCGATTCTACTTCGCAAGTTCGCTCCTAAGCGAGCTAGAGGTAGTTCGCCATTCGGAATTGCTCCCACAACCGTTGAAGCAATCTAACGATGGTTCGGAGTCCAACACTTGGCTCGATTCTACTTCGCAAGTTCGCTCCTAAGCGAGCTAGAGGTAGTTCGCCATTCGGAATTGCTCCCACAACCGTCGAACTAATCTAACGATGGTTCGGAGTCCAACACTTGGCTCGATTCTACTTCGCAAGTTCGCTCCTAAGCGAGCTAGAGGTAGTTTGCCACTCGGAATCACTCCCACAACCGTCGAACCACTCTAGCAATGCTCCGAAGTCAAAAACTTAACACGAACGCGTTCAGCGAGCCAATGTTAAGTGAAGTTTGATTCATCTCGTGAGGTCGCAAGATTGGGCGACCGAAGCACAGCTCGCCACAACTAGCCGAACTCCCACCTCGCCGATCCGCGAACAAGCAAGAGGCCGAGCTAGGAACCTCGGCGCGATGAACACAGTCACAAACATAACGACTACACGAAACCACAAGGGACACACAAGTTCGAGAACAAAATATTATTGATAATTGGGATACAGTACGAAGCGACTCGTCCATACAACAAAGATTACAAGGCGTTGAAAAATGAAAGTTACAATGCCGACTTATTACACTTAGGCTAAAATACAAAAGCTACCAGAAACGAGGTCTTCAGCGCTTCCTTGGCGCCGGGGCGTTCCGCTTCAAAGACACTCGAGGGCGTCGACGGTCATCTTCCGAGCTCGACCCCAACCCGGCAAATTGAGACGAATCCTCGGCACCGCTCCTAGCAGCAGCTCCGACGGATGCTCCACTCGACGAAATTGCCATAGAGCTTTGCGCGTCCCCCGGACTAGGATAGCCGAGGCGCTGACGGGTCGCCATCTCGTAAAACGTAATGCCCCGATCACTTTCCGCGCGAGTGCACGAAGTGCTCCTGACGTTGATTGGCCCCGAGCGCGGCTTTAGGCGAGCGACCTCTGCCTCTAACTCGGAGATCCGCTCCCTCAAAGAGTCGTCCTTTACGTCGACCTCGAAGCGAGGGGGTATCGCAGAGTCCAGGAACGCCAGAACGACTGGCTATGAGACGGCGAAGATGAGTGACTTCGATGCTTTTGTCCACCGTAGCCCTCTTCAGCGCGTCGGCCTCGGCTGTCAGCTCGTCCCGTTCAGTCGTCAACTTGGCCACTTCGGCCATCAGCCCCTCTCCCTCCGTTCGAAGCTCCGTCTCTACAGCCTGCAGATGGCGGATCTCGGAAAGCAGGTCGTCCCTCTCCGCCGTTATTTTAGACAAATTGTGCCGAATGCACTGAATCCGAAGCCCGTTGCTGAAAGCATTCGGCGAGTATTCATCCTCTCCTGTAGGAGTCATCTCGGCGATCCTGCTCTCCAGACGCCGGATCTCGATGTCTCGCCGACCGAGGACGAGTTGAAGATGGTTCCGCTCGCTTTCGGCTCGGTGCAATCCGAGCTCGACTTCATAGAGCCGCTCTCGGCACCTCGCCAGACACAGCTTCGTCGCCCCTAAGCCAGCCTCGGCTCGAGCTTTGTCATCCGAGCGAGCGGGCTCGACATCTTGAGCAACCACCATGAGCTGAAAAGAAATCGAGAAAAACAGCAAGATTTCAAACACTGCCGTAGACTAACACTTGAGAAGTTTTCAAACAAAATTTCGACAATTGATGAGAAAAGACAGAGACACAGAGCCGAACTTCAGCACTTCAAAATTTTTTTTCATTCATTTCAAAAAATAGCGGTGGCCAGTCTGCTATTAGGCGTTACATTTCGAAAAGAAAGAAGAACAAAAACAGAAGAAAAGAAAAGCGAAGTCAAGACGTGACCTCTTTCCCCGGGCGACGAGAGCGAGTGGGGGTCGACTTCTCCGAGGGGGACACCACTACCAATGGGGTAACCACGGTGCTGGGGACCTCGTTGGTGACTTCAACCTTAGTCTCGGTTTCGTCCTCCCCTTCTTCATCTTCCCCCTCTGATTTGGGGTCGAAGCCCTCGACGTGGCCCGGGAACAGCCTCCATCCCGAGACGTCCACTTCGGGGTACTCCTTCGACACCCGGGCGATGGCTTGGCATAAGCCTTGGCCATGTTTTGGGCGAGGTACCCTTGCGCCTTCGCCAAGGTCGTGTCCTCTGCCGCCTTCACCGCCGCCGCCTTGGCCTCCTCGGCTTCGGCCAACTGCTTGGCCGCCCCCTCCTTCTGGCGAAGGAGGTCACCCTCCAACTTCGCCACCTCGGCCTCGAGGTGCTCGATCCTCGCCGACCTCCCTTCGTGCTCGACGCGAAGCTTGTCGAGCTCATTCGACATCCGAGCCTTCTCGTTCCGAGCCTGGTCGGACTCTTGCTTCAGCTCCTTCTCCAGAGCTATCAACCTCTCGGTGAGATGTCCGAAGTGGACGATAATCTGCGACAAAGAAAGAAGGACTGAAAGAGTTAGAAAAATTGTAGTTAAAGAAATTCAACTTTGGCAAAAATATAACACTTGCCAAAACTGCCGAACGAGCGATCTCGATAACATCGTCGCCTTCTTGTCCAGCCTCCATGGCGGCTCGGTCCTTCGGCGTGGCGAGGTGCTTGACGGCCTGCATGCTCGCCAGTGTATTGCCAAGGAATCCATCGTGCTTCCGGACTTGCCAGTCTGGAATGTGGATCTTTTTATGCTCCTCCGTCAGGAGCTCCTCGGCTGCTGCCGTCAGCGGCGACATTGTCATTCCGAGGGCTGCGGCGATGGGGCACTCGCCGACCGCAGCCGATGCCGAAGTCCCCGCCACGGTGACGACCGGACTGTCGAGGGTCTCCACCTCCTCGACCGAGGCTGCGATCCTCAGAGTCTTTGGGGTCAGCAACTTGGTCGCGACCCTCTTGCGCTTCTTCGGCGCCTTACTGGCGAGCCCAGCCCTGAGAGCCAGCACTGCATCGTAGTCCATCGTCTCTACATTAAAAATAAAATTGGTTAATACAATACAAGTTGCGAGAAGTAAGGTACGGAAAACAAAGCATAACAGAGGCCGCGTACTGGGATCTACGCGGCAGAGCCCTCCCTTGTACAGGACGTCCTCGGTGAGCTCCTTCCAATCGTACTTCGGCCGATCGAGGAGAGTCTGAACTGCCTCTTCTTCTTCAACACTAAGCTTCGGCAGTGCCCTCGCCCTCTTCGGCACCCCTTCTACCCAGCCGGAGGGGATCGGCCAAGCCTCCGAACTCCGTACTATCATAAACTTCTCCCGCCAATGCTTGATGGAGTCGGGGCATATGAAGAGCCGGCCGCCGTGCCTCGGAGTCAAATAATATCGGTACTCCGACTTGTTCCCTTGATGTAACCGATAGAGTGTCCGAAGCACGTTCAGCTGCGGCTCGATCCCTGCAGCTTGGCAGTGAAGCACGAAGCCATTTATCACTCGCCATGCGTTCGGCATGAGTTGGATAGGGCTGACCCCGAACCAACTCACCACGGTAACGGCGAACGTATGGAGAGGCAGCCGGACCCCGGCGATGAAGGCGTCGACCGGCCAGCAACACATCATCACTGGCAGCGGCGAGTTAGCCCTAACCGCGGGACCCGGCAACATGAGCTCGTACTCATCCGGGATTTGAAAAGAATCCCGGATCACTGCCAAGTCCTCCTCACACAGGATCGACACTGTCTCGTCAGCCTCCGTCGTCTCCCTCTCTGCATTCTCCTCAAAGGACCTCCCCCTCCCGTGAACGATTCGCTCGGCTTGATCCTCCGGAAGCTCCCGAACTCTGTGAAGCCCGGTCAGCGGCCCTGGCAGTCTCCCGAACTCCCCCATACGCTTCGGATCCTCCACAATCGAATCCTTGCCGAACACCTTCTTGCCTTTAGTTGGAGTTGAATCTTCGACAACTTCAAGGGAGGGCTCGGACCAAGAGATCGACTCGGAGACAGAAGCAAGAGACATAGCTTATGGAATAAACTAAGCATAAATTACCTTGAAAGATTGGTTGTCGGAAAACTTCGCCGGAAAACGAACGTCGACCACCGGAAGTACTCGCTTAAACACAAGAGATCACCTGAGCGAAAGAGAAGAGAAGTGAGAAATGAGAGTGGGGGGTGGGGTTTTATAGAGAAGGGCGCGCTAAACGAGGATAATGGGCTTGTACTACCGGCCCATTCACGCAAAACGACAAAAGCGACCTCAATCGTCACCTTGTTTACCATGCCAAGCCGTACGCCGCATTTAATGAGCGTCCCATCTGACAGAAGCTCAGAGATCACTGCATTTAATGAACGTCCCATCTGTCAGAGTTGTCAGAAGTTCAGAAGGTGCACAGAAGCCACCAACTCGTACGTCAAAAACGACAAGTTTTGGACCTCGGCACCAGCTGCCGAGCGTTCTTGACACCGACCCCGTTACGGGGAAAAATGGACCTCGGCACCGGCTGCCGAGCGTTCTTGACACCGACCCCGTTACGGGAAAAAAATGGACCTCGGCACCAGCTGCCGAGCGTTCTTGACACGGACCCCGTTACGGGGGAAAAAATGGACCTCGGCACCAGCTGCCGAGCGTTCTTGACACCGGACCCCGTTACGGGGGAAAAATGGACCTCGGCACCAGCTGCCGAGCGTTCTTGACACCGACCCCATTACAGGGGGAAAATGGACCTCGGCGCCAGCTGCCGAGCATTCTTGACACCGACCCCGTTACGGGGAAAAAATGGATCTCGGCGCCAGCGGCCGAGCGTTCTTGACACCGACCCCGTTATGGGGGGAAAATGGACCTCGGCACCAGCTGCCGAGCGTTCTTGACACCGACCCCGTTACGGGGGGGAAAATGGACCTCGGCGCCAGCTGCCGAGCGTTCTTGACACCGACCCCGTTATGGGGGAAAAAATGGACCTCGGCACCGGCTGCCGAGCGTTCTTGACACCGACCCCGTTACGGGGGAAAAATGGACCTCGGCACCAGCTGCCGAGCGTTCTTGACACTGACCCCGTTACGGGGGAAAAATGGACCTCGGCACCGGCTGCCGAGCGTTCTTGACACTGACCCCGTTACGGGGGAAAAATGGACCTCGGTACCGGCTGCCGAGCGTTCTTGACACCGACCCCGTTACGGGGGAAAATGGACCTCGGCACCGGCTGCCGAGCGTTCTTGACACCGACCCCGTTACGGGGGAAAAATGGACCTTGGCACCAGCTGTCGAGCATTCTTGGCACCGACCCCGTTACGGGGGGAAAATGGACCTCGGCACCAGCTGCCGAGCGTTCTTGGCACCGACCCCGTTACGGGGGAAAAATGGACCTCGGACCTCGCCGAACTTCCTCTCAGCACTCACGACCAAGCCGAGGTCCCTCTCCTCTTAGGAAAGAGGCGCCGAACCGCCTACAGACCTCGACCCCCTAGTCAGCGAGCTCTAGAGGGGGTCGGAAGTGTGAAACAAGTCTGTGGTCTACACAACGGAGGAAAACGGCCAGCCCTTCCACCAAGGGATTGCGAAAAAACAATCAAAAATTCGGGAAATTAAAGAAGGACTCCTGGGAAGTAGTTGCGAAGATGGGGAGGCATTCTCTAGCCTCCAAACAAGCAATTATTGCCAAGAACAATCTTCTAAGGCCCCCGAACGACGAATTGACACTTCGCAGAGTTAAAAGGATACCCCTGTAAGAACACCACATGACCATAAGAGCTCAGGAGCGACTCAGAGTTAAATCCACTTGAAATCACCACACTACCTCCTTCGAGATTCAAAACTTTCCATTTGGGCTCTGATACAACTCCGCCAGCCATTAAAACAGTAAAACTACTCCTCAAAGGCTGACCAAGCTCAGTCTTCGGGAGTGGAGGGCTCGTGATATGGCTAAAAATGGGGGTTAATCGGAACCGTTCAAATCGGGTACGAATCTTGAAGCCCGGGGATAAAACGGTAATTTCACCTACCAATGGGCTTGAGATGGGTATTGGGACTCTTCGACAAAGACCCAATAACCCACAAACGGGTCCGCTTCAATCGGGTGCGGGTTTCAACCAACAATAAAGCCCGATCAGAGGGATAGAATTAGGGTTTCTGATTAGATCCTAATCAATGGCCCTGATTCATGCCTATCCCTCCACTGGGAATTAGGGATTACATTCCTAATCTGTTTACAAGGAGAATATTCCTTATCAGATCACGGGGATCACATTCCTAATTTGATCCCCAAGATGCCTATAAATACCCCCCATCCATCTCCATTAAGAGGTAATCAATCTTTCTCCAGTTTTTGCGCTCTTTCATAATCTTCCTAGATTACTGACTTGAGCGTCGGAGGGTGCATCGCCGGGAACAACCCCGGTGTCTTGCACTTTTTGCAGGTGTACGGCAGGGAGTGACGATCAAGCTCCGGCGGAACAGGTATACAGGTTTACTATTCAGTTTCCCTAAGAATCCACAAATACTATCTGTTTGCCCCCACACCGAAATTAGCGGCAACAGTTCTGGATATCACAAAGTCAAGGTGAAGGCTGCAGATATACAGAAGACTGCTTTCAGGACTAGATACGGGCACTATGAATATCTTGTGATGCCGTTCGGGGTCATGAATGCACCGGCTATATTCATGAGTCTTATGAACTGGGTTTTCTCTCAGTTCTGGAATAGATTTGTGGTGGTCTTTATTGATGATATTTTGGTGTACTCTCAGATTCGGGAAGATCATGCTGAGCATCTTAGAGTGGTTCTGCAGACTTTGAGAGAGAATCAGCTCTATAGAAAACTTAGCAAGTGCAAGTTTTGGCTCGATAGGATTTCTTTCTTGGGGCACATTGTTTCTGGCGATGGTATTTCTATGGATCCTGCCAAGATTGAGGCTGTGAAGGATTGGCCTATTACCAAGTCAGTTTCAGAAGTCAGGAGTTTTCTTGGTTTGGCTAGCTATTATCGGAAGTTTGTCCATAATTTTTCGAAGATAGCAGGACCATTGACTAAATTGACTGGGAAGGATCAGAAGTTTTGTTGGTCTGATGAGTGCAATGAGGTTTTTGTTGAGTTGAAGAACAGATTGACGTCAGCGCCTGTGTTGACTATTCCAGATGGTTCAGGCAGATTTGTGGTTCACTGTGATGCTTTTGGTAAGGGTCTTGGAGCAGTTCTTATGCAGAAGGGTCGAGTCGTTGCGTATGCATCGAGGCAATTGAGGCCGCATGAGAAGAACTATCCTACTCATGACTTGGAGTTAGCGGTAGTGATCTTTGCTTTGAAGCTATGGAGACAATATTTACTTGGAGACCGAGTGGAGATCTTTACAGACCACAAAGTCTTAAGTACGTCTTCACCCAGAAGGAGTTAAACATGAGGCAAAGGCGTTGGTTGGAACTTATGGCTGATTATGACATCAGTTTGCAATACCATCCTGGTAAAGTAAACTTGGTGCTCGATGCTTTGAGCAGGAGACCCAGCAGTTATGTTTCTTACTCAGCAGAGAGATCTCATTGAGCAGATGAGGAGGTTGAAGTTGGATGTTGTGTTGCTGAGTTCGGGTCGGAGTTGTTTGGCGCTCCAGCTGCAGTCGTCTCTTGTTGAGCAGATTAAAGATGCGCAGGCTAGTGATGCGCAGTTGCAGGGTTTTCGAGCTGAGGTTGAGTCTGGGTCCAGGATGGACATGGTTATTCATGCAGATGGTTCGCTTCGTTTTGGTTCCCGGTTGTGTGTCCCTAAGGGTGAAGTTCGTCAAAGGTTGCTTGAAGAAGCTCATCAGTCTTCGTATTCTATCCATCCTGGCGGTACTAAGATGTACCGGGATTGGAAGCTTCATTTCTGGTGGTATGGTATGAAGAAGGCTGTTGCTCGGTTTGTTTCTCAGTGTTTGGTCTGCCAGCAGGTTAAGGCAAAACATCAGAGAACCGCGGGACTTCTTCAACCGCTTCCTATTCCAGAGTGGAAGTGGGAAACATATCACTATGGATTTTGTGACCGCTTTGCCGAGGAGTCTTAAGGGTCACAATGCTATTTGGGTGATTGTCGACAGTTTGACGAAGAGTGCTCACTTCATTCCTTTTCGTGTTGGTCAGTCTACTGAGATCCTAGCTGAGAGGTACATGCAAGAGATTGTTAGACTTCATGGGGTTCCAGTCAGTATTGTATCCGACAGGGATACAAGATTCAGATCTCAGTTTTGGGAGAGTCTTTAGAACAGTTTGGGGAGTAAATTAAAGTACAGTACAGCTTTTCATTCCCGAACTGATGGACAGTCAAAGCAGACTATTCAGATTCTTGAGGACATGTTGAGGTCCTGCATGCTTCAGTTTGGTGGGTCTTGGGAGGATCATTTGCATCTTGTAGAGTTCTCGTACAATAACAGCTTTCAAGCCAGTATTAAATCTGCTCCGTTCGAGATACTCTATGGACGGAAGTGCAGGTCACCAGTGTGCTGGGATGACATTGGTGAGAGGCAGTTGTTGGGTCCAGAGTTGTTCACCAAGACAGTGGATGTTGTGGTTCAGATAAGGAAGCACTTGCAAGCAGCTCAGGACAGGCAGAAGCGATGGGCTGATGTTCATCGTAGGACTTTGGAGTTTGTTGTTGGTGACCATGTTTTCCTTAAGGTATCGTCGTGGCGCGGTGTCATTCGGTTCGGTGGCGGGGGCAAGCTTAGCCCGAGGTTTATTGGACCGTTTGAGATTTTGGAGAGAGTAGGCAAGGTGGCCTATCGTCTTGCATTGCCGCCAGCTTTATCAGGAGTGCACGATGTTTCCATGTCTCACAACTCAGGAGATATATCCGAGATGAGAGCCATGTGATCGACTATTCTGAGTTGACCGTTCGGCCGGATTTGTAACGCCCCGAATCCCAAATACACTGAATTCGAGATGTTCTACAAGATCTTTCCGCTTCTTTTAGTACAATTTTACAAGGAAAATTTAAACTTTTCACTTTACATCAAAGTTTACATCAATATTACATTTTACATTGCACAACAGAAGTAAAATTTTACAACATTGAAAACAAGTATGCAACAACATTGAATAATCTTTAAGCATTTGTTCCTCTTTATTCTTTATCAAGCCATTTACCTGCATATAAGACTGTGGGTACGTCAGTTTATTCAACCGACGATCATTATACACGGCCATCCTCTCTATGTCGGAAATAGTATAACTTAATTTTCCATATTTAGCAAACACAAACTTATCACATTTCAAACTAAAGGGACTACCCTATTGATGTCGTGTTGTGATTGTGCACTTAGTCCTTAATGCAGTTATTTATGTTACATGACACTAATGCGCACTTGTTCGGATTCTATGCATCCCATACTACATAGGTCCGAGGGCAAGCCCTTAATCGTTCTTCATCTTTATAGGGTTCAATCCCTCGTTATGACTTAATCTACTACTGTAATTACGGTAGTGTCTTAGATGTCCTATGATCTACGAGCCCATGTCCCGGCAGCCTGGAAGGGAATCCCACGCACTGACACGACGCATCGAGCAGGCAACCTATGGACAATTCAGCCTCCGCCATGGAACAATGGCACCACCCATAGCCACTCGAACACCCCACAAGCGTCGCCACCGGGACGATAATTCTGGAGTAGTGCCCACGCCATGTCTTGACGCATCAAGCAGGCAGCCTGTGGATCACTCTCACACCGCTAATCCGATGGCCCCATACTCGTGTTTTTCTTCTATTTTCATCACGTCTCCACTATGTACTAATCCTTAGTTTTTATCAAAATCATGAACAAAAATCGAAGCTCTAGAGTTAGCCTCTCCACTAAACCGGACTTATTCATTCATTTCAACATGACCAACCTTGGTCTTTCTTTTCAAATTTTATTTCATTTCATTTCCAAATGCCGGGGGAGACTTAACTACTCTTTTATTTCAATTTTCAATTCACAATTTCCAAATGAGCATTTCCAACTCATAAATTCCCATGTTGAGTTATCATACTCAATGTATATTCTCTTTTCAAATCATAATTTCAAATTTGTCCAAATAGTCCATGACTATACATGAATTCCATATGCTTTATCAATTATCACTTTATATCAAAATTTCACATCACTAACAAATATTCACAGTTCATATTTCCACATTATTCTCAAATGAGAATAAATTGCATTAAGTCACACAATAAAAATTCTTTTTGCCAAATCATCTTCTAATCCTTCGTTTCAATTTATTCTTGTAAGTTATAATTTTTTACAAAGTATATATCTAGAACCATAGTTCTATTTATGCATTTTATTCTCAAATCATAGTGTATTTCCTGCAAATAATCTCCAAATCATTTTTATAAAGTCCCTTATATTTTTAGGAGAATAACCATATTTTTTTCACAATTTTTGGACACTTAAAACCCCAAAAAAACATTTTTTCATTCTTGCCGAGAGTAAGAATCGAACCCAGCTCCCCTGAGTCACAGCCGAGAACACAAGCCAACAGACCGGTGTGTGCCAGCGATGTAAAATATGGCTGAGAGCATTAAATGCTCTCGGCCCCGCTGTTAACTTGTTTTAAAAAAAAACAAACAAAATAATGTTTCCCACGGGATTCGAACCAGTCACCACAGAGAAGCCAACCATGCTCTCTGACCACTTGAGCTACGTGCTCAAGTTGTCACATTATAATTTCATATTTATTTAACCCGTGCTCTCTGTCATTTAGAACATTTCGATGTTCAACTAGTCCTAATTTCATTTGGTCTTCATAAAATTTACTGTATAACTCCAGATTAATTCTCCCTCACATAACTTACATACCAGTATGAGCAAAATAATTTTTGTAACAATTAAAACATATTTTCATACATTAATTCAAATTCTACATTATAATACTACATTTCTTCTCTTTCCAACATTTCTTCGCATTTAGCATTCTAATCTTTTTATCAATAAATTTTCACCTTAATTCTCTGTCTTTAACCATTTACTTAACATACAACACACATATTAAATTATTCATGCCCATATCAACACAAAAGATCTATTTAACACAAGAAATGGCATTATCAAACTACTAACTTTTGTGTGTAGTTCTTGATAGTAATAAATGTGTTTTTATCAATCAATCAATGATTTTAATCGATTCACATACAACTTAAATAATAGAACCACATATAAACTTGCATATTCACATCTCAATCATTCAAGAAGTCATTTTTCCCAATTAAAGTGTGCTCTTCTTAATCATTTTCATGCTTCATTCTTTCTAAATAAACTAGCATGCATTCCTACTTTAGAAATAGGGAAAATTTACCCACCTTGTATGGAGAGAAAAATACAATTAGCAACAAAAATCCTTTACAACACGAGTGCACCTCCTCCTAGACGCGCGCGCACGAACCTCCAAGCACACACCCAAAACCGAAAGCTCCCTCCTTGAATAGCCGGCCTCTCCTTCTTCTTGGTGTTGCAAGAACAAGCCCACACACACTCAATCTTTTAACTCACAAAAATACTACTAGATAATGCAACTTAGACTATAGGTTTGGAAAGATTAATAGGCACAAGGATAACTAGCCAGGGGGGGGGGGGTATTTATACTAAAAATCAAGGGAAATAAATGGCTAGGATCAATTGGTTGGTTGTAGGATGGAGGGCTAGGATGAAAGTAGGAGTTGCAATAACTACCCACATCTAAGTAACCACCACACCATGATCACCACTCAAAATTTGAGTTTCCCTCCAAAAGTTACAACCGGCCTACAAGAAAGAATGCATTTTGCACGTGTACGTGTAGTGCACGTGCATGCAACTAGGCCTAAAAATTGTACATTAAATTTTTGTATAAAAATAAAATAGTCTTTAAATTGTATTCTACATGACAAGTTGCATAAAAATAGTCCATGGGCTTTAGTTTATGGGCCAAAATAGTTATTTTAAAATAAAATAAATTTAATTAACTTTGGGCTTTTAAAGAAAAGGCTTTTTGTCTTAATTGAAAGAAGGATTTTGTATAAAATAATTAAAAGCACATATTTAAATATTTATACTCATCACAATGAAAATAATTATAAGATTTAATTCGACCAAAATATTGCACGTGCATACTACGTGCAAGATAAGATGGTTTTTCATTAATTGAAAAATCAGGGCATTACAGGATTTGACTTGTGAGATTCCGCCAGTTGCTATTTTGGATTGGCGGGAGAAAGTGCTTAAGAATAAGGTCATCAAGTTGGTTTTTGTTGCTTGGGATCCTCACTCGCCTGGTGAGTCGACCTGGGAGCTGGAGGAGGAAATTCAGCAGAAGTTTCCTCATTTGTTTGAGTAGTTTGTTTTGGTTTTGTTTTGTCTTTCTTTTTCTTTGTTTTTGGGGTTACCCTATGTATCTTCTTTTTAATTTCGAGGACGAAATTTTTTTGTTTAGTGGGTAGGATTTTAACCCCCTGTTTTTCATTTTATGTATTTTGGAGTGTATTTTTTATTTTTGTATATTTTATCTCTCTTGTATTTTTCTGAACTGTAAATTGGATTTTTTTTTCAATATATATCCATTTTATTTCATTTTGAGCTCCTTGTGTTTGATTGATTGTCTCTTTTGTCTCGTTTTTCATCATTTTGATCTTTTCCTCATTTTTTGTATCGTTATCTTTATTTTATCTTTTTCTTGGTGTTATAATGGTGTTTTGGTGGTATTTTCCTTTTCCCAATATTTTATCTCCTAATAAGATTTCCAAAGCCAAAAAAAAAATCCCAACCCTATTTACATTCCTATTGTTATTTGACCCAATATCCAAAACCCAATTGTATACCTATTACTAGATACTAATACCCACAACCCATTAACCCACATTTAAACTCCTATATATAAACCCCTAATCCTTAAACCCTAAACCCTAACCCTAAAGCTCTCTCTCCCTCTCCTAATCCCAGCCTCCCCCATCTTCTTTGTGCTCCCGGCTGCTACACCCGACCACACCTAATCCCGGCCTTCCCCAGGCCGACAGCCCCCTTCGACACCATCAGCCCGACCACCACTACCCCCTACTCCGGCCATCTCCCCACATCTCCGACACCCATCACCATACAATCCGACCACTCCATCCCTTGTTTGCCTAGCCGACAACCACCACCATCAACATCACCTCTTGCATCATTCTTTCTCTCTTTGTGGTGTTCTCAAAGTGGGTGCTTTTGATCGTTGTTGCTTCAAGGAGATCGTTCATGTGAAGGTTTCGTTCATTGTGCTTGGATTCTTTGCTTGTAGCGGATTTCGTTCATGGGTTTTGCTTCTCTTCGCATTTGCATCGTTCTTCATCCCCAAATTAAGGCAAGTAACTTGTACTCCAGTTCATTTGTTTGATACAAGTCAAAAAATTCACCTATAGTGTAGTTGGGTCTAGAGACAACCATAGATTGTGTTTCGCTTGATGGGTTTTATCTCTATTATGATAATTTGGCCATAGATGACTCACGACACAAATCTTGACATGATATAATCTAGGAATTGCCCAATTCTTGATTTCTAATCGTGTATGTGAAAATTTGTGTGAAATTGTGTTTTGATTGAGACCCATATGATATATTTGGTATGGACATGTTAATAATCTTAAATCATGATGTTTAGATGCTTGGTAGGCTTTATTTCAAGTTTTGAAGTGTTTGGATCAATAATCTTGAATCTATGATGTTTTGTCCGTAAGGGTGAAATCTGTATTTGCTGGATGTTCTGTTTTGATTGCTGTTTTCGTCTATGCTACAGTCAGTATTTGAATTTCGGTATAAAATATGAGTTTTAGATAATTTTGTCTATTTTCAAACCTCACTAACTTTACTTGATTTGGATTTCGTATGACTGAGTTATGGCTGTTTTAGTACAAAGGTGTTGATCTATTCCAGATTTTGTTTTTGGGTAATTTTGATAACAAACTATTTTCAAGAACTATGATATACATATTATTTTGATTTGAAACTTTGGTCAGTGTTTCTTTATTAAGTTAGAAATTTTCCAGAATTTTGATGAATTTTATTGATAAGTTTTATGTGATGTTTCATGCTCGTTTCTAAAACCTACTTGTACTGTATTTTGCTCGTTGTTCTGTAAAGAACCCTATTTTCACTATGATTCCTTATACTTTATGAAAAATATTTGTGAAATGTGAAAGTTAGTAAATTTTATCTATTTTCATATCCCTTTGGCGGAATTGGATTTCGTTTCACTGGTTGCGAGATATCTTAGTTTTCGTACAGCAGTGTTGGGATTTTCATATTCGCTAAACTATGTTTTCTTGATGCTTTGGTATTTTTGATGACTGATCTATTCTTACTGGAATATTTTGAAATTTTATATTTTGATTCTAGTCGTATAGGGGAATACCCTAAATTTTTCGTGGATTTAATTGATGATTTTTAATGCTGTTTTTCTGACTGAAAATTCGTTTTCCTGATTTCTGACTGAACATATTTTCTGTTTTCAAACCTGTTTTCAGTTATGATGTTGTGAAGTACCATATGACTTAATTATACTCGTTGGATTCGTGTGGATGTCTATTTTCCAGATCCTTCAACGGATCCAGTTTTGCATTTCTGTAGCGACAAGAATCACTGTTTTAGTACTGTACTGTCATGTTGTCCTGAATATGAACATGCACTGTTTTGCTCGTTTATGTGACTGTATATTATCTATGCATGTTTATTTGTTTCCCTGAACCTAATACTGATTATACCATGTTAGTTTGACACTTTTTCGTACACATCATGCATGTTTGATGACCATAATAAAAATAACCAAGCCGGGGTTTCTTAAGGGAATATCTAGTAGTGGAAAATATGGAACGTGTACTTGGAAGGGAACTAGTGTTCCATACTGTTATTATTACTGTTACTGTTTTCTGACTCTGTCTACATTACTTCCCATAGGAAGGTGTAGAGTAGAAGAGAACCACTAGGTTCTGACTGTTACTATTACTGCTACTGTTACTGTTACTGATACATGAGTACACTGCCCCATCATGGTCCACTATGAAATCTAAAAGCGAAACTGTTTGTTGTAGCAACCATGTGATATGATTTTGGGGCGCATGAAGTGCTACCTAGCTAGTAATACACACAAGACTGTAAGAACATAAAACTGATACTGTTAGACTCATACTGTGAGACTGATACGGTTAGACTGATACTGTTGGACTGATACTGTTATACTGTTATCCTGATTCACTGATATACTGAGTTTACTGTTACTAGAGACTGTTAGTTGCCATATGACACTACATTTGACATAAACACTGTACTGTTAGGATACCATGCTAGTTGATTGCCATGCTATTAGTTTGTTTCCCCATGTGTTTGTATCCTATATTATTTGTGACCCTCGACTTACAATTGACGGGTACTTATTTTCTTCTTTTTTCCTTCTCCTGCAAATTTATTAATTGCAGATCAGGATGGACGACTGCTAGATGGTATTGACGAGATGATGTATTAGTGCTGGAGTTCTGCTTTATTATTATTTTTATTGTTGCTTGAACATGAATAAAGTGTATTTGGTTTATTGGATATTATTTGTATTTGGGCGATGTGACCCAGGATATTTGTTTTTCTCCAGACCCTGATTTATTTGAGAATATTATATTTGGTTTCAAGTAAATTTATGTTGGTGTTTTGTTTTAATTTTGCATGTTGGTTGACACTTTTGCTTCCGACTCTGATTAATTGTGTGAGATATTGTAAAGATTTCTTGAATAGCTTATGGATGATGAAAATCATTTGCTGGGCTTTTGTTACGTATCCGTATTCCATATTTTTTTTGGAAGCGGGGCGTGACAAAAAATTTCAAAAAAGTAAAATAAAAATTGAACGAGCGCTCGCTATCCCCATTAGCGATATTCGAAAGAAAGATGCCACTAATGAGAATAACGACCGCTGCTGACATGATAGCGACTAGTTCAAACTTGCCAACATTTTGGCAAGTGGCATACTTTTATAAATAGTTTCAAAAAGTGGCTTAGAGAGCATATGTAATCGTTGGCTATTTACCCAAATTTTTGGAAAAAATAAAAAAAAGTTTGCTGCAGTCGTTGGCTATATACCCAAAATTTGGGTTTTGGATGAACAGTGGTATGTTATATTTGAAGATATAGGATATTCCAAAAAATAGCCAATAAAATATGATCTTTCGTCCTTTTAATTTTATTTTTTTTAATTTTAATATTCGACGGCAAATCATTTCTCGCCCCCTTCCTTTTTTAAACGATCAGATGAGAACTCTCGTCTGATCGATTTTTTAAAAAAATTCAATTGGGACTATAAATAATTACCCATCCAAATAAATCCCCACAAAATAAATCCCAAAGCATAGGGACAAGGGATGATTCCCCGTCCTAGTTTTTTTTAAATAAAATTCAACGGACAGGAAATGATTTTCCATTCGTTCAAATTATTTCTCGTCCTTTTGATTGTTTTAAAAAAATTCAACAGACGAGAAATCATACATCGTCCATTCAATTTCTGATTTCAAAAAAAAATTACGAGAAATTATCTATCGTCTGTCAATTTTAAAGTTTGAAAATCTAAAATTTTTGTTTGAACGACTACAACACCAAACCAAAATTCTTATTTCTATATGCCAAACTAGTGTTACCCTGTGCAAATTGCACAGCCTAAAATAATTTTGAGGGACTCATAAAATTATATATTACTTAAAAAATTTAAAATACCTCTTAGCTATTTCAATCACAATATAATGAAAAGATGATAAATCTACAAATTAACTAATTCACACTTTCAAACCAACCAATATCATTCTATATATCTAGTCAATTAAAAGAAAATAAAAAAAATAGTCGAATAATTACCGAAATTTAGAGTTGCTAAAAAAGAGACTTACAATCTTGTCAGATTCCTCCATTCTAAAGCTTGCTTGCAAATACTCATATTATCTGCGAAGTTCCTTAATATTTGCCTCCAACATTTTTATCTTACTCTTTAGTTGTGTCTGTATAAAATGATCAAACTATAAAACACACATACAGTACTATAATTCACCAAAACTTTTCACACAAAAAAAATATATGTAGAAAAGATACCACTATCTGCATCTTGTTTCCTTTCTGATTCCAACATATTCTTGAAGCTTCTCTTGCTTCATCAAATTTTCATCTTCTCATTTCATCAACCATTTGATGGAAGTCCTTAGCTTTCTTATATATTCGCTCATTTGTTCACTTTTACCCTAAGATAATAAAAATAATAAAACACAATAATGATAAAATTGACCAAACTATTCAACTTTCATGCTTTTTATCATCATCTACAATCCATCATTCTTTGTAATTGAAAATTTAATGATAATATTACTTAAAATGCAAAAGTTCAAATGAAAACAGATATCAATTAGAAGAAAAAGCCCTCATATGCAAGTCAATTTGTTCCAATTTCACACTTGACAATCCTCTTGCTTCTAATCCGAAACCTTACATTATTAGGTTTGCATCTGATCCTGAATCTCAAAACTTGACCATATTATCCTAAAAAAACAGAAAAATACTCAAACACAAACAAATTAAATATTACCCGAAAAAGGATATAAAAACTGAAACAACAATTCTAATTGAAGAAAGATTGCTAAAATAATTATGAGAGATTGCTAAAAATAAATGAAAAGCTCAAGAACTTAACAAAAATAATTTTTCATGAGAAATAATTATAAGAAGTAGTGAACACAATTACCATCAAATTGAAGAATAAAAGTTGATCTTCAGGTAACCTACATCTGGGTTAATTGCAGCGATGACATGACATACATGCATAATTGACATCTTCGTAATCTCTGGGAGTACACATTGGAGTGAGTAGTGTAAATCAGTGAATAAACAAACAAACATATAATCACTTACATTACCTCTTACTTTCCCACAGTTTATTTTTTCCTTCATCTCTTCGCCTTCCAAAATCCCAATTTCTACCATAGCCTCTAAATTCTAATTTATTTGGATCTGAAGAAACAAAGAATCAAGAACAGAACATTAGTAAGGATTTGGTCTGAAAATAACCACTCTTTATTTTTGAATCCATAATTAAGGTTTGTATTTAAAAATTTTAAAAATTGAAATGCCCTAATTAGAAATCAAGAGTAAAAGCAGGTGGTAAATTAGGGTTTCATGAATACAATATTACAAAACAAATTAGGAATTCAAAAACCCTAATTCATAGGAGAATTTTTACCGGTGGTGTCATCACCCATAGCAGGCCAGCGAGCGTCGACAGCGAGGATTTGGGCGGGTTGGCGAACGACGACTGCTGAGATTTGGGGGGGGGGGGGAGGAGTGTCACGCCCCGCTTCCCAAAAATACGGAATATGAGCACATAACAAAAGCCCAGCGAATGATTATTATCACCCTTAAGCTGTTTCAAGAAATTTTTGCAACATATCACAGAATTTATCAGAGTCGGAAGCAAAAGGTGGAACTAACATGCAATATTGAAACAAATTCACCAACAGAAATTTACTTAAAATCAAATACCATGTTCTCAAATAAAACTGAGTCTGGAAAAACAAATATCCTGGGTCACATCGCCCAAATACAAAATAATATCCAAGTCTCGAAATACAAGAATAATCCAAGTCTCACGAATACAAATATTGTTCTAGCACTACAATATATTTTAATAATAAGCAGAATTTCTAGCATCTAAAACATCACCTCGCCAATACCTTCAAGAACCTGTCCTCCAAAATCTGCAATACAACGAATGCAGGAAAGATGAAAAGAAAAAACACAAGTACCCATCAATTGCAAGTCGCGGATCACAAATAAAGTAGGATACAAGCACATGGAATGGGGAAAACTAACTAGCACATAGTATATGTATGATGTCAACCTAGACAAACTAGCATGGTAAAAGTGTCAAGTGTACACGGCATAAATCAAGTGTTAAGCAACCAAGTATCCTATAACATGCATAAAGTGTCAAGTGTCGTGTAATCATGTATCATGTATCACGTTTCAAGTCTCACGCAATCAAATCTCATGTATCAAGCAAGCAAGTATCATGTCAAGTCTCTTATTCAAGTATCAGGTTCGAGTATCATATTCAGGTATCATGTATCATATATTAAATATCTTGTATTATTACTATTTAGGTAACACTTCATGTGCCATCCTTTTATCACATGGTTGTTACAGCACAACAATTTCGCTTTAGATTTCATAGTGAACCATAGAGGGCAGTATACTCAGGAATCAGAACAGAAACAGGTATCAAGCACGAGTCACGTAATCGTGAATAAGTGGCAACAAGTACCAAGCACGAGTCGTATAGTCATGATCACGTGGCGACAAGTATCAAGTACGAGTCATGTAGTTATGATCATGTGGCAACAAGTATCAAGCACGAGACATGTAGTCATGATCATGTGGCAATAAGTAATATCTAGTATGAATCATGTAGTCATGAAACATGGTAGCATATAGTATAACAAGCATGAATCATGTAATCATGAAACATGGCACAGGTAATATCAAGCATGAATCATGCAATCATGAGACATGGCAATAAGTAATGGGAAACACGGGCCCCCTTCTGAGTACACGTTTCTGAATTATCCACTAATCGATCTTTCCCTTAAACCGTAGCTTGATTACTTTTATTATAGTTATTAAACAGTCATGAATTTGTGCAAAATAGTGTCAAACTAACATGATATAATCAGGTCTAGGTTCAGGTTAACAAATCAGCAAGCATGGATGATATACGTTCACATATACGAGCAAAATAGTCTAGGTTCATAATCAGGACAGCAAGACCAATTAGTACTAAAACAAGGATTCTAAGAGCTATAGACATGCAAATCAGAATCCGTTGAAGGATCTGGAAACTAGGCATCCACACGCATCCAACGAGTATAATAAAGTCACATACTAGTTCACAACATCTCAACTCAAAACTGATTTGAATACCGATTTTATGTTCAGCCAGAAAACAAGGGAACGACTTCAAAAGCATGAAAACAGCATGAAAACATATCAAATAATTCCACGATAAATCTGGGGTAATCCCCTATAGATATAGACTCAAAATAATAAGTTTCATAATATTCCAGTAAGTATAGTTAAGTCATCAAAAATGAGAAGCAACTCAAAAACATGGTTTGACGAATCTGAAATTTCTCAACACTGTTGTACGAAAACAAGGATATCTCCCAATCAGTAAATCGAAATCCATTTCCGCCAAAACGAAGTGAAAATAGATAGATTTTACCAACTTTCATATATCACAAATAATTTTCATAAAACATAAGAAATTAGGGTGAAAACTGGGTTTTATACTGAACAGCACGCATATTATAGCACAAGGCGGATTTAGAAAAGAACCTGAAACATTACATAAAACTCATCTTTAAAATACACCAAAAATCTGGGTAGTCCCTAGTATCATATAGAAACATTGAGCCAAATATTATACCAAGATATTATGTATAGCCTAGTTCTTGAAAATAAATTGTTAACAAAATTAACTCAAAACTGAATGTGGAAAACTACCGACACGTCTATACCAAAACTATCATATCTCAGTCATACGAACTCCAAATGCAGTAAAACCAGTGGACTTTGAAAATAGACACAATTATCTACAATTCACTTTTAATTTCCAAGCTGAGATTCGGACCTTAGCATGGGTGAAAATAGCAAGCAACACAGAACAGACCGCGAATTTCAGATTTCACATCTCTACTTCAAAACATCACAACTTCCACAATTTTGATCCATACCTAATCAAACTTGAAACAAAGCCTACCAATCATCCAAATATCATATTTTAGGGATTCTAACATGTTCAAGCCTAATAATTCTCACATGGACAATCAATCGAACACATAGCATGCAATATGTCACATACACGAACAAAATCAAGTTTGGGTGAAACCTAGGACATTAACCTATCAAACTTCATGTCATAAGTCTTTTATGGCCAAATTTAACACGATAGAGACAAACCCATCAAATAGAAACACAAGTTTTAGTCGTCTCTAGACCCAACTACTCTAGGCCTGAATTTTTTGACTTGTATCAACCTAATGAAATTTTGTACAAGTTACTTGCCTCTTAATGACGATGAACGCGAAGAAATAAGTCCTAGCAACAAAACCCACGAGCGAAATCCTTCCAAGCGCAAATCCAAGCAAACCCACGAACAAAAATGCCTACACGAACAATCTCCTTGATGCAACGAAGGAACACAAAGGAGGAGGGTTTTGTGACGATTTTAATGGTGGTGGTGCTGTTTTGGATGGTGACCAGCAACAAGAAGGAAAGAGGAGTAGGGTTTTGATGGTTGTAGGATGTCGAAGTATGGAGATGGATGAGATGGTCGGATTTGTGGGTGGATGAGGGTCGGCCTGAGGTGGATGAGGGTGGCCGGATGTGGGGAGGGCAAGAGCAACCGGGGGTACAAAAGTGGTAAGGGCCGGGATGGATTTTGGAGAGGGAGAGAGAAAAGAGATTAGGGTTAGGGTTAAGGGGGATTAAGGGTTATTATATATGAGGATTAATTGGGCTAATGGGTACTGGGTATCAATATGTAGTAATAGGTATACAAATGGGTAATGAGTATTGGGTCAAATTCAAATGAGGATACAATATATAGTGAATTCTATGGCCCCTAAAAATCTCCTTAATTGTCCAAAATCATAATTTGGGAAAACCACCACCAAAAATCCACCACATCACCAAAATAAATAATAATAAAGAACGAGGCCAAGAAAATAAGGAAAAGAAACCCAAATGGTGAAAACGAACAATACGGCGAACAAACGACACTAGGAGCTCAAAAATGAAAGAAAAAGAATATATATTGAAAATAATCCAATATACGGTTCCAAAAAAATATAAGAGGTATAAAAATACACAAAATAAAAAAATACGCTCCAAAATACATAAAATGAAAAACAGGGGTTACAAGGAGGGTTAGTGTGATTTTGAGGAGGGGGAGTTGGGAGATGAAGGATTTGTTTTTGTTTTGTTTTTGTATTTTATTTTGTTAAGTAAAAAAATATGATGTGCACGTGTTAAGATATATGTGATTTTTGACGTTTGCTCTCATTTCTTCATTTCAAAGTGGAGAAAGGTGAGAGGTGTAAGCCTATTAGCTTAAGATATAGTATATAATATATAGGGAAAAAGGGGTACGAGCAACTTGCTTATTTAGTAAATAAGCAATTGATGATGTGGCATACATGTGATTGGAAAATCATTAAAAGAGTTAGTTGTCCTATGCATCATATGCTTGCCACATAATCAATTGCTCGTTTAATAAATGAGCTAAGTTGCTCATATCCCTTTTACCCTAATATATAACTAGTATCAGACACGTGCACACGTGCACGTGGAGAAAATTGAAGGATAATGAAAAGGGTAAGAAGAAAATAATTTCCAAACCAATCCACTTTCGACAATATTTACAAAACAGATCCACTTTCTAAAATATTTACCCAAGTTAGTCCATAATTAAAAGGAAAATAATTTTCAAACTGATCCACTTTCGAAAATATTTACTAAACAGATCCACTTTCAAAAATATTTACCAAAGTAACCCAACCCGTGCGTTGCACGGGTTGGGTTACTGACTTGGGTTACTGACTAAGGGGCTCTCCCATTATAGTAGTAGAGATAGAGATAGAGATATAATACCCAAAATTTTGCATTGAACGACTACAACCATCATTAACCCAAAAGAAAAGAAAAAAGACGCCCCCCGGCCCGTTTACTTTGCTTCTTCAGATCCAGACCAGACTCAAACCTCCAGTCTATCTCCAATCTCCCTCAAACCCTTAATCACCATCCTCACTCATTTATCCGGCCGACCCCGCGGGCCCGTCCATCTCGCATGGGCAACACCTGCGTGGGCCCCTCCACCGGCGGCCGCTTCTTCGAGTCCGTCTCCGCCGCCGTTTGGCGCTCTCGCAACCCATCCGACCTCCCCACTCCTTCTTCCCCTTCCTCCGATTCTCCTCCTCCTTTCCCTTGTTCAGTTCCCGATCTACCCCCTCAGCAAATCAAAATCCCCGATGACTCCCCTCCCCAACCTCCTCAATCCCCAGCTCCTGCTCAAAAACAGCAACAAGAATCCCCCAAGAAACCCCTCGCCCCTCACGTGAAACGCATGCCCTCCGCCGGCCTCCAAGCAGACTCCGTGCTCAACCGCAAAACCCCCAAACTCAAAGACATCTACTCCCTCGGCCGCAAGCTCGGCCAGGGTCAGTTCGGCACCACGTACCTCGCCATCGACAAGTCCACCGGCAAAGAGTTCGCCTGCAAGTCCATTGCCAAACGCAAGCTCGTCACCACCGAAGATGTGGAAGACGTTCGCCGTGAGATCCAGATAATGCACCACCTGTCGGGTCATCCCAATGTGGTTGAGATTATTGGAGCTTATGAGGACCCCGTAGCGGTGCATCTGGTGATGGAGTTGTGCGCGGGTGGGGAGCTGTTTGATAGGATTATACAGAGAGGCCATTATTCTGAAAAGGCAGCTGCAGAGCTGGCCAGAGTGATTGTTGGGGTGGTGGAGGCATGTCACTCGCTGGGAGTGATGCATAGGGATCTGAAGCCGGAGAATTTCTTGTTTGTGAATCGGAGTGAGGAGGCCAAGTTGAAGACCATTGATTTTGGGTTGTCCATTTTCTTTAAGCCAGGTGGGTGAGTGTTTTTCCCTTTTGTTACTTGGTTTTGTATGTTGTTGTTTTTAGAAATTACTACTTGGAACTACTTTTTTGTTTGTTTATTACACTACTTTTTATATGTTTAGTTATTGAGGATCGAATTTGCATGTCGTTTTTGGGCTAAAGAGCAAATTAAGTCTTTCGCATCAAACTGGGGCTTCTATGATAGGGCTTGGAAACAACAGATCTGATACCTTTTAGTTCTACAAGCTTATTTAACATCTATATAATAAAACACAAAGAAAGCTATCAAGTGGCTCTCATTCATTTGGAGGAAAATCAACGGTCTAGATTTTTGCTCCGAACAGACATTTTCCCTCCCAAATGTCAAAAATTTTCCCCCAATTATTTATCTATATAATAAAACACAAAGAAAGCTATCAAGTGGCTCTCATTCATTTGGAGGAAAATCAACAGTCTAGATTTTTGCTCCTAACAGACATTTTCCTTCCCAAATGTCCAAAATTTCCCCCCAAAACAACTTCTTCATTTATTACTCTCTCTCTTCGCCCTCTTTTCTCCCTTTTCATATTTCTTTCTTTCTTTCTTCTTTTTTTTAAACCCAGGTATGTCAAAAAAAACAGTGATTTTTTTTTTTGCAATTTCGGATTATGCTTTTTTTTTATTATTTCAAATTTTTAATTATGTTTTTTTTTTCGGATTATGCTTTCATAACTCAATAACATTCATTTCTATTTAATTGCTTTTGAATTACCTTATTTGATCTGATTGTATTATACTTCACTGAGTAATTATTTTAGATTAGAATGCTTCACTGAGTTAATTTTGATTAGAATTCTTTTTTTATTATGCAATTTCGGATTATGCTTTTTTTGAATATTTGGGCATTTGCTGTTTTGAAAGAGCGTTGCAAACTCTTTAATTGACTCGCTTGATTGTGCTTTTATGGACATATCCATGCTTAATCCCTGTATTTCGGGTTTTTGTAGCTGCAAAATTGTATCTTGATCTGCTTTGTTGCAATTTCACTTCACGTATACATCACAACAAATTTTCTCTTTTAAATTCATATATGGTTAACTGCATAAAAAACAAATAAGGGGGAAACTAACTCATGCAGTTTGAGACGTTAACCGTAACTCATGCAGTTAGAAAATGAATTGCTACTTATGTTAGACTCCAAATCAAAAAAGAAATCTCTTATGCTCAAGTCACACATAGCAAGGAATTTCCGATTCACTACTGTTGTAGATTCACAATACTATTTTTGAATCCCGAGCTGCTGACAAATAATCATGCAATATACAAACCAATAAACATTAAGGTCACTTCATAATCCTACTTCAAAGTACATCAATACATCAATGTCTACTAGCAAATAAACATCTATATAAATCATCCCTTACTGTTTACATGATTTTTTATATTCGTATCGTTTCGAATACGTACTGTAGGCACGTGCCCACGGGCATACCTAGTATATATTAATAAAAAGCCAAAATGCCAAACAAAAATCCGTCCTTGAAAAAGTGAATGACATAATAATGCACATATCATATTGAGATTTCTTTGCTGTTTTTTCTGTTTTTGGAAATGAGTCTTAAGATACAAGCACATAAAACTAGTTATAGAATCCAGTTGTGTGCAATTGTATTCATAAACTTGTTGGATACCGTATGTTGTCTGAGCACTAAGGATAGAAATAAAGAGAAGTGTGTGCATCTAGAAGTTGGATTATTATACGTACGAGCTTATGCATCTGTGCGTATGGATTCCATTATCTATATCATCTTGTCACCACTCTTTTGTTTTGTTAGTTATAGCAATTTTTTGCACATAGCTTTACTAGAAACTCTTCAACTTTGTTTTCTTTGCTCTTATCATCTTAAGTGGTTTTTAATCGCCAAGTAATTCCTTTTCCACACTGCACTTTCGAATCTCGTAAATGCTTCGTGACATTCTTATTTCACCAATTTTCTCTTTCACTATAGTTTTTATTTTTACCGTGCCTATCCAAAACAATAAAAAAAAAAGATAGTGCTATTTAAAAGTAGCCCATGCTACTTTCCCAAAAAAAGAAGAATTAATAGCGTAGACATGAACATCCAACCCGAATTTGTTCTGATTTGCCATGATATAGGCATTGTGACTTTAGAAATTCAAAGATCTGAATATAAACAGGATGGAAACATGGGTTATTTCATGAACTTATACATAAGAGATATTGTACCGTAATACCAACTTTGACATGCCAATCTCAGTAGTTATGCAACATAAGCCAACAATATTGGCCATCTGTGAGACAACTGCACAACATCTTAGACTTTCCAAAGATAGTGAATACATCTCACGATGATTTAACTTTAACATTTCATCTCAAAATGTGGTAGCTTCTTTTGTTGAGTATTTCTTTATTTCATTATTAGTCTGCTAACAAAATTTCTAAAAGAGTATCCATAAAAGATAAGTGAAATGAATGCCCCACATTTCAGTCACATAGTATTAAACTAATTTTTATTTTCCACTTGAATGAATATTCCCTGAACCACTTTACTTGATTTTGAGGATTTGGAAATACTTTCTAAGTTTATAAGTGTTTAGGTTCATTACAAGAATGTCTATGTAATGAAAATTCTGTAGTAAGAATGTGGTATCTTCACCTTTAGCAGACAATTTGACCCATCAAATCATAAATTTGAATCATTTGATCTTACTTTTGCTTTTGTCATAAATATGATAGTTTGATATTTAGAGTATGTCATCTGGTAATAATAACCACACCTTAGCACTAAGACAGTAAACACTTCACTGTATGAGTACTAGGTTCCAGTGTAGTTAAAGGCACAAGAGGTACATCGCCTAAAGTGCAAGGTGAGGCATTTTGAGGCTTAGCGCCTCTATATATGAGGTTCCGGCAATGTAGTTTTCTAAGGTGAAATCAAAGCGCACGGTTTGATGCGCCTTTGGCGAGGCAAGGCGAGGCTTTTATGGGGTGCATGCTTTGCTCCACATTATCTATTTTTTCAATTTTTTTTTCTTCTCTTCCACCCCCTTCTCTCTTTCGCTTATTCAT
This sequence comes from Hemerocallis citrina, assembly GCA_017893485.1. Taxonomy (NCBI): domain Eukaryota; kingdom Viridiplantae; phylum Streptophyta; class Magnoliopsida; order Asparagales; family Asphodelaceae; genus Hemerocallis; species Hemerocallis citrina. Next base: position 37,802,724 of record CM030365.1, read on the forward strand.
GCCCTTTGTTTTTAATATATTGTTTTGCTAATACTGAGTACTTGTTGTTCTCCCCTTTTTTTTCTCTTTTTCTTGTTTCTTCATACTATTTTTTTTATTTTATCTTCAATTTTCAATTACAACTCGTCTATCCCTTCGTACTAGTTAGAGCTTGATGAACTCCTTTTCATTGTTGTTACTCTTTTTTTGCTATTGTTATTAATCTTTCCTTACTACTATTTTTTTCATAGTCGAGTTTTACATTTCTGAGTTTGAAGGCTTCCTCGTATATTTCTACTATTGTAACTAAAGAGTTTGGTTGCAAGTGTAGACAAATAACTCACTCAAAACAATCTCAACCACACACATTATAGTTGGATTTATATGAATCATCCATTTATAATTAATTACCAATTGTTGCCGGTTACCATAATGCCCTCAAAGTTCAGATTTATATACGACATAATTATTTATGAAAGTGTCATCCATATAAAATTAATAAATGTTGATTCCCCTGGGGATAATTTGTGAAGAGTGGGAGCTTAAGAAAAAAAAAGATGTGCATCGCACGCGCAAATTACTAGTTGTATGTTAAGTTACAGTATTAATGACGAACATGTTAGTCTCTATTAGTTACATTTATTTTAGTATATAATGAGTGATATGATTTTTTATATTTTTATATTTTTATATTATACTATATTTTTTTGCTTCTTAGTGATATAATCTCATTTAGACATTTAAAAAAAAGCCTAAATGAATATTGCGCCTTACTTAGCTGAGGCACGCGCCTCAAATTGCGCCTTGTGCCTTAGGCGTTTTATACAATTTGTTCATGTATTGCCTTTCGCCTTCAACTATACTTCTATGTTCTACTCATTTGGTTAGAAATATATTCATATATTTTTCATGTGTGTTCTCTCTCATGTTCAAAGTATTTACGATAGTTTTGTGCCTTATATGGCCATTTTTACAGTCAATTTTTTTTTTATATTGTTGGTGTTTGTCACTGGAGCACCTATAGCGTTGAAAATTCTTTTTCTTCTTTGTTCAGGAGACATATTTAGTGATGTTGTTGGGAGTCCTTACTATGTCGCACCGGAAGTTCTCAGGAAATGTTATGGTCCTGCAGCTGATGTTTGGAGTGCTGGAGTAATTATTTATATCTTGTTGAGTGGGGTCCCTCCATTTTGGGATGGTGAGCTTTTTTTACTCTGTTGCTCTTCATACTACTTGTGGAAGAAAATGTTCAACCTCAAGATCCAAAATTTGCTTATGTATCACAGAAAACGAACAAGGGATATTTGAACAAGTTTTAAAAGGTGTTCTGGACTTCTCATCAGATCCATGGCCTAGTATCTCGGAGAGCGCAAAAGATTTAGTTAGAAGAATGCTTGTGAGAGATCCCAGAAAGCGTCCAACTGCACACGAAGTGCTATGTAAGTTCTTGTTTTTTTCTTTCAAATATGGTTGATATGTTTGTAATCAGGGCCGGCCCTGGGCTGTGCGATTTGTGCGGTCTCACATGGCCCACTAATGAGGAGACCCATTGGACATCAGATATAATTAATAAAGATTTTATTCCAATTTTAGCACAAAAGTCAATCTGTTCGATTAGTTAAGGGGATACGACTTTAATTCTAATGGGCGCAGGTTCTAACCCTGCTGTCGATGATTTTTTATTTTCATTTTATATTTATATATATCTATTTATTTGCATTATATATATATATATCTATATAATAAAACACAAAGAAAGCTATCAAGTGGCTCACCTTCAATCCTCCCAAAATCAAAGGCCAAGATCTAACCTCACAAAACATATTTTCCCTCCCAAAATTTCAAACTCCAAAATCAAAAATTTCCCCCCCAAAAACTAAAAAACTAAAAAAACTCATTACTTTATTACTATCTCTCTCTTCTATCTTCTCCCTACACTTTTTCATTTTTCTCTCTTTCTCTCTCTCTATCTCTCTCTTTCATTCTTTCTTTATTTATTTATAAATTTAGATTTTAAGATTTTAGTTTTATAAATTTTCAGAATTTGTATATTTTTTTATTGCACATGTTATATTAAAAATAGCAAATATCTCTTTAACAGTTAAAATTTCATTATTTTCTACATTAAAGTTCTAAGAAGTTAGATTTTATACCCCCATTTATAATTATTTTTCAACATATACTAATGGAAACATGGACTTTTATTTACAACTAATTATTGTCATGCTATTCAAACTTGAGCTACATAATTGTTGTTTTACTATTTACAGGGCTTTTCGCATATTGTATCGTTTCGAAGACGTGCCGTAGGCACGTGCCCACGGGCAAATCTAGTATATATATATATATATATATATATATATATATATATATATATATATATATATACTAGGTATGCCCGTGGGCACGTGCCTACAGCACGTATTTGAAACGATACAACATATAAAAAATCATGTAAATAGTAAGGGATGATTTATATAGATGTTTATTTGCAAGTAGACGTTGATGTATTGATGTACTTTGAAGTAGGATTATGAAGTGACATTGATGTTTATTGGTTTGTATATTGCATGATTATTTGTCAGCAGCTCGGGATTCAAAAATAGTATTGTGAATTTACAACAGTAGTGAATCGGAAATTCCTTGCTATGTGACTTGAGCATAAGAGATTTACTTTTTGATTTGGAGTCTAACATAAGTAGCAATTCATTTTCTAACTGCATGAGTTACGGTTAATGTTTCAAACTGCATGAGTTAGTTACCTTTTATTTGTTTTTTATGTAGTTAACCATGTATGAATTTAAAAGAGAAAATTTGTTGTGATGTATACGTAAAGTGAAATTGTAACAAAGCAGATCAAGATACAATTTTGCAGCTACAAAAACCCAAAATATAGGGATTAAGTATGGATTTGTCCATAAAAGCACAATCAAGCGAGTCAATTAAGGGATTTGCAACGATCTTTCAAAACAGCAAATGCCCAAATATTCAAAAAAAGCATAATCCGAAATTGCATAGTAAAAAAAACATTCTAATCAAAATTAACTCAGTGAAGCATTCTAATCTAAAACAATTACTCAGTGAAGTATAATACAATCAGATCAAATATGGTAATTCAAAAGCAATTAAATGTAAGTGAATGTTATTGAGTTATGAAAGCATAATCTGAATAAGAACATAATTAAAAATTTGAAATAATAAAAAAAAGTATAATCCGAAATTGCATAACAAAAAAAAACATTCACTGTTTTTTTGTTGTTGACATACCTGGGTAAAAAAAATAGAGAGAAGAAAGAAAGAAAGAATTATGAAAAAGGAGAAAAGAGGGGGGAGAGAGAGAGAGAGAGAGAGAGAGAGAGAGTAATAAATGAAGTTGTTTTGTTTTGGGGGAAAATTTTGAATTTGGGGGGGGGGGAACATTTGGGAGGGAAAATATCTTTTGGGAGCAAAAATCTAGACCGTTGATTTTCCATCAAATGAATGAGAGTCACTTAATAGCTTTCTTTGTGTTTTATTATATAGATATATATATATCTACTTTTATATGAGGTATTTAATGATTTCTATGTTTCTTTCATTAATTGTTGAGATTATATATATATTTACTTTTAGAGAAAGTTTTTTAATGATTTCTATGCTGCTTTCATTAATTATTGAGATTGATTTAATACGTGAAGCTTTTTTTAATTGTGTATTTCTTGCGTTGCAAGAATATGAAGATCCTTAACCACATTTATTCTATTTCGTCTTAATTGATGAGACGACTAATTCAAAATATCTATTAAGTCGTTCCAGGTATTGGAGCCTCCAATGATATAAAATTTGAAACGTATTTTTCAAATGAATTCATATAAAACTTTTAAGATCTAGAATGTACCATACTGATATTTTTCAACTGAATTCATATATATATATATAATACCGGGAACCTAAGTGATATGGCTAAAAATAGGGTTAAATCGGAACCGTCCAAAACGGGCACGAATCTTAAAGCTCGAGGGTAAAATGGTAATTTCACCTATAAACGGGTCTGAAATGGGTACTGGGTTTTTTTTCCAAAAGCCCAATAATCCACTAACGGATCCGTCGAAACTGGGTGCGGGTTCCAACCCGCAAGAAACCCAGTTCAGCTGGATAGAATTAGGGTTTATGATTGTCCTTAATCAACAGTCCTGATTCCTTCTATCCATTCACTTGGAAGTAGGGATCTGATCTTATCCCGAAACTGGTTCCTAAGGCGGCTATAAATACCCCCCATCCCCCACTGTTACCAGGTAATCAATCTTTTGCCAATCAAAGCTCTTTCATAATCTTTCTGATTACTGACAAGAGCGTCGGAGGGTGCGTCGCCAGAATCAACCCCGGTGTTTCACACTTTTTGCAGGTCAACGGCGGGAGATCACAGGTCAAACTCCGACGGAAAGGTGTTCAGGTCTGACTATTCAACATCCTAAGAATCTACAAATCTATCTGTTTGCCCCCACACCGATTTCAGCGGCAACAGATTGGCGCCGTCTGTGGGAACGACGAATAGCAATCCACCCTCTTCCATCGGTTAAGATCACCTCCAGCCATGCCTCTAAGGAAACTGAGATCTATAGGGTCCAACCGTGGACCTACTCCTCCTCAACCGCAACAGGAGGCTCCCCTCCAACCCATCCAACCTCAGGGACAGCTCCCTCAACCCGATCAGCTGCTGCAGCAGTTACAGCCTCCTCTCCAAAATCTTCAACACCAGCAGGCTCCACTCGGGCCCAAGAACGCTGGTTTAGGGACCTCTCGTCCTTTCCCTCAGAAGCAACCTCTTCACTGTGACCATATCTCCGTACATAACCCTTCAACCGACTCCATGGCATCTCACAACCCTCGGCCTTCAGAAGACCTCCGCAACATCCTCATCAATCGACAGAAAGAAGAGGACCTTCGCCACCGTTTGGATGAAAGGCGGGCCCGTGAGGGAGTCTCCCGCTCAGAACGTCCAAATGCGCGATCTCTTCGCCGTCGCGACCACAGGAGGTCCCCTCTCCGTAGGAGGCGGAGGGAGTCCTCGGAGTACCGTCGAAGGACGCCTTATTCTCCCACTGGTCGGCAGCCCCAAGGGACGAGAACGGACCTATCACACGTGCCGAATTCCAACTGTTCCAGGCTACAATCTTGCAGGCCCTCATCCTCCAACCAAACAACAACAATAATGGTTAGAGGGTCCCCACTCCTCCGCCAGTTCAAAGCCCTCCTCCTCGGTCCCTAAGTCCTCGTCTCTGAGCTACCGTTGCCGTAGCCCTCGCTCCCCTTCGTATGAAGATGAGTCCAAAGGCTCACTGGGATACCGTCGAAGGGATGATATAGTCTATCGCCATCTCCACGGGATGGAGAGGCGCCTCGGTCAACTAGACATGGAAGATGAGCTAAGAGGGAGGATCCTTCGTCCAAGCAGACCTCCGTTCTCCCGAACCATCATGGAGGCTCCCGTTCCAGCAAACTTCAAGCCACCACAGTTCGAGACATACGGGGGAGTCAGACCCCGTGGATCACATCGAGAGTTTCAAAACTCTCATGATGATCCACCAGGCTTCCGATGCTCTACTATGCAAAACCTTCCCAGCTACTCTCAAAGGTCCGGCTCGGTAATGGTACTCCCGCCTCGTCCCATCCTCCATTTTTTCTTTTGAACAATTTGAGACCATCTTCGTCACCCACTTCGTGAGCAGCCGCCGAACCGAGAAGACTAGTATTTCACTACTCTTCCTCAATCAGAAGTAGGGTGAAAAACTGAGAGATTATGTCAAGCGGTTTACCGCGAAAGCTAGATCCATTGCCTCCCTCGACCAATCGGTCGCTGCAGCCGCCTTCCAGTCCAATGTTCTCAATTCGAGCCTCCGTTCCTCCCTAGCCAAAAAGCTCTCGCGAGACTTCTCCGACCTTCTTCTCAGAAGCGAGAAGTACATCCGGGCTGAGGAAGCTGAACATCGCCCCACGTTCGAGGGGTCTTCCTCAGGAAGCAAAAGAAAGGTAGCCGAAGATGAGGAAGCTAAGAAGCTCCAGAAGGACAACGGGGGTCAGTGCCGCCCGCCTCCCAGATTCGAGAACTTTACCCCTCTCAATACCAATGTTTTAACTATTCTCATGGAGGTTGAGAAAGAGGGAGTCCTGCCTCCTACCCCGAAGATGAATACCCCGGGAAGAAGAGAGATAAGGAGAAGTGGTGCCGATATCATCGAGACCACGGCCACGACACCAATGACTGTCGGGCTCTAAAGAATGAAATTGAAGCCCTCATTCAGAGAGGGCAGTTGTCCAAGTTTGTAAGAAAGGACCGGATCGATCTTCCTTCACCCCCCAGGGGGGCTAACAAGCATCCCGAGAGGTGCGACAAGACTTTCGAGTTTGAAGAACGCATCTTGCACCTCATCCATGGAGGCCCAATGGAAGGAACCTCCAACTCTTCTCGAAAGGCTTTCATCCGGGAAGTCAATTCGGTGCAACCCCTTCCAAAGGTCTTGGAGTCCCGGTTACTTTCTCAGATGAAGATCTAGAGGGTGTCCGAACACCCCACTGTGACGCACTGGTGATTAAGCTCCACATGGCTAGCTTCAAAGTGGAGAGAATTCTGGTGGATAATGGCAGTTCTGTCAACATCTTTTTCTTAGCGGCCTTCCGAGGACTCAAGTTATCGCGGGACAGGCTCAAGCCCGCCGGCTATACGCTCCATGGGTACACGGGAGTGCCAGTGACTATCGAAGGGGTCATAACCCTCGACGTAACCGCTGGCAAAATTCCTACTACCCGGACGGAGCCAATGGACTTCATGGTTGTTGATGTTCCCGCCACCTATAATATGATTCTAGGTTGACCAGGCCTAGCTGCTTTGGAAGCCGTCCCCTCGGCCTACCATCTAAAAATGAAGTTCCCCATCAAGGCAGGTGTAGGGGAAGTTAGGAGATGGGCCGCAAGTGCTACATGACCTCGATCGGGGGACCGTCCTTTCTCTCGAGACTCGTGAGATTCCCTAGGGGAACACCCAGCCTATGTCAGAACCGGTAGACGAGCTAGAGGAAGTGCCCTTCTCAGAACAAGATCCGAACCGCAAATTCTTCGTCAGCAAGGCTCTCCCCTCTGCCCTCTATTCCGACATAGTCCAGTGTATCAAAAAGAACCATGACCTCTTTGCATGGACTGCTGCCGACAACAATGGAAGCAATTACAGTGGTAGAGTGATCGAACATAGACTGAGATGAGAAACTACAGTGTCTGAGAATTAGTTTAGGTTTATGCCTGGGAAGTCAACAATGGAAGCAATTTATTTACCGAGGAGACTTTTGGAAAAATATAGGGAGACAAAGAAAAATCTACATATGATTTTTATAGATCTAGAAAAAACATATGAAGTCTCTAGAGACAGTATGGTGGGTGTTAAATAATAAAAGATTAACTATTTGGTATATTAAGGTAATTAAGGATATGTATGCAGGGGCAACGACCACAATTAGAACAAGCACAGGAGAGACCAGTGATTTTCCTATTACAGTAGGTTTACACCAAGGTTCGGCTTTTAGCCTCTACCTCTTTATTTTGGTTATGGATGAATTGACGCGAGGAATATAAGATGAGTTGCCTTGGTGTATGCTTTTTGCCGATGACATTGTCTTAGTGGACGAGACTAGAGCAGGAGTCAATATTAAATTAGAATTGTGGAGAGAAACTTTGGAAGCTAGAGGCTTTAGGATAAGTAGAACTAAAACAGAGTATATGGAGTGTAATTTTAGTGATATTCGGAATGCAACTGTGGAAGTGGTGAACCTTGATGGCCAAGAGATACTGAAGATCGTTTTCGATATTTAAGCTCGATTATACAAAGAGATGGGAAGATTTGTGAAGATGTTATACATAGGATCCAAGCAGGGTGGCTTAAGTGGAGAAGTGTCAGTAGTGTTTTTTGTGACAAACGTATACCTTTGAAGTTGAATGAAAAATTTTATAGGACGGCTGTTAGATCAGCAATGATGTATGGAGCAGAGTGTTCAGCAACAAAAAAACAATATATCCAAAAAATGAGTATAGCGGAGATGAGGATGCTAAGATGGATGTGATAAAACAAGGAATGATAGAATTAGAAACGAGCATATACGAGACATGCTAAAGGTAGCTTCAATCCAAGATAAGTTAAGAGAGAACTGCTTCAGGTGGTTTGGACATGTCAGACATAGACCTAGTAGTTTTCCCGTTAGAAAGTGATTTGATAAGTATTGAGGGTAGAGTTAGGGGTAGAGGAAGACTTAAACTAACTTGGGTGGAAACGGTGAAAAAAGATATGATAGCCTGTGCCCTTATAGAATATATTTCGCTAAACCGAGTAGAATGGAAAACCAGGATTCATGTAGCCGACCCCAACTAGTTGGGAAAAAAGTTTTGTTGTTGTAGTTGTAGTTGTTGTTATATATATATATATATATATATATATATATATGTATATATATATATATATGGGAAAAAGGGGTATGAGCAACTTGCTCATTTAGTAAATAAGCAATTAATGATGTGGCATACATGTGATTGGAAAATCTTTAAAAGGGTTAGTTTTCCAATGTATCACATGCATGCCACATAATCAATTGCTCATTTACTAAATGAGCAAGTTGCTCATATCCCTTTTACCCTATATATATATATATATATATATATATATATATATATATATATATATATATATATATATATCAAAATCAAAATAAAGTAAAATTAGTATTAGAATATTTAAAGAAAGCCCATTTTTTTCTTTCCGCACAAGGCCCTATACATCTTAGTTTGTAATGGCATGATTTGTCAGAATTGAATAGTTTACTGGTGCTGCATCATCAAACTTGTAGTTCTTTCTCAAATTTACAAGCACCTTTAAACCATTCCAGAATTAAAAGTGGACATGATCTGACTAGTTTAGATCAACAATCTTGCAGTTAATTCCTTATATCATCGACAACCTTCAAAGAAACGAGGATGATCTATCCTCTATATGAATATGATTTTATTTGTTCTGATGACTGCAACTTGAGACTATTCAAAATCTCTTAGAAAGCATTTTGGGTTTTTTGCGCATAGGTCGGTAACATGTTTTGAAATTGTCGTCCACTCCTAACAAATCACTATCTGCGTACACCACCTACAATGTGGGGCTAGTTTGAAAATAGTTACCCTTGTTATTTCCAATCCAAACCAGTTTTTTTTTGATAACCAATCCAAACCAGTTAAATATTCCTTTTTTCTAAACACTCCCAAATTATTATTTTGACTGTTTTACCCCTTCCCTTTCCTCCTTTATCACTCCAACAGTTTCTTACCCCTTCTTTTATGCTTGCCCCACCTTAGAACCATCAAGCTGTTGGCCTCCAACCACCACCTCGTGGTCCCCATACCTATGTGGGAATTCATATAAAGAAACATGAGATATAGAAAGAGAGAGGAGTTTATTACTCAGTCGTGAATATTTTGGTAATTAGCCCACAGGTCTAGAGATAACCATAGTTAAAATAAGGTTTTAAATGAATCCCTCATTGTCCATGGCGTATATGCAAATAATGATTTATGGAGGAGTAATCCACTATTTTAAAATTTGCTAATGACCTGTGCACAAACAACCAAAACCTTTTAGGAGTTAGGGAAAATTAGAATGTATTTAGGACTTCTTGATCCAGATTTAATTAATTAATTAATGTTTCCTGCAGGCCACCCTTGGGTTCGGGTTGATGGTGTAGCTCCTGATAAAGCTCTTGATTCGGCTGTACTCACTCGGTTAAAGCAATTTTCTGCAATGAACAAGCTGAAGAAATTGGCACTTAGGGTGAGTATGTGGCTAATTTAAGTTTCTAATTTGACCAAGTCCCATTATTAAGGTATATTTTGAATGCTTTAGAGTTCAATACAAGTGAGTTGTGTAATGTTTGTAAGAATATACACTATACTTGAAATATTTACAGTGCATGTTTTGTGTTTTTCTTTTCACTAGAATTTTACGATGATTCAAGCTGTAGATACTTCTGGAAACTTTTCTCTTTCTTTGTACCATTAGGAAGTCTAATATTCCTTGTATGCTCTATCATTGCTCACAAGTGTAATGATGTACAAGGGCTAATATGTTCAGCGCACTAATTATATTGTTCGTTTCTTTTGTTTGGGTGCATCTCGTTTAGCCTGGAAATATCTTGTGCATTATACTCCTAGTATATTTATAATAAGAACTACAAGAATACATTAATTAGGAGAACTCGGGAAGCAGAGAATTCAGTCACACGTCTCTGCTAGTATTATAAACTAGTGCCTTCCTTCATAGGCTGTAAAATAAGCTTGTGAGCTCGAAGCTTGGCTCGGGAAAAGCTTGTTGAGGCTTGTTTTAAATTAATAAATAAACAAGCTTGAACATAATTTTATGTTCATTTAAATTAGTGAACAAACATGAACAAATCTTGTTTGAGCTTGTCTTGTGTTCGAACTTGACTCGAGTAGAGCTCGAATAGCTCGACTCGATTTATGCTCGACCACACCTCGATTATACTCATTAGACTTGTGTCAGTTATGTTTGTTTACATATAACATTGGTGGGCTGATTTGTTAATGTGGTTCATGTAATTTAGTTATACAATTAAATATAGGGTTTTTTTCCCATTGAGGCGACCCACAATTTTGTTGATCCAAATAAGCCACACAAAATTCCCTATTTTCATAAACACCACTAACAATGTGGGCCGCACTCCAAAAATTTGAATTAAACACAAGATTATGAATGATGTCAATGAGATCTAATTGGTGGTGTTTAAATCAATTCAAATTACTAAGTCAACTTGAATTAAACTTAGAAAAATGGCATAAGTGTTTTTTTTGGATTAAGACCTATATTGTTAGTGGTGTTTATGAAAATAGAGGTTTGTGAGTGGCTTATTTGGAATTGTCAAAAATTTTGTGTGACCTCTATGGAAATAACCCTTAAAAATATATACATATGTAATTGAATATATTCCTTAGTGCTATAAATAAGCTCAAGAAGCAGATTTTGCTCAAGAAAAGCTTGTTGGGCTTGCTTTTATTAAAATTAAAAATTATATAGCATATACGTAATGGTAATCTAAAGTTACTCTCCCTCCTGTATATAAATAGTTTCTATACTACATATTTGAATCAATAAAATATAAGAAAATTCTAGTTTCTATTAATGTTTTCAAAGAATTAATATAAATATATAATTATTGTAAATACTATTGACTTTTTGCTAATTAGATTGTTGAAATGTATATGTTACTATTGGTACAATGATTGTTGAATTATTACTTGATTCTACACCCTTTGGCTATCGTAGTCATGTAGGACAAGATAAACAGATAGGATATTCATGGGGGGTTAGTATCAAGAGGCTCATATATGAGGCCTCAAAATAAGAGGAGAGGTAGGGTTAACATGATCACCCCTATATATATATAGAGAGAGAGAGAGAGAGAGAGAGAGAGAGAGAGAGAGAGATGCTCCATTGCAAACGCTACTGTAGGTTATATAACCTAAATATTGTGCATGTGTTTGCACAATATTTAGCGTTTGCAATGGAGCATTCTCTCTCTCTCTCTCTCTCTCTCTCTCTCTCTCTCTATATATATATATATATATATATATATTCGTTTTTCTGTCATTCTTTTGTTTCTAACAAAAGAAGAAAAAATGTTAATCAAATATGCAGTGTATGCAATATGCAAGACAAAATCACAGTTCTTAACTGTGATGCTGATTTTTTTAATGATAAAAAGAACTATTAAGTAGATAGAGGTAATCAGAATTACCAAAGCAGAGCAATTAAGGTATATTCCACTGCAAGCAAACAATTCTACTACATATATACAAGTATTCAATATAACTACAAGTATATGCCATGAAAAGTCACGATGAGTGAATTTAGTTGTTATTAGATGGAAAACATCGGTTCACAATAGAAAGATAAAGAAAATATTATATGTATGAGTTTAATGTTTTTCATTTGCTGCAATGAACTGGAGCTATCAGGATGTACCATAATTGTTGTTATAGCTGATTCAAATGAACTTAAAATCTGAATCCCATCCAAAGCTAATGCCTGATAGTGAAGAATAAAATTTGACCCATACTTGGAAGGAAGCCTGATAGTCTCGATGGATTCAGAGTGGCTAGGGGTTGACTCGAACCAGAGTTGATTTCACTTTTCAGTCTTGGTTATGGGGCCAAATTGCAGTTATGTTGGTTCCATTAAACCAAAGCCATGTAATTAATAGTGAGGCAGAGCTCCATTAAGTATGTTCTTTTTGGAAACTTCAAATATGATAATCTTTGACTTTGATTTATATTGAGAATGTACTGTGTATTCACATAAGGTATTTATGTTTATCTGATTAATTTAATTCATAGATGCTAGCCTTTTTTGAGTTAACGGATGCTATGTCAATTATAAGTAGTCAACTTTCAATCAATTATTCCTTTCAAATCAAACAATGTAAGTAGGCATTTTGGAATGTTGGAATTAAATTTCAGTTTCTTGTAAATGCTCAGATCTTGGATATTGATTAAATTCTGTTTTAGGTTATTGCTGAGAGCTTGTCAGAAGAAGAAATTGCCGGATTGAAGGAAATGTTCAAGATGATAGACACTGACAACAGTGGCCAGATCACGTATGAGGAACTCAAGGCTGGTTTGGAAAGAGCTGGTGCAAATGTAAAGGAATCAGAAATTTCAGCTTTGATGGAAGCAGTAAGTGTGAGATATGTAGTTTATCTAATAACATGACGTACTAGTATTAGATTATATATGCTTCTTATTGAGAACATGCCTTGCATTATATTCACTTCCCAGTGCTTTCCTCTTCTTATCTCGACAAGATTCACTGATCTTGGCAGAGCTTGAATCTTTAATGTAGGAACCCTTGCAAGAATAATAATCTGGATGTTTCTCACAAACCAGTTTGCATAATTACTTAATATCCTCTGTTTAGCAATGCGTGTAATTTCTGATTTTCTTAGCAGTTGGTCATGCCACTATCAGTTCTAGTATTATAAAGATTGAGAGACTGTTGTGTGTGTTTCCTTATCCCTGTCATATTTCCATCTTTTAACAAAGTACGGGATGGATGGCAGGGTGCTATAACCCTTTCTTTTGGATTTTCTGTTGTTGTAATTGATGAAAAGTCAAGAAGGCTCCTAATTGTCATCGTTGTCATTAATTAATTCTTTTCCACCTGGTAGGGTTAGCTATGGATGACACCTCCAAAGTTGAGACTTGAGAACCTGTATAACAGATATAATGAACGACTGTCATTCTTACACCAGCTGTCTCTGTGGTGGGAAAATCCTGGCAAGGTTACTATGAGTGAAATCCACTTAGTCAGGCCTACCTCATTTAGTTTAAGCTTATACAACTTATAAGTAACTGCTCCTAATTGCACCATTCTGCAATGCAGCATCAGTCCCCTGTTTGGCTCTAATCACCCATCTTTTCTTTCATGTCAGAGTAGCATATAAAACCTTCTTGTTTTTTGCCAATATTTGCGCGATTCAGTGGAGCTTTAATCAATGTTTTGACAAGCAAGCATTGTAGGGCATCCAAGGGGTTGTCCGGTGCTTTTGCTGCCAAGACAGTAAGGAAGAGATGATGCAAGAGAAGCAGTCCCCTGCGAGCTATGATCACCTATCTATCTTTTCTTTCATGTCAGACTAGTATTAGCTTCAGTTTCTTACCAATATTTGTGCGATTTTCTGGAGATTTAATCAGTGTTTTGACAATGAGCATCCGAGGGCACGGATTGTCTGGTGTTTTGCCGCCTAGGCAATGAAGAAGAGTTGTGCCCTTCAGTGGAGATTTAATGTAACCTAGGCAGTTAAAATCGGTTTTGGGAACTAATCGGTCTAGAAGCGATTAGTGATTAATCGGTTAATAGGAAAATATCGGGGATTAAATCGGAATCATTATATATATATAATTAAAAAAAGATATATCCTCATTATGTGGCAACCCTAAATCCTAACATAAAACTATTATGAGATTATCAAATAAGAACATATAGTTATAGAGAAAAAGAAAAAAGTACTTGGTTTGAGCTGGGTTTCGATTCTAGATGTGGGTCGGGTCGGTTTGCTAGTCAGTTTCATCAAACAAAAACAATCAGGGAGGAGAAGCACTGCGAGCAACAAGAGGTGTAGCAGATGCGGGCCGGGTCAAGTATGCGACGGTGTAGAAGGAGCGACGGCGGGTCGGGTGTGGGTTTGCTCGGGGAAGAAGAAGAGAATCAGTTTGGGTCTGAAGAGAATCTGTTTGGGTTTGCACGAGAAAGAAGAAGAGAGCGGCGATATGTCGGATTTGGGTTTGCACGAGGATCAGAAGGAGTTTGGATTTTAAATTTGGATTTTGTATTTGGGCCAGATTGAGCCCAAATATTGCAAACAAGCATAAAAATTAGAGAATGAGATTTAATCGGTTAATCGACCACTTAAAATCGGCCGATTAACCACTAATCGGCCGATTATTCCCGATTAAATCGCTAACTATTGAAATATTATAAATCGCTAAAAAAATAATTGCTTAGCCTCCGATTAGCGATTAATCGGGGATTAATCGGGCGTAATCGGGGATTTTAACTGCTTAGAATGTAACACCGTACAAAATTGAGTTATGACAATTTTGCTCCATGTATGTTACGCACATGTATTTCGTGCCGTTACGGGTGATATCCGTAACGTATTTTAATATAAATATCTTACGTATTTTTGTATTTCGATTAATTATATATTTTCCGTCATATCAAAATTATTTTTCTCCTATTTTGAGCAAACTTAAATATAAATCCGATTTTTTTGTGTTTTTGCGTGTATTGCACGTGCTTTCAATGCACGTGACGATTACGTATATTTTACCGTTACGTAACATTATCAAAATAAATATTTTACGTATGTTATATTTCGATTGTTTTAAAACATTTTTTTCCATCGTTCAAATCTATTTTTGTATTTGAATACTTATTGATACGTGTGACACGTGTATTCTATGCACGTGTTGATTATATATTTTTTATTTTCTTTTGCACGTACTTTGCACGTACTTTGCACGTAATTTTGTGCACGTGTCGATTAATGGAATTCGCTTGAGTCATGAAAATTTTCCTCTCATTTAACAGGTCACTAGTGTATGATTAATTTGAATAAAAATCAACTAGGCTTAAATCCATATTTTGTAACACATTAAAACTATTATAAATTTAAAGCCCCTAATTTTTAGGTGTGCATTCAATGTGCATGAACTCTCCTTTAAAAATTAGATAGACTAGTACACATTACAATGTGTAACATACACACCTAATTTAATTAAAAACTAATAATGAAATTGTATGAAGAAGGGTGCACGTGCTCTTTCCCCCATGCATAGGCTAGCCATTTAGAAGAGTGGGAGAGTGGATGAGTTAATGTGAGTGGATTGCTCTTTTAGAAAGTGGGGAGTTATTATAACTACTCATTATCTTACCCTATAAATAGCCTTTTCCTTTAGCCATGAAGAAGTGCAAATCAAAATAAAAAAAAGAGAGAAAGGGAGGAGTGCTTTCGGAAGTTGCTAGGAGGAGGGCTTGTGATCTTTTGTGCTTGTGGAGCTTTTGGAGCATTTTGCTAAGGATTCAACTACTAGGAACTTTTTGAGGTGGATGTTCTCACTGTCTTCTAAATTTCAGTAGATTGTGTTTGATTAGGCATGACATGTGTAGATGCTAATTTAATTGGTGTGTATAAGTGTCGATATTTTCTACAATTTTAATTGCGCACTCTTAGTCATAGTTAGTATGTGAATGTGTGGGGTTTTCATTATTTTCTAAAATGCTAGTAATTGTGCATGTTAGAAATAGGAAGATGGAGTAATGAAATTGGCAAGCGGGTGTAAAGTGACATCTTTAGCAAAATTTATTAGTATATGCTAAATTACAATCATGTAGTAGAAAATTGAATTAATAGAAATTTTATAGATAGCCTTCCTAGTAGAGAATTTGTAAAACTAAATCCATGGAATCAAATCTCTTTATATACAATGTAGTAATGTAAAAACTTCAAAAAAAATGTAGTGGTATGAAGAACAATAATTTATATAGTTCAAATTGTAGAAGTATGAACAATTCATACAAGCTGGGTAATAATTTCCTCATATTTTGAGAATAGATGGCTATAGGATTTATTTCGGGCTAATGCACAAATGTTGAAGTAACTTGTTCTCTGGAAATGAGTAGAAATAATAATGCATAGCGAATGCGAAGTTTATTTTAAAGAAATTTAGAAACAGAGCGTTGAAATGAAAGTATTACCATAGTAATAATATCAGATAGGTAGGCTTGATTGCCTGGTCTGGTTTAAATCGCTGTGTACAGTGCGGCTAGTCTGGGATTCGAGTCTTGGGAGGCTCTGTTCTTTCTTTAAAATTTTTTGATTTTTAATAAATTAATAGTAGAGGGGATATATCATTGGTTTGGGCTGCAGTCTGGGTTGCTGTGCGGCCTGGGTTCGAATTCGCGTGCGCACTTTTAATTTTTTTATATTTATTTAATGCTTTTTCATGTTTTTAAAATTGGGAAAAATTATAGAAATATTTTAGAATATTATTAGAACATTTGAAAATAATTCTACACTATTTAAGATATATTTTGGAGATTTAAAAGTTACATTAGACAATGTACCAGATGAATCTAATTTCTAGTTTAAATCTGAGGAGGTTTGTTTATGTTAAAATGAGCTGAACTTTTAATGATCGAAATAATCTAATATTAATTTGGGGAAATTCATTTGGATGAACAATTATAATATGCATTATATACTTTAAGAAGTGAGTTCTTGATAAACATTTTTGTGATCAAAGATTGAAGCGTGATAAAGTTTGTGTATCATATGAATAAGGGATTTCATCCTAGATTTATGAAAAAAGGGGGGTGATTTATATGATCAATTTAGAGATAAATAAAGAATGAGTTTGGGAGAATAAATGTGTGATATTTGTACAGAAATTTTATCAAGTTGAAATACTCTCTTGAGTGGTATTATGATGGAAAAAGAAATTATATGTTGAAATTGACAATTCAAAGTGAATGTATGAACAAATCAAATGAATTATGAAAAGAAAAAATATATAAGGTTAAAATTAACTTAGAAGATCTCTATGTTGGGATAGATGGGTTCTAGGAGCTAAGCGAGGCCCGTATTGTCCGGCAAGTTTAATAAATAAAATTTAGTGAAATGGTCAGTATGGACCTGAATGTTGACGAGAGAATTTAAGTCCGGCAGGGTAAGCTACTTCTAGACCAGGATAACTACAAATTAAATTAAGGACAGGCACTAGAAAGGAAGATGTGATGAGACCTGGGCAAACGTAAGTGGGGGCATTCTATATAGTTGGGTGGTGTACTCCAGGACTATAGATTCAATCGGGCGGTGTACTCCGGGACTGTAATTGCCGTGCATCTAGTCGGGCAGTGTACTCCGGAAATGTGATAGCTATGCAGAACGAGATAAGCCTTAATTAACCTGGGATTATGAATGATCGGGCGGTGTACTCCGGGATCATGAATAGTCGGGCAGATAGGAGGCGGATCTCCAATATATTCCGGGCTAGAGCGGCACTTGCGGGATGTCTGCATGAGGTGGATTTTGTATAGTCGGGCGGTGTACTCCGGGGCTGGAATCCATACTCGTGGGATGTCTGAACCATGTTTTCGTCACCGTAGTAGGATTTCATAACGAGGGATTGAACTCTATAATGAGGAGTACGATAAGGGCTTACCCTTGGACCTATGTTGTATGGGATGCATAGAATCCGAACAAGTATGCATTAGTGTCATCGTAGTATGAATGTCTGCATTAGGCATTAGGTTCATATTATACATTGACATAGGGAGGATAGTCACTTTTCTATTTCTGCATTCAAGTTTGTGATTGTTAAGATAGTAAAAATGCTGTATTATAGCATTGCGCTGACGTGCCAATTGTTTTCTAGTTGCAGGAATGGGTTGGACTGGATTTGATGACACTGTGAGAGATGTCACAAGATCGAAAAGCTTTCATTATCATATATGTACTGTACTTATTTATTTCCGTTGTGCTAATGTAAAGAATGATATTGTAAATGGAAAAAGTTTTAAATTCCCTGTATTTTTGTACGAAGTTGAAGTAAAAGATCTTGTTTTTGCGACAAATTACCTGTGTTTGGAATTCGGTGCGTTACATATAGGGCTGCAATCGAGCCGAGCCGAGCCGAATACCTTCAAGCTCGAGCTCGGCTCGTTTACGAAACGAACTCATTTTTGAGCTCGAGCTCGGTTCGAGCCGTGCTTTGACCGTATTCGAGCCGAATAGCTCGCGAGCTTAGCCTAAAAAAAAACCCATGCTCGAGCTCGGCTCGTTTACGAAACGAGCTCAATTTTGAGCTCGAGCTCGGCTCGAGCTCGGTTCGAGCCGAGCTTTGACCGAGCTCGAGCCGAATAACTCGTGAATAGCTCGATTTGTTTGCAGCCCTAGTTACAGAGTATTATCAGAGCCAGGTTCAACAAGTAGTACAAAATTATAAGGGGAACAAAATTAGGGTGGACATTAGAGTGTGAGTGTCAGTTTGGAGTCATGAATGATGTAGTTATTGAACTTGCATTCATGATACTCTCCTCGTATACTTTGATGCGATATTGTATGCGAGCATGTTTTCATTTGTGTCACGAGTATTATGGTTGGTTTGAACCTACATTCATGATACCTGATGTGTAGACTAAATTTTCTCTTCTACTTTTTCTTCGTGTATTTTCCTCGTAGTGCCTTTTCATCTTTAACGTTTATTATTTTTTTTCAAAGAATTATTTTCTTATACTATTAATTCACTTGGATATTTATTATTCTATCTTTCTTCCTTAGTCTTAATATTTTAAGTTTGACTTACTCATTTTTCTTTCTCGATGTTTTTATCCTATTTACTTTCAAGTGCTTTTACGTTACTCATTTATTTTGCTATCATTTTTACGTATTACATTAAGTTTTAAATTACTACATATTAAGTTATTATTGCTACTACTGTTTTCTTTCATTATTTCTATTATATTTGATTTTTGAATATTTACTTTCATTTTATATATGCTTTGATTTTACGATGCTATAATTTTTTCATTATTTTACATTGTCTTAATCACTTCAGTATATTTTTAACAAGATTGTAATATTTTACTTGTATAAATATGACATACTTTACACATTATAAATCTTCTTTTCTTACTATTTTTGTTTTATAGCCTATATTCGATACTATTGTTATTACATATTATTTGCTAGTTTGTTTTGTTATATTTACTTTTCACTATTAATAGCTACTTATTGATTTTGTCGTTTTATACTTCTCTAATGTTCTATGTACACTCACTATTTATATTTTTACATTCTTGGTTACTACATATACTTTCCACTGATTTCTATATATATATATCATGTATTTCAACATACTTACTATACATATCATTTTACCCTTAACAAAAAACTACATTACTATATATTTTTTTATATATAATTGTTTATGTTTATTATCCTAATTTACTACACTACATAATTATTGTTCTCATTTGTATTTAAGCTCATGCATATACTTTATACTATTTTTGTCTTAATGTTATGAATTCTTTTCATTACTACTAATTTTATATATTCGATATTTAAAATCTATACTTCTAATTTAATATTTCATCGTTGTAATTTTATACTTCATTTTCTTCTCTTACTATCCCAACTTTTACATCTAATTTTATATCACAAATTTCAAAAATGTAACATCATATCTAAATTAAACATTCATTATCCAAGTACATATAGAAGATTGCATCATTTCTCTCTGGTGCAACCTGATGTCGAGAGGGCAAATCTGCAACAAAGACATCAATGGAGGCAAACTGCAACTGGATGTCGGGGGGGGGGGGGGGGGGGGGCAAAATATGCGATCGAATGTCCAGAAGCTAACTTGCAACCGGATATCATGGTGGCAATTATGCAACTTGATGTCAAGGAGGAGAGCCTGCAGTTGGACATCAATGAGGCAAACCCACAATAAAGAAGATTTTTTTCATTTTAATAACCCCTACCACTATTATTATTATTTTTTTCCTTTTTAGTCTATAACATTTTATAATGTTTTAAAACTTAGCCAATGCTACTTCAACTTTATTATTTATAATACTGTCATACTTATATACTCATTTAATTAATTACCTTATTACTTATACTTGTTTCTATATCTATCCTATATGCGTTATTTTATTTTTCATCATAGTTATTATTGCTCACTATTAACTATTTTGATACCTTCTTATTATTTTGTATATATACTTCATCTTTACATATGTTAGCATTCTGGTATTTTTATATCCCTTCATCGTATTTTATTTTACTGCAAACTTATCTTAGATTTGGTGGCTGCTCACCTGATGTGAATTTTATTACTGATACTTTTGTTTACGATTTACATTTTATTTCTATATAATTACTTTTTATATTATTTCAATAATATATTATTACTTCTACTGCTATGATGCCTTGTTTTACTCCTACAATCCATTTATAACTTTCATATCATAATATTGTTGTTTCATCATATATTTTTACGCCTATGTACGTATATACCTTTGTATAATGGTTTTTTTGCTACATTTGACAACTTATAAATATTTAATAAATACTAATCTCTATTCTATGTATTTAATTTTGAATCGTATATATAGTTATTATATTTACCTTACGAATTATTTTTGTCGTGATATTAATTTGATATGTATAATTATATCTATCTTATATTGCTAGTACATTTAGCTAAAATTCAACACTCATATATTTTTCAGTCTTTTCATAAAACAATATTCTTTTAAATTGCTATCTTCTTTTATCTATTAACATATATTCTTAGTTTACGATTTTAATCATTCATTTTTCCCATTTCCTTTTAGTTAATTTCTCTTTCCTTAGTAGAGAATTTATAAAAATAAATCCATGGAATCAAATCCCTCTCTTTACAATGTAGTAATGTAAAAACTCCCAAAAAAATGTAGTGGTATGAAGAACAATAATTTATATAGTTCAAATTTGTAGAACTATGAACAATTTATACAAGTTGGGTAATAAATTCCTCATATTTTGAGAATAGATGGCTATAAGATTTATTTCGGGCTAATGCATAAATGTTGAAGTAACTTGTTCTCTGGAAATGAGTAGAAATAATAATACTTAGCGAATGCGAAATTGAAGTGTATTTTAAAGAAATTTAGAAACAGAGAGTTGAAATAAAAGAATTGCCATAGTAATAATATCATATGGGTAGGCTTGATTGCCTGGTCTTGGCGTTGGGTTTAAATCGCTGTGTACACTGTGGGTAGTCTGGGATTCGAGTCTTGGGAGGCTATGTTCTTTTTTTCAAAATTTTGATTTTTAATACACTAATAGTAGATGGGATATATAAACAACTGAATTTGGGTTTCTTCACCAACAATGAGTTGGCTCATTGGTTTGGACTGCGGTCTGGGTTGCTCTGCGGCCTAGGTTCGAATCTGGGTGTGCACTTTTAAATTTTGTTTATATTTTTATTTAATGCTTTTTCATGTTTTTAAAGATTAGGAAAAATTGTAGAAATATTTTAGAATATTATTAAAACATTTGGAAATAATTCTACACTATTTTAAGATATATTTTGGAGATTTAAAAGATACATTAGACAATGTACTAGATGAATCTAATTTCTAGTTTTAATATGAGGGGTTTTGTTTATGTTAAAATGAGCAACTTTTAATGATTGAAATAATCTAATATAAATTTGGGGAAATTATTTGGATGAAAAATTATAATATACATTATCTACTTTAAGAAGCGAGTTCTTGATATACATTTTTGTGATGAAAGATTGAAGTGTGATAAAGTTTGTGTATCATATGAAAAGGGATTTCATCATAGATTTATGAAAAAAAAGGGGGTGATTTATATGATAAATTCAGTGATAAATAAAGAATGAATTTGGGACATGGTTTTAAATCTTGGATTTCGGACTCATCTTGGCAAGGGGTGTTTCGTCTCGGACCGGAGATATCGGAAGAGATCTCGGGGAAATGTGATCATATCGGATATTCATTTCCTAGACTCGATAAAAAAAATTGTAACTAAATAAGATATTATGTCTACATGTCATTTATCATATTAAGTACTGTGTAATGTAATCAATGACATGAATCAATTACGGTAAATCTTTGCATAATTTAACAATAATATAGAAGAGAATGTAATATAAGTATATAACTAAATTGAATTTGCATTGATTACAAAAAATGTATTAGTTAATAAACTAACTTGACTTTGCATATATACAAACAATCGATACGAAATCCTCACATTATTTTAGCTTAAGGTCCTATATTGAAAAACATATATGCAAAAAATAAAACAAAATTTTTTAATATATTCACAATAACATGTGTCTATTTCGGTTGATATTTCGCCAATATTTTGGCCGATATTTCGGTAATTTTGGCCGAAATCGACACATTTCAGTCCAAAACGATAGAGAGTATAAAATATGTGATTTCGTATCAGCAAGCTAGCCGAAATTTTGGTCGTATCGGAGGAAATTTAAAATAGTTATTTGGGAGAATAAACGTGTGATATTCATACTAAATTTTTGTCAAGTTGAAATGCTCTCTTGAGAGGTATTATGAGGGAATAAGAAATTATATGTTGAAATTGACAATTCAAAGTGAATGTATGAACAAATCAAATGAATTATGAAATGATTTTTTTTTAATGTTAAGATTAACCTAGAAGATCTCTATGTTGAGATAGATGGGTTCTAGGAGCTAAGCGAGGTCCGTAATGTCCGACAAGTTTAATAAATAAAATTTTGTGAAATGGTCAGTATGAATCTGCATGTTGATGAGAGAATTTAAGTTCGGCAGGGTAAACTAGTTCTAGACCAGGATAACTACATATTAAATTAAGGACATGCACTAGTAAGGGAGATGTGATGAGACGTGGGCAAACGTAAGTGGAGCGTTCTATATAGTCGGGCGGTGTACTCCGGGACTGTAATCGCCGTGCATCCAATCGGGCGGTGTACTCCGGGACTGTGATAGCTATGCAGAGCGAGACAAACCTTAATTAAACTCAGGATTATGAATTATTGGGCGGTGTATTCCGGGATCATGAATAGTCGGGCAGATAGGAGGTGGATCTTCAATATATTCCAGGCTAGAGCGGCACTTGCAGGATGTCTGCATGAGGTGGATTCTGTATAGTCGGGCGGTATAGTCCGGGGCTGGAATTCATACTCGTGGGATGTCTGAACCTTGTTTTCGTCACCGTAGTAGGATTTAATAACGAGGGATTGAACCGTATAATGAGGAGTACGATAAGGGCTTGCCATCAGACCTATGTAGTATGAGATGCATAGAATCAGAACAAGTATGCATTAGTGTCATCGTAGTATAAATGTCTGCATTAGGTATTAGGTTCATATCATACACTGATATAATTAGGATAGTCACTTTTCTAAATCTGCATTCAAGTTTGTGATTGTTAAAATGGTGAAATTGCTGTATTATAGCATTGCGTCAGTTGTATGCAACTGACGTGCCCACAGTTTCCTAGTTGCAGGAATGTGTTGGCATGAATTTGAAGACACTGTGGGAGATGTCACAAGATTGAAAATCTTTCATTATCATATATGTACTGTACTTATTTATTTCCGCTGTGCTAATGTAAAGAACAATGTTGTAAATGAAAAAGTTTTAAATTCCCTTTTTTTTTTTACGAAGTTGATGTTGTAAACGATCCTGTTTTTGCTACGAATTACCTGTGTTTGGAATTAGGGGCATTACTTTTAATGAGTCTTCTGACGGTAGACATTAAAGGGCATCCAAGGGGTTGTCTGGTTCTTTGCCGCCTAGGCATTAAGGAAAAAATGGTGAGAGAGAGAGAGAGAGAGAGTATATCCACTGCTGAGCTGTAAATTGGTTTTTTGGCCCTACTATTGATTAAAGGAATTAGCTTGTATGAACCGTTATTTGTTTGAAGCCAATAACGGCAGTAGTTTTAGTATGTCAATAATACATTAGTATCTATGATTCATAATTAGTTAAATTGAATTAGTTAATACTGTATGATCTGTATATAACATGGAATACTATATTTGGATTTGGATTTGGATTTGGTAGATAAAAAAGCCGAAAGATATACGCCTATGCTATGCTACGTTCTAGTTCTCATACGTGAAACTGATGAAATTAATAATTTTGTGAATGCATAACTTATCATTCATTTCTATCCAAATCAAATTGCAAATTTGCTTTGGATAAAATAAATGTAAGGAATGTATATATATCAAGAAATACCTATATTTTTCTTATGAGGCTAGAGTAGTATTAATTCAGTGGAGATTTAGTCAGTATTTTTACAATAAGCATCATATCTTTCATTTATCTTTCTTTCTTTCTTTTAGTGGGAGGTCTTGTTTTGAACTTCAAAATTCTCCAATTGCATTGGCAATTGAAAATATTTTGACATATAGGCACACTACGGATCAAGTTCCAAGCACCATCCTGATGCATGTGGGCTAATCAGTGTTGCCGGGTTTTCCCCACCCCCCACCGAACCACGATGTGGATTTTGCAATCCGATTCATGGTGGGTTCTCGACTAGCAATCCAGATAGAGTTTTACGATGTGTCTTCAAAATGAGGAACTTTATTCATTACACCATTAATTTCTCTTTAGAATCTCCTCAATTAGTCATGGAGTTTGAAAAGCTTAATACACTTATATCTAGCAATGCATATAATGAATGCTTTAATATGTTAATTTTTTATTGTTCTCTATCTCTACATGCAAAAACAAACATGTTTATATATTATTCAATGAGATCCCCAACTCATCCTACCCCCTTTCCCTCTGTAGTCTGAACCACCTACCACACAAGGTAATGAACCGCAGTCCTATACCCACACTATGAAGCGGAACGTACTTCTATTAAGACTATGGCTAATGGTAAAGAAAAACATACTACGTACCTAGTACTGTTGGGGCTAATGTTATAAAAATGCAAACATTGTGTAGGGTGCCTATATCAAATTTGAATTTCAACTTCTTGGATGTGTACGTATGTCAATAGTTTGTGTTATTGTGATTATTGATTGTATTAGCATATTTGAATCCTTATTAATATGAAATCTTTTTAGATTTTATGTGATTTGATTTTGATATCGTAATTTAAGCATGGAGTTATATAATAAATTTAAACCTTGCTGTCTTCATCTTCTTCCCAACAGAAATATTTCTTTTCCAATTTAACAGTATACTAGGTTTGCCCGCGGGCACGTGCCTACAACACGTCTTCGGAACGATGCAATATATGAAAAGCCCTGTAAACATTAAAATATATGCAATCCTGTTAGACTAACAAATCACATAGGTATTAACATTTATATGCAATACCACCGGGCTAGAAACTTCACGATAAGTTGTAAAAAATAATTAGAATGTCGTAAAACAATCACATAGTTATCTCTAAATTCTTTGGTTTTATATCATACGGATAAAGCCATCAAAGCGTCATCCAACACATCTATACAGAACTAACAACAAATATAATTAAAACATGGAATATAGTTATAGATACAAAAAAGAGCTACATACCGATAGAACTAATAACAGAGACGACAACGTTAGCCCCAGCTCCCCAAAATAAGTACAGTGATTAACACAAAATACATAAGTCCAACCATCAGACAATCCATTAGTAAAGTATCATCCAACACATCAAGGAGGTAAAAATATTTGACGATTAACTCTGGTGTTCTCAGTGTATTCTACAATCAGATTGTAACATCCCGTATTTTTAGAAATATATTTGTCAACTTTTGCACGTATAATGCACGTGCTACTTTCCATCTTCATTTTATTATTCTCATTTATCTATTTTTAGCATGCACAAGTTTTTTTTATTAGCATTCTTTTGACCCATGGACCTAAAAGTTCCATCTCAAGACTCAAGACTCAAGACAAAGGCTAAAGCTCCATCTCAAGACTCAAAGACTCAAGACAAGACCTATGCTTCAATGTGTTATATTACATGTCTTGTAAAACAATTGTAATTTTTCTTTTTTGAGTCTTAGATTGATGTAATAACCTTGTCACACACTCACATCTTTATAATTGAGTGTTTTCAAAAAGATTAAAGGTCGAAACAGTTTGAATTAGATCAGCTGTTGAGTACCAATCGACTGTATCAGTACGAAACTGTCTGAACTCTTTCAAACTCTGGCCAGTCGACTCATCATGGCAACTCAGTCGACTGATCAAGTCGTTTTGGCAGTTTTCTGTTGTTAAACTCCTTTTTCAAAATCAAAATCTTTATTTCCGTTGGTTGACAGTTGGTACAACTGTTTCTCAACGTCTAGTGATTCTAACTCTATAAATAGAGTGTAGAAATCATTGGAAAAGGTTACTCTCTTCTCCAAGCATTTGAAAGAAAGTTTTAAGTTTATTGGTTTCAAAAGAACAAGCATTCAAACTAGCACTCTAATCTTCTTAGTCTTGGTTCTCTGATTTTCAGTCTAATATAACATTGAATTCGTTTTGAACTGAATTTAGAAGTTGACTGAATAACCACTTACAAAAATCACAATCACAAAACAAGGCTATAGGTTGATTGTAACTTTTTATTGTTTTTTTTTCACTCTCGGGTTGTGAGAGTGGTCCTTTCGGTTGGAGAGTAGAGCTCTAGGTTGTAGAGTCAGGTTTTCACTCTTGGTTGAAGAGTGGGTTTGCTCTCTCTAGTGGTGAGAGAGGTCTACAGGTTGGACAAGGATCCAACAAACTGGCCCGTCTCCAGGCTCATCAACACAACCAGGTCCTCAATTATGGCTGACACACAGTCCAAGTGAGGGATTTCCAGTCAATTAGGACTGTCAATCAATTTCTCTATCTAAAGCAGGATTATTAACTGATTCTATTACTTCACCGTGTGAATCTTTAATCAAATCCTAAAAGATACCTTTTCAGTTCTATCTTTTACAACTAACTCCTAGCTTATAAATATCCCCCCCCCCCACCCATTCTGTCAAAGGGTAATGAATCTTTTTCCACTAAAATTCTAATCTCATTTCTGAGTTACTGACGTGAGTGTCGGAGGGTCTTTCGTCAGGGCCAACCCCGACGTTTAGATTTTGTGCAGATTCGTCGGACATTTTTAGCCGTCCAGATTCGAGGCCATACTTTCTTAACCGTTCCACATTAAGATTCAGATATTGATCGACGGTCTAAATTGTAGCTTTTGTTCTAAAAAATACTCATCATCTAATTGCTCCCACATCAGAAAAAAACAACTATTATTTTTACACATGTAATTGTGGCTGCGGCATATGTAGCAATAATATGTTCTTATGACCATAAAAATTGAAGTTGGATTTTTTTTTTGTTACCATGAAATAAAATAAACGATATATTCAGTATCTCTAGATGGGAGTGCTTATTAGATCAAAATAATTAATTATTAGGCATATATCATCAAAAGTTCAAACACTAGATATTCAGGCGACTGTGCATTAGGTATTTAGGTACATTAGTTTTTCAAAATTGCCTCTTGGGCAATTTACTAACAAATCCTCTGGTTATAGGAAGTTGATTCCATACAAGGTTTTTTGCGTACAAGTCACTAACTAATTTTAATATTGTGGATTACTCACCCACAAATCACTATTTGCATATACACCACTGACCATGTGGGCTTCTTTAAAATAGTCATTCTGTTAGTATCCTTTTGTTTAACTAGGGTTCTCTCTAAACCCTAATTGGCTAATTACTACAATATCCGTGACTACATAAAAGACTTACCTGTTCTCCTTCCATATCTCACCTTTCTTTACATTTCCACTGGATAGATATATGGAGACCGAGAGATGGTGGTTGGAGGCAGCGGCAGCGGCAGCAGCGGCAGCAGCAGCGGCAGCAGCAGCAATTTGGTGGTTCGAAGGTGGGGTAAGTATAAAAGAAGGATAGAGACCATTGGGGGTGATAAAGGAGGAAGCGGACAGGGGTATAATGGTCAAAATAATTTAGGAGTGTTAAAAAGGGAATATTCCACTGGGTTTAGGATGTGATGGAGATAACCAGGCCCCTCATTGTCTGAGGCGTAGCTGCAAATAGTAATTTGTAGGGGAGTATTTTACAATTTCAACATTTATTAGTGATATGTGTTCAAAAAACCCTTATATTTAAACCTTTTATCTTTACTTCTGTGGAACTAGGTAGTGCTCTTTGTGGCCCTTGAAATTTTCATATCTTCAATTCAGTTCAGTTGATCACTCTTTCTTGTTGATTAGTTGAAAGCTAAAATTTAGAGAAAGAGTATTACTAAATAACTTACTTGGATGCTTTAACTGATATAAACATAACTATCAAACTTCTGAACTTGCTATCAGCACTTAAATTCAATCTGATTTCAAATCTTATGAAGTTTGATCATATAAAGCCATTTGTGCTGAGAAGGAAGGAAGGTGTTATAACTTACATTTATACTTAGATTTTGAAGATCAACATGAATGCTGTAAATCTGATAGCAAACAAACATGTTCTATAATTTCTACCTCGATTTAAGATAGATTAGACTTCGTCATATTTTATTCAAGTGAAATTTAGCATTCCTTGTTGACTTTCTTATCAGAAAGCATGATATTATGTGATTAATTTATGTATCCATGGCCACCATTGGTAGATTAAGGATATGGAGTATTTGGTGAACTTCTAGTTAAATGCCTATTATAATCTGTTACTGCTCTCATACCTTTGTATTTGCATTGCTACCTATTTTCTTGTTATACAGACTAACCTAGCTTTCTGTTAAAATAAATTCAGGCAGATATTGACAACAGTGGTACAATTGATTACGGAGAGTTTATTGCTGCAACCCTGAATCTAAACAAAGTTGAGAGGGAGGACAATCTGTTTGCAGCCTTCTCATATTTTGACAAAGATGGCAGTGGCTACATTACTCGGGATGAGCTGCAAAAAGCCTGTGAGGACTTTGGTATAGGAGATATCCGGCTTGATGAGGTGATTCGCGAAATAGATCAGGACAATGTAAGTCATCAAGTTGTGTACAGTAAGAACATATTACAAACTGTATATTTGGTGTGTAAATTTTTATGATCTTAATTCCAGGATGGTCGAATTGATTACAATGAGTTTGTGGCAATGATGCATAAAGGAAACACTGGTCTAGGCAAGAAGGGGCAGCAAAACAACTTGAGTTTTGGTCTTAGAGAGGCACTGAAGATTGGTTAAATTGATTAGGTAGGCTTTCTTTTTCCACTTATCTGGAATACTCATAGACTTGTATGTGCTTATACAACATTTATTTCTAAGAATTCCTTCTGGTATTATCTTTCACGTTGCATGCACTTCCTTTGGTGTGCTTAATGGAAGTATAATTCTTCCATGGTCTTCATTTTTCTCACCCAGATCTCTTCCTTCTTTTGATATAACCTGCCAAAAAACATGTTTTCCCCAAAATTGACATCTAAGCTGTTGCCTAATCTCAACCCGGGAGAGTTTGTTGTATGATGTTTTCTTCATATGTAATGGGGTGGGCTCAGGTGTACGGATCCTCCTGGAATGTGTAAAGTTTCCAGACAGGTCGTAATAAGTGATTTGTCGTTCATTATTTAAGTTTCTTACTCAACTCCCTTCTGCTTTACTAATATCCAGGTGAGGGCCAAGTTGTTCGTCCATAAAGTCGATTATGTGGGGGCATCTTATTCTTTAATTTACCACCATATTTTTAAATCTTGGTTGTCCTGCCTGTGAAGCCAGACTGCGCCATCTTCTTGATTGAGATGAGATGCTTTCTGAGACGACACTCTCCGAGATATCCCTTGTTATTGCTAGATAGCGGCATTAAAAGCCTTGTACCAATTTTTATGTGTATCCATGTATAGTTAGCGATGGCAGACTTGTATTCTGTATTCAATGGAAATGTGAAAGAGTTTGTGTGATTAGATGTTACCTTGTAATTCGCTCTTACCCTTTTTTGAAAAGGGGCACGTCGTCAGACCCATATCGCAACAATGTCATGCCGAGGCCTGACGTTACTCCGAAGAGTGCAGAGGATGTTGTTGAACTTGTGGCCATTCAGTCAGGTTTAGAATCTATGTATGATACCGAGTGTATTTGTAAAACTTAAACCAAAATTTGTGAACAAGATGAGGCTTTTAGGAGGCATGCCTCTCTGTTATATGTATGTTCTCCCCCTTTAAACACAACACTTTTTTTAAAACAGAGCTAATATAATGCCTGGCTCATGGTTGAATGATTTGACAAAAATGAGAAGGGCATGTAAGTGGATGATGCACGATAGACATCATCTTATGGATATTTGATTGAATTCTGATGCCATCTGTTTGAATAATAATGTGATATATTAGAGGAAGGTTGAATGAAGGGAAAATTTTAATAAACCCAACCAAGTTTTCGGGAGTTCGCACAAAATTTGCCCCAATTTTTTTTTTTGTGGTTTGCTATACTACCAGGCTAAAGTTGTTGCAGTTTGTCATACCCAGTTCAAAAAGATAGTTATGTTTGATCACGTGGCTGGTTTGGTCTTTTTTGGGGGTGTTTTTCCCTAAAATACCCATATTGTTTTTAATGATAAAAAAAATTAAAAAAATAAACTCCCAATTAACATGTAGGAGAGAAAAAATGGGGTGATGTCACTTATGGTAGGGTATAACGGTCCAAATGCCTTAAACTTAAACTACAACTATTTTAGCCCTATATATAGCAAACCACAAGGAAAAAAAAAGTGGGTAGGTTTTTAGCGAACTCGGGAAAACTGGGGTGGGGTGGGTTTTTACTAAAATTTTCCTTGAATGAATGCAATATTTGGAGAACATTAATTAGGTGGATTGCTATGTTATGAATATTTGATTCAATTAAGATGTATGTCATCAGTTTGAATAATAATCTCTACTTGTGTAATTTAAGTCAACTTAATTAATCTAATCTCAATCACACATTTTAAAGTGTGAATTATATTAACTATCAATTTCTAATTAATTAGTTTGTTACCAAAATATCCTAAACTTCCTATTTATTTATGACATATTGTTTATGAAAATGCCATTAACATGAAATAAATGTTGATTTTTTTTAGAATAATTCATGAATAATGAAAGTTTTTTAAAATAGGCATGCATCACACGTGAAAATTACTGGTGTGATATATTAAGGTTGAATGAATCATCAATGCAATATTTGCATAACGTTAATTAGAGCATCTCCAACCACGCTAGCTATTTTGGCTATCTAGAATAGCCAAAATAGATAACAAATGGATAATTTGGCCTAGCAAAAAAAGCTCACACTCCAACCATGCTATCTATTTTGGCTAGTTATAAATAATTTAATTTTTATTTACTAATAAATAGTTATAATATTCTTTTTTGTTTTTAAATGACAACATTTCTATTCCTCAAGAATTTAGGAATCAA
Source organism: Hemerocallis citrina (assembly GCA_017893485.1). Classification (NCBI taxonomy): domain Eukaryota; kingdom Viridiplantae; phylum Streptophyta; class Magnoliopsida; order Asparagales; family Asphodelaceae; genus Hemerocallis; species Hemerocallis citrina. Next base: position 37,834,260 of record CM030365.1, read on the forward strand.
ATGAAATATTAGTTTCAAAATAGCACTAAACAATTACATGATATTGCAACACTATGAACTCAATATACTAATTTTATTTTGGGAAGAAACAAAAATACTTGTGTTTATTGTCCGTGTCGCTGCCACAAGTGTTCTACAAGATCCAACTGCAATTGGGAATGCATCCGTCTATCTCTGATGCGATGATGAGTTTGAATAAATGTAAGCAGTTCAGGCGTATAATCATGTAACACTTCTATGGACGGACTTTCCTCAACTGCATCATAGTTAAAATCCTTATTATTATCTTCTCTCTCATCTTCGACTATCATGTTATGCATTATTATGCATGCTGTCATAATATCATGAAGCGTCTCTTGATCCCAAAAAATGTGCTGGTCCACGAACAATTACAAAATGTGCTTGAAGAACACCGAATGCTCGCTTTACATCCTTCCTTGCTGATTCTTGAGCTTCAGCAAAATATTTATTCTTATTACCTTATGGAAATGGAATTTATTTTATAAATGTTGACCACTCTGGATATATACCATCAGCAAGATAATATCCCATCGTATAGTTATTACCATTGATAAAATAGTTAACCTTGGGCGCTCTTCCATTAGCAAGATCATGAAAGATAGAAAACCGATCTAGCACATTGATATCATTAAGAGCTCCTGGTAACCCAAAGAATGCATGCCATATCCAAAGATCATGTGAAGCCACAACTTCTAAAATAATTGTAGGTTTATGAATGTGGCCAGTATACATTCCTTGCCATCCAGTTGGACAATTCTTCCACTTCCAGTGCATACAATCAATACTTCCTAACATACCTAGAAAATCACGATCTTCGTTCATTGCCAGTAGTCGGGTAATGTCATTATTGTTTGGTGATCTTAAGTATTCATTGCTAAATACAGTAACAATGGCCTTGACAAAATGACGAAGACTCTCGATTGCAGTACTTTCTCCAATACGTATGTGATCATCAACTAAATCTGCGATACCCCATAAGCAAGCATCCTTATTGCGGCTGTCATCTTTTGAAGTGAAGACAATCCAAGAATTCCACAAGCATCCCTTCTTTGAATAAAGTATCGATCATAGGATTCTATAGCAGATTGAATTCTTAGAAAAAAGGATGTCTCATTCGGAATTCCCTTCGAAATAAATGAGGAGGATATACAGGCCTTTCAGAAAAATAGTCATTGAAAAGTCTTTCATGTCCTTGAGCTCTACCACGTTGAATAATAGCGTGACCTGGAGTAGAACCACAACGAGGTGCTCTTCGTCTTCTTGTAATTAGTTCATCTTCTTCTTCTATAGCCATTAATGCTAAAGGTAGCATTTCATCATCAGAATAGACATCAAGGTCATTGATCTCAAACATCATATCAAGTACATTACTAAAGTGTGCCATCAATGCGCAAATGTGGTTCAATGCTTAATTGAGCTGAGAAAAGTGAAAGCATGAATTGAGTTAGAATATTTATATTGCAAGTTTATGTGGAAATTGAATTCATAAAGGCAAAATACAACTTTTATTAATAAGACGTTTAGCTGAAGGCTTACAGATACATAGGTAAAAAAAACTACATTAATAATTTATGGCTATTCGAAGTACTAAATACACAAACAAATGCTAATTATTGCTTAGTGTTTTTCCAAGAATTTTCATCTTCCGGGCTTCGTAATATTTTGCTCGCAGTGGGTCCATTCCAGTGGTGTCAATAGCCATTATTTTCTCCTCGTTTGCTAACATTTGTAGACGTAGTTTTTCCATCTCAATTTCGATTAGCTCTTGCCGTTGACCGAATGCTTTCTCATACTGTTCTGATTTAATTTTTTTTATTTTCCTCCATATTTTCTTGCAGGAAAATTACTACAGGTGATTTTTCTTCATTTTGTTCCTTATACTTTCTCTTTTGTTGCTCCTTAGAAGCCTTTCTACCAATAGGCCTTTCAATATCAGTTGTAATATAATCTGTCTCTAAATTAACTTGATCCGGTAGTGAAGCAGACGATTTTGCAGGACTTATCCCTTTACAAGTTTTAGACATTTTCTTTGAAATTTCCATCGTCCATTTCGGATTATGCTTCAATTCATGCCAATAATGCAAAAATCCAAATGGCTTTTCTTACAGTTCTTCGTACATTAGCTTTGCTTAAAAAATCTACAATTAGTTAAAATTAATAATTATTTTAAAAAAAAAGTAATTCATAAAATTCAGTGATATTAATACATTGTCTTCATTGGTGATCCCATTTTGGTTTCTTGATTCTATCTGAGCATAGTACCCACAGTATAAGTTAACTTCTTTTTGAATTCCTGACCACCGATTCATGAGAAAATTTGCATTGCGCTCAGACTTAAACTTTTTGTTTGCATGAAAATATTCATAAATTCTATTCCAATATTTACCCATTGTTTGTCGATTTCCTTATATCGGGTCTAAACCAATACTAAGTCATGCATGTATAATGAGAAGGTCTTCTTCCGTTGTGAAGTTGCCCCATCTTTGTGTTTTCTTAGTAGATGAACTAATTTGTGCTCGAATTTCTAGTGGTGTCACGGTAGGTTGATTGATGAATTGAGTAGACTCAACATATTCTGGACTAAACAATTCATTTTCGAAGTTTGATCCTTCGCGCAACAGAGCAGTGTAAGAAGTATTATTATGTGAATCCATCTAACCATTGCAAACTATTATTATTAGGTTAGATAATCTAAAGTATAGGGTAAAAGGAGTGAAGCATATGTACGTCTCATTCAGAATCAAGTTATATAATCATACTACCTGATTATATAAACTAAACTAAGTTGTAAACTTAGTTATGATAATTATACTACCAGACTGAGAAGAGATAAAAAGAAAGAAAAAACAATTTCATTATATAATGTTTAGTTAATATGTAATCTAGAATAATTACATTAATGAATACTTGATATACAATTTGTCAACACATCAGTTTCATTCAATACTAAAGTTAATGAATACAACTTGATCAATAGGGGTCTTTTTATATGTGTATCAGATACATATTGATACATAATTTACTACTGTACTAATATACATATAGAATTTACTACTACAAAAAGAGAATTTACTGTACTCTTTCTCAAGTATACATATAAAAACATCCCTATGTATCAGATACATAATTTACTATTGTACTCTTTCTCAAGTATACATATATAATTTACTACCTGTACTATATACATATAGAAGTACCAAGGCTTCATTAGACATCATAAACATATATGGTTAGTCCTTATGTATTCTTCTCCAAGAAAGAAGGATTCTTCCAGTTGTGCTCAGGAGGAATTTATTTAAATAGATTATAACAACATTTCAGAATATAAGAACACATACTTGGAGAATATTGCAGCAGGAATATAGTGTAGAAGTACATTAGTGCTACAGCACGATTTAATAAAAATAAAATACCAATAGCGGCAAATTAGTCCTAGAAAGCACCTAATTCATCTCATGTTTCAAGATGTGATAGACTAAGATGATGGCAAGTCATGAATCTGAAACTAAATTACAATGTTAAGGGGTTTGAAAGCAAGCTTAATTTTATATTGGTCTCTACTAGTGTATCCTTAATGTTTTTGTTTCCGTATGGCCACATCCCACATGTATTTGAAAGTATGGTTTTTTGCTTTCAGCTTAACAGTAAGAGATTTTTATCAATAGTCTTTGCCCTTATTTAACCTTTTTGTTTTTGTCAATAGTTTTGACTGGTGCAGTTTGGCATTGCATTTATCTTGTACAAATTAGTAGTTTGGTATTGCATTCACCTGGTTATGTAGCTATACCTTAAGTTGCTTACATAAAAAGTGTATAATTTGGTGTTCAACAGAATCTTTATTACTCCACAAACTAAACATTGCTTTTAAGATATATGTATATATGCAGCATAAACACATCAGTGAAGTGTAAACATCACTCTATATTGAAGATTAAGTATTCTGTTGGCGAATACAATGGACTGACTCTCTCTTTCTCAAAGCAATTTGAGGGAAAGTATGGTGGTTTGTTTGTTTCTATTGATTCTGCAAACTAAGCTTATTAATTAATGCGAAATGATCATATAAACTAAACTGATTATATAATAATGCTGCAAATGTTTTCTATTGATACTGCAAGTGTTTTTATTGATTCTGCAAGTGAAAGCAGGATATACAGAATTGAAAGCAGGAAACTACACAATGTGAAACTACACAATTTGTATAGAAAGCATGATTAAATTTGTATGGCATGAAACTACACAATCAAGTCAAATATAAACTCTATTATCCTTTCTCCAAACCCAAAAAAAAAAAATTTAAAATAAAGAACAAATTTTACCTGATGAAGAAGAAGAACTCGATGCTTGAAGAACCCGATGAACAATAAGAAGATCCCGATCAACAAGAAGAAGGAGCAACATTCTACCAAGAACAAATTGAAGTGATTGAAGAAATTGAAGAAAAAACACTGTGGATTTAAATAGTGGGAAGAAAACTTACCTTTGAAAATCTCCTTCATCTCCGGCATGAAGAGAGGACGACCTTTGGCGAGCGAAAATCAAATCGCCAGATTTGGCGAGCGGATCGCGAACGGATTTGATTTCGCCAGGATGGCGATCGAAATGACGAGGCCGTTGGAAATGATTTTTGAAAGATTTTCACTATTCTGGCGAAATAAGGGAATTTAAAGAGTTCCGTTGGAGATGGTCTTAGGTGGGATGCTGGTCACCAGAAAGCAATATAATCATGTAGGTCTATCTACCTTTTCAAGAAGGATTTTCTTAAACTATGGTTATGCATTATTCTACTTTACAGCATTGGGCTTGGTAATCTAAATCTACAGTACTAAATTGCATCCTAATTTTTGAATTCTATTTCATAAGCTGCAGTTTATGCATGTCTCGTACCAAACCAAATAATATGGGTGGGCAAAAAGCAGTTTGAAACGACAAACCGCTCAGAACTGACCCGAACCGGTTCAAACGGTTTGGGTCTGTAGTCTGACGGGGTGGTGCTTGATTATGGATTTCCCAAATAAGCAGTTCGGTCGGTGCTTGTTTCCAAAAAATTGGTACTAGTCGGGTCAACAAAATCGATCAGTACTTATGTATTGCAATTTAAAGTATAATTTTACATATAAATATACACACATACACACTACTATATTCATATATCTAAACCTATAATCCACGAATTTTTCCGTACTGACCCACTTCCTGAAAATATTGAGCGATCTGACTCACTTCCGAAAAAATTTAGCGATTTTGCTCAGTTTGGGACACGTCAGCATAAACCGTTATTAAAAAAAACGTCATGATTGTTTAGATATCGTTGTTTCCAATAGCGGCATCTGTTTAAAAAAAATTCTTGTGCCACTATTTGAAATAACAGTATTAGTTATCTTATTCTCAATCGCGTCCTCTCTGACTTAGGACAAAATTTCCAAGCATGAAAAAAGTCTATAAGAGATGTCGCTATTACCAGCAACAACATTCACATTACAGATGCCGTTGTTAGAGATAACGACATCGGTTACAGGTTTTTTTGCATATAAATAATGACCCCCTCTTTTCCTTCCCCTTTCACTTTACATCTGTTTCCCCCCTCTCTCTCACTCCTGAAACCCAAAAATCCTAGAACCCTAAAACCCAAAATCCCACTGTCAGGAGTGCTCGTTTACATCTCAAACAAATTCATTAAATACCCATCCGTAAACCTTAATTGTGATTCCCTCCTATCTCCGTTCACTTTGATATTTGACGCTCATTTCTTCTACAGCTCTTCTAAAATCCGAAAGTGTGGTATGTATTCAAAAACCCTAATTTTCTTTGAAAATGTTCATTTTGATGATTGAGAGCTATATTGCTAGTATAGTATGAGAGATGTTGAGGAGATTCATCTAAGTAGTAGTATGAATGGATTAATGTAGTTGATGTTTCTATAATTGACAATGTTGTATATTAGACAAGTATGGATAAATTGTTATATATTAGAATTGCTATATTTTTAATTATTATATTCATAATTGTGTATGTATGAATGAATGTTCATATGAGATTTGTTTATATAGATAAATATGTAGTGTGTGGAGATGTTGTGGTGGGGATTGTTATGAGTAGTATTTCGATACGAGTATTGAGAAATTGTTGTTATCTTCACACATCGTTTATTAATTTTGTTGAAGAAACATTGGCTTATTAATTTTGATATCTTCACATATCGTTAATATTGTTGTTGTAACACCCAGTAATTTTCAAAGAGTAATATATATATATATATATATATATATATATATATATATATATATATATATATATATATATATAACAAAAGAAGTATTGGCTGTTAGCCCCATAGGATTTCCTATGGGGGATAATATATGAAATATTGGGAAGTGGGGGTCCTACGTCTGCATGAAAACAGCAGGCTGCTGCTGCAAATGCCGCCAGCTGGCGGGGGGGCCCACACGCAGAGAAAGGCTGGGGCGCAAGCTTCTCTCTGTGTTCTATCTCTCTGCCGATGATGTGGCATGGGTCACGTGGGTGTATGGTCTTCGGCTGTACACACGAGAAAGAGAGAACGGGAGAAGTGAGTAAAAAAATAGTCCCATATCGGGAGATTTCAAAGAATATCATATTAATAAATACTACTGCCTATAATCAAGAGTCACCAATTCGGTTAACCACCTTTTGAGAGGCAGCCTATAGTGGGTAGTTGTACTACATAGTATCTAATTTGTCTTCTAAATTGTATAAATTGTCCTGTGCTCGGGACAGGGGTGTTACAAATGGTATCAGAGCCGACTTTCGACACTGAGTGTGTGGGAGAGCGGTGAGTTATGGACTCCAGAATGATCGGCGGAGTGAGACAATCCCCAGAATTTCGGGACGATGGACAGAGATCCACAGAGTGATCTGCGGAGTAGGATTGGTCTCCAAAATTCTAAAGATGAGAGCGACACTCACAAATGCTCTATATCGGCTAGAAAGTAGATCCTGCACTAGATTGTGCATGCCTCGTGCTCAGCGAGGACGCTGATTTCTGAAGGGGGGGGGGGTGTGTAACACCTCGTAATTTTTAAAGAGTAATATATATATATATATATATATATATATATATATATATATATATATATATATATATATATATATATATATATATATATATACATACTAGGTTTGCCCGTTGACACATGCCTACGGTACGTCTTCGGAACGGTGCACCTTATTTGATCATATAAAATAGTTTTGGAGGTCCAGCAAATTGATTGAAGTAGCAAACATATTATATGAGAAATTTTTGGGGGTCCAGCAAAAAACATATTATATGATTTTTTTGATTTTTTGAATTATTTTAAAAGTTTTTAAATTTTTAATTTTTTTAGTTTTTAATTTTTTAATTTTTAAAAATTTTTAATATTTTTTTTTTCTTAATTTTTAGAATAGAAGAGGGAGGAAGAGAGAGAGAGAAAAAAAAATAATTAAATAAATATGTTTTGGGTGGGGGATTTGAATTTGAGTTTTGGGGAAAAACTTTTGGGGGGAAAAATATGTTTTGTGAGGTTAGATCCGGGCCTTTGATTTTTGGGGAAATTGAAGGAGAGCCACTTAATAGCTTTCTTTGTGTTTTATTATATAGATATATATAATAAAAGAAGTATTGGTTGTTAGCCCCATAGGATTTCCTATGGGGGATAATATATGAAATATTGGGAAGTGGGGGTCCCACGTCTGCATGAAAACAGCAGGCTGCTGCTGCAAATGTCACCAGCTGGCGGGGGGGCCCACACGCAGAGAAAGACTGGGGCGCAAGCTTCTCTCTGTGTTCTCTCTCTCTCCCGATGACGTGGCATGGGTCACGTGGGTGTATGGTCTTCGGCTGTACACACGAGAAAGAGAGAACGGGAGACGTGAGTAAAAAAATAGTCCCATATCGGGAGATTTCAAAGAATATAACATTAATAAATACTATTGCCTATGATCAAGAGTCACCAATTCAGTGAACCACCTTTTGAAAGGCAGCCGGTGGTGGGCAGTTGTACTACATAGTATGTAATTTGTCTTATAAATTGTATAAATTGTCTGAGCTCGGGGCAGGGGTGTTACAGTTGTTGACACATTTTTTTTATGTTCACAAATAAATGGATGCTAACCAACCATCTTCTTCTCATGCCGTGGGTGCATCATCTTTGCACGCACAACAAGGAATTTCGGGTCCATTAGACCCAATCCTACTCTATTTGCAAGAGGATCATAGGTCTCAGGCGGTGTGGAATGGAAAGATTGAGAATATGAGTTTCTGAGTACACACGATATTGTCGATGCACCATCGTATACAGAACTACTTAGTAAATTGCGGGTTCAATGGAATGTCGGTGTTGGCCAAAGTTAAATGCGACCATTCATTACCGTTCTTGTGGAGAGATTGAGGCCGGAGACACACACACACACGTTCCACCTACCCGTTGGAGAGATGACAGTCACGCTACAAGATATAGCCCATCATATCGGCTCTTCCAATCAAGGGTTGGCAGTTACCGAAAACCTCTTGTTCAATATAGTCATGTTGGTTAGAGATTACCTTCGGAGGGAGGTTGAAGAGGACGAAAAAGGTGTATTCGTCGGCGACTCAATCCGACGTTCATGGATCTTTTCAGAGTTCAACAATAGTTTGGGAGATGAATCAACCGACTTTGAAATTCAATGTTACACGCGGGCGTAATTTATATCGATGATCGCAGGTATTCTCTTTCTGAATTCTTCTGATGATGTAGTCCATTTAATGTACCTTTCTTTGATTGCCGACATACATAGAGACGGATGATATAGTTGAGGAAGTGCGTCGTTGGCTTCTCTTTACTGTGCCATGTGCAATTGTTCAACTAGGTCGATCCAAATGACGGGGCTGATAGGGATATTACAAATTTGGTGTTGGGAACGAATACACCTCGGCCAACCCCAGGTAACTATTCTTTCAAATAATTAGAGAGTTCTTGAGGAGAATTTAGTGTTGAGGGCTCCTTTGGGTGTGTATTAGACCGGTAGACTCACGTGGAGAGATAACCCACATGGTGTGTTGACGTATTATAGGGATGAGCTCGATCAGCTTCTGGAAGAGTATGTCAATTGAACACCGTACACGACCGAAAGGCTGCAACGTCTACCTCCACTGTGCACGACAAACAATCAACTTTGGTTGATACGAGCTCCACTTATAAATTTCTCTGTCGTGGAGTGCTATTATGCCGATCGAGTCCTCCGACAATTCAATGCACAACAATTTATCTCGGAGAATAGGATGTACGACCGAAGACTTCACAATATTACCGATCAAGGTCGATTGCCGAGTATGGATTGGGCCGATCACCACCACTCTCATGTTGCAATGTGGAATGAGAGAAAATATGATTCGGTGGTAGAAGGGATTGTACCATATGACGGTTGTTGCACGAAGTTTATATGGCGTGGTACCGACGTATTATACATTTATTTATTGCTCCACGATCGGCTATCCCGACGAGTATCCAATTACCGATCCCGAAGCACAAAGCCGAATCACAACCAACACATTCCACTTCGCAACCTATGTATCAACCAAAGGCCTTCTCGTACTGACTTATGGTAAATTTATGCTTTTGTTAACACTTATTATTTTAAAACTTTCGTAGACATTTTGCTTATACATGTTTAATATATTTTGATTTACTTCTTTTATTGTATTTTATTGATGTTGTAGATTGACAACACATGGATATTGCACGGAAATGTGTTAGTGTGTTGAAAAGCAATGCTTCAAAAGCTTGCAAAGAGATAGCCCGGGAAATCTCCATCCGTGTCGTTTATCATTTGAAGATGTTGGAGACGGCCCGGCCTTTGCTGCTATTCTAGGAGATACAAAAGTTACAACTCAACCGCCCCAACCAAGTACTAGACGAACTCAACCTCCCCCACCACCAACAAGACAAGCTCAACGTCCCCCACCACCACCAAGAAAAGCTCAATCCCTCCCACCACCATCAAGATAAACCCAACCAAGACCCACGAAACCATCATTTTCACATGGGCAACGACAGAAGAGTGTCAGGCATCCTCCTGCGGCTTCTCAATTAACATCACAAGATACTGTAGAAGAAGAAGCGGAGCATGAAGAAGAGATTGGCCCCCGTGTACCTGGGACACAGGATATTGTAGAACGTTGGATGAGAGTCTCATCTCGGAAGAGGAGGTAGCCGCAACACTATACGCCTAGTTAGGTTCAATGTGGAATTGTGTAATTTTGTAACTGTTGATTTGCCCAATTATTTGAATATGTTTTAATTGTGAACTTCAAGGAGATTTTGTTTAATTTGTTAACTTCGGCTGAATGTGAACTATTGCCGTTTATATTGTGTTGCAAATATAAAACATGATGTTATATATTTGCCGATGAATTGTTAATTGGTGTTATTTCTTATGTTTATTTTATGGTGTTTTTAATTGTATTTGTTGATCATATTCAAATTGAAGTCTTAAACTACTTCAAAATGTATGTGAATGTTTGTGCATGTTTTGAACCAAATTTAAAATAACAGATGCCATTGTTTGGAATAATGGCATCAGATACCTGTAACGTTATTCCCAACAACGACAATAGTTCAAAACATACGCAATGTTTTTTATATTTTAATTTTACTTGGTGGCATTGTTTGGAACAACGAAAACAGTGCAAATAATGCCGTTATTCTGAACATCGGCAACAGTTATCTCCAATTTTTCACTGCAAATAGCTTCTTTGCCACCACAGTCGTTATGGTCAATAATGTTATCAGAATAACTAATTTCGTTGTTAGGAACATAGACAACAGTTCAAATTTGGCAGATAATGTTGATAAGTTAAAAATTTGCACTGTTGCCGTTGTTTCAAATATCGGCACCAGTTATTTTGATAACGTTATTGACAATAACGACTGTGGTGGCAGAGAATTTGGCAGAGAAGCTTTTTGCTGGAAAAAATTGGACAGAACTAATGTCGTTGTTCAGAATAACGGTAGTATTTGCACTGTTGTCGTTATTCCAAACAATGACATCAGTTATTTTGATAACGTTATTGACAATAACGACTGTGGTGGCAGAGATTTTTGCATAGAAACTATTTGTTGGAAAAAAAAATTTAACTGATGCCGTTGTTCAGAATAACGAAATTATTTGCACTGATGTCGTCGTCACAAATAACATCTGTGGAGGCAGAGAGTTTGGCAGCCAATTTGTCCTACCTAAAAAATAGAGATAACTGATGTTGTTATTTTAATCAACGACAACAATTTAATTGTTGTCGTTGTACTGGAAAGCGACAACAAGTAAAATTAAAATTTAAAATATATTGTTTATGTTTTGAACTGTTGCCGTTATTGGGAATACGTTACAGGTATTTGATGTTGTTATTCCCAACAACGACATCTGTTATTTTAATTTTCTTCAAAACTTGCACAAACATTCACATATCTAATTTTCATGTATCAAAATCATATATCTAATTCTCAACTTGACATAATCATATCTTACAAAAAATGTCCATCATATCCAACTTCAGTAAATCATATTAAGTTACGGATACATATTACAAAATTTGTAACTCATGAAAGTAACGCATATTAGGATAGGATACAAACACATAAAAATATTACAATATAAGGCACCCACATAAACATATTTGCAAAAATGTAAATATGGCGTACAACTTCAAAAATGGTCATTTGAGATGGGGCCTATAATGGGTACATTCTTACAACTTTGCCTATTGTGTCCACTTAACCGCATTTAGAAATTTTTTTACCCAGGCTCCCACCTTCTCGAGCATCCATATCATTGCGAATACGAGTACTCCTAGGGCGACCTTTCATCCTACGTAGACTCGGATCGGCAATCAGTTTTGATCCACTCGGTGTCGGCCAATAAGATTCGTCTTGGATAGGATGAAAAGTTGGTGCCTATGTTAGTGCTAATGAATTTGTTGAATAAAATCCATTAATGTAGGGTTGATAATCAATTGCAAGGGAGGCACAAGCGGCCAATACATGAGAAAATGGAATGTGACAGAGCTGGAATTTCTCACAAGTACACGTACGGCTCCCTAGGCCAACAATGTGCTAATGTCCACCTTTTTGATGTCCCTTATCCATTCTAATGTCGGTTTTAACTCCGAAAACACCAGGTCGGTTATTAACCATTATAGCCTCATGAAAATTTGATTTATCACGCCGTAAATTGATAATGTCTTGAACACGTGGTGCCCATAATTTTCCTTCGCTAATAAGGTTCTGTGCCGCTTCACGACGATCAGTAAAGTACATGTTCAGACGAAAGAATATCATTTCCATAATTGCAGTGATGCGCAAGCTACAGATACCTTTTAAAACCGAATTGAACACTTCCGATAGATTTATAGTCATTATACCATATCGATGACCTCCATCGGTGGAAAGTGTCCACTTCTCAATCGGCCTGTCCTTCAACTAATTAGCCCCATCAACATTAGCAACTTCAAGCTGTGCAATCTTTGCCTCATACTTCTTAAAATGACTTTGACACGCGATCGCCTTGAGCTTGTTCATCAAAAACTTGTTCCTAATTTTTTTTTGGAAATTACTAGCAAAATGATGCATTCAATAATGATGATAAGCAAGTGGTTTCTTCCATGTTCCGAACTCATTATCCATTGCCGACAAAATACCTGCATGACGATCAGAAATGACACATAGACCTGCACGGTCCGTGAATCATGTCCAGATTTCTATGTTCTTTCCATCAACTATTGCAAACGCAAATGAAAACAACCTACCGTTTGCATCGGGTGAAACAACTATCAACAAACGACCTATATATTTTTCATACAAATGTGTTCCGTCAACATTTATAACTGGTCTGCATGCCTTAAACCCCTCAATCGAGTGGCCGAATGCCCAAAAGACCCCCTGAAATATTTCTTCGGAGGGACTGAACACAATCTTGGCCCAATAGACGGCCGTTCCTGGATTTGAGGCTTGAAGTGCTGTGAGAAGATAAGGTAATTTAGTGTAAGTTTTTTTCAAAGAAACCATACAACCGCTCAATTGCTTTATGTTTCACCTTCCAAGCTTTCCAGTATGAAATAGTGTATTTGAACTGAAGCTTGACTATCTCAATTATGGCTCTTGGTGTTACTCCTAGTTGTGTCTTCACAACATCAATATGATCGTTGATACAATCGTAGAATCAATTTTTCAATGATCTTGATTCAATGTCGGATTCACACATGTATGCGGACCTTCAATCTTCTTTACCACGAAATAAGTACGGCCTTTTGGAACAATTGCACGCAATCTCCATGAACAACCCACTACATTTACAAGTTCCGAATTTTTTTACAATATCCTCAGCTGAATGTTTGATCGGTGCGTATTTACATTTGACATAGTATAAACTAGGGGTCGATTTGACCATCACAAATTTTCGATGGTTCTTCACGGAGTACATATTCACTTGATGTTGTATACTATCTTTAGTTGGAAATCATTGACCAATGGATAGTTCATCCGTGTTCGAAGAGCCGATGGAAGACTGTACATGTTCGTGTACATTCGCACGGGTTATCCATTCACTCGATTGAAACTCATGTACATATGCACTAATGGATTGATTGGGAAACACCATATTGTTAACTGGTACATGAACGTTGACATCATTTGTAACCCCTGTTTTCAGTAATTGTATTATTTATTCTGCTTTTTTTCTATTTCTGCATTGTATTCCTTTTTTTTGTATAATTATTTGTGCATATATCCTGCTTGCATCTCATTCTAATTTCTTTGATCTTCTTTTCCTGTTGGTGATCCCCCGTTGAGTTGCTGTTTTGTTCTTTGCACGTAGTGTGCACGTGCTTTCATGGGTACTTGCGTTTACGTGTCTTGCACGTGCGCCATCAGGATTCTCATCCCGTTGTTCTCTTTATACCCGGATTAACCGTTTAAAAGGCAAGTCTCTTCTTGAACCCCTTTATTGTTTGTGTTCAAGATGTTTATTGATTCCCGCAAGTAGCTCTTAATTCCAATTCATATCTGTATTTGTTTTTGTACAAGAGTTTATCACGGATTCATCGGTAAAACCAAGTGATAAATCTTTTTTCGTGCCACTATCTTTGACTCGAACCCTAGTCCCTATTACACATTGCATATGCACGTTAGACATGAAAACAATTAGATCCATGCTATAGAATTGATTGATGATTGAGATGTTCCCAATTTGATATGATTTCATGAATAAATTGACATGATTGTAAAAGTGTCTTGTTAATGTTGAAATCGCATGCTAATAACTAAATGGAATTTGTGTTAATTAATTACCATGATATTGCATGCTTGTGTGACGAAATTATTGCCAATTCATGTTAAATTATTTTCTAGCCTGCTGTCTTCCTTTTCTTACATCAAACTTTCAAAACTGTTACTGCAGTAATTTGAGTGAACTTTGTAAACATGAATTGTAGCTCCATGTGTCTACTTTCCATAACATTCGACGGAATTGAATTTCGATATATAATCTGCTAGATATCTGACTTTTAGTACTGCTAGGTCTGGATTTCTAGATTCACAATCATATGTGTATCACCCTGATTTGTTAATAAAGAGAAGATGTTAATAGTAAAATTAAAATGTGAAATTAATTTGGTTGAGACTAGATATGTGCAGGAATCACCCTGAATTTTTGTGGAATTATTCGATGAGTATTCAGACCCGATACATATATGTGAACACAATCCATAACCTGCTGTCTGAACATAAAATTTGAAAAGAATAAGAATTTGAACCTAGAGTCTATGTTTCTTATATATCGTGTGTATATGTACTGGAATCGGTAGAGAGTATAGTTTCTAGAACTTCTTACGGATCCAGATTTGTTTTTCTGTAGTAGCGGAGATGCTTGTTTTTGTACAGCAACGTCCTGCTGTCCAGATTGTATGATTTGCATAGACTTAGTATAAATGCTTCTTGCCTTGCATGTAACAAGTAGAATTAGTCACACCTAACATGGCACAATCTTGAAATCTTCTTGCATGCTCACATAGGATGAAATAAAATATTAACAAGCCGGGGTATTCTGAGTTGACTTGGTAGTGAACAATCAAAGACTGTACTCGGTAGGACCCTTATTGTTTATATTGATTGATTGGAAGGTGGTGTACTAATTGTTAATTATTGTTATCGACACCGAGTACACGATCTGTTGAGTTCACCATCACAGTCTAAAACGTTCACTTGTTTGCATGCACTGAACCTGTGAAATAGGATACAATACTATGTGCATTAGATAGGTTAATAAAATGAATGACAATCCTAAATCGACATTGCATTCCCGTTTATTGTCATCATTATTGATCATGAAATGTAACTAGTGATTATCGTATAATTGAATAAAGACTCTTGACATTATTGCCAATCCTTATTTTTGTTCTTGACTTTGATCCAGTCCTTCATTCTTGATATACCATGATTTTTATTGTTCTCTGTTTCCCACTACTTGCTATCTGTGACTTGCTCTAAGCACATTATTTTATCTATTTTTAGATCACGAATTTATAGGTACCGAAGGAGTGATACCAGAAGGCCTTAGTGAGCAATGATTTTAGAGAATGGAGCTCAAGAATTGCTTGAATTATCTTTTATGCTATTTTTCCTTTGAGCATTGTTATTAATATTGTACTTTGTTTTGGGCTTTGTTGACCTGGGATTTGTTTTATCCTAGATGTTGGATATTATGTTTTGAATTATTCCACTTATTATTGAAGTTGTTCTTCGTTTATGTGATTATATTCTCTTGCGTGGTTGTGATTGTTATTCATATTGTTGAGTTAGACTGTTATAACTTATGGATGGTGGTTACATCATTCGCTGGGCCATCGTTACGTTCACGTATTCCCATATTTTGGGAAGCGAGGCGTGACATCATTAACTGGACCTTCATCGGCATCCTTCTCCTCAACTTCAAGACCATGATCCTCATCTTCTTCCTCTTCTACCAAATCGTTATTTACAATAGTGTTGTCAAAGTCTTGCATTACCATGTCGGTGTGGACAATATTTTATGTCGAGGTGAACGGATGTAACAACTCAAATTCTGTGGTAATAGGTTCTGTTGGAGTTGTGCTAATGTCTTCTTGTGTATTTGGTATTTTTGCATGTGACTCGGCAGATGGTTTCAAACTCGTAGCTCGGCATGGACTTGGAATAACAACTAGCCTAGCATTTGGAATTCTCATTTGCTCAATATATAACTCCAATGCAGTCCAACTACAATTTGGATCAAGTGTTCTAGCAATCATGGACCTCAAAGAGTTATGATTGTCTACGGGAACCACCATGAAATATTGCCCTTTCCCTTTACCTGCAGCATAACGGGCTATGATTTTGACACTCAATTCACCTCTATCCCAATTAGTAACTTCAAATATCTTATCTATTAGTTGTGAGTATATAAAGTTACGGGGAGCACAAATAATGACCGGTTTAACATCGCTATAACAATATCCAATCTTCGGATCTCTAATTATTTTACCAAAATATAACCAAATAGGTATATCACATTCCATACCTATACATAAAGATTCACACATATTCAAGTCATTAACTATCATAAGCATAACCTATGCATACATATAAAACATATGGTTATAATAATACCTTCAAATTAGGCCGTATCTTGGATAGCTTAAAAATACGTCGTGGATGAAGAATGAGATGAGAGTGAGAATGAGGAGGTAGGATATATGAAGTTTGAAAAGAAACAATTGTGAAATTTTGGGTTTTAGGGTTCTAGGGTTTTTGGGTTTCGGGAATGAGAGAGACAGGGGAAACAGATGTAAAGTGAAAGGGGAAGGAGAAGAAGGGGCCACTATTTACATGCAAAAAAACCTGTAACTGATGTCATTGTCCCTAACAACGATATCTGTAATGCGAATACCGTTATTGGTAATAGCGTCATCTCTTATAAGCTTTTTTCACACTTGCATATTTTGTCCCAAGTCAGAGAGCACGCGATTGAGAATAAGATAATTGATGCCGTTATTTCAAACAGCGGCACACAATTTTTTTAAGCAGATGCTGCTATTGGAAACAACGACATCTAAAAAACCTATGCCCTTTTTTCCAATAACGGTTTATGCTGACGTGTCCAAAACTGGGTCAGATCGCTAAATATTTTCAAAAGTGGGTCAGATCGCTCAATATTTTTAGAAAGGGTCAGTACGGTAAAAATATCATAATCCACAACCCAAAGTGAAATATGAAATAGAAAACAAGTCTCCACACAAATCATAGTTAAATATTTACTAATTTAGTTTATTAAATTAAAATAACACTACTATAATACCGTTTCATAACTTGCGTGTCTTTTCTCCAATTTCTTAGTTTCCTCATCTTTGTTAATCACTCAGTTAGAGAATTGAAAACCTAACCCTAAACCTCTCTACCTCCACCACAGCTCTACCTCCAGGCTCTGGTCAACCGGCCCAACCCGGTAATGACATCTTCACTCTCTCCCACTTTAAGTCTCTATCTCTGATTCTATGCTCTTATATCAAAATTAAGGTTCTGAGTTTTATATTCTATTTTATGAAGATCTGGACGTATTTCTTCTTTATGATTTATTTATTTATCTTTGATTTTCTTCTCTTATTCTCTTAGCTAAAAGTTAAAACTGAGAATTTTTCAACTACGAACTGATTAGAACATCTGAATCGAACAGTTCGGTTGGTTGTGTAATCAACTTTTGATTTGGGTTATGATGGGTTTTGATCCCTGATAATGTCAGGTTTAGTTGGGATTCTTTGCTCGGCCCGAATCAAACCATGTTCACCCCTACCAAGTAATCAATAGAGGAACGAAGGATTTCTACACATTACTGCATATCATTTTTTCATATCAATGAGAAAATGATTTTTATTTTCAATTGAGTCCCTAAATTAATGAAATTTACAATTTAATCCCCAAATCTCAGTAATTACATTTTAGTCTCCTAAATCATAGAGCAATTGCGATTTAGTCCCCCAATTAGAACTCATTGGTCCAACTTTGACTGAATCTACTAAATTCAACTCAAATTATTATCATAATTGTGATTGTATTAATGCTTGAAATTTAATAAAAATATCTTACTCTAGTCGTAGACTAAATTGAAAAGAATTTTCTAGATTTAGCTAAATATGGAGACTAAATTGATGAATGTGTTCTAATTGGTGAACCAAATTACAATTGCTATTTGGGAATTACATTGCATTTTTAATATGATTTAGGGGACTAAATTACAATTTCTATATAATTTGGAAACTAAATCGCAATTTCTATGATTTAGAGGATAAAATCACAAATATTCCTTAATTGAGGGACTAAATTACAAAAGGGCCCATCCAAAAAATAAGAAGAGTATGCTATTGTCAGCACATCTCAAGAAAAAGTAGACTCCACCATTTTTGGCATTTTCCACTGTCATTTCTTTTCACCTCATTTTTAGGATTCATGTTTATAGGATTTGATAAAATTTGATGCTGCACTACAACAAATATGACATTTGATAGCATTCATAAAATGCTATAGTAGACCTATGATAGCATTTTCCAAACGCTATCGAATGCCCCGCTATAATAACTCTATAGCATTTTGGCAAACGCTATAGATTCTATAGAGTTTTGTTAAAACGCTATAGATTATATAGCGTTCGGCAAACGCTATCAAATCTATAACGTTTCGGCAAACGTTATAGAATTTATAGCGTTTCAGCAATACTATTAGTGTTACAACATTTTGTAAAAACGCTATCGTTAGACAGTCCTTTTGACAACGTTCACAAAATGCTATCTTTTGACCATTGTTTTGAGAATAGAATCAAACATAAAACATTTTCAAAATGCTATCATTTTGATATTTGTGGTTTTTACAGCATTTAGGAATGCTATTTCGTTTTAACCGTATACAAAAAAAATCTGCGGATACAAATAAAAATCGATTTTTAGAAAATGTGAATACACCATTAAAACAATAAAAGTCTTGCAAATTTGTGTACAAATATATTAAAACATACCAACATAGAAATATCTGCACAATAAACTTTAAATCAGTACAATAAACTTATAAAAAAGTTCATCCAATAAACTTAAAACTGATGACAAAAAATCATTGAGTGCCTAACATCAACACAACTCGCACTCTTCGGTTCATTTACGACGTCTCCAATCTGCAAATGTAGAAGAAAAAATGTCAAATATTAGATATAATAATGAAAAAAGAAGTTTTTTATACCTTAAATAGTCAAGCATACAAGTAGTTTTTTTTGTCCACATACAGCAGATAAGTTAAAGTATAAGTATCAATCTAGTAATCAGAACTGGGCAGAATGTAAATAGACATATACTAAATAAAACATCCATACAACTGGAATAACCCAAAATCAAAAACCATATTATTGGTTCAAACGGCTAACCCAAATTTCCTATTTCCAAAAGCCAAATACCCAAATTTTAACTCCAGATGCTCTAAGGGACTAAAAGTATAGTTTAACAGGAATTGTTTTGTAAACAATGAATAAGAAAAGTCATACCCCTTAGGCAAACATTAGCTAAGCCATGTACTTGGATGAAATATCACAACTCTGGTAGCATAAGGTATGCATTTCATGGAGAAACTTATTAATGAAAAATAGAACTAATACCTAACTACTGACATTGGTGTCTGCTCCGTCCTACAATCTACCAAATGATATTTAATCAAGTTTTATAGAAATTGGTTGCACCATCTCAAGGTAAGTTGGTAAATGTTATGAAAAAATCCGAGCGTTGTCGGGATTAATGAAAGAATGATAGCTACTCAGTGGGCTAAGACAAACAGTTCACTTATTCTATCTCAGCGTCACTTCAAAATATAGTTCATATTTGTCGTATGGATATGCACAGAGTGAAAAAATCAAAAACACTAATTGCTACGATAAAAAATTAGGAACAAACCATCAGTTAATAGTATAATATGTCAGTATTTGACAAAGTGACAAACCTGTTCACCATCGGGGTTCTCGAGAGTCAATTTAGAAATAAATTCATCAAGGAATGATCTAAAACCATCTTAACCACTGACTGCTCACAAGGAAAATGTTAGAGGTGCTAGCACGTGCCACAAAAAACACAGGTAATCAAAACACAGAAAGATGGAAAGAAATGTTATGAGGGCTTTGAGCGAGAAAAAACATAATTTGGTAAGAGAGCCAGAAGCCCTTACTATAAGCAGTGCCACTTCTATGACCGCGTAATTGCTGATCCTCCTTCACTTTATAAGTAAACACAATAAAGATAACAACATAACTATGAAGCCAAAACATGATGTCAGATTAACAAATGGAAGAGAATTTTTTTTTTTTTTGCGAGACAAGATTTGAACAAAAGTCCCCCGGTTTAAATCTAAAAGATTTACTGAAATCAACACTAATTCATATATAATCTCATATATACTTATAAATATTAAAACACAAAAGGTGAAACAGAGATATGTATTAACTGATGCATTACATGAATATTTCAAAAGTATGGAGCTATGATATATAAGGGAAGGGAGCTTGCCACACAAATATGCAAACTTGGAGCGGCGGTAGTGCTGCTCAGCTCCCTTCAAAAGTATATACATCTGTGTCATAAGGACAGATATGAAAGAGACCAGTTCCGCACAATACGAACAACTAACTAAATACATTAGTATCAATATATGTCGTATGATTTATAATGCTCCAGATTGTAAAGCTGCAACATACTTGATGTCAATCCCTTATAAATCTCAATGCCTTTTCTGAAAATTAACAATGCCAATTTCAAATCTTATCAGCATGAACACAGTGGAACTTAATATAATCTGCACAATCTTATCAGGATGAACACAGTGGAACTTAATAGAATCTGCACAGATCTTATCATTCAATTAAATTGTTTATGTTCACTATTAGCTCTCTCACAATATATATAGACATGAGCAAAACTTCCTACATCTGGATACCCATCCTTACTGAAGCTGTACAATATATATTTTACAGACTCAAAACTAAATTGACAGTGCTTAAAAGCCACAGACTACTTGTTGACTATCTAGACCAGGGGGAAAGTATGTTGTGGTACAGCGGTGGATTGAAATGGAGTTCATCAGTGTCTTTTCCACATCGGTAGTGAGACGTCCTCTAAACAAAGATATAATATACTCCACAAAGACAGCATTAATTGGCAAGGTGATAGGCCCATCAGCTGATAATCCAAATTCCTCTTCAGACATTCTGAAGAGCACTACAAAGACATTCTGAAGTGCTAAAGTTTATATTTAATCATGACTCTTGAGGGCCAAATATGATGTATAAAATTTGAGGGATGCTTGAGGACTTGGTGTCTACCAGGGGGTGCAATGCGTGAAGGCATAATGAGAGATAATTTGACGACATTCGCGTCAATGTACTATTCTGATACCATATAGCATAGGTCAAAGTATTGGACAATACCAAGACGAACCATATCCAATCAGGATTTTTTCTACTGATATTATCGTCAAACAACAATCCAATACCTTATTTCAGTATCAAATAGTCTATTCAAAAGCATTTTTAGCCTACAAAAAGATTAGAAATCAAACTAGAGTTGAATCTCTAATTTAGAAATACCTCGCAGGTAGGCATTATGAATTACAAGAAAGAAATGTCTTCTTCCTTAAATTTGAAATTAGCAATAAACCTAATGCATTCTTCAAGACCAGCAAAGACAATATATTCACCACCAAAGGGGTTTCTCCGGAAGTATAAATCAAACCTACGACATATCAAGATTTATGTGGAGAGAGGTCCCAGATTAATCAACAGTAAGTGCAGATCTTTATGGAGTATACTTTTAAATTAGAAATCACAGCTCAGCACTCAGCAGACTGAATAATCAGTCATTATTATATCAAAAATAATTCTAATGAGAAACACAATTAGCGAATTTAGCAATCATGCATATAAAAAACAAGGAACACAAATATCAGGAAACCAAATAAGTGTGTAAGCCATCATATATCTCGTGGTTGATAGCTGAGAAGAAAATGATCCCTACAGATGTTTATAAGTAGTCTCTTCGCTAAGCAACTGAAAAAGACGATATAAATTTTAGGAGCCACTGTTATCCATTAGTACCATTCAAATTACAATATACAATTCGAAATACTCAAGGGTCACTATGACTGATGGAAGAGTGACAAACAAAATTAAAAATAGAATTATGTTGCTGAATCTGAGTCAAAACAACTGAGATAAGGAATTAAATCTAAATTTTCCAGTCCTTATTTGAATAATGTCAAGTGTAAATAAATAGTATAGGAAACAAGATCAATGATCTGCATGACTGCTTCTCAAGATCATGTTAAATAGTTAATAGTGGAGGGTTCCTTTCCTTCTTTGTTAATTTAGTTAGAGAGACCCGATGTTCTTATGAAATCCAAACTTTTTGACAAAGTACAATTCCATCTCTAGGTTTCAGACTTCATTATCATCTAAGCCATTCCGCATTAAATTGGAGATGGCTTGTACATAATGTCCCTAAAATAAATGGAAAAATGTTATGCTTATGTAGAACTATGAACAACAAAGTTGGACTGTGGCAGAGTTAACCATATTGTATATGCTGAACCAAAACACTTCTTTCATGTGATTTGGTAGTTTCTCCTGCACCACTTCTTTCATCAAATTTTCTATTTGGAATTGGCTCTCGTCATGCCTCCATTTAATCATGCTAATGGTAAATTCTCTCAATTGCAGTTTTTTGCCTTTAGTTCATTGCCATCTTCCCTCACATCAAACCATGTTGATTCCCCCCTAAAATTTGCATGCCTCTAAAACAAGTGGCATGTTCTACCATATTACAGGTTGCCTCCTCTAAGAATAATGTGTATCACTTCATGCGCACATAATTGACCACGTACATAGAATGATCTCAGACTGCATAGCAAAGTTACAGTATTTGTCATGAAGGATGCTATAGCTTTCTATACAGGATTTTGAGTTGGCTATCTTGAGTCAAATCCCTCATTTCATTTTGATTGTTGCTTAGATATTTTCTGGTGTGTTTTCAGTCGGAACAATTAGTTTGTAGTGATAAGTGAATGATTTTGTAGTCACTGAATTATGGAGAAATTCCATCCACTGTAACTTGGAGAATTGATGAAGTCCCAAACATTCATTTCAATAATATGTAGCAGGAAGTGTATTTTCTAGGATGAAACTTCAACTTCTGTGTTCTTTTAGCTGCTCCATTAGATTTCATTTGGTGAATCAACCCAAGATGACAACTTATGTTTACACAGCATGTGAACAGATGATTGAACACAATAAGCAAAGGAAATATCTCTACAAAGAAAATGCAACTACATAGAGTTCAGAAAAAAATAGCAAATTTACTTATCACTTTCTATGAAATTAGAACTGCTAATATAAAGGCAAAGGATTTCTGCTGACAGGGAAACAACCAAGAAATGGCTTTGTTTTTCCAAATGGCGAATTTCCATGCTTTGTCATTGATCATAGGCTACAGTAACCAACTCAAATTTTACATTCAAAATTACCCGACGAAAGTGGGAGGAGGTCATGAAGAAGGCGTTCCGGAAGAAAGATCGACGACAGGGTAGGGCTTCGGGGTGCGGGGAGGAGAGGCGGCAAGGGGTGGGGCTTCGGATATACCTGATTCAGCAAGGGGTGGGGCTTTGGGGGGGGGGGAGAGGGTGGGAAGAGGGCGTTCCGGAAGACAGATCGATGGCAGGGTAGGGGCTTCAGAGTTGGCGAGAGGCAGGGTAGGGCTTCGCGGTGCGGGGAGGAGAGGTGGGCGACGGGAAGGGTGGGGATTTGGAATAGGGTTTGTAGAAAAAAGGAGATTTTTTATTTGGAACGGGAAAGGAGTTGAAGAGTTGAGATGGATTTAGATTTTTAAGTTAGAATTTTCTTTTTTACCCCTATCTATTCAGTTTATTTACAAATATAATAGCATTTCTAAAATGCTATAAAAAGTACATTTTAAAAATGCTATCATATCTAAGAGTAAATTTCAAAATAATTCAAAGACAGCATTTTCTTCATAAATGCTATTATTTATCACTTTCAACAGCATTAACACTTAAATATTGTAATAAATCCGCTATACAAAGCCCTATTTGTAGTAGTACTGGTTGTCAACTACCTAACGCAACCCTTCACCATACCCTATTTGTGGCTGGATACCTAAGAGAGACAACTTCTAATATTTAACCTCGACTATACAAAGAGATGAGGAGATTTGTAAAGATGTTATACATATGATCCAAGCATGATGGCTTAAGTGGAGAAGTGCTAGTGACATTTTATGTAACAAATGTATACCTTCGAAGTTGAAAGAAAATTTTATAGGACTATTATTAGACCAGCAATGATATATGAAGTAGAGTGTTGGATAAAAAAGAAACAACATGTCTAAAAAATGAATGTAGCGGAGATGAGGATGCTAAGATGGATGTGTGGTAAAACCACGATGGATAAAATTAGAAACAAGCATATACGAGACATGATAAATGTAACTCATATCCAAGATAAATTAAGAGAGAATCGCCTCAGGTAGTTTGGACATATCACACGTAGACCTAGTAGTATCCCCATTAGAAGAGTGATTTGATAAGTATGGAGGGTATAATTAGGGGTAAGGGGATTCCTAAGGGATATTTTAGCAAATGCCATTCAAAATGTGGAAACTAGCATATGTCCCAACTATTTTAGAAAACTGAGAAATACGCTCAGTTTGGACGGAACCGTTAAAATTTCCATTAAGTAAATTCACGTGCATCACACGTGACACCGTAAAATAACCAAAATACCCACTAAATAAACCATTTCTCTTTTCTCTGATATAAAACTAACCAAAACAACCCCAATCAGGAAAAGACGAGCTAACATGCATCTGATGAGAACTGAGAAGTATCAAATTAAGCAGCAAGATAGGACACCCAACAAACCCACTATGCAAAGGCAAACCCACCACAACCTGTAATGCTAATTCCTCCACCAGAACATACCCAATCTATTATTCAGTATAAAACATACTAGTATTATACACGTGCTGTGCACGTGGAGAAAATTGGGGGAATGAAAAGGGGAAAAAATTTTGCCAGCACGTGCGTTGCACGGGTTGGGTTAAGGACAAATTACACTAAGGCCTTCTCCCATTATAGTAGTAGAGATATGGAAACAAACATGCATGTTAAGAATTCAGCATCCGAACAACAAAATTTTTTTCTCTTGCGTGATTCTGAATCTCTGATCGTCTATAATATCCAAATCCTAATCCGATGAAAAAAAAAATTGCAATGATCAATCATGGTTTACACATTTTTCTCTATAAAAATGTAGAAAGAAGCCAGCAGCAAAACAAAAAGTAGTAACCATTGATGGAATCATAATGTGAAGGATTTATTAAAGTTGCTCACCTTTTCTATTTCAGGATTTGAAGATATATTGATCAATAACTCAAAACCCTGATTGATCGATCAATTGCCTTTCTCTCTCTCTCTCTCTATCTGTGTGTCTCTTTGAATTTTATATTTTTGCTTGTCAACATAGATATATATACAAATGTGGTGAACACAAACTTGCATAATATATCAAGAACGTGGAATAAGAAGAGCCATGGAAACAGGAGTGAAGAAAGGAGAGAAAAGAGATTACTGTTTATTTAGTGGGTATTTAGGTTATTTTACGGTGTCACGTGTGACGCACGTGAGTTCACTTAAAAGATTTTAACGATTCCGTCCAAACTGAGCGTATTTCTTAGTTTTTTAAAATAGTGGAGGTATATGCTAGTTTTTATATTTTTTGAGCGAGGGCATTTGCTAAATATCCCAATTTATAAACTTACTTGAGTAGATTCGATGAGAAAATATATGATAGCTTGTGGTCTTATAAAAGAAATTATGCTAAATTGAGCCGAATGAAAAACAAGATTCGTGTAGCCGACCCCAACTAATTGGAAAGAAGGTTTTGTTGTTGTTGTTATTGTATTTCTTTCCATCTCATCTCTCTCACTCCCCCTAAAAGAACCCTAGGGCTTCGAACGCCATTGCAGCCACACGATCGCTATCAGGACATCTCCCCCTGCGACATCTCCCCCTGCTCTAATCAAGTACGCACTCTCTCTCTCTCTCACGCACACACACACACACACTTGTTTTTTTTTTTTTTTTTTTTTGGGTGGGTTTCTTGTTCTAGTGATTTATATGGGATTTGTTTGTTAAAAAATACATAGATCTAGTGGATATTACTGGGAGATGGAGGCTTTTGCGATTCCTCATTTTAAAGTAATTGCGTGTGCAGTCTTCATCTTCGGTTATGTGTAGTAATCTGTAATCTGGGTTGTTAAGTTAGTTCTATTAACAAGTACCATTGTTATAATTGACATTTACTTTCACTTTTAATAATAGTTGCAAGCTCTGTTCAAACTAGACAATATGAGAAAGTCAGGATTTTATTGTATACTAACCACTGTCATTTAAGCTGCAAGATCTAAACTTTAGGTGCATCTATGTATTAGTCTTATGGGTACTCTGATTTCTAATTTTTATCAGGTTTTAAATTTTGGTAACTTGTTTATTAGATTAGCATGTGAAGTGGTTGATATTTCTAAAGATGAGATACTGGATGATACTAATGCAAGTCTGAATATTCTAAGAGTAGTTCTTGAATAGGATGCATAGGGACAAGTTATCTAAATTGTAAATGGCTGAAAACTTGTGTATTTAATGGTGTTATATCTAGAACGATTTCTGTTTTTCTTTTTATTGGTTATTGAATTATGCTCTGTGGTAAGTGGAAAAAAAAACCAAATGTTATGTATATTCCAAGTTTAAAGAAAAGAAATGGAACCCAAATGGGCAGAAACTACCCTTTTGGGTCCTTAACGGTTCAGGTATTATTGGCTAAACTTTAGATTGGATTCACAATCCAACAAGTTTTGCATTGAACAACTAATATTACAGGTCTTGGCTTTTGTTACCGCTGAATTTGGTGTGGGGTAAACAGATGAGATTTGTGAGTTCGTGGAAAAACCTGAATAGCGGATCCAAACCTGTTCGTCGGAATTGGGCTGCTGATTCCTGCCGCTCACCTGCAAGGAAGTGCGATACACCGGGGTTGATTCCGGCGACGCACCCTCCGACGCTCTTGTCAGTAACCAGTGATGATTAAGAAAGAGCTTAAGTTGTCAAAAGAGTGATTACCTGATAACAGTGGTAGGTAGGAGGTATTTATAGCCGACATGGGAGTCGGGACCTGATTTCTTGTGATACCGTTAGGAGTAAAATCCTCATAATTAGTTTAGAAAACTGATCCCTGATTCCCGGTGAGAGGATAACTGCAAATCAGGCCCGTTGATTTAGTCAAATCAGTGACCCTGATTTCCTCTTGCTGGTCTGGGTTTGTCTTGGGTCGGGACCCGTACCCAGCTGGAGTGGATCCGTTTCGCGGGTTATTGGATCTGTGAAGGGGAGATCCAGTGCCCGCTTTGGGCCCATCTATATGTGAAATTACCGTTTTACCCCTGAGCTTCAAGATTCGTTCACAATCTGGATGGTTCCGATTTAACCCCATTTTTAGCCATATCACGAGCCCCCCACTCCTAAAGACTGAGTGTGATCAGCCTTTGAGGAGTAGTTTAACTGTTTCAGTGGCTAGTGGAGTTGTATCGGAGTCCGAATGGAGGGTTTTGAATCTCGAAGGGGGTAGTGAGGTGATTTTTGAAGCTGTAAGCTGTTCCGAAGCCTTGTTGAATATTCGACGGTTTTTATCTATTTTTTCGGATTATTTATTTAATTTTGCGATGTGTTAACCAATCGTTCGGGGGCCTTAACAGTACATTCTAGGCAATAATTGTTCGTTCAGGGGCTCAAAAATATTCCCCCGAATTTATAATTATTTTCTAGAATTTTTAGTTAATTTTTCCGAATTTTTAGCAATTTTTTCGTAATTTTTAAATAAATAAAACGATTAAAATAAATAAAAAACTGACTTTTAATACCTATTTATGGCGTGGCTTGATCTGGGCCCTTAATCTCGCGCGAGCGCGAATATCTGAAAGATCTGGCAGTTGTAGTCGCTCGGTGGTTATTTTCTCGCTTTTGGAGCTCGGATGGGCACTTGCTCGGTCAGCCGACCGGGGGTATAAGGGTTCGGCCGTCCGAGCGACGTGGCGCAATCTGAGCCGTTGGATGGTGGCGCGAATCTCGAGGCGGGCTCAGTTCCCAAGAAAATGCTATCTTGTCGTTTAGCGCACGTGGCACGATCTGGACCGTTCATCATCAGAAACACGAATTTCTGGAAGATCCAACGGTCGTGGTCGTTCGGCAGCTTTTTTCTCTGTTTTGGAGCTCAGATGGGCACTTGCTCGGTTAGCCGACCGGGGGTAAGGGTTCGGTTGTCCGAGCGACGTGGCGCGATCTGAGCCGTTGGATGCTAGCTCGAATCTCGAGACGGGCTCAGTTCTCAAGAAAATGCTATCTTGTCGTTTAGTGCATGTGGCACGATCTGGACCGTTCATCATCAGAAGCACGGATTTCTGGAAGATCCAATGGTCGTGGTCGTTCGGCGGCTTTTTTCTCTATTTTGGAGCTCGGATGGGCACTTGCTCGGTTAGCCGACCGGGGGTGTAAGGGTTCGGCTGTTCGAGCGACGTGGCGCGATCTGAGCCATTGGATGGTGGCACGAATCTCGAGACGGGACCAGTTCCCAAGAAAATGCTATCTTGTCGTTTAGCGTCGCTGGCAAGATCTGGGCCGTCTGATCGAGATCTTACACGAATGTTGAGGAGAAAGTGAATTTTCTCCGTTTTGGGGCTCGGATGGGCACTTGCTCGGTCAGCCGACCGGAGGTCTGAGGGTTCGGCTGTTCGAGCGACGTGGCGCGATCTGAGCCGTTGGATGCTGGCACGAATCTCGAGACGGGCCCAGTTCTCAAGAAAATGCTATCTTGTCGTTTAGCGACGCTGGCAAGATCTGAGCCGTTGGATGGTGGCACGAATCTCGAGACGTCTCAGTTCCCAAGAAAACACTATCTTGTCGTTTAGCGACGCTGGCAAGATCTGGGCCGTCTGATCGAGATCTTACACGAATGTTGAGGAGAAAGTGAATTTTCTCCGTTTTGGGGCTCGGATGGGCACTTGCTCAGTTAGCCGACCGGAGGTCTAAGGATTCGGTAGTCCGAGCGTGGTGACGCGATCTGGGCCGTTGGATGGCGAAACGAATCTCGAGACGGTTCAGTTCCCCAGAGCATTAATGGAGCCCCAGGATTTGTGCGGCATTCCAACTTCCCAGGATCATTAAGAATGGTGTCATCTAATTAATGCGTGGTGTTTCAGCTCCCTAGGCGTGACTGCTGGGCTTCCGTCGCTTGGCCTCCCGAGGGCCATAATGGCTGGTCCTTGGGGGGAGGTTATAAATACCCCACTCCCCCTGTAGTTTCGATCACAGCATTGGTTGTTCATCGACCATCGGAGGTGTCTGCCTTGGGCTGATGCCTGTTTTTTGAAAAATTCTAACCCTGAGAGCGTCGGATGGGTGGTCATTCTTCCGCCATGATCTTCTCCTGATTCTGACGGCCCCGATGCGGATGTCAGGGTCAGGGGAGATCAGGGCAAAAGAGGTGACGACCGGAGTCCGGACCAGGGGGACAAGGTGCCTCGGACGGATGGGTCTTCTCCGATCTTTGTCTTCCCTTCGGGCCGACGGCTTCCGATGGTTGTCAGCCCGAAGGAGCTAGAGATGGGAGGTGGGCCGATCTGCCTTCTGACTGGGCCTCACGCGATGGTGGTTTTTCTCTCACCCTTGAACGATTCGTGGTTTCGGCTTCAGAGGTCGTAAGCCTCGAGTTGCTCACGAGCGAGAGGGGAACCGACCGAGTCCTGGGGCCCGGGGCACTCGCCGAGGGCGAGTGCCTTAAAACTTTCAATCCAAATTTTTTTCTTGCTTCGTGGGACAGATGCGGGGTGTCCGGGTCCGAAGTGCTTCATTCGGGCGACGTGGCGCGATCTGACCCGTTGGATGGTGGCACGAATCTCGAGACGGGCCCACTTCTCAAGAAAACGCTATCTTGTTGTTTAGCGACGCTGACAAGATCTGGGACGTTGGATGGTGGCACGAATCTCGAGACGGCTCAGTTCCCAAGAAAACTCTATCTTGTCATTTAGCGACGCTGGCAAGATCTGGGCCGTTGGATGGTGGCACGAATCTCGAGACGGCTCAGTTCCCAAGAAAACACTATCTTGTCGTTTAGCGACGCTGGCAAGATCTGAGCCGTCTGATCGAGATCTTACACGAATGTTGAGGGAAAAGTGAATTTTCTCCGTTTTGGGGCTCCGATGGGCACTTGCTCGGTTAGCCGACCGGGCCCTTTGATGTTGGGGTCGGATCGCACGTCGCTCGGATTTTGATCCCGTGTGTGCCGAGCTACTTGACTTTTCGCCAACAGTTGCTGCTCGGTCACAAAGTCGTTTGGGCTTTCGTAACGCTTCAAAAGCCGCTCAAGAGTCGCGCCCTTTAGTTAGGAAGCCCAAGAGACTTTTTCTTTTACTATAAATCTTCACTCCCCCACCCCAAATCTCATTATTCACTTTTACTTTCTCTCTCAAGTTTTTACTTTTCACCATCGAAGTTTTTAGCTCCTGGGTGGTGCTGCTAGCTGTCGCGGCAAGGCGTTTCTTTGCTCCGACGAACTTTTCTGACCGTAACAGTCACTTCAAGGTCAGTCTCTCTCCTTTCTCTTTAGAAAAAATGGTTAAGATTACTTTCTTCGGATGAGACCCCCGCCTCGGACCAAGTCGTTAGCCGAGCGGGTAAAGGAAAGGAGGTGGTAGAGCCGACCGAGCAGACCGTTGTTCGGCCGAGCAAGAGTGGCGAGGTCGCCGAGCCACTCCAGGAGGTTGTGGCGAAGTCCCAGAAGGGTAAGGGAGTGGTTACGATCATAAAGCAGCCGAAGACGCAGGGGAGTTCGGTCGGCAGCCAATCGTTCTGTCGAGCGTGGGGGGTGTTCGGAGCTATTCCGGAGAGATGCTGGAGAAGGTGACCCAGGGCACCGCCAAGTCGGTAGAGGAGAACGAGCCGATAGAGTTGTCCGAGGTGGACCATATCACTTCGGTTCTTACGGAGGCTGATTTGCAACGGATCCGGACTGGATTCCAGATCCCTACCGAATATGGGCTGCTTCTCTCGGGGCCTGGTTTCCGAGCCTGCATGTCGTCTTCGGCTGACGCGTGCGTTTTTCCGGTCGACTCCTTGGCCGCCGGGCTTCGCTTTCCGCTACATCCGTTCATTGCCGAGGTCCTCAATTGGTACGGCCTGTGCCCCGCCCAGCTGATGCCGAACACTTGGAGGCACGTTTTGGCATTTGTTCTCCAGTGTCAAGAGATCGGTGCCGAGCCAAGTCTGTTTCTCCTTCGGAGCCTCTACCGTCCTTGCCAGCCGAACAGGAACGAGCAGAGATTCTACCTTTCGCCGCGGACAGGCGTGAAGTTGATCGAGAACCCGGACTCGATCAAGCACTGGAAGGAGAAGTACTTCATTGTCCGAGCTCCCGGACCCTGGGCAATTTCGATAGCTTGGTCGAGGGAGGGCCTGCCCAAGCGAGCGAAGAAGGAGCCAGTGCTTAGTGACGAGGAGACGGAAGTCCTCAAGAAACTCCTCGGCCTGCCGACGCTTAGTTGGAAAGACATCACCGAGGAGGCTCTGTTCCGAGGGGGTCTCAGTCCGATAGACCCCAGTACGCCCCTGGTATTTTTATTTTTTGCTTGAAGTTCTTGAAAATTTTTCTAAGTTTTTTCATTCGGTTTGTGCAGAGTCTTCTAAGATGGACTATAGGGCGTTGATGGCGAAGGCCAAGGTGGCTAGGGAGCAGGAGACGAGAAAGAAGAGACCCTCGACAGGGCCTAAGGGCGGCCGAGTGCCGAAGATACCTTCGGTCCCAAAGACCGCCGACCTGCAGGGGGTCGTTGTTCCGGATGCCGATCCCGAGCAGGAGAAGGTCGCGGCCTCCGATCCTCCTGTCTCGGATGTGCTGACTCCAACGGCGAAGGCAGATGCTCCCGGCTCGTCGAGCGGCGCGTTCAACGTGAGCAAGGTGTTATCCCTCTAAGTTCTGCCCCTCACTGCAGAAGCGGAGAAGATTCTGACCGAGGAGCACAAGCAGATCTTCGTCCCCGACTGGCAAGTAATGAAGGTCGACGGTTTTTAGGGCGACGGCAACTATTTGTATGCAGGCGGTGAAGCACCTGCCGACCCCAAAGGACCGAGCGGCCCTTAAGTCCGGGGAGGTCGGGGACGCCACAATGCAGATTGCTCGGAACACGATGTCGGTAAGTGGACCGAACACTTTCTTCTTGAAGCATTTTTTTCGAAATTTTCTAAGTTTCTAGGTCCGGACCTTTAACGGTTTGTTCTCTTTTCAGACCCTCTGCCACTTCAACTTCTTGCTCGAAGAGTTCGCGAGCAAAGAACAAGAGCTGACGGCGCAGTACGACCGGGAGAGGTCGGAGCGTGCAAAAGCTGTGAAGCTGCTCGATGCTGAGCAACTCCTCTCGGCAAAACGCGGTGCCGAAGTGGCAGGGTTAGAGGCATAGCTGGCCGAAGCCATTCAGCAGTCGAAGGACGAGGCAGCCAAGCTCGAGGCCTCGGAGAAGGAGAATGCCGAGCTGAAGGAGGAGCTGGCCAAGGCTCGGTCGGAGGCAGGAGAAAGCTCGGTCGGAGGCAGAGAAAGCTCGGAAGAAGACCGAGAAGATCATGGCCAAGCACCAATCGAAGGTGGCGAAGGCGAAGAGGGCTGTCCAGCAAGAGGCCGAGCAGCACATGTTTAAGAACATGGAGGACGCGTACGGCCGAGCCCTGCTTCATATCGCCGCTCGGAACCCGGGGTTCGACACATCCTCCTACCACTTCTACGACCCCGTGGAGGGGGAGGAGGAGCTTCCCTCGGCAATGCTCAGCCCCGAGGGACAGGCCGACGGTGTCGAAGGCACGGGCGAGACAGAGGCCGAGGGTGAGGAGGAGGACGACTCTGAGGAGGAGGGCGAGGGCGAGGACGAGGACGAGGACGAGGCCGAGGGCGAGGACAAGGCCGAGGGGTCGGCAGACCCGAGCGACAAAAAGGTCGACCCCTGACTTGGTTGCGTCTTTGGTCTCTTTTTTTTTTGTAAGGCCTGACCGCGGACTGGCCACCGCTTTTGTAACGCTTTTTGAGTTTTGAATGAAAACGCTTTTTGTTTGGCCAAAAATTCTCCAAGTGTTAGGCCTCGGATTTTGTGTTTGATTAGTCGTAAAATTTCTCCAAGTGTTGGGCGTCGGATTTATCTCTGCTTTTCAGGTGAAGTTTGGTCCGATCACGGAGGTTTCGTACCTTCGTAAGGAGCTGACCAAAACGAAGCGAGAGCTTTCCCATAGCCGAGAGAGGCGGTTTTATATGTTCTTGAAGCTGGAGGAGATAAAGGCAGCTGCGAGGCGGTATTGTCGCGAGTTGAAGCAACTACGGAAGCAACCCCAAGCTCCTTGTCCCGAAGGTGAGATTGAGCGGCTTCGTAGGGAGCTTTCCGTTGTCGAGCAAAAGAATAACGAGCTCTTGGCCGAGATCCGTCACTTGGAGTTAACAGAGAAAGAATACTCGGCGGAAGAAGAGAAGCTAGCTTCCGAGTTGGAGAAGTTGTCATCCGAGCGCCAAAGGTTGTTGGCCGAGGTCGACAAGCTTAAGAGGATTACGATAGACAGGGGGATCGAGGTCACCCATTATCGACGACTTGCGACCGATAGTGCCAATGTCACGGGCTCGTCAAGACCTCCTCGTTTGAAGATGTCGACAAAGGATGATGCTCTGAGAGACAGGATTATCGAGCTGGAGGAAGAGGTCGCGTCGCTCAAGCCTCTGCCTGAGAGGGCCAACATTCGTAGTACGTCGTGTACTCGCAAAGAGAGCGAGAGAGGGATTACTTTCTACGAACTTGCGACTCGTTTGCCTGCGGCGAGGCGGAGTCCTGCTGACGCTCAGAGTAGTGTAGCTGTCTCGTCTAGCGGTGCCTCGGTCGGCGCCACAGTTTGAGTTAGCGGCGAAGGGGGATCTCGCTTCGCTGGTTTGGAATCGAGCTCGGAGGTTAGGCGTCGCCGCCCCCGCGTTTCCTTGAACCGAAGCGTACCCCTTCCGAAGAGGCACTAAACAAGTTGTCTTATGTTCCTTTAAGTTATTGTAAAACTCTGTTGTAGCGTCGGTCTAGTTGTATGTAGAGCTACTTTATTTGAATAAAAGTCTAAAAGTTTGTTTTGAAAATTCTTGAAGTGTCGGACTTCGGCAATGTTTGAAATTTTGTTGTTCGTCTCTTCCTCTTTTCAGCTCGTGGTGATAGCTCAAGATGCCGACCCCAATTGCTCGGATGACCACGCTCGAACCGAGGCTGGCTCGGGGGTGACGAGGTTGTGCTCGGCGAGGTGCCGAGAGTGGCTCTATGAAGTCGAGCTGGGATTGCGCCGAGCCGAAAGCGAGCGGGACCACCTTCAGCTCATCCTAGGTCAGCGAGACGTCGAGATCCGGCGTCTGGAGAGCAGGATCGCCGAGATGACCCCTATAGGAGAGGACGAAGATTCGCCGACCGCCTTTAGCAACGCCCTTCGGATCCAGTGCGTTCGGCACAATCTGTCAAAAATAATAGCCGAAAGGGACGATTTGCTCTCTGAGATTCGTCACTTGCAGACTGTAGAGGCGGAGCTTCGGACGGAGGGAGAGGGACTGGCGGCCGAGGTTGCCAAACTGACGACCGAACGGGACATTGATGATTTTTTTAAAAACCAAGTGTAGTGGGTCGGCATTGTAACTTTTATTCTTTAAGGCCTTGTAACCTTGTTGTATGGAAGAGTCGCTTTGTACTGTGTCCCAATTATTAATAACATTTCTTTCTCGAACTAGCACGTCCTTTGTAGCCTCGTGTAGTCATTTCGTTTGTGACTGTGTTCATCGTGCCGAGGTCCCCGAGCCGGCCCCTTTCTCGTTCGCGGTTCGGCACCGTGGCGCGATCTGAGCCGTTGGATTTTGGCACGAATCTCGAGACGGCTGAGTTCCCAAGAAAACGCTATCTTGTCGTTTAGCGACGCTGGCAAGATCTGGGCCGTTGGATTTTGGCATGAATCTCGAGACGGCTCAGTTCCCAAGAAAACACTATCTTGTCGTTTAGCGACGCTGGCACGATCTGGGCCGTCTGATCGAGATCTTACACGAATGTTGAGGGAAAAGTGACTTTTCTCCATTTTTGGGCTCGGATGGGCACTTGCTCGGTTAGCTGACCGGAGGTCTAGGAGCTCGGCTGTTCGAGCGACGTGGCACGCTCCGAGCCTGCCTCTTGCTCGTTCGCGGTTCGGCAACAAGAGCGTTCGGCCAGTGGTGCCGAGCAGCGCTTCGGTCTCCTCTTCTTGCGAAGTTGCGAGATGAGTCGAGCCTTACCCAATGGTGGGCTCGCCGATCATCGTGAGAGTTCAACGGTCGTATGAGCAATTCCGAATGGCGACCCACTCCTAGCCCGCTTAGAAGCGAGCTTGCGGAGTAGAATCGAACCAAGTGTTGGACTCCAGAACCATCGTTAGAGTTCAACGGTCGTGGGAGCAATTCCGAATGGCGACCCACTCCTAGCCCGCTTAGAAGCGAGCTTGCAGAGTAGAATCGAGCCAAGTGTTGGACTCCGGGACCATCGTTAGGATTGTTCAACGATTGTGGGAGCAATTCTGAGCGGCGAACTACTTCTGGCTTGCTTAAGAGCGAGCTTGCGAAGTAGAGTCGAGCCGGGTATTGGACTCCGGGACCGTCGTTAGGATTGTTCAACGATTGTGGGAGCAATTCCGAGCGGCGAACTACTTCTGGCTCGCTTAAGAGCGAGCTTGCGAAGTAGAGTCGAGCCGGGTATTGGACTCCGAACCATTGATTGAATTAAGAATAAAGGCGGAGGGATACAAGCAATTTTATAAGTACGAAAAAGCTTCTTTATTGATAATTGACGGCGAGTCGTTTTTACATATGACAACTTAAGAGAGGAATTACAAGTTAGAGGAGAGAAACGGTTCGACACCCTGTGATACTCAGAGAGGCGCCGGGGCGCTTTCTTGGTATTTTAAAAGGTGGTTGGCATTCCAGGTCCTCAGAATCTCCCTGCCCTCGAGGTTTTCCAGACGATAAGCTCCGGGCCGAACTACCCTTGCGATCTTGTAAGGTCCTTCCCAATTCGGGGCTAGTTTGCTCTTCTGACTGGGGAAGGAGATGGCTAGTTTTCTGAGGACTAAGTCCCCCTCCTTGAGATGGTGGGTCGGACTCTCTTGTTGTACGCCAATTCAATCCTCTTCCGGTAGTTCTGTTGGCGGATCGACGCCCTTTCTCTCAGTTCGTCCACCAGGTAGGTCTAAGTTCGCCCGGAGGTCTCTGGCGTTCTGTTCCTCGTTGTAGGCTGCGAGGCGAGGAGAAGGTATTCCGACTTCGAGAGGTATCACTGCCTCGGACCCATAGGTGAGGTTGAACGGGGACTCTCCTGTGGGGGTCCGTTTGTTGGTGCGGTAGTTCCACAGCATGTTGGGGAGTTGGTCGACCTATAAGCCTTTGGAACACTTGTCCAGTCTCTTCTTGATACCAGAGAGGATCTGCCGGTTAGCGTTCTCCGCCTGGCCATTTGACTGTGGGTGGGAGACGGAGGAGAAGCGCTGTTGGATGGCAAGGTCTTCACATAGAGCTCGGAACGCAGTCCCAGTGAACTGAGTTCCATTGTCTGTTACGAGGACACGGGGGACACCGAATCGACAGATGACGTTCTTCCAAAAGAATTGAAGCACCTTGTTCTCGGTGATAGTGGCTAGGGGCTCGGCCTCAATCCACTTCGAAAAGTAGTCGATGGCTACGACCAAGAACTTGAACTGGCTCGGAGCTGGAGGGAATGGCTCTAGTAAATCCATCCCCCACATTGCGAAGGGGATAGGACTTGATAGGGAGGCGAGGGTAGCTTGGTGGAGGCGACGAATGTTGGAATGTCTCTGACAAGAGCCACATTGCCGAACGTGTCGCTCGGCGTCTTGGAGGAGAGTCGGCCAGAAGTATCCGTAATTCAGAGCTTTTCGAGCCAAAGACCTAGACCCTGAATGTGCCCCGCCGATGCCTTCGTGGAGCTCCTGTAAGGCGTAGTCGGCCTGTTCTGGGGAAAGGCATCTCAGGTACGATCGGCCGTCTATCTGCGAGAAGGAGCGCTTGTACAAGATCCCCTCGATCGGGATGTACCGCTCGGCCCTGGTTCTTACTCGGCGTGCTTCCTTGGGGTCTTCCAGGAGGAGCCCATCTCTTAGAAATTCCACCAACGGTTTCATCCAATTATCTTGCAGTAGGACCGGTAATGACTCCACTGAGTCGAGGGTCTCGTTTTCTATACTTGGTTTCATGAGGACCTCGATCAAGACGGTCTGCTCGAGACCTTGGAGGGAGGATGAGGCCAACTTGGAGAGGACGTCGGCCTGTGAATTCTCTTCTCGAGGGACTCGTTGGATGAGTGCCTCTTCGAACCGGGCCATGAGGGTTCGGACTTTGGCGAGGTACTTCGCCATCCGTTCGTCTTGTGCCTCGTAATTGCCCAAGACTTGATTCACAACCAGCTGAGAGTCACTATAGATTCGGAGGCGTTGCGCCCCGGCACTTCGGGCAAGTCCGAGGCCGGCGATTAGTGCCTCATACTCTGCTTCGTTGTTTGAAGCCTTGAAATTCATGCGGAGGGCATACTGGAGGACGAAGTCATCTGGACCTATCAGGAGGATACCGGCGCCGCTCCCCTCATTGCAAGAGGAACCGTCCACAAAAACCGTCCAGATGGGTGGTCCGTTCTCTGCTTGGCTGACATCGGGGATGGTGCTCTCGACGATGAATTCCGCTAAGGCCTGAGCCTTTATTGCGGTTCGAGGCTGGTAGGAGATGTCGTGCTGGCTCAGCTCGATGGACCATTTCATAAGCCGGCATGAGGTTTCCGGCCTGTGGAGGACCTGCTTCAGCGGTTGGTTGGTGAGGACCACAACCGAGTGGGACTGAAAGTTTGGGCGGAGCTTCCTTGCCGCCATGATCAGGGCGTAGGCCATCTTTTCTATCTTCGGGTAGCGGAGCTCGGCGTCCCGAAGCACCTTGCTCACATAGTAGATGGGCCTCTGATCCCGGTCTTCTTCTCTCACCAAAACAGCACTCAAGGTCTGCTCGGAGGCAGCTAAGTAGATGAAGAGGGTTTCTCCTGGAACGGGCTTGCTGAGCAGGGGAGGGTTGACCAGGTAGGCCTTCAGTTGGTTGAATGACTCCTGTTGCAGTTCGCCCCATTCGAAACCCTTGGCCCCCCTGAGAGCCTTGAAGAAGGGGAGGCACTTTTCCCCAGACTTCGAAAGGAATCGCCCAATAGCGGCGAGGCGACCCGTAAGCCTCTGCACTTCCTTGACGTTCCGGGGCGGGGCCATGTCCAGTATGGCCTTAATTTTTTCAGGATTTGCTTCGATCCCTCGCTGGCTGACCATGAAGCCGAGGAACTTTCCTGACGAGACCCCGAACGCACACTTGTTCGAATTAAGCCTTATGTTGTGCCTTATCAGTACGCCGAATGCCTCCTGTAGGTCGGCCATGTGGTCGGTACCTCGGACGCTCTTTACGAGCATGTCGTCGACGTATACTTCCATGTTGCGGCCTATCTGGCTTTGGAAGACTTTGTTGACGAGGCGCTGGTAGGTGGCTCCAGCGTTCTTCAATCGAACGGCATAACTCTACAACAGTAGAGGCCTTGGTCGGTAATGAAGGAAGTCTTCGGAATGTCCGGGGGGAACATTCGGATCTGGTTGTAGCCGGAGAAGGCGTCCATGAAGCTGAGGAGCTCATGGCCCGAGGTAGCATCGATGAGGGTGTCGATATTCGGGAGAGGGAACGGATCCTTCGGACACGCCTTATTCAAGTCTGTGAAGTCGATGCATATCCTCCAGGA
The DNA here is from genome assembly GCA_017893485.1 of Hemerocallis citrina. NCBI lineage: Eukaryota > Viridiplantae > Streptophyta > Magnoliopsida > Asparagales > Asphodelaceae > Hemerocallis > Hemerocallis citrina. Next base: position 37,873,315 of record CM030365.1, read on the forward strand.
ACCATTTGACTTCTTAACCATGACGACATTGGAGAGCCACTCGGGGTAGTTCACCTCCTGTATGAACCGAGCTTTTAGGAGTTTGTCCACCTCCTCCTTGATGGCTTGTTGTCGCTCGGGAGCGAATTTACGCCTCTTCTGCTGAACCGGTCTGCACCCCGGCTCGATGCTGAGGCGGTGCACTAGAAGCTCCTCGGAAATCCCGGGCATATCCGCGGCGGACCAAGCAAATAGGTCGCGGTTCTCCCGGATGCAGTGCACCAAGTCGGAACATAGGGCAGTCGGTAGGGACTTGCTGATGAGGAACTTTCGGCTCGGGTCCTCGTCCGAGAAGAGCACTTCTTCCAACTCGTCCGCCGGCTCAGACGTTGGTCGGACGTTCGGCTCGGGGATATCTAAAGTCTCGAGGGAGAGCACCGGACCCCCAGTGGAAGTCATGTAGCATTTCCCAGCCGTCTCTTGGCTGCCCTTGACTTCTCCCAACTTCATCTTGAGGTGGTACGCCGAAGGAACGGCTTCCAGGGCAGCTAGGCCAGGTCGGCCCAAGATGACATTGTATGCAGCCGGGACATCGATGACCATAAAGTCCATCGGCTCTGTCCGGGTGGTAAGGGTCTTCCCAGCAGTTACGTCAGGGTGATAACCCCTTCGACAGTTACTGGTACCCCCGTGAACCCGTGGAGCGTGTAGCTGGCCGGTTTGAGGCGATCCCGGGATAGTTGCAGCCCTCGGAAGGCCGAGAGGAAGAGGATGTTCACGGAGCTCCCGTTGTCTACCAGGATCCTCTGCACTTTGAAGTTCGCCATGCGGAGGTCGATAACAAGTGCGTCGCAGTGGGGAGTTCGGACCCCCTCGAGGTCTTCATCAGAGAAAGTTACTGGGACGCCGAGGCCTTTGGGGGGAGGGGCACCGTGAACTGAATTAACCTCTCGGACGAAGGCCTTCCGAGAGGAGTTGGAAGAGCCCCCCATTGGATTCCCGTGGATAAGGTGCAGAACACGTTCCTCCTCGAACTCGGGGGTTTCATCTCGTCGCTCGGAGCGCTTGTTAGCCCCCCGAGGCGGAGGAGTGGTGCGATCTCCCCGATCATTTGTCTTCACAAACTTAGCCAACTGCCCCTTCTGGATGAGGGCCTCTATTTCGTTCTTCAGTGCCCGGCAGTCGTTGGTGTCGTGGCCATGATCCCAGGTGGTAACGGCACCAATTCTCCTTGTTCCTCCTCTGGGCCGGGGTGTTCATCCTCGGAGCGGGAGGTATAACTCCCTCCTTCTTGACTTCCATCAGGATGGTGGAGACGTTGGTAGTGAGAGGAGTAAATTTCTTGAACCTGGGAGGAGGACGGCGCTGACCGCTATTATCCTTCTGTAGCTTCTTGGCCCCTTCCTCTTCCGTTGTCTTTCTCTTCGACCCGGAAGCGGATCCTCCGAAGCCCGAGAAGCACTCGGCTTCCTCCGCCCGAATATATTTCTCGCATCTAAGGAGAAGGTCGGCGAAGTTGTGCAGGGGCTTTTTGGCGAGGGACGACCGAAGGTTAGAAATGAGGACGTTGGATTGGAAAGCGACGGTCGCCACTGACTGGTCGAGGGAGGCGATGGACCTGACCTCCGCAGTAAACCTCCTCACATAGTCCCTCAACTTTTCTCCCCTCTCCTGTCGGAGGTGGAGTAGAGAGAGGCTGGTCTTCTCCGTTCGTCTGCTGCTCACAAAGTGGATTATGAAGAGCATTTCGAACTGCTCAAAAGAGAAGATGGAAGAGGGAGCGAGCCGGGAGTACCATTCCCGCGCCGAACCCTTGAGAGTGGCGGGGAAAGTTTTGCAAAGCATGGCGTCGGAAACTTGGTGGATTAGCATCAAGGTCTTGAAGCTCTCGACATGATCAACAGGGCCCGACTCCCCCGAGTACGTTTCAAACTGCAGAGGCTTGAAACCCCTCGGGATGGGAGCCTCCATGATAGTCCGAGAGAAGGGGGGTCTGCTGGGGCGGACGGTCCTTCCTCTCGACTCCTCCTCCTTGTCCATTCGACCGAGGTGCCTCTCCATTTCGTGGAGACGGCAGGTAGAGGGCATCGTCCCTCCGGTGGTAGTCAAACGATCCCCTGGACTCGTTTTCAAAGGAAGGGGAGCGAGGACTACGGCGTCGATAGTCCTGGGATCGGCGAGGACTATGATGGTGTTGCTGGTGGCTAGGAGCTGGGGGAGGACTTATGGATCGGTGGCGAGGACTTGGGACCCGTGGGGGTGTTGGAACCCTTTGGGCATTATTGTTGTTGGGGCGAAGGTTGAGAGCCTGCAACACCGTTGCCTGGAATTGTTGGAACTCGGCACGAGTGATGAGTGCCTCATCGTTCCTCGGATGATGTCGACCAGCAGGGGAATGTGGCCTCCTCCTACGACGCTCGGGAGATTCCCCCCGTCCTCTTCGGTCCGGAGACCTCTTGCCATCTCGGCGATGAGGAGATCGCTCACCTTGATGTTGGCGGGAGACTCCCTCTCGGGCCCGCTTCTCATCTAGGCGATTGCGAAGGTCCTCATCCTTCTACCGATTTAGAACGGTGCTGCGGAGGTCGGAAGCTCGGGGATTATGGGAGGCCATAGAATCCGAGGAGGCATTGTGTACTGAGACATGGTCTGGGTGGAGAGGTTGCTTCTGCCTCTGCTGGTTCTGACCAGTGGGACCATTAGGGGGTTGTTGATTCAGAAGAGGGGGCTGTCCCTGTTGGAAATGGTCTTGGACCGGGGGAGGAAGTTGTTCGGGCTGCGGAGAAGGATGCACGGGGACTTCTTCTTGTTGATCGGTGGGGTTGGGTCCACGGTTGGACCCCCTAGACCTGACCTTTCTGGGAGACATGGCTGGAGAAGAGCTAGTCGACGGAAAGAGGAGAGGCTGCTATTCGTATGGTTTCCCACAGACGGCGCCAATCTGTTACTGCTGAATCTGGTGTGGGGGTAAACAGATGAGATTTGTGAGTTCGTGGAAAAACCTGAATAGCGGATCCAAGCCTGTTCGTCGGAATTGGGCTGCTGATTCCTGCCGCTCACCTACAAGGAAGTGCGATACACTGGGGTTGATTCCGGCGACGCACCCTCCGACGCTCTTGTCAGTAACCAGTGATGATTAAGAAAGAGCTTAAGTTGTCAAAAGAGTGATTACCTGGTAACAGTGGTAGGTAGGAGGTATTTATAGCCGTCATGGGAGTCTGATTAGGGACCTGATTTCCTGTGATACCGTTAGGAGTAAAATCCTCATAATTAGTTTAGGAAACTGATCCTTAATTTCCGGTGAGAGGATAACTGCAAATCATGCCCGTTGATTTAGTCAAATTAGTGACCCTGATTTCCTCTTGCTGGTCTGGGTTTGTCTTGGGTCGGGACCTATACCCAGCTGGAGTGGATCCGTTTCGTGGGTTATTGGATCTGTGAAGGGGAGATCCAGTGCCCGCTTTGGACCCATCTATATGTGAAATTACCGTTTTACCCCTGAGCTTCAAGATTCGTTCCCAATCTGGACGGTTCCGATTTAACCCCATTTTTAGCCATATCAGCTTTCTTGCTGGACCTTAGTTAGATTGGCATGGAATAGGCTTTAGCTATGTATGTTTTGTTTGTATCGAGAAGCCTTTAGACGTATATACTGATCATAATATATGAAGGTAGTGTACAACTTGTCTAGTGGTGTACGGATATAAGCAAGTATTTGGACAATACCTGATATTTCTAGATTTGAGTTACTTGTGGAAGCGATATTAACAGTAATGGGTAGTGATGCAGTTTGTTTTTGGGGGTGGCTACTCCAGGTGTGAGTTCTCTCAATTTATAAAGTGGAAGTCGCGGTACTGGCTATAAGCCCGACCCTCGGCTGAGGGAGCGTCTCGGGAGCAGGCAAGAGTGTGGTGGAGGTCGGATGCTCGGCTCGGATTTGGAGGCTCGGCTCGGTCTCGTGTACCTGCACTCGACATAGGAACACCGGGGTTGATCCCTGTGGCAGGTCCTTGGACGGTCTAGTTAGTTACTGAAGAGTAACAGTAGCTAGGATTTTTTAGAGGGGAAAGATTGATTATCTGGTGAAGGGGAGAGGGCCTGGTATTTATAGGCAGGCACAAACTGGGCTGGATCCGTTTGGGCCGGGTCTAGACTTGTTTTCCCGTGGGCCTGACGTGGCAGAAGCCCATAGGGCTTAGGGCTAATCTGGTGATCAGGGGTGAGCGGTTTTTGAGGGGATCCTGTGGCCTAGGATAGGCCACGTCATCTGACCCATATCAGGAGCCTCCCACTCCTGGAGGGCTGGATAATACCGCCGTGTAGGAGTGGTCTTTGCCTCTGTAAGAAGAGTGGAGTGGTGTGTGCTGTGAAGAACGAGATCCGTATATTTCTGGAGAGGCCAGCGGGGTAGGATGAAGGGGATTCCCTCTTGGAGTCACGAGGGGTGCTGAGTGCCGAAGAATAGGAGCTCACTTTGCCGAGCGTCGAGGGTCGGGAGACGAGCCACCTCACTTGTTGGAAAAGCAAGGGGACGTCGAGATCTGAGGAGTAGGAGCTCGCTTTGCCGAGCATCGAGGGTCGGGAGATGAGCCCTCTCACTTGTTGGAAAAGCAAGGGGACGTCGAGATCCGAGGAGTAGAAGCTCGCTTATCTGAGCGTCTAGGGTCGGGGGACGAGCCCTCTCACTTGTTGGAAAAGCAAGGGGATGTCGAAATCTGATGAGTAGGAGCTCGCTTTGCCGAGCGTCGAGGGTCGGGGGACGAGCCCCTTCACTTATTGGAAAAGTAAGGGGATGTCGAGATCTGAGGAGTAGGAGCTCGCTTTGCCGAGCATCAAGGGTCGGGAGACGAGTCCCCTCACTTATTGGAAAAGCAAAGGGACGTCGAGATCTGAGGAGTAGGAGCTCGCTTTGCCGAGCGTTGAGGGTCGGGAGACGAGTTCCCTCACTTGTTGAAGTAGTTTTTGTGGCTCGCGGTGCCATCTGAGCGCCGAGCCTGAGACTTGATGCAGGAAGTTTTTGTGGCTCGCGGTGCCATCTGAGCGCCGAGCCTGAGACTTGATGAAGAATGTTTTTGTGGCTTGCGGTGCCATCCGAGCGCCGAGCTTCAAACTCGTTGAGGAAGTTTTTGTGGCTCGCGGTGCCATCCGAGCGCCGAGCCTGAGACTTGACGAAGAAAATTTTTTAGGCTCGCAGTGCCATCCGAGCGCCGAGCTTCAAACTCGTTGAGGAAGTTTTTGTGACTCGCGGTGCCATCCGACCGCCAAGCTTCAAACTTGTTCAGAAAGTTTTTGTGGCTCGCGGTGCCATCCGAGCGCCGAGCTTCAAACTTGTTCAGAAAGTTTTTGTGGCTCGGGGTGCCATCCGAGCGCTGAGCTTCAAACTTGTTGAGGAAGTTTTTTTGGCTCGCGGTGCCATCCGAGCGTCGAGCCCGAGACTTGTTGAGGAAGTTTTTGTGGCTCGCAGTGCCATCCGAGCACCGAGCCTGAGACTTGATGAAGAAAGTTTTTGTGGCTCACGTTGCCATCCGAGCGCCGAGCTTCAAACTTGTTGAGGAAGTTTTTGTGGCTCGCGGTGCCATCCAAGCGCCGAGCTTCAAACTTGTTGAGAAAGTTTTTGTGGTTCGCGGTGCCATCCGAGCGCCGAGCTTCAAACTTTTTGAGAAAGTTTTTGTGGTTCGCGGTGCCATCTGAGCGCCGAGCTTCAAACTTGTTGAGGAAGTTTTTGTGGCTCGCGGTGTCATCCGAGCACTGAGCTTCAAACTGGCCATGCGTTTCGAGCCGTCGTACCGGCTGAAAGGGCTGGGGGTAAAGAGGTAATTTTGTGCCCCAGGTTGACGTCACAGGCATGAGAATCGAAGCAATTTAGATCCTAGTGGCCGTTGGATCTTGATGATTAAGATCCAACGGTTAGATCTTTTTCGCGAAAATCGAGGAGTCTCTTCCTCTGTTATAAATCTCTCCCCCTTCTTCATTTCCACACTTTGCGTTTTTTCTCTCAAGAACAAGAATTTCTCCAATAGCCGTCGACGACCTTTTTCCGGTGATCTCCCCATAGCTCGATACTTTCAGGTTAGTATTTTTGATTCGTAATGTTGCGTGCTCAGTTCGGCTCCGAGGCAAGCTCTTCGGGTCGTTCTGAGAAGGAAGGTGAGTCAGCATCGACATCTTGGTCTCTGGGCGACCTTGGAATCAAGGAGGAGGTTCAGTCAGACTTAGGATCAGATGGCGAGGATGACGTAGTTTTTGTCGTGCAACCTTTACGATCCCGTAGGCCAGGTAAGGAGCCTGTGGAGGAGGGTGAGCATGAAGGAGACCCCGAGGGAGAGGGGATTGTTGAGGAGGGGGAGGACGAGGAAGAAGACCCCGAGGGGAAAGAGTTTGGTCTGGAGGACGACTAGGAGGAGTCCGAACAGGGGGCCGAGGGAGGCGTTGGTCGGGGAGAAGAGGAAGGAGGAACCGCAGGGGAGGCAGTCGAGGGGGAGGATGATCTTTCGCCTCTGCCCCCATTAGCAACCCCATCTCCGGAGAGGAAGCTTCGTCCTCGTAGGAGGAAGAGGAAGTGGGTTCGTCCTGATAGCCCGCCCATGCCAGACAAATATGGTCCTGGACCGGGGTACGAGTTTCCCCTCGTGTCCCATAGAAACCCGGGGTCGATTAGGATGTACCCTAACGACGTGGAGGGCCTCGTTGCGTTCACCTCCTTGCTGCGGGACGAGGGTAGGGAGATGATTAAGATGGACAGCATCCAGTGCGTCTTGAGGGCGGACTATCTGAATATCCTGAGGGCGGTGTACTTCGTCCCGAAGGAGTTTGAATTTCTGATTCCAAACCTTGGAATCCGACCGACCACAGCTCTGGAGCCGAGCTACAGTATGTTTCCCGAGGACGCCTTCATCTCGGGGTTGAGGCTGCCGCTGCACCCTTTCATCTTGAGGGTTTTGAAGTGGGCAGGGTTGAGTCCAATACAGTACGGTCCCAACTCAAGGAAACACCTGGTTTGCTTCATTCTGAAGTGCCAGGAGAAGGGGATCAAGCCGAGGCTTACGTCTTTCCGTGCCATCCTAAGGATGAGCTCGCTCGGAGATGCGGAGGGGATCTACTACCTCTCGTTGCGACCTCACAAGAAGGTGATGCACGGCCATCCGGACTTCATCAAAGGATGGAAGGAGAAGTATTTCATAGTCCGGAACGAGAAGCCTTGGAAGATCCCAACCATTTGGAACTTCGAAAAGCCGAACCACAAGCCCCCGAAGCGCAGTGAACTGTCGGAGAAAGAGTGGGCGAAGGTGGAGAAGATTGTTAGAGGGCACAGTATAGCGTGGCTACGAGTGATGGAGCTGCACCTGGCCCGAGCCGGATTTAGCCCAGCCGACCCTAGTTAGTTTTTGTTCTGAATTTGTTTCTTCCTGCCTTCGTGTTAACATTTATTTCTTTTTCTTTCTTTTTGCAGAGATGTCTGCCAAGCAGCTCAACGACCGGCAGGCTTGGTTGGCCCTAGTCGCCAAAAGGAGGGCGGACAAGGAGAAGAAGGCTGCCACGGGTGTGGGTCCTAGTCAAGGGCCGACCTCGGTTGCGGTGGAGCCGTCCCCTAAGAAGGCGATGAAGGACCACCACACGCCGAGGTCGGTGAAGGAACTGGGGGCGAGCTCCAGTAGCAGAAGAGGGGCCGAAGTCCCGGAGCAGAGGCTCCTTCCACCCTGCCCTAGCGCTGAGCAGATGGTGCGGCAGCAGGGCCTGAAGCCGCACGTCCCGGATTTGGGGGTCAAGGCAGGGGATACCCTGCTCGAGGGTCCGGTGGTCATGGAGGTGGTGAAGAATCTCCCCACGGAGCGAGATCGGATGGCTCTGGTAACGGAAACGTCCGAGACGGCCTTCATGAGGTGGTCTCAGGCGCAGCTCTCGGTAAGTGTTTGGAATTTGCTTTAAGCGTCGACTTTAGGATTTCATCTAACTTATTCTCCCTCGGTCAGGCGGTGCTTCACGGGCAGCACTTTTACAAGTGCTTAGAGAAGGAGGTCCTCGTCGAGAGGAGGAATGCGGAGAAGTACTTCCGCGAGGTTACCAAACTGCAGGACGAGCTGAAGGAAGCCCGGAACGCCGAGGCGGTCGTCCAAGCTCAGATGGCCTCGCTTGCCCCATCATAAGAACGAGCTGGCGCACTTTCGGTCCAAGGCCCAGGCAGAGGATGAGAAGGCGCAGGTCGCCATGGCGGAGATGGAGATTACCATGGCGGATACTCTGATTCTGGCCCAGGACGAGGCCTATGCCAAGGCGAAGGAGCACTTCCAGCGGATAGAGACACTCGGGTCGACCACCTCCACTACAACTGGCAACCAGAGCACCCGCCTACGCCCGGTGGCGAGGAGATGGGGGACCCTCGCCAAGGGGAGGTCGAGGGCGACCCGGCTGACGAAGAGGTGCCGTCCCCCTCTCAAAAATAGTTTAGGATTTTCTTTCTTTTGATTTTATATTTGCCTCACGAGGACTGGCCACCGCCTTTTGTAATACAAATTTTTTTGAATTTATAAACGAAGATTTTTGGCCAATACTCTATGACTTGTGCTTTTTCGCCTCTTTTGTGACCTGTTGTTTTCCGTCTTCTTGATAGATGCATGAGGTTTTCGGCGCCGACCATAGTTCTGCCGAGGTCTCTTGGGTCCGAGCTGAGCTGGGGGCCACAGAGAGTGTTCTGGCTCGCCATCGTAAGCAGGCTCGGGATCGAGAGGCCGCAGTAAATTATTTGATGAACAAGTCTAAGGAGCTCAGCCTACAGGTCGCTTGCCTGAAGAAGGCCATAGCCGACCGGGACTGGTGGATAGTTGAGACGAACTGGTCAATCTCGGACGGCTCGATCGGGCGACCGGCTTCGTAGTCCTTTATTCGTGAGGCTATTGTAGAGGAGTTGGAGATTCATAGATTGAAGCTCATGCTAGGCACCGGTCTGCTCGAGGAGGCGAGCAATTCCGTATTGGGACCTTCTCCGACTTTTTACCTGGAAACGGTCTGGCCTGCCGACACGCAGAGCTCCGTTGCCGGGGTGCCCTCGCTGGCCGGACCGGCAGAGCGCGCGGAGGGTCCCGTGGGAAGCACCGAGTTTGAGTTTTAAGCCGAGCGATGAGCGATTTGTAAAATCTTCATTGTATTGTGTGGCCGTTTCTGGCGCTCTATGAGTAATAAAACTTCGATTTCTTTACTTTTGACAATTTGTCAAGCGAGACCGGTGGGGGCGTAGCTCGAGATCCACGTCGAGTGTGGTTTTGCCTGAGGTTGCCGACGAGGTGGGGGCTACATGCTCGGGAGCCGAACCGCTACGCCTCGTAGGTAGCATCTAATAAGGGACATTTCGTCTCCAGATAAAAATTAATGGAGACGCTTCATCTTCCGCCGTTTGGACTTTCCGATGTCATAAATGTGCCTTTCCGTGGGCTATATAATCTCCACCCCCTCATCATTTTTTTCACTAGCAATTGGCGGTGACTCATCTGCCACAAGCTGACAATTTAGGGTTTTGGCTCCGAGGGTCGTTTACCTCGAGCTGTCAGTGGGTGAGAGGTAGGTTGACCCCGGAGGTGAGATTCGGGTGCCTACCGAAGGCGGGCGCTCACAAGTGGAATTTTTTGGCCGAGTTTCGAAACAGTGGCTCCCCTGCCATCCTCTGACAATTGGGGGTAAAACGGCTCCGAGGGCCGTTTACCCCGAGTCGCCAGCGGGTGAGAGGTGGGCCGATCCAAGGTTCGGGACTCGGGGCGTTCTTTTGGCGAGAGTCCTGGGTCAGTGGCTTTCTTGCCACCTTCGAACAATTTAGGGTTTTGGCTCTGAAGGCCGTTAACTCTGAGTTGTTCGTGGGTGAGAGGTGGGTCAACCAACGGTCCGGGGCTTGGGGCGTTTGTCGAAGGCGAGTGCCCTAAATCTTTAATGAAAACTTTTGGGTTGGGCGTGGCTGAATGTCGTCGCTGAGCATAAAGGTCGCGTGGCTTGAAAAATCCAAGACCTTGCTTGAGGTCGATGCCGAGCTCCCATACCCGTTCTCGGGTAGATAGTACGGGTGTAGCTGGAGGTCATCACCGAGCGCATAGGTCGCAGGACTTGAAAAAGTCCAGGCCCTGCTCGAGGTCGATGCCGAGCCCCCATACCTTAGAGAAGCTGTTATGAGCATAGCTGGAGGTCATCGCCGAGCGTAAAGGTCGAATGGCTTGGAAAAGCCAAGGCCTTGCTCAAGGTCGATGCCGAGCTCCCATACCTGTTCTTGGGTAGATAGTATGAGTGTAGCTGGAGGTCATCGCCGAGTGCTTAAGTTGCAGTGCTTGAAGAAGCTCAGGCCCTGCTCGAGGTCGATGTCGAGTCCCCATACCTTAGAGAAGCTGTTATGAGCGTAGCTGGAGGTCATCGCCGAGCGTAAAGGTCGCATGGCTTGGAAAAGCCAAGGCCTTGCTCGAGGTTGATGCCGAGTTCTCATACCTGTTCTCGGGTAGATAGTACGAGTGTAACTGGAGGTCATAGCCGAGCGCATAGGTCGCAATGCTTGAAGAAGTCCAGGCCCTGCTCGAGGTAGATGCCGAGCCCCCATACCTTAGAGAAGCTGTTATGAGCATAGCTGGAGGTCATCGCCGAGCGTAAAGGTCGCATGGCTTGGAAAAACTAAGGCCTTACTCGAGGTCGATGCCGAGCTCCCATACCTGTTCTTGGGTAGATAGTACGAGTGTAGCTGGAGGTCAGCACCGAGCGCATAGGTCACAGTGCTTGAAGAAGCCCGGGCCCTGCTCGAGGTCGATGCCGAGCCCCCATACCTTAGGAGTGACTTTTTGTGGCTCGCGGTGATATCCGAGCGCCGAGCCGCAAGCTTGTAGGAGAAGCTTTTTGTGGCTCGCGGTGCCATCCTAATGTCGAGCCCCTAGCGTGTAAGAGAAGCTTTTTGTGGCTTGCGGTTCCATCCGAACGCCGAGCCCCCAGCTTGTAAGAGAAGCTTTTTGTGGCTCGCGGTTCCATCTGAACGTCGAGCCCAAAACTTGTTTTAAGAAAGTTGGCACAAAGCCGAAGCTTGTTTTAAGAAAGCTGGCACAAAGCTGAAGCTTGTTTTAAGAAAGCAGGCACGATTACATCATATTGACTTTACAAAACAAGGCACGACGTGCCGATTACATTTTATAATTTACATGGGGTATCTCCAAAGGCTAATCCTCCCCTTCGAGGAATTTAATAAGGTGCTCTGCGTTCCAGGGTCTCTTGACAGCCTTGCCCTCCGGGTCGATAAGGCGGTACGTGCCCGGGCGTATAACCTCAGAAACTTTGTAAGAGCCTTCCCAGTTTGGAGCCAGCTTCCTCTATTGGCTGAGGTTAGATACCGCCAGCATTCGAAGGACGAGGTCCCCCAGCTTGATGTCAATGGGGCGCACCCTTTTGTTGTAGAACCTTTCGTTCCTCTGCTGGTATGTGTTTCTTTTGATGGCGGATTTTTCCCTGACCTCGTCTATGAGGTCTAGATCGGCACGTAGCTGCGCCGAATTGCTTGCTTCATCAAAGGCCATGATTCGGGGCGAAGGGAAGCCCGATCTCGAGGGATTTACTGCCTCCGTGTCCTAAGTCAGATTAAATGGCGACTCCCGTGGGGATTCTCTTCGTCGTTCGATGGGCCCAGAGAACGCTCGACAACTCGTCAACCCATAATCCCTTGGAAGAATTATCAAGTCGTTTCTTGAGACCGTCAAGGATCTGGCGGTTCGCGTTCTCGGCCTGACTGTTTGACTGCGAGTGGCATACCGAAGAGAAGCGTTGCTGGATCCTGAGATCCTCGCAGAACTTTCGGAAGTTCTTACCCGTGAACTGAGTCCTATTATCTGTGATGAGTATGCATGGAATTCCGAACCGACAGACGATGTGTTTTCAGAAGAATTGCTGAGTCTGCTGCTCGGTGATCGTGGTCAGGGGCTCGGCCTCGATTCACTTTGTGAAGTAGTCGATCGCTACTATCAGGTAATTCCTTTGGCCCATTGCCTTCGGAAATGGGCCTACTAGGTCCATCCCCCATATAGCAAAGGGGGTCGGGCTGGCCAGAGAGCGGAGGTTTGCTTGCGGAGCCCTTCTCACCGAGGAGAACCTTTGACAAGGACCGCACTTTTTGACCAGGACAAGGGCATCTAGCAACATCGTGGGCCAGTAGTACCTGTGATTCAGAGCTTTTCGTGCAAGCGATCGGCTTCCCATATGGCACCCGCCAATTCCTTCATGGAGCTCCTTGAGAGCGTACTTTGCTTCGTCGGGGGTTAAGCAGCGGAGGTAGGGTCTTCCGTCCGTTGTGGTGTACGAGCGTTTGAAGAGGGTTTCGCTGATCATGGTGAACCTCTCTGAGCGGAACCTGATCCGCTTTGCCTCGGCTCAGTCTTCGGGGAGCTCTCCTTTGATTAGAAACTTTCGGATGGGAGTGGTTCAATCGTCAGGCTGAGCTCCGTTGTCTATACAGAGGGTCTCGGGGAGGTCGATACTCAGCTTCAGGAGCACTTCGATCAGAACGGTGCGGTCGAGACCTTCGAAGGACGAGGAGGCTAACTTTGATAGGGCATCAGCCTGGGCATTCTGCTCTCTTGGGATCCTTAACACTGCAGACTCGTCAAAGGACGCCAAGAGCTGCTGGACCACGGCCAAGTACCGGATCATTCGATCGTCACGAGCCTCGTACTCTCCGGTGATCTGATTGACCACGAGCTGAGAGTCGCTGAAAGCCCTGATCTGTCTGGTGCCTGCCTGGTGCGCCAGGGTGAGTCCGGCAATCATAGCTTCATATTCGGCCTCGTTGTTGGAGGCTGGAAAGTTGAGGCGGAGTGAATATTGGAGAAGGAGGTTGTTAGGTCCTTGCAAAATGATGTCCGCACCACTCCCCGCTTCGCAGGAAGTGCCTTCGACGTAAACTTCCCACGTTTGGTCGGCCTCCCCACTTTCGGGTTGCTCGGAGATGGTACATTCCGTGATGAAGTCAGCGAGGGCCTGTCCCTTGATGGTAGTTCTTGGTTGATAGCTGATGTCGTATTGACTGAGCTCGATCGACCACTTGACCAGTCGGCCGGAGCTCTCGCGCTTGTGGAGTACGACCTTCACAGGCTGGTCCGTAAGGATCTGAATTGAGTGTGCCTGGAAATAGGGGCGGAGCTTCCGCGCGGCCATGACCAGGGCGTAGGCCACCTTCTCCATCTTCGCATACCTTGTCTCGGACGAGAGCAAGACTTTGCTCACATAGTACAGTAGCTTTTGAACTCCGTCCGCTTCTTGAACGAGAACAGCACTGAGCACGTTTTTCGAGGCCGAGAGATGAAGCTAGAGAGGCTCGCCCGGCTCGGGTTTGCTAAGGAGCGGCAGGTTGGCGAGGTACTCTTTCAATTGGGCAAACGCCTCCTGCTGCTGAGTACCCCATTCGAAGCCTCCGGTTCCGCACAAAGCTTTGAAGAAAGGGAGGGACTTCTCTTCGAACTTGGAGAGGAAACGGCCGATGGCCGCCAGTTTTCCTGTGAGTCGCTGGACTTCTTTGATGTTTCTAGGAGGGGCCATGTCATTATGGCCTGGATCTTCTCGGGGTTCGCCTCGATGCCGCGCTGGCTGACGACGAATCCGAGGAATTTTCCTAAGGAGATGCTGAACGCACACTTCGTCGGATTGAGCCTTATATTGTGGGTCCGAAGGATGCCAAAGGTTTCTTCCAGGTCAGTGACGTGGTCCTGTCCCCGCTGGCTTTTGACGAGCATGTCGTCGACGTACACCTCCATGTTGCGACCGATCTGGTCCTTGAAGACTCGGTTGATGAGCCTCTGATAGGTAGCACCGGCATTCGTAAGCCCGAAGGGCATAACCCGGTAGCAATAAAGACCTTGGTCGGTGACGATGGACGTCTTGGCTGTATCAGAGGGGAACATTCAGATCTGGTTGTAGCCTGAGTAGGCGTCCATGAAGGACAGGAGCTCGTAACCTGACGTTGCGTCGATCAGAGCATCGATGCTGGGGAAAGGGAACTGATATTTGGGGCACGCCTTGTTGAGGTTCATAAAGTCTATACAGATCCTCCAACTCCTGCTCGCCTTTCTCACCATCATGACGTTCGCCAGCACTCGGGGTAGCTGACCTCCTGGATGAACTGGGCAGACAAGAGCATGTCTACCTCCACTTTTACAGCCTGCTGCCTCTCCGGGGCAAACTTACGTCGCTTCTGGACGACCGGCTTCAAACCAGGGATCACGCTTAGCCTGTGCATGATCAGGTCTTCAGAGATCCCGGGCATGTTGGATGGCTTCCAAGCGAAGAGGTCGATGTAGCGGCGAAGGTAGTCGATCAGGTCGGACTTGAGGTCGGGCGCGAGGGAGCAGCTCACGCGGAACCACTTTGACTTGTCCCCTGTCTCGAACGAGACTTCTTCTAGGTCGTCCACAAGTTCGGGCTCAGGCTGCAGCTCGACGACATCTAGGGGGAACACACCGCCCCCGGCCACCGTCATATAGCACAATCGTGCTGCTTCTTGGTTCCCCCGAATGACCCGGGCACCTGACTCGGTGGGGAACTCAACTTCAGGTGGTAGGCCGAGGGAACATCCTGGAGGGAGCAGGGCCTCGGTCGGTCGAGGATGGCGTTGTAAGCCTGCTTTGACGTTCACAACCATGAAGTTCATCGACTCGGTCCGTCTGTGGGGGGGTGTACCGGCAATGACATTCAGGGTAACGATTCCCTCTATTGGCACCAGGACGTCGGAGAACCTGTGCAGGGTGTACCCGGCTGGCTTCAGCTTATCCTGGGGGAGCTTGAGGTTCTCGAACGCTTCCAGGAAGAGGATGTTCACCGAGCTCCCATTGTCCACAAGGATCCGACGGACCTCGTAGTTTGCTATGACGAGGCTGATGACGAGCGCATCGAAGTGTAGGAGCTGGACCTCCTCCAGGTCTTCCCTGAGAAGGAGATAGGGAGCTGCTGGACCTGGGGGGAAGGGAGGTCTCGGACGGCGTTTACCTCTCGGACGAACGCCTTGCGGGAAGTGCTAGAGTCCCTTCCCATAGGCCCCCCATGGATGCAATGTAGAATGGCTTGACCCCGGTCTCTTCAGGCTCGGGGTCCTGCTGGGATGCTGCTTGGGGGCGCGAGGAGGAGAAGGCCTCCGGTTCCTCGTGTCCCTTCGGTCCCGGGCGTCTTTCCGGGTGAATTCCCGAAGATACCCTCGTTGGATGAGGGCCTCGATTTCGTCCTTCAAGGTGCGGCAATAGTCGGTGTCGTGCCCGTTGTCCCGGCGAAAACGGCAGTAGAACCGCTGGTCCCTTTTCTTGTTGCTGGTTGGTCGAGGGGGCATCTGGACGAGGTCCCTGTCCTCGATCGCTAAGAGGATGGCTGACACGTTGTGTCAGTGGCGTGTACCTCTCGAAGCACGGGATTGGAGGGACCCTCTTCATGCCGGTCCCGTCTTTTGGAACCTTCTTGGCTGGCTCTGCCACATCAACCTTGCGCTTCCCCTTCCCTGGGGCCTCTTTGGCGTCCTCTGGATTTAGGGCCTCCTCGGCCCATATGTACTTTTCGACCCGATTGAGCAGGTCAGGGAAATCCAGGGGAGGCTTCTTGGCCAGGGATGCCTTCAGCTAGCCATGCCGGACGTTGTGTCGGAACGCTGCCGAGGCGACCCTGGCGTCGAGGGAGGAGACCGACCCCACCTCTGCGGTGAACCTCTGGACAAACTGCCGGAGCGACTTCCCTTCCTTCTGTCGGAGGTCCAGTAGGGGCGCGCTCGTCTTCTCGGCCTTCCTGCTGGTCACGAAGTGGGCCAGAAAATTGGCCTCCAGCTGGTCGAATGAGTAGATCGAGCCGAGGACAAGCCTAGAGAACCATTCCCGAGCTGGACCCCGGAGGGTGGCGGGGAAGGCATGGCATAGAAGGGGATCCGAAGCGCTGTGAATTATCATGAGGGTCTTGAAATCCTCCATGTGATCAGCAGGATCACCCTCGCCGTCATAGGTCTCGAACTGGGGAGGTCGGAAATTTTGAGGTATTTCTGCTTGTAGGATTGCAGCGGAGAAAGGAGGTCGGGTCGGCCTATGACCCTGAGCTGACCTCGGGCCGCCATCGCCAAAGTGGTTGAGGCGGTTCTCCATTTCCTGTAGGGGTCTTAGGATATCCTCGTCGTGCTCCGGCGGGCGGGTTAGGCTACGAGACTCGCTGGCTCCGGCATCCGACTACGAGTGAAAACGGTGGAGTGTTTCGTTGACGGGGGTCCCTAAGATGGCCTGCAGGATTTCGTTCTGGAAGCTTTGGAACTCACAGCGAGTGACTGGAGCTCGTCCGGCCGGGTTGCGTTGGGGTGGCGGCCTCCGGTCGGCGCGACTGAGCTCTGGCTCCCGCTCTCGGGATGGATGCCTGGGATGGTTCGGGGCCGAGTTGGAAGCGGCCCCTCCCCTAGTTTGGCTGGCCTGTTGGTTCTGGATGAGTCGACCCAGGTCGGTTGCGACCGAGCGAGAAGCACCCGGTCCAGGTCCGAGGTTGACCCTCGGATGGTTGGATCCATGAGTGTCGGCAGGGACGTCCTGAGGAGGAGCGTCCGGACGTCGCGCAGAGATGATAGCTCTTCTGGCATTGGGTGCCATATGAGCTCAGATTGAAGGGATGCCGTTACTGGCTGGGATCGGATTGAGGTCCGTACCGAGGTTTCCCACAGACGGTGCTAACCTGATGCGGTTTGTTTTTGGGGGTGGCTGCACCAGGTGTGAGTTCTCTCAATTTATGAAGTGGAAGTCGCGGTTCTGGCTATACGCCCGACCCTCGGCTGAGGGAGCGGCTCGGGAGCAGGCAGGAGTGAGGTGGAGGTCGGATGCTTGGCTCGGATCTGGAGGCTCGGCTCGGTATCGTATACCTGCACTCGGCCTAGGAACACCAGGGTTGATCCCGGTGGCAGGCCCTCCGACGGTCTAGTTAGTTACTGAAGAGTAACAGTAGCTAGGGTTTTTTAGAGGGGAAAGATTGATTACCTGGTGATGGGGGAGAGGGCCTGGTATTTATAGGCAGGCACAAACGGGTCTGGACCCGTTTGCCCGTGGGTCTGACGTGGCAGAAGCCCATATGGCTTAGGCCTGATGTGGTGATCAGGGGTAAGCGGTTTTTGAGGGGATCCTGTGGCCTAAGATAGGCCACGTCATCTGACCTATATCAGGTAGAATATTGGTGGGTTGTACTTGGAATATCTTTGACTTTGCTGGGAGACATATCCCCATTTGACACTTGACAGTATAGTAAATCCCAACTGTTTGCTCATTTACCTAAAGTTATATTTAGGTCCTGTAATATTTATCTGGTTAGGAACTAAATATTCTGATCTGCAGTGTAGGGTCATCAATAATTGTTGAGTAGTGCTAATTATACTACTTTCACACGACAAGGGAGAAATTGTGTCACCACAAGTGAAGAGTTTTAGATAGGCTACATATTCTAGAGTCTTGTAGTGTGAAAGTAGTACAAAGAAACTAGCACACGTACCATTTTTCTTCAAGATTATGTATAAGGGATTCTAACTTGGCATGGATTACAAAGTGTGAAAGTTGGACATTGTCTAATGTCAATCGATAATTTAACTGCTTATCTTTAGAAGATTTCATTTTTTCCACTTTCCTTGCCTAGATGATATTCACTTCTATCCATCATTTTCGTATTTATTTTTGCATTTGTAACATATATTTCACCCAGTACTAGTCATGGAAATGCTTGTTGCTTCACGAACACATCTAGGACTCTGCCCAGGCTAGCTGTTAATTATGAACTACTTCACTCTAAAGTTTGCCTCTTTGTGATATTAATTAGGATTGCAAAAAGAATACTAACTCATATTTTGACTTCTTTCAAATATTGCATGACCAAATTTGTTTCGGAAAAGAAGATTGTGTCTGTACCGAACTATGGCTGCTCCGTTTTACAATACTACACCAATATGGCTTGTAATGTTGCCTTTTTTTCTATTTTCCCCTCTTAAGGATAATAGATCATCATGGTGTTTCTCGAAGTTGAAATGCCATGGAATGTTTTGATTCCACCTGGACAGCTCGACCCCAAAGGTCTCCTCCTTCAAAAGGCCATTATCCTTTGCCTCCTTGATGGCATTGCAATGAGAAAAGCTTCTGAAGAGCATGGTCACTACATTGCTGTCACTTCCCTCAGAAAAATTGGAGAAGGGAAAATACGAGAGCAATCAGGTGATGTGCTCTTCCCTGCGATCTTCAAATGCCTAACACAGAAGCCTTCGAAAGGCGAGATTTTGGTTGGTGTAGTGGATAAGATAATGAAGCATGGGGTATTTCTCAAGTCAGGCCCATTTGAGAGCATATTCCTTTCGGTGAAGAAAATGGGGGACTATCAGTTCCTAGCTGCGGAGAATCTGGTGTTTGTGAATGAGAAGCACTCGAAATTGGAAAAGGGTTCGATGGTTCGGTTCAGGGTTCTAGGGCTTAAGTGGCTTGAACATGAGAGGGGTTTTCAACTGCTGGCAAGTATTGCAGGAGATTTCCTCGGAACTATATGATGTTTAAACCTAGTGATTTTCAACTCTTTTGAACTTTTAGGTTTTGTTTTGTTTCGGTAGTCTGTATGTAGAAATTACATGAATATGGAACCTCTTGGTAATGCATTTTAGGAATCTTTTGTTTGTATGTTTCGGTTGAGTCAATCCTAGATATCTTTATCTTATGTTCTGTTTGGATGTTCTGGTAGAAGCAATATACTTGATATCTTTATCTTGGCTTGCTCGTCTTTTTAGTAATTATATATGCATGAATCGCTGTTTATTTTTACTGTTAATTATGGATATGCACATATGCTTTCCATTGCCTCTGAGTTTTATTAATTAAGTTCATCATGACTCGCTAATCTCATGCGATGTGGAGATTTTAGTTTTGCTCAAATTTTCAGTTGCCGGATCATATGCTGCTTATGTGAACATATTATTAGCTAGATTTTGTACTTCCACGTTGCCACGCTAATTAAAAGGAGCAGGAACAATACATGGATCAAATTGTTGACTTGATTTGTATCGATATGAATACTCAAAAGCTTGTAGTTGCTGTAAGAATTTTGCATGCCTAGCAATGTTTTTAAGATAACTAGTCCTCTTGGGAAATTGTCCATTTCAGATCTTTTTGCGGTAGCTTTTCACCAACTTTTTATTGCAAGAAAAGTGCAGGGTCAACAAAAATGAACATACTGAGAGTTAGTAAGTTATATGACTTTTGCAGAGCTAGCAGGTGACAGTGAGTACCAATATGGATGTTACAAGTTTGGAGTCCATCTCCGGTAGCACTGGTAATGGGTTGGGTCGGGTACCTCAATACCCGGGCCCGGACCCGCTCATTGACGGGTCCAACTTCTGGACCCGGACCCAGACCCGTGAAATTCGGGTCCGGGTCCGATTCCGGTTCCTAAAAAAATGCTACACATTCCCATTTGGGTCCGGGTCCGGTTCGGGTCCTATTTCTTTTCACGGGTCCGCTTTGGTTCCGGGTCATTCAAGCATAACACATAAATTTACAGTAGTTAGATCAATAATATATATTGTTGCAAATATTCATTTACAAGTAATAACAAGTTGCAATTTACAGGGTAAACAGAATAGTAACAAAGTAGCAATTTGCAACTGATCAGTAAACAGAATAGTATACAACTTATAAACAGTAAAACAGAATAGTATTTAGTATTTACACTTCCTAACAAAGTGGCAATTTGCAACTGATCAGTAACAACTAACAAAGTAGCAACATTCATTTCATCTGCATCAATTTGCAGCTGATCAATAACAAAGTAGCAACATTTACACATCCGCAGTTGCAAATCAGTAACAAAGTAGCAACATTGACTAATTATTTAAAGTATCTTCATAGCAAGGCAAAATCTGGATCCATTGTAATTACAATCATGTTAGGAAGAATTTTGATTACTCTTTACATTATCCATAACATGTTAGGAATCTAGATCCATTGAGAAAAGGGGATAAAACCCTATATTTGAGATCCGAATAAGATAAAAATCATACCTTTGATCGACGGGAAAGACGGAAGAACGATGCTGGAGTGGAAGAACGGAGGAGTTGTCAAAGTCGAAAAAGGGGCGGCTGAAGCTCAGGGATGGCGAAGTCGAAAAAGGTCACGATGGCGAAGTCGAAAAAGGAGCGTTGGCGGAGAAAGTTATGAAGTAAAAAAAGGAGCGATGGCGAAGTCGAACGGAGCGTTGATGGCGAAGTCGAACGGAGCTTTGATGGCGAAGTCGAAAAAGCTCAGGGATTGGATGTGAGGGTGGAGGTGGGTTTTTGGGAAAGGGGATTTGAGAAAGAGAGAGCTCAGGGATGATTATGAAGGATGGAGTAAGAGAGAGGCGCCTGAAGGGGAAAGGGGACTAGCGATTTTTACTTTTTTAGGGTTAGGAAGGGGCGGCTGAAGCTTTTAGGGAATAGGGAATTAGGGATTAGGAAAACCGAAATAGGGAGACTCTAGACTGTGGAGTGAAGTGGCCAGGGTGTATTTATATTATGGGTAACGGGTCGGGTCCGGGTCCGGGTCCGGGTTGGATCTAATTTTAGTGGACCCAGACCCGACCCGAATTTTCAACGGGTATGTTTTTTGGACCCGTACTCTACCCAAATTAGATCGGGTCGGTTCTGGTCCAACGTCGGGTTCGGGTCGGGTCCGGGTTTCGGGTTATAGTACCAGTGCTAATCTCTGGTGCACAAAAATATTAAAATAATATAGAGAAGATTCAATCTTATCCATTAGATTTGTTTTGATATGATAGAAACTTTGGTTGCTACCGGATGAAACCTATTGTTTCTGTCTTGACCAGTGTTTGCACATGTGAATAGAATAAAGAAAGCAATAAGAGCAGCAGAAGAAAGTTATGAATCTATCTTAGCAGAAGAAAGTTATGAATCTATCTTAGTGAGAGTACCTGGGCCGGGTTGATATGCAATTAGCCCACTCGAACTCGGTTTGGGTTCGGGGCAAACCCGGCGGGTCAATTCGGATTGCCAAATTTGACTGCCCAACCCGCTTGACCCGACCCTTGAACCTATTGACCAGGTCAAACCTGTTCGCAACCTGCTCGCCCCACTCGTGGGTTTGGACCCGTTTGACCCGCGGGTCGAACAGTCAGAAACCGTTGAGGATGGTGTTTTTTTTTTGTTGTTGTTGTTTTTTGGGGGTTTTCCCTATAAATATATCCTTAATTCAATCTAAAAATTTCCACACCTTACTCTCTTACTTTCTCTACAACTACTACTCAATTCAATTTAAATTCAATTAATTTTATCAACAATGAAGTAATCAACAAAGAAGTGAAAATTTTCGATCGTATCAAATTATGTTGATTCAACTTTTAATTACGTCTACTTCAATTCCTCCAACAAAGAAGCTCTCTTTCTCTCTTTCAATGACTAACGGACTTCGTGACCACGTCTACTACATTTCTCAATCGACTACGTGTACTTCTACTTTTATTTTCTCTCTCATTTCTATATATGATTATCTGCGAAGTACGAATCAAAATTTCACAACCCTCCTATTGTTTTGATTTTTGTTGTAGTTCTAATTTTTTTTTGTTTCATATTTGATTGTTGTTTTTTCGCTTTTCTCTCTCTCAACTCTCCTCTTGTTTTTTAGATTTTATTTTTAAACATATATCTCCTAGATTGTTTTGTATTATTTCACATACACTAGTAAAACACTAGAAATCATTTTTTTTCACATCCGCTATTACCATGTCTAGATCACGAGGTAGTGGCCGTAGCCAAAATGGACAAGATTCCAACGGTACTTCACGTTAGCCTCCAATAGTCCCCCATGTAGAGTCCGAATGTATACCGAATTCTATGGTAGGAACTCACGATATCCCTACACATGAAATAGAAGAAGAAATGCATAATGTCGACACATAAACATAACAAACCAAACCCACCAGTAGTAGAAAAAGTAGGGGGAAACAAGTGATTGACACAAATATTATGACTATATCCCCGATGAGGATAATCCGGGTGTAGGACATAAGATTTGTAAAATTTGTGACAAGAGTTACAGATGGAAGAAGAGTGAGAGGACAAATACAATTAAACGACACATTTTAAATGTACACAAAGAATTAATACAAGGCCAACAAAAAAAAAACCTAGGACCGGACAAATAGATGGTCAACCCTATGATCCCGAACTTGTTCGTCGGAAAATGGGCCGACTAGTTGTTACGGATGAGCTACCTTTTTTCTATTTCGAGATGTAGAGTCTTTCAACCAAAATGCACTAAATCCACATTTTAGAAGAATTCCTAGAAACATACCAAAGTTTGATTATTTTAAACTTTACAACGAAATGAGAGACACTTTAATTACACTATTGTATTATTTAACTTGTAGAGTATCGTTAACTAACGATTACTGGAAAGGTTGTAACGATATTCCGATGATGAGCTTAACAAGTATAAACAAGAGATATACAAGAGAAATAGTCAACCACGCATGCATAACTGAATTAATATAGTCAACAAGATTTACTTGAAATAAAATAAATGAATCTCAAATAAATCAAATCTGCAAACAAGTTATAAATTCTGGGTCAAACTGTCCAATACAAAATAATCCAAATAGCAATACATTTATTCAAAATAAGCAACAGGAAATATTAATAGCAAGAACTCCAACAACTAGAATCTTTGATCGCCTACTCTATCGGGTAGCTGATCACCAAAGTCTACAATTTAACAAATTGCTGGAAAAGGAAAAGAAACAAAACTCCCATCAATGCAAGTTGCGAGTTACTTGTAGTGCAGGCACAAGTACAGAAAAGAGAAATAGACAAGAATAGAGTAACAGCAGAGCAAGTATAGCATGAAAAGGATGTAACATCAAAATAGAGGACTAACTCTAAATCAGGAAACAAAATTAAGTAATGTGATAAGATAACAGGTGCAGGTAACATGTGACAGATAATAGGTATCATGCAAGCAGGTAAACATGTAACATGTGTCAGGTAGCATGCAAGCATGTATACAGGTAATAGGTGTCAGGTAGCATGCAAGCAGGTATACAGGTAACAAAATGTGTAAGTGATCATGTTATTACAGGTCTTGCACTTAATCCTAACTAGATAGCACTTCATGTGTCACGCCCCGCTTCTCGAAAAGAGAATACAAAATACGGATATGTGATAAAAGCCCAGCGAATGATTTTCATCATCCATAAGCTGTTCAGAATCTTTTCAACATCTCACAGAAATTATCAGAGTCGGAAGCAGAAGAATCAACCAAGTATGCATAATCGAATTAGATATACCAACAGAAATACTTGAAACCAAAATATATTAATCTCAAATAAATCCGATCTGAATAAGTCAAATATCTGGGTCACATTACCCAAATACAAAATAAATCCAAGTAAAAGATACAATTGTTCAAAATAAATAACAAGAAAAGAAATAGCAAAACTCCAGCAACTAGTATTGTATATCATCAACACCATCTGGTACCTGTTCTCCAAAATCTGCAATTTAACAATTATAGGAATAGGAAAAAGAAAACAAACTTCCATTAATGCAAGTTACGGGCCGCTTGTAGTGCAGGATACAAGTACATGGGAAACAAATCTAAATAACAGCGGAAACAAATGTAGCATGGTATATAGCACATCAACAGAATATAATATCTAACATGAATCAGGGAAACAGAATCAACTAGCATGATATACTAACAGGTACAGGTAACATGTATCAAGTGTCAACAGTATGCAGACAGGTATACAGATAACAGTATCAGTCAGTCAGTAACAGATAACAGTGTCATGTAACAGTCAGATGATAGCAGGTAACAGTGTCAGGTAACAGTCAGATGATAACAGGTAACAGTGTTCAATAGCATGTAACAGATACAGTGTAACATATGTCAGTTCTTACAGTCTTTTGTTTATTACTATCTTGGTAGCACTTCATGCACCCCAACTTTTATCACATGGTTGCTACATTCAAACAGTTTCGTTTTAGATTTCGTAGGGGATCATATAGGGCAGTGTACTCAGGTATCAGTAACAGTAACAGTCAGAACCTAGTGGTCATCCTCCGATTACACCTTTCTATAGGGAAGTGTGCAGTCAGGTAATAAATAACAGTAACAGTAACAGTCAGAACCTATTTGTCCTCCTCCGAGTACACCTTCCTATAGGAAAGTGTGTAGTCAGGTAATCAGTAACAGTAATCAGACAGTCAGAACCTATTGGTCCTCCTCCGAGTACACATTTCCATAATTTCCCACTACTAGATCTTTCCCTTAAACCCCCGCTTGGTTATTTATTATTATTATCAGACAGGCATGCATGTGTCATAAACAGGTCAAGAATAACATGGTATAAATATGTAATAGGTTCAGGGTGATAGATAAACATGTACATATGATAGACAGTCATAGAAAAGAGTGAAACAGTGTAAGTTATAATTCAGGACAGTAAGAGAGTACAGTACTAAAACAGTGAATCCCGTTGTTACGGAAATCCAAATCTGAATCTATCAGAGAATCTGGAAAATAGACTCCCACCCGAATCCAGCGAATACATATAAGTCATATAGTGTTTCACAAAATCATAACTCAAAACTGATTTGAATCCAGAAAATACGTTCAGCCAGAAATCAGTAAATCGTATCCAAAGTCAGAAAAAAAGCATTAAAACATCTCAAATAAATTCAGGAAAAATGTGGGGTATCCCCTATAGGTCCAGTATCAAAATATAAGGTTTCATAATATTCTAGTAAGATTAGTTTAGCCAAAAAAAGTCAGAAACATCAAGAAACGATAGTTTGGCAAATCTGAAATTCCCAACACTGCTGTACGAAAACATCAATATCTCACAAACCGTGAAACAAAATCCAGATTCTTCAAAGGGAGATGAAAATAGACAAAATAAGCTAACTTTCATATTTCACGAAGATTTTTCATACAGTAAAAGGAACTAGGGTGAAAATACAAATCTTTACAGAATAGCGAGCAAAATCCAGCAAGTATAGTTTTTATTCGAAAGCATGAAACGATATATAAATCTTACCAATTAAATCCACCAAAATTCTAGGTAATCCTTAATAAAGTATAGAAATACTGTGCAAAATTTCAGATCAAAATAATATGTTTAGTACTAGTATCAAAATAGTTTAGTCATCAAAATCATCAAGAAACAAAATCTGGAAATGAAATACACCTCTGTAGTAAAACAATCATATCCCACACATCCAAAAACGAAATCAATCAAGGTCAGAGAGTTTGGAAAGAAGACGGATTTCTCTAAAAATTATGTTTACAACTGAAATTAAAATTCTGACCTTAATATGGTCTAAAATACCAATCAAAACAGATCATCGACAAAATACAGAATTTCCTTTAGAAACAAAACCAACATAGATCATATTAAACTTGTTCCAAACACAACCAAATATGGTAGAGTCTACTAAGTGTCCAAACAATATGAAATAGGGTATATGACATGTCCACAAATAGTACACATGGATCCCAACAAACACACAAATTCTCATAATTAACTCATATATATGATCACATCAAAAACGGTCAAATACTAAGTTGTTTCATGTCAAATTTGTGTCGTGAGGCAACTATAGTCAAATAGCACTATATGATCACATCAAGGGCTAATTTGGCTGGCGACTGGCGGTGGCGCGCTCAGGGAGAAGCGTCGGGATGAGGGAGGACAGTGCAGGGGACTCTGGCAATCAGGATCTGCTGGCTATGTGTTGGAGGGTGAGAACCAGCACAGCGGGGGGAGACGGTGCGACGGGGGGTCGCACTGTAGAGGTGCTACCGAGGTTGAGGAGTACATAGGGAGGGCGCTATCGAGAGCGAGGCTGCATCGGCGACTGGCCTGCAGGCGCGATGCAGGAGGTTGCATCGGGGTGCACACAGGGGAGGGTAGGCGTTGATGCGGCAGGGAGAGGGGACCAGGGAGAAGGGGAGAGAGAGAGGGAGACGGATGGGTTGAGGAGGAAGGAGGGTGACGGCGGGATAGAATAGGGAAGATGAACAGGGATATGGGTTTATATATAGGGGTGTTAAAATATTAGGGTTTAGGCTGAGTAGGGTTTCGGGTTGGGGTAGCAACCGGGTTTGGGTAAATTTAAAACAGGGTATGGGTATTGAAATGGGTACACTACAAGAAATTTGCCATATACCAACGGACACCTATAGTGACGGATCACTAAAACCGTGGGTATAGGTATTATATACCTACAGACATATAGTAAACTATGGGTATAGGTATCCTATAGCTTTAGAGATTTTAATCCGTAACTATAAGTTTTACTAATGGAATAAAAGACTATGGGTATATTCCAACTTTTTCATTTCCCCCCCAACTTTTTCATTTTCCCCCCAAATTCCAAATCACCCAGTTTTACTAACTCTCTCTCACACCTCTCTCTCTCTCTCTCCCCTCTCTCACTCACACCCGAGGTTAGAGTAATACCGATCTAGGGTTAGGGTTTTGATTCCGAGATCCCAAGCTGTTGCTACTAGGTACACGATGCTGACGTGGATGGACAAGTTGGCCGATCAGATCTCCGGCCTTCTCGCCGACTCCCCGTTCGCCTCTTCCCCTCCCGACAACTCCCCCACTTCTGCCGATACGAACCGCCCCAGGTATCGACAAAGATTCATCCTTTCCATTGTTGATTCGATCGTGCGTTATAGTTTTTATTCGAATTTGGTTGGTGTTAGATCTGGATCTTGGCTTGAGAAACGAGATCTGTGGAATCGAGGGTTTCGGAAAATGTCGAAATTGTTGTTATTGGGCTTAAATTAGGTAAACTGGGGAGAGTTGTGTGTTTATCTTATTAATACTAGAACTTGAATTTCTATATTAGAAAAACTATAGTCAAAATTTTCTTGCTTTGGTTTGTCTTACAGAGTTCCTCTTTCAAGAAAGTGGTTGAATTTGAAGAAGAAGAAGAAGAAGAAGAAGAAGAAGAGAAAGATGGCTAACTCGGGTAATAACTGCTGCTTCCTTTTTAAAAAAAAAATAATTTTAAATATAATTTTTCTGACTTTGTGCATGTTTGATGGCTGACTTGGAAACTATTATGTTTGGATTTTGGATCATGTTCTTTGTGATAGTTGTTATTATCATTGTTTAGGGTTTGGAAATTGAAGGTGGTAGTGGTAAATTTTGAGTACTTTTCATAAATAACGGAAACTGGGGATTGTTTTCTATCTATATTTGTCAAACAAAATTTGGAAATAAGGTATTTGAGATCGATTGTTATTGTTTATTTGAGATGAGAGAAAAAGAGATGGAAGAACAGAAATTTGCCCTGCAAATTTTCTGATCTAAAGGTGGAAACTTGTTTGTAGAATCTGGCCTATGATGCGTGTGTAGGGCAACAAAAATTACAGTGTTATGTTATGAAGTCACTTATCTAGTTTCTATTTTTCTTTTTCCATTTGGAAAACATGTGAATGCATCGAAGTTATTAGTCACTTTCCCCTTCGAATTTCACTTGCCGTACATGCTTAGATGCATTAAAAGTGTGTTGCTCCAGGTTGCATCTTATGTTCGGCTTTGGATTTAAACAAAACCTAGATCATTATGTCTTTGAAATTGACTACTCCTTGATGTTGGATTATGGTTATCACAGAAGATAAAGGTATGATCCATTATCATTATTCTTGCTGTCTACTTTATCAACTAGACAACTATAGATCTTATAAAGCTGAGACTTAAGCTGAAATATATTCTATAATTTTTTTCATATACTTAGTGGGTCCTTTCTCCGTCTACAGGAACATTTTGTAAAAAATTCACAAGGTTTTGAATCTAAAGTATATAGGTGTGCAGTTCAAACTGAATACTTTTTTTTCCTTTTCTGAATTTAATTTTACTTCATACTAACTTGGACATATGCAAACCCAAATTGCAGATCCAACCTACATGATCCGTGCAAATCCCAAGCAATGCATCCGACAACGTATATAGCACTTTGCTGGCTCATAGTGCCATCCACAGCACAATGGCAGGGTACACAAGGTTCACTGTTGGGCCGGTTAATGGGAGACATGCTTATATACCTTTCCATGTAAGTATTAGTATTGGTCTTTCTCTTCTTATCCATGTAGGCTAAACACTGTTATCATTATTGCTGTCTTTACGTAAGAAATGTTTGGTTACTGAGACTGAGCACGTATAGTAATCTATTTAAACTTAATTTCTCATGTGAAGGTGAACTTTAGAAAACTTGGTGCTTGATCACCACCTATAAATAATTCTGTGAATTCTATTTTACATGATGTGGAGACTCTATCTTTATGTAAGGCAAAGCTCATATCCCACAAGTGTGGGAAGGGAACACATGTATTGGCTGCTTTTGTTTATTTTTTTTCAATATTTGATGAATGACATAGCCTTTTCTCTCTTTTGTTGTGCGGGCCAGGAGGTTTTCTATCAGCTTGTCTGATATCCAACAATTCTTTCTATGATTTCTCTCTATGTGGTAAGAGTGAAGTTAAATAAACACATCATTTTCTTATTCTTTCTTACCATTTTCTCTTCATGTATAGGTTACAGAAAAAACCAATGTTGAACGAGCATAAAGAAAGAACAGGGGGTGAGGGGGTGTGTGTGAGAGGATTGTGTTTTTCCTTGCAGTGACTTAATTCAGTCTTACTATATTATTACACTTATTTTAATACACAAAGTGCATATGTTATTTTGCTGAGTTTTTCTAAAATTCAGAGCACATATAGTAAATAGAATTTTTTGTGTTGATACATTATTTTCAGTTAGCTAATGTTAATTGAAACTATTATTATTATAGTATTTTGGAAAGATTAAACAGGGAACAGACTTAAAAGAATATAAATTATTTTAGGAAAATTATTCTTTTTGTAAATTTGAGTTATTTACTAAAGTACTAAATTGTACAAAACCATCGTTTTTATATACTACTAGAAAATATAATAGCGGAGTTGGTAATCTTGTAATACTCTGAAAAGATGCATGAAACTGTAAAGGCATTTTTTGATGCTTTCTCATGTTTGTAATAACTGGATAGGAGCCAATTATTGTCTCATGAATTGTTGTAGTCTTTTGATCATTGCCGTATATGGTAAGAAATATGTAACAAGATTTTTTTGGTGATTAATTGTTCATTGATGTACACGTGTTTTGAGGGCTGTAAAGGCAAGTTTTCTCATAAAAGATTTTAACGAATGCTTGCATATGAATGAATTAGTTAAGAGTTCTGTAGAGAAATTTCTAAATTTCGGATAGATGGAAATATTATCCATGTGGTATAACTAGTAGTACTTTGGATCATCTCTGAGCTTATCAGTCTGAAAATTGTTTCAAATGTTTTGGATATTGAGAAAGAAATTTTACTGTATATATATTTCTTTTCCCTTTCAATAGATGGTTACTTAAATTGTCATGTAATTGACATGACAAAACAATCATTATGTTTTTTCTTTAACTGCAGGTTTGTTTCTGTGAAGTTGTGAAGAAACTAATTCAAGGTAAGTACTTTAATTCTAGTGCCGGCACATCGACATGAGCAATTAATCACAGAAAACAATCATTATGTTGTGAAGAAATACCTGGAACCACACCTGCCTATAAAAGAACCGTTTGCATCTATCCCTCGTCATAGTTGCATCCTTGTGGTTAGAGGTAATATACAGTAGAGGCATGAGAGGTGGTTACTGGTTAGGGAATATGAGTGGAAACTTCTATAAAAGGGTAAACATATTTATCCTAGCCACCAAATCCTTTCAGTTATTAGATATGCTGCTACTCAGTTTCTGGTCAAGTGCTAAATAAAAATTAAGGATTATTTGGCCCCCCTTTGCTTTTAATGTGTAAAATATGTACATTCTTTATGTTATCTGCATCTATTTGCCAACAATCTTATTGCATGTATGCATGATGTAGAAATTTCATAATCAATTTTCTAAATCATTTTATTTTGCAGGAAACAATAATCCATCTATTCCGGAAGAAGATGATGTTGAAAGCATCAATCCAGTTCATGATAATTCAAAATCTCAAGATTCTACCCACAAGTCACGTTACTCAACGATTGACTGGCGGGATTTCAGAGCAAATCTTGTGGCTCGTGGACATGTGAGTCTGACTAAAATCTATAGCTACTTGATCACTTGAAGTAATTTTAATCTTAGTTTCCAAGCTCCACCTTACTTGCTACTGTCCTTCCACATAACATGATTATATATTATATATTCCATCAACATACAGCCATTTTATCATACTGGTTAATTGCTGCGTACACGTGCATGTGAAAAGATTGACTCCAAATGTGTACACTTATTAACATAACATATAAAAGAATATGTAAATTATTAAAGAAAAGGTAAATACATTTCATGGATTTTTAAAAAATGTAGTAGTTTCCTGTTGAGTTTTGGGGAGAAGAGAAAGCTCAGGAGTAAATATTTTTTTCAAAAAGGAAAAGATTAGGAAAATGATATGAACCAATGAATTTGATCTGCATTTACTTTTATTATGCCCATGCTTTTTGTTTTTTCGAAAAAAATGTCAGTAAAATTTTTATAAAGTTATATCCTTTTTTTAATCGGGGGAATTTTTGAAAGGGTATCTTTTGAAATATTTTAAAACTTGTACATAGTAGTATAAATAAACAGTTGTATATCGAAAATTCTACATTTAAATCTAAATGTCACAATGTTATCTGAAACTTTCGGGTCAGGATGTGCATGATCAGAAATACTTTTACAATTTTATAATATGGTGTAACCAAATCTGTAATTCTGTGAAAATGCTCACCCAGTAGTTGCTACATTCTGCTGGCTCTACTGAACACAGAGTCTTCCACAAGGCACATCGACATCTTTAACTGCAGGAGTTTTGCAGCTATCTACAAATGGACTTCTTCACCACAACTTGGTCAATCAGATGATATGTAATTTTCTATTGTGGCATTGCCATTTCCTATTGTTTCTTAATGCATGTTGCTCTTAATGCATGTTGCACTTTGCTTTTTTAATATATGGAGATTCAATTTATACTTCTTCTACATCTCATGAGGTTATGCTTACTTTCTACATCTCAGCAAAACCATCTCAGGAGGTTATGCTCATTTTCACTTCTACAGCAACTTCTACAACTCAGGAGGTTATGCTGAAACGGTTCTCCGCCACGCTGTTAAAACCATCTTTAATACATTAGAACTAAGTTTATTTTTAAGAGTTTATACTTTCATTAGTTATTTATTTCCTGATATGTTACATGGTTTTCTTTTTCGTAGATTGATGGTAAAATAGTTTTGAGATTTGCCCTGTGTCGAACAAGTTTTCTTTATTACCCTTCGCTGAATGTGCCTAATAACTATTCCTTTAAATTTTTGATGGTACAGGAACTTGATGAGATGATTTTCCAGTCAGCATTGTAGATCGGAGTTATTTATTGGCGAGTTGTAGATGTACACTATTTATTGGCAATGGATGCTAATTTTCTGTTGATGGAGCAAACCTCGAAATTAAGTGGATGAGATTATTATAAGACTTTATATGCTTATTATATGTCGGTATGGTACTCTTAGGTTGACATTTTAACTATTTTGTAATTTGAATTTGACATGCTTGTAATACTTCATTAATTTTTAATATGATTGAAGTTTAATTTTATTTAATTTTGTTTCATAAACAAATGTATTTATTTCATTGTGTATTTGGTTTATAATTGAATTAATATTATAAAAGAAAATATTAAATTATCATAAGCATAATTAATAAGAAAAAATTGTGTATAGAGCGATGAGTATATATTCAGATAATTGGATGTGAAAATCATCGCTAAAACCTATAGCAATGGAGCTTCAACCGTGGGTATAGGAAAGCAAAATGTCTTTAAAACCTATACCAACGGATACGAAACCGTGGGTATAACACTGAGGTTTTGTCCAACGGGTGAAAAAACCGTCGCTACAGGCTATAGTGACGGTATTTTGCCGTGGGTATAGCTAATTAAAAACGACGGAAAAATATGTCCGTTGGTATAGGTTTTACGGGCTATACCTATGATTTTTTGCCTTTTACCCACGGATTTTTGCTATATGTCAAATTCCTTGTAGTGGTATAGGGTTAATGGATAAATATGAAAGGTTTTAAAAGTGGGTTGTGGTAAATATCCATTAAAAATAATAATAGAACTTTATAGAAATACTAATAATAATAATAAAAACAATAACAATAACAATAACAATAACAATAACAATAATAACAATAACAGTATTAAAAATAACAGTAAAAAAATAATAATAATACTGACAATAATAATAATAATAAGAAAAGTGATAAAAACAATAATAGTACTAATAATAACAGAGATCAAAGTAGTAATAACAAAAATAAGATGTGTATTACAATATAAAATTCATAGAAAATAGTTACAATAAAATTATTGATCGAAAAATTAGATTTTTAATAGAAGATCCAATAATAAATTTTAACAAAAGAGTTTGAAAACCGAAAAAATAATTTGTGAAAATTTTAAATACAGAAAATACACAAAAATACATTTTTGAGAAAACAGGGGTTACATCATGCGTCCCAGATTTTTAACACATGGTTGCTACATTCAAACAAGTTGCGTTTAGTTTTGTAGTGGACTATATAGGGCCGTGTACTCAGGGATTAGGTAAACAGGTACAGGAACAGGTAGAGGTAGAACCTATTGGTCCTCTTCTGAGTATACCTTCCTATACGGAAGTGTGCAATCAGGTAATCAGGTAAACAGGTACAGGTAGAACCTACTGTCATCTTCCGAGTACACCTTCCTATAGGAAAGTATGCAATAAGGTAAACAGGTAAACAGGTACTGGTAGAACCTACTGGTCCTCTTCCGAGTACACCTTCCTATAGAGAAGTGTGCAGTCAGGTAATCAGGTAAACATGATCGTGTATCATATAGTCATGAAACACGTAACAGGTAGGGACAAGCCCCCTTCCAGGTACATATTTCTATATTTTCCACTACTAGATTTTTCCCTTAACCCTGACTTGATTATTTATTATTATTATCAAACATGCATGTACGTGTCCCAAGATAGGACAAGAATAATATGGTATGAATAAGTAACAGGTTCAGGTTGAAAGATAAACATATACAGGTGATAGACAACACATAAAAGGATAGGACAACGGAAATTTCTAGTTCAGGACAGCAAGACAGTACGACACCAAATTTGGGATTTCCGTTGCCACAAATATGCAAATTTGGATCCGTCAGAAAATCTGGAAAATAGACTCTCGACTAAATCCAACAAATATATGTAAGTCACAGGGTATTTCACAAAAACAAGGCTCAAAACAGAATTATATACAGAAAAGATGATCAGCCAGAAATCAGAAATTTATATTCTTAAACAGGAAAATGGCATAAAAACTTACTGATTAAGTCCCAGAAAAATCTGGGCTATTCCCTAGTATTTTTAGTATTGGCAAATAAATTTTCATAATTTTCCAACATAGATAGTAGACACAAATAAAATCAGAAAATAACAAAATATAGTAATTTTGTAAATCTGAAATCATAAATACAGCAGTACTAGAACAACAATAGATTACAAAATATAAATCAAAATCCAGATCCGTCGAAAGAGTGATAAAATAGATACAATAGGCTAAAATTCATATTCACAAAGTTTTTATAAACAGCAAGTAGAATTAGGTTGAAATTAAGGTTCTTTACTGAACAACATGAAAATTCTGCAAGTGTAGTAGTTGTTTGCAAGCATAGAATAGTTTGTAAAAGTCATTCATTCACAAAAATTAGGGGTTAATTCCATTCAAGTCTAGTTGTACTCAGCAAAATATTGGATCAAAATATTATCTTTAACCTTAGTATAAAAATAAATAACCATACAGAATTCATATATAACAGAATCTGGAATTTTCTACACATCTGTAGTAAAACAACAATAACTTGCAACTCAAAAATTGAAACTGAGATCTGTCAGAAATTCTGGAAAGTTGACAGAATTCTCTATAATTCATATTCACAAATAATTTTCATATACTGATCTTAATAGGGTCTAAAATCCTGAACAAAAACGGGGTAACAGCAAAAACTGAAATCTTCTCCAGGCATAAAATCAACTAGTTTATATGAAACTCATCCAAATCATACAAAATGGGAAATACGGTGTACTAGATATCAAAGTAACATGGTATATGGTCTTTAACAAGTCTACAACAAGATATACTACGACTAACACATCATGCATTCAAGATCATACAGCACATCATGGATCACGAACAATACGTATATATGCAACAAGAATTAATTATTTCTAGATTATTTCATGTCGTGTGTGTAACCAAAGACGCCTACGGATGGATCAACAATTGGAGACAAGATCTAATAAGGGTTTCATGAGAATGGATCTTGAAACACTACACTATATGTGGTATTTAGTACTTGTATTATACAACAAAAAGGAATACAAGTTACTTGCCTTGAAATTGACGACGAATATGACGAAGCAAGAACGAGAATAACGGGAACAGATTCCTAGGCACGAACACAAGTGAACGAATCATGAACCAATCACGAACACACGATCACAATTGCAATCATGAACAAAATGCACGGATCTCAATGTTGATGAACAAACAACGATCGGATGGATCGACACGGCTGAGATCGAAGATCAAGATCAAGATCAACATCAGATCAGATCAGATGGCTCTGATTGAAGATCAAGATCAAGATAATGATTATGATCGCGATGACCAAGAGATCCTACGATCGAGATCAAGATCTTGATGATGATGATGATCGAAATTGATCGGACGGCTCTGGATCCACTTGATGGAGGTGATGATCAAGATCTGATGATGGAGGAAATGATGATCATGATGATCAGGATGATCAAGTTGATCGGATGGTCCAGGTTCACTTGATCACAAAATAGAGCAATGGTGGGCGGAGAGCTCTGCGACTTCGAGGGCGGCACAGGGAGTCAACACTGCGCAGCGGTGAGCATTACTGATGCTGCTGCTTCGAGAGAGGAAGGGAGAGGGCCAAAGGCTCGACCATGGTGTTGGGTGCTGCTGGCGACGACCGAGGGCACAGCGCATGGAAGCTGCACTGCAGGGAGAGGACGGGGCGCTGCTGACTGTTAACGCAGCGGGAGGAGAAGGGAAAGAGGAAGGCGGCACTGCTGGCATGGGGCTTTGGCAGGGTGAGGGGGCACAAGGGATGCAGGGAGAGAGGTGAGCGGGATGGAGCGATGGGAAAGGAGATGGAAGTTTCGGAGGTCGGGAGGAGGCTGAACGGGGAAGGCCAGAGGTAGGGGATGAAGGCACAGTAAAGGGGCGGCTGTAGGTTTTAGATGATTGGGTTAACAGTAGGATAAATATATATAGGAGATGGGTATTAGGGTTTAGGTGTAAAACAGGTGTTGGGGTTATTGGATATATGGGTTTCAGGTCTTAATTAGGATCCAATAGGGAGATATAGGATATAGGGTTTTGGGTTTAAAAACTAATTGGAAAATAAATAACCAATAAAAGGTAGGATTATATAACAAAAATATATTTTGTAATATAATATGGAAATTATTTGAAATAACTACTAGTACAATTAATAATAGAAATAGATTTTACATTAACAATCAAGGTAATAGTAATAATAACAATAATAACAAAAATAACAATAATCATAATAATAATAATAAAAATAAGAATAACAGTGATAATAATAATACTGATAACAATAATAATAATAACAAAATTAATAGGGTTTGTATTACAATATAAAAATCGTTTGAAAATAACAATAATTACAATTAATAAAAAGAGATACAAAATAAATTTGAAATAAAATCAATTTAAGAAAACGAAAATTTTTATAAAGAACCCCAAACCCAGATAATACACAGAAAATACGCATTTGCGAAAACAGGGGTTACATTATCATTGGATATATAGTGATTGGATGATTCAAAAGACTCTCCGAATTCCAAACACCGATAATTCGTAGCATAAACATGATCATTTACTTCAACTTCGTACAAATTTACAAGGAAATTTAAAACTTTTATTACAACAATGTTCTTTACAAAAACACAGCAGAAATAAATGAATACAATACAACACATGATAAATGAAACTCTTCAATCTTGTGACATTCTTCATGGTGACTTCAAGTCCAAGTTAAATCCAATCCTGCAACTAAAAAATGTGGGTACGTCAGTTGTTGCAACTAACACAATGCTATAATACAACGATTCTTTTACTTTAGCTAACACAAACTTGAATGCGAACAAAGCTTGAAAAGTGACTATCATAAACATGTTAGTGTATGATATGAACTTAATGCCTAATGCAGACCTTCACACTATGATGACACTAATGCAGACTTGTTCAGATTTTATGCATCCCATACTACATAGGTCCGAGGGCAAGCCCTTAACGTATTCCACCATATAGGGTTAAATCTCTCACCATGAAAATCTTACTACAGTAAGAAAAACAAGGTTTAGACATTCCACGAGTACGGATTCTAGTCCCGGAATCTACCGCCCGACTATACAGAATCCTCGTCGTGCGAACATCCCGCAAGTGCCGCTCTAGCCCCAGAATATGTTGGAGATCTACATCCTGTCCGCCCGACTATTCATGATCTGGAATCCACCACCTGATTATTCATAATTCCGAATTTAATTAAGGCTCGTCTCGCTCCGCAAGCATCACAGTCCCGAAATCCACCGCCCGACTATATAGAAACGGCCCACTTACGTTTGCCCAGGTTTTATTACATCTTCCTTTCTAGCGCATGTCCTTAATTCAATTTTAGTTATCAAAATCTAGAACTAGCTTACCCTGCTGGACTTAATTTACTTATCAACATTTAGGTCCATAATGATCATTTCATAAAATTTCATTTATCACAATTACCGGACATTACGGGCCTAGCTTAGCTTCTGGACTCATCCATCTCATCATAGAGATCATGTAGGTTATTCTTAACCTCTTTTATAATCACATTTCTCATTCATAAAAATCATTTCAATTCCCTTATTCATTCTCTTTTGATTTATCGACCACCAAGCAAACAATGATTCTTATCTTTTATAACAAACATTTCGATACATACCAACTCGACAAAATCCTCACAAATATCATACGTTTAATTCTCCACATTATCTAACATTTTTCATGAGTTCAAATTAAACTCGCTTTCATGCAAATTTAAGAATCTAGAATACACCGTCGCATCCCATCTTTTAACATGTCGAATTTAAAAATAAAAATATCTCTACTTTGCTTCTTAAAATAATTTAATTTCCAATGTAGTTTTTACTAAACGTAATTTCCAAATTTTGCATTTAACTTATTCAAATAATCCTCTTTGTTCGATTTAAACAAAATTATTTTTCTTGAATTTACGTTAAAAACAATCGATTTAACACATTATATAATGTCTAATATACGTTAAGTTTCCAAAATAAATCTTAGGATTGTATAGGATTATTCCAAAATATTATAATAGTATGCTAGATTTATTTTACAATTTCTCTTAATTTAAAAAAGCCTAAAGTTAATTAAAACCCAAAAAAATATTAAAGGTCTGGACCCGGAGTCAAACTCAAGCACATCCAAGCCCAATCGCAACCCACTAATCAAGAAGCCACTCTCAGCTGGTGAAAACTCTACATAAAGAATTTATTATATAATTTCTTTCCACTGTTTGATACTTTATTTGAGTTTGAAGAAAAATAAAAGCCCTTTCCTGGACTCGAACCTGAGACTAGGCAGCACCCAACACAGTGCACCATCCACGGAGTCTAACTCACTTACTGACTATATATGAGTTTGGAATTTTTTATATCTAACTCTCTGCTTCCATATCGTTTTACTTTATTCATATATTTTGATATTTTTATATCATTTCCCTCATAGTTATTGCTCATATATTATACTTCTAAATTTTTAGAGATGGGTTTTTTTCTGATTTAATATATTATAACATGAAGTTATACACAAATCAATTTAAATAAGAAATTTGAGACTCTTATTTTCATATGCCCGATTAATCCATTTGGCTACTAATAATCATATCTTTACCAATAAAATTAGCATGAATATTTCTAGCAATTTTTATGAAAATGTGGAAAATTCTCACATCCACCATCTACTTATAATCTACACAAAATTTTCACATGAATTTTATACATAACTTAGCAATTCTATATACATATACAACTTTACATATATGATTCTATCATGGTATGCTACAATTTAATAAGAATCAATACTCATGACATTATCACTAAAATACTCTAATGAAAATTAAAAATTTGAAAACATGACAATCAATTCTTATATTGTAATTTCCTCTAGTTTACTTAATCTAACAAGCATAAATTCTCAAGTTTATCCACCACTAATAACTCTAGATTACACATGACAATCTAATATGCATTCTATAAAAAGGTTTAGAAACTAAGGAACACATACCCATTATTCAATTGTCATCTAAAACACATTCACCTAAATATGAATTCTACGAAGTAATTAGAAAGCAAAAGAAGCACCCACCTCAAAAGAACTCCTAGTAGCTCATAGTAAAATGCTCCAAAAAAACCTTCACTCCAAAAATCCCCTCACTCCCGAAAGCCACCAATAGCAAGGTCAATTTGTTTCTTATTTTTGTTTTGTTTGTGTGTTTTCACGTATAATTAAGGGTGGGGTGTTATTTAAGGGGTTAATTAATGGGAAGTTGATTAACCACCCACTAAATCCACTTCTAAACCGACTCACCCTCTTAATCTAATTCAAAACCCTTTCCTCTCCTTATAAATCTGGCCGGCCATTATTTGGGGGAGAGCAGTAGCCTCAAATCAGACTTACTGCCATGCCACCAAGACTGTGGGAAACTACACAAATCAGACTTACTGCCATGCCACCAAGACTAAGAGGGAGAGCAGTGGCCTCAAGCCGATTAACCAATCTCTTCGTCAGCAAACTCCTCCCGTAGAGGACCTAATTCCTTCTCAACCGCTGGATCCTCCCCAACAGCCTAATCGAGCTCCAGCCAACAGAGATGCACCAGGGGGCTCCCGATAAAGCCGCCATAAACAACACCCTCTGCACGACCATATCTCAGTCCACAATGCCGCTAGTGACTCAATGACCTCGCGAGGTCCCCGGGGGTCAAGAGTTCTCTGTCAAATCATCAATGCCAGACAACAATGGACCGATCTACGGATCCGTTTGGATGATAGGCATACTCGGACCGAGGCCTCCCGCTCATAATGTCAAATGAATTGGAGAAGCAACTCTTCTCGAAGGCAGAGATCAAGATACTCTGCCTCTCATAGGGGCGCACTGCAGAAAAAAGCCCGACTTGCGAGAGTCGAAAGCATCTTTAGAGAAACAAAGAGTGAGAGAAACAAAGAGCAAGAGGGCCCAGAACTAGGGCTAAATTGAAAAACTTCAAGCACGATATCCTCCAAGCTATCCAAGGTACTCGAGATCAAGGTCGGCGCTCATGGAGCTGCAACTCTACTCCTTCGAGAGAAGAAGAATCCAGCGGCTCAACTAGATCCAAGAGGAAGGACGACCAAGTCCTTCGCCAGAGAAGTAGAAGATCACCTAGAATAGATAAAGAATGAAGGGAACCGCTCCAGCAGGGCTTATCGCCCTAGTCGACCTTCTTTCAACAAATCAGTCCTCGATGCACCCATTCCAAAGAACTTTAAGGCTTTTTAATTCGAATCATACGATGGTGAATCTAACCTGGCTGACCATACTGAGAGTTTTAAAACCCCTATGATGGTGTACAACACAACCGATGCACTCATGTACCGAACATTTCTTGCAACTTTGAATTGATCAGCAAGGGAATGATACTCCCGCTTTACTCCAGAGTTAATATTCTCCTTTGACCAGCTCGATGAGCTCTTCGTAGCGCACTTCGTTACCAGCCGAAAGGCTGAAAAAATATAACACCCTACAAAATTGAGTTATGACAATTTTGCCCACGGGTGTTACGCACGTATATTTTGTACCATTACGGGTAATATCTGTAGCGAATTTAATATCCTACGTATTTTTGTATTTCGATTTATTATATATTTTTCGTCATCTCAAAATTCATTTTCATCATATTTTGAGCCAACTCAAATATTTATTTTAATCTTTTGTTTTTACGTACATTGCACGTGCTTTCAATACACGTGTCGATTACGTATATTTTACCGTTATGTGAAATATACGTAACATTATTAATATACATGTTCTACGTATTTTGTATATTGACTGTTTTTTGTTCTCTCAAATTTATTTTGTATTGATACGTGCAACGCATATATTTGTAGTGCATATGTTGGTTCCTAGAATTTTCTTGAGTCATGAGTATTTTTTTTCTCATTTTCTAATCACAATTGTGTAATTTATTTTTAATTAAAATCTATTAGGCCTAAATTTATTTTGTAGCCCACTAAAATTAATTTAAAGTCCATGATTGATTTTGTGTGCACTAAAGTGTACATTTAAAATATAGTTAGTTTGGTATACTTGCCATGTGTAACACACACATCTAACCTAATAAAAATTAATAATAAAATTTGTATGAAGAGTGTGTACACATATTGACTACACGTGCACGTGTTTCATACCATGGTTGAGAATGAGGGAGAGTGGTGTGAGTTAGTGGGAAGTGGAGAGTTATTTTAAGAAGTGGGAAGCTATTTTGACTACACAATTTTCCTATAATAGTCCCTACTTTTGTCATAAACAACACAACTCAAAACAAAAATAAAAGAGAGGAAGAGGGAGAAGAGCTTGCGGGTTGTGTTAGGAAGAGGCCGTCCATTTTTGAGAAAGCTTGGAGCTTTGGAGCATTATTTTCTAGGAGTTTCACAATTGAGGTGGGTGTTTCTTCAACTTTCTAATATAGTTTTATTAGTAGAATGCTTGACATGTGTGAATTGTTAGATGCATGATAACTTATATAGGTTTAACATCCATGTTTAGATTATTTGTTGTTGATTGAATGTGTGAAATTATGATATGTTTGATTTGGGGGCATTTTCATAAGGTTCTGTTTTAAATTCTAGATGTAATTCAAAAAATTCATAACTATTAATTTAGATGGAATCTAGAGCTAAAATTTTTATAAGAGCATCTCATATATGTCAGGAACATCTCCTTAAATTTTCATAATATTTGGATGTCGTTTACTATTTTAATAAAATCCAAACTTAGGACTGGTTGGTAGTTAGCTAGTTGCTGGAAATTTGTACACATTTCGGATTTTGATCATTACAACATCTTAGATGAAGTATTTTGAGAAAAGTCAAAACTAAGAACGTGAAGTTGACTTGTTAAAATTTCTTTATAGTCTAAGAAATCATTTTTTCATGAAGAACTGAATTTATAATGAATTTTACAAAATTGAACAGTGGCAGTCTATATAACATTTCGACCCTATTATAGATTTCAAAGAATTCAGGATTATAGATACAATATTTTGGGGAAACTTATAACTACAAAGTTATAGTAGACTTGTATACCTTTAATTTGATCTAAAGAACATAATGTTTTATGAAGTATATAATTTTTTATGATTTTTACAAGTAGTATGAGCTGTGGTTTTTAGATCTTGAACCTATTGTTTTCAAATGAATTTAGACGAAGTAATTGAGGATGATTTTAGATGATCTTAACTACAAAATTGTCGTGATCTCATTTATGATTCCTATGAAACTAATAAATCTATTTTTAGAGTAGTATTGGAATTTATGTGATTTTTTCAATACCATTGGGTTGATGTCTTTTATCTAGTTCTCCTAAAATTTTTACAACACATAAAATTGGATTTAAAATTGGAATGTTAGTAAGATGTACCTTATGATGAATTAAGAGGTAATTAAATGATGAATTTGGAATATTAATTATGTGATGAAGGGTTTTAACTCATCAACTGTTTTTGAATGTTGTTATAAGAAATTGGTTACTTCATGATTGATAATAACAAAGAGAGGGGATAAATGAAGTTAAAAGATGTTTAATGAATGAAAATTTTCATAAGAGGTTAGATGTAATCTAGTTGATCTCTATATTGAGATGATTGTTGGAATCTAGAGGCTGAGCAAGTTATGATTTGAGAAGTAGCCAGCGTGGGCTAATATTTCTCTGTGTGTTGATTTAAGCACGGTAACGTAAGCTAGGCTCTAGGTTGTGATGATTATAATTAAATCTAAGGACAGACACTAGGGGATTCTATATAGTTTGACGGTGGATTCCTGGACTATAGACCTAGTCAAACGGTGAATTTCCTGACTGTGGTTGCTTGCGGTACACCCCGACCCGAAACAACGATTTTTCTAACAACTGCTCACCATAAGCTTGCCTCATAAAAGGTGCTATAGCTGATTGGTGACCTATAATCCCCGGACAATTATATATATATCCAATTAATCTTGTATACTCCCGATATGGGACAATTCCCGCTCTCTCCTCCCTCTCGTAAGCACAGGAACCTCCACCTCAGGCCCCATGCCCACGTCAGCGCTCAAATTGCTGCCCCTTCTCTCCCGAGCGGGCCCCACGTCTGCCTGACGTCAGCAGCATTCAAAGCTGCTGTTTCTTTCTCCCGTGCCCCCCTACCACATTAATACTCCATACAAACCCTTATAGGAACTCCTATAGGGCAACCTCCAATTATATATATATATATATATATATATATATATATATATATATACTAGGGTTGCCCGTTAACACGTGCCTACGGCACGTCTTCGAAACGGTGCACCTGGTTCGATTATATAAAATAGTTTTGGAGGTCCAGCAAATTATTTGAAGGAGCAAACATATTATATGGGA
The DNA here is from genome assembly GCA_017893485.1 of Hemerocallis citrina. NCBI lineage: Eukaryota > Viridiplantae > Streptophyta > Magnoliopsida > Asparagales > Asphodelaceae > Hemerocallis > Hemerocallis citrina. The sequence goes on from CM030365.1 coordinate 37,916,175, forward strand.
AAGCAGTATATCTACCTTTAAGCTCAACCATCGCCTTATTGATCATTAGCTTGAACTTACTTGGAATGCATATAGTTTGTTAGAAACAATGCATAGAGTTTTTTTAAACTTCAGCATCACCTTTAGATGTTTGTAATAGTTATGCAAGGACATTATCATATAGATTTTATAGAGCTTACTCTAATCTCATAAGCACTATGGGCATGGCTAAATACAATGGTAACGCAAGTGCATGTGTGAAGGTATCTACAATATCAATAATCTAAACATTTGTTTGTCTGAGACTTAGATTGTAATTGAAATACCTCTTATTATTATTTCAACCAAAATGAAATACATGACGTTCTCAAAACTCTAATCCAAGTTAATCATTTCTTTTATCTCCACTTTGTCTCCCCATTGCACCTTAAAAAAATCAAAATGGATAAATAAAAAATTTACTTTAGCCGTCTTTCTTGAGTGGAGAGTTTGCACAATTCACTGGTAAACTCCAGTCATCCCAATCCTATATATCCAAATATACACTAAAAGTTCTTATATGTTATGTTATCCATGATTTCTAATAACCAGTGAAGGGAACACATCACGATAGTATTTTCTCTTGTTGTGAAGAAATTAATGTTGCATATTTGTCAAGTTATTTTAGGTTGCTAATTAGCTTACCTATCCTGCTATGGTTTGGAAGCCCAAATTGAGGGCACCAAATAATCCATCTCTCATGTGCATACACCTTTAAATCAAAACAAAAAAAAACTCATCAAATAAATCACCAAATTAAAATTTTGTAAACCCAAAAATAAAACAATCATACCTCTCTGAACTTAAATCCTATGCACACACAAAATTCGAGTAAACAAAAAACTGAGTAAACCTCTGCACACAAAAAAATTAAAATTAGAATGAGAATTCGGTTAATGAGATAAAATTAGAGTCATCGCATCGCATATAGAGGCTCTCGATTCGGTGGAGGGGAGTCGCCGATACGGAGTCGCTTGATATTCGCACTCAATTTGGTGGAGGGGAGTCACAGATATGGAATTAGTAGCGAATCAGATATCGGCGACGACCTCTTGATTGAGGTTCGACATTGGATTTGGATTTGCTTTGAGATTTTCAAATTTTCAACAATTCATTTTTTTTCAAATTTTCAAAATTCTAAAATTTTAAATTTTAAATTTTTTACAATTTAAAATTTTTTTCTTTTATTTTCAAGATTTTAAAAAATCTAAATTTTTTTAAATATTTTAAATAATAAAAAAAATATTTTTTTAAAAAAAAAATTATATAATTTTTTTTATAAGTTTTTGAATTTTTTTATTTTTTTGAATTTTTTTTAAATTTTTAAATTTTAAATATTTTTAGTTTTTTTTTAAAATTTTTTTTTATTTTCTTAATTTTTTGAATGGAAGAGAGAGAGAGAGAGAGAGAGAGAGAGAGAGAGAGAGAGATAAATCTATATAATAAAACAGAAATAAAGCTATCAAGTGACTCTCCTTCAATCCCCCAAAAATCAAATGCCCAGATCTAATCTCACAAAACATATTTTCCCTCCCAAAAGTTTCCCCCTAAAATTCAAATTCAAATCCCCCACCCAACCTCCTTCTTCTATTCAAAAAATTAAGAAAATAAAAAATTTAAAAATTTTAAAAAATTTAAAAATTAAAAAAAAAGAAATTATAAATTTAAAAACTTTAAAAATAATTCAAAAAAAATCAAAAAAATCATATAATATGATTTTTGCTGGACTCCCAAAAGTTTCTCATATAATATGTTTGCTACTTCAATTAATTTGCTGGACCTCCAAAACTATTTTATATGATCAAATAAGGTGCACCATTATTTGAGAGAGCAAACACATTATATGAGAAACTTTTGGGAGTCCAGCAAAAAACACATTATATGATTTTTTTAATTTTTTTTGGAATTATTTTTAAAGTTTTTAAATTTATAATTTCTTTATTTTTAAATTTTTAATTTTTTATAAAATTTTTAAATTCTTTATTTTCTTAATTTTTTGAATAGAAGAAGGAGGGAGAGAGAGAGAGAGAGAGAGAGAGAGAGAGAGAGAGAGAGAGAGAGAGAGAGAGAAATAATTAAATAAATATAGGAGTTGTTTTGGGTGGGGGATTTGAATTTGAATTTTGGGGGGAAACTTTTGGGAGGGAAAATATGTTTTGTGAGGTTAGATCTGAACCTTTGATTTTTGGGGGATTGAAGGAGAGCCACTTGATAGCTTTCTTTGTGTTTTATTTTATATATATATATATATATATATATATATATATATATATATATATATATATATATTATTAACACGGGGTGTTACACACACCCCCCTTAAGAATTCAGTATCATCAATGAAGCCGGGACTTGCAGCGTAGTGCCAGGATCCTCCTTTCTAGCCATGTGGAATGGCGTTCCCTGATTTTGAGTGTTGTCTAGTCCCCTATAGCCCACCTCAGTGGATTTACCGGGCGACCTGACCCAATCCTACTCCCTCTCAGGAATACCCTACCATTCTGTACCCACACCCGATGTCGAAAGTCGGCTAGGATACCACTCTTTAACGCTTTCCAAAACACGGTAATTCGTAGCACAACAGGATCTTTTACTTCAAATTCATACAATTTTATAAGGAATTTAAAACTTTTCCATACAACACTGTTATTTTATCGTGGTTCAGTCACTTCGGTAGGGGAAAATAAATAAATACAACATGAAATTACAACTTGAATGACAACAACAAAATCTGCAAGTAATCTTTAGCACCAAATCCATCTTTGTGTTCTTTTGCAAATCCCACCCTGCACTGAAAAATGTGGGATGTCAGTTGCTTACAACCGACACAATATTATAAAATAGCGATCCTCACTATGCCATAATATAACGATTCAAAATACTTAACAACCACAAACTTGAATGTAAAACAAAGTGTGAAAAGTGACTATCCTAAATATGTCAGTGTATGCAATGACTTAATGCCTAATGCAAGTGTTTACGCTATGATGACACTAATGCATACTTGTTCGGATTCTATGCATCCCATTCTACGTAGGTTTGAGGGCAAGCACCTACGAACTGCACATTATAGTGTTGAAATCCTCGTCATGCAAGCTTTAGATACTTTGCAAGTATTGGCTCTCGCCCTTGGTATACTAGAGACCAATCCCTCTCTGTGGATCATTCTGTGGCCCTTACTTCCATTGTCCCGGAATACTGGGGATTGTCTCACTTCGCAGGTCATCCTGGAGCCCTCATTGCAAAATTATCCCATGAGCGTTGCTCTCGTCCCAGAATACTGGAGATCATTACCGCTCCGTGGATCATTCTGTATCCCTTACGTCCATCGTCCCAGAATACTGGAAACTGTCTCTCTCCAAGGATCATTCTGGAGTCCATAACTCATATTTGCATTTTTTTCGTCATGTCACAAACTAGTGCCTTTTCCTTAAGTAAGTTATGGTTGTTAGGACCTAGAGTTTAGCTTACCCACCAGCTTAAACCAAACACTGAGACAGTCAACCCACACTGGTTACTTCTCACAATTCATAAATTCTAACTGCCGGTAATCTGGACCTCGCTTACTCTAGATCAACAACCGCCTCAACTGAGACCACTAAGGTTACGTCTAACCTCAACAAAAAGTTTCAACTTCTAAATCAACAATTTCCTTCATCCCCGAAGTATTCAACTTTTCATAATTTTATTCAACCATAATTTCCAAATCAAAATTCTCATTAACCACTTTTAATTAACGAAATAAACTAATCACTTTCAAATTTTCTCGAAACTATTTTTCTTCAAAAATTAATCATTTCCAAACAAATAATCCGTAACTCAATCAAAAGAATTTTCTTTAATTTACATCGTTTATTTTTTTAATATCAAAACTCTTTTAAAATCGTCACATAAAGTTCTCGATCTTCCAATTCAATACTTTTCCTTTAAAATTCGAAAAGAATAAATTTTAATGTTTTCAATTACATTTATTTTATATTTGAACTCCAACAAAATCATGCTTTTAAATAGTCACAAATATATATATATATATATATATATATATATATATATATATATATATATATATATATATATATATATATATATATATATATATATATGGGAAAAAAGGGTATGAGCAACTTGCTCATTTAGTAAATAAGCAATTGATGATGTGGCATACATGTGATTGGAAAAGTCTTAAAATGGTTAGTTGTCCAATGTTTCACATGCATGCCACATAATCAATTGCTCATTTACTAAATGAGCAAGTTGCTCATATCCCTTTTACCCTATATATATATATATATATATATATATATATATATATATATATATATATATATATATATATATATATATATATTCTTTTTATCTTAAACAGTGTATAATTTATAAGAAAAATTTCCATTGTTTATTTTTTTTATAATGTCTCGGCCTAAAAGCAATTAAAAAAAAAAAATCAAATTTCTCAAAGTGCCAGCCCCTGGCATCGAATTCGTACCCCTTACTTGGCGAAGCACATTCCCAGTGAGCTAGCGCTCAGATTCACACTCACTATGGCGTTAAAATCATTAAATATCTTCCCTATCTGCTCTCTGACTTTTCAAAAAAGTTTCCCTTTTTACACAGCAAACAACAGGGCACAATAGCGCTCGAACCAACGCAAACAACGAGGCGAACGAATGCCTACCCACTGAGCCTAAGCTCAGATCACGACTACTATAGGGTTATAATCCTTAAGTATTTAATTCATGTCTAATTCACCATTTAAAAAATATTCATTGTTTACAATTTCTCACATCGATTCTACACAAATCTGAGAGTCTAACCATGAAAAATTTACTGATTATTCAAGTCTCTAGCAATTCTACAAAATTTAAATTCTTTATCAAGTTAAAAATATCTCAAACATCGCATTAAAATATTATTCACATCACAATTATGGATTTCTCTAAATATCAATTTAACAAGATAGGGAAATTTTGTCCAAACTCAATATCAATTTATTTCATTCACAACACTCTATTTATACAAAGAAAAATTTAAAGTGATCATGACAACCCTTCATTAATAGGCAAATGATTTTTTTTTTCTAATCTCACACACATCACGAATTTAAAGTATATCATGCATTTCATTCAATATTTATTAAAAAAAAATGTAGAGTTCTCACGACATGCATCATATCTAGAATTTTAGCATAGACTAACAAAACTTAATCTACAATCGCACTATCAATTATCTAGGCATGCTATAATCAAACAAATTAGAAGTAGTTTGAAACACCCACCTTATAGAAGAATACTAGCAATAATCCCACTTCAAAAGCACTCCAAAATCCACAAAGCCAAGCCAAAATTCCACCAAACAGCAAGCCACCCGAAAGCTCTGTTCTCACTCCTTTTTTTTAATTTAAATTTATTTATTTAGTTTAGATTAGAATAAGGCTAGGCTTTAGTTATAGGTTTAATTAAGTAGTTATGGAAACTAATTATCCCCACTAACCTAATGTAACCCCTGTTTTTCGTAAATAAATATTTTCTGAATATTTTATGTATTTTGATTATTATAATTTACCCTGTGTTAAAATCGTTTTGGATTCTCTATTAAAATATTTCTAACCGAAAATTTTGTAAATTTCGAATAATGGTATATTTTAACCTCAATTTCTATTTCTATTTGATCGACTATTTATATTTATAATATATATTGTTGGATTATTTTAATAAATCTGTCAAACTCGAATTTGCATTTTGATATATATATATATATATATATATATATATATATATATATATATATATATATATTATTATTATTATTACTATTATCAGTATTATTTTTGTTAGCTTTGTTACTTACAGTAACATTATCTTTATTGTTAATATTATTATTATTATTTTATTTTAAGCCGAGCGTACTCTATTTTATACGTATTCATTATTTGATTTAATGTATATGTATGTATGTATGTATGTTTTATAAATCCTATAATCCTAATTGTTTCTATTGGATCTTTTTAATAATCCTGAAAGCCCTATAGTCTATCTCTTGTTGGATTCAAACCCGCATCCATTAACCCAATACCCATAACCCTATACTATAAAAACCGTAACCTAATTAACCCTAACCCTAAACCTACCTACTGTTTAACACTCACAGCCGCCTACCCTGACTCCCGAAAACCTAACCCTGCACCATCTCTCTCTCTCTTCAACCCATATCTTCATCTCCGATCACCTCTAAACCCTATTCGCCCCGACTTCTCAATCTGCTCCACCATTTCCCGACACCTACCTGTTCTTCCTGTGCTGGCTCGTCGCAACCCCGGCCACCTTGTCAGCAGCAGCATCGCAACCCCCCCGGTGCTATGTCCCCCGTCGTCACACTGCTTACGACAGCCAGTCGTGCCACCCTGCGACCCCGACATCGACAGCCAGCATGCTCCACCATGCAACAGGTTGCAGCAGGCAGCAACACCATTGCGCCGCTCTCCCTCGTGGCTATCCCCATTTCGGCACTGCCAGCACCCTCGTCCAGCGCGCCGCCCATGGCTGTCGCCCGCCGCCTACCGCCTTCATACTGCCCCTGTGTCACCGCCGAAGCTCGTTGAGCACCCTTGCTATGTTTTGATCACTTGGAATGTAAGCCGTCCGATCAACTTGATCATCTTGATCATCATGATATGATGGATCTGATCTGGACCATCTGATCGATTTATCATCATGATCATCTTGAACATTATCATCAAGCAATCTGGGCCCTCCGATCTGATCAAGATCGTGATCATCACTATCAGATCGCATCAAGATCCGAGCATGATCTGATCTCAACCGTCGATTCTTCTTCGATCTTGATCGCCATCAAGATCCGTGCTGGATCCGTTCCCGTTATTCTTTCGTTGAATTTATCATGTACACCCCCAAGGAAAGTATCTTCTTGTACATTTCGTTTTCTAGTACAAACTTTTTCTTGAAAATACTGCAAGTAGATTGTAAATTGTGACTCCTCTTTGTTTATCGTTGATGATCTCATTTTCGCCTTATCTATCACATGATCTAAGAGTCACAACCCTTCGTTGATACACTTGTTCACAACTAGTAAAATTTTGATTCATTTCATACAAAAAGTATTTTATTTGGTTTCTGTTTCTGTCTTGCCTTGCTATTTCGACCCCGATAAAACCAGAATCCGAACTTGAGTCCTGGATATGAAATGTATCCCTAAGTGTCTAGTTTTCAATAACATCCAGAGTTTTTGAATTCCGAGTTACGGTCTAGGAGATACAACAGTTTTACTGCTGCTGTTTCGGAAATCGCAGATTCATAAAAAATTGCTGCACCACTTTGATTTACAATTATTTTAACTATGCTACAAATAAGTAAATGACTTGAAATTTTACATGCTGATACTGGACACCCTAGAGAATATTCCCTAATTTTCTTAGAATTAATTAATGAAGTTTCAACTCTGTTTCATATGTATAAACTCAGTTTTACAAATTCTGGCTGAACACAAATGCTGTATAGTTTGTTGTTTTGATATAAATTGCTACAACTTATATGTATCTTAATTATATGAGTTGGAACCGAGCAGGAGTCTAGTTTCTAGACCTTCTGACGGATCCACATTTGCTATCTTGTAGCAACGGAAATCGCAGTTTTGGTGCAGCAACGTCATGCTGTCCAGATTTGGAATTCTTGTTGTTCTCGATATTTTGATTTGTTTTGATGCTCGAACGTGTATCCTACCTAGCCTAGACTTGTTCCATGTTCTTGCTTATGTTTACTTGACCTGTTTCGCACACTTTCATTCTTTCTTGATGATAATAAGAAATAATAAGTCGGGGTTTAAGGGAAAGACCATAGTAGTGGACAATATAGGTAAGTGTACTCGGAAGGAGGCCCGTGTTTCCTAGTACTCGGTTCATAAACTTGTTGCATCTTGATGTATTCATGAAGTCATTACTTGGCTCATGAACTTGTTGTATTCATGAACCCATTGTGTGGTTTTTGAACTTGTTAGTGGATTCACGAACTTGCTTCGTGAACTTGTTACTTTATTTCGTATTCATGAACCTTGCTTGCTTGATACTTGATGCCTGAGTACACCACCCTATAAAATCCACCACTAGGCCTAAAAGAAATTGCATTGGCTGTAGCAACCATGTGATAAAAGGATGGCACATGAAGTGCTACCTAGATAGTAGTAACTACAAGACTTGATACATGATACTTAAACATGATACATGCTTACTTGATATTTGATTACATGATACATAAGACTTGATACTTGAACATAATACTTGACACTTGCTACTTGATACTTGTACTTGACAACTTGACACTTGAGACTTGTTACTTGTTACTTGACACTTGTATGTGATACTTGTTACTTGATGCTTGATACCATTACATGTTCACTTGTCACTTGTTCTACTACTAGTACTTATTACCCAATCTTGTCACTTGAGTTGTCTTTCTTGCTAGCTAGTTTCTTGAATCCCACTACTTGTTGCATCCCCATTATATTATGTCATACATTCTTGATTCCAAATCTCATTCCATATTTCTTGCACTTGTTTTCATACCCTTGCTTGTACTACTTGCGGCCCTAACTTGCACTAAGGGCGTTTGTCTTGTTTTTCTCTATTTTTTCTTTTTTTATATTTATATATACAGACTTTGGAGACGAATTCCTGCTAGAATTGGTGAGCAGACGTTCTAGGCTTCGTTTGGAGAGAAGACTTGCTTTAAAACATTTTGTTTTTGAGTTATTTGTTTCCTTTGCTACTTGAATCTTGTAACGGGCTTATAATCCTGAGTTTTATCTTTTGATCCAGATTTGAAAACTATTTGGGATATTATTATTTTGTTTCAATTGTTTTATGTTGATTAATAAATTATTCATGCATGCGTGGTTGTGTACATTTTGTTATATTCTTGTTATGATGCTGAGTCGATCCTACAGCTCATGAATGATGAAAATCATTCGCTGGGCTTTGTCACGCGCTCGTATTCCGTATTTTTGAGAAGCGGGGCGTGACACCTAAACTCTCTCCACTAACTCCACCATCATTTAAGCAAGTCAAATCCAACGGTTGTTCATTTTTGAGGTATGTACATTGCACGTGTGCACGTGCACGTGCACGTGCTTTGTGTACACTTCACAAAATTAATTATTTTTGTTTTAATTAAAACATAAGTTATAATGCATTATAAAATTGGTTTAATTAAAAAATATATTTTTCGTGCATGAATAAAATAGACACACACCTACTTCCCGAATTTATTTTGAGAGAGAATGCAACTAATACGTGCACTGTAAACACGTGCGTTGCACGTAAAATAAATATTCAGATACGAAATCGATTTTATCAATGGGAAAATATTTATAGATAATTGAAATACAACACATGAAAAAATAAATTTCATTAACTATATATATATATTGATCAGCAATCAATTTTTCTCCTGATGGTGTTACCACCGTCAAGAATCTGCCTAGAAACACCTTAGGTTCCACACCTAAATCTTTAGCAAAATTGGACGACACAAAAGTATGCGAAGAACCACTATTAAATAAAATTTTTGCTTTTATTCCATTAACCAAAACAAATCTCGTTACATGAAGAATGACACTCAAATCTCCAATCTATTCTCAAATAAAGTTTTACTTAATACATCAAATAAAATTTAAAATTCTTGCGTACCTTGATCACATCCTCTGGGTTACCCGCATCCTCCTCAGTTAATGCGAACACTCGCCCCTGCCTCTGAAATTTGCCTCCACCTGCACCTTCCTTCTTCAACTACGGACAATCTGTTATGAGATGCCCTTCCTGACCACACTGATAACAAACCCGCGCCTTTCGAGGCTTGGTGCATGCTGACTGATAGTGACCTGTCTCTCCACAGTTGAAACAAGTCATGTCTCGAACTGTGGGTGCCTTCTGCACTGGCCTACTAAACCTGCTCTTCTTCTTCCCACTCTGATCAACTGCTGGCCTCTTGTTCCTATTCCACATCTCCTTCTTCTTTTGGAACTGATCCATATCTTCTTCTGTCATAAACGCTCTCCTGACCAGCTTATCAAACCTTCTGATGTCCAACAGAATCATCCTTGACCTCAAATTCGGCCTCAAACCCTGTTCGAATTTCTTGTCCTTCCTTGCTTCGCCAACAATCAGCTCCGGTACATACCTTGACAGCTGGGCGAACTTAGTCTCATATTTGCACACTGTCATGCTGCTTTGCTGCAGATTCAAGAATTTCATTGCCTTCTTCTCTTGAATATCCAGAGGAAAGAAACGATCCTTGAACTGATCCAGAAAAGCCTCCTAAGTCACTGTTGATCCCCAAAAGTCCTCTTCACTGACAGCCACCAAACACCAGCTTCCTTCTCTAACTGCATAGTAGCCAATTTCACCTTATTGACTGCTAGGATTTTCAAGAATTCGAAGACTATCTCCATCTGCCTAATCCAATCATCAGCCTCATTTGGATCAGACTACCCCTTAAAAAACCGACGGCTTCTCCGCTTGAAGGACTCAACCTGCTTAATTAGATTAGCATTGACAAATACTGGTCCAGCCCCTTGATTCTGATTCTGATTCTGTACCATATTAGCTGCCATGAATGTGTTCAAGGTCTGATACACCCTGGCAATCTCAGTCTCAAGATCAAGTCCTGACCCATGGGAACCTTTAGCCCCATCACCATTTCCACCATTCCTGGTCCTGGGTCCAGCCATTATACTTGTAACGCCCCGCCCCAATACTCAGACAATTTTTATTATTTTTGGAAGACAAATTAGATATTATGTAATATAACTGCCTACCACAGGCTGCCTCTCAAAAGGTGGTTAACCGAATTGGTGACTCTTGATCATAGGCATTTGTATTTATATTAAACTATTTTTGTACAACTCCCGATATGGGATTATATACTCCTCACCCCCCTTGAATCCCGTGTACTTATGTACACGTCATCAAATACCAAGACCAGCATCTCTGCTGTCTTTCCGAAATCAAGTAAAGGTGTGGGGCCCTCCTCCAATGGTGACGTCATCATCTAAAGACCAAGCAACCACAGCACGTGTGCCCCCCCTATTGCACTATTCCTTTTCCATATTATTACCAAACTGCCATCACACACACACACACACACACACACACACACACACACACATATATATATATTATATTATTCAGAAATTACGGGGTACTACAAATGAAGGTAAAGTTAGAGCATCACAACACAATTTATATTCGCATCAATACCCCATGGCAAAGCCTCAATCATATCCCAAACCATAACATCTTGTTTTAATTCTATTTGATACTCACACTCTAATGTCCACACCTAGGTACTCACGCTCTAATGTCCACACCTATGCTTATTTTTATACTATATTTATCATTACTATTGAACATGCTCTGATACTAATCTCTATAGCGCCCTGAATTTTCAATATAATATTTCAAAAATACGTGGCACAATTTCCAGCATCAACTTCAATGTAATAGTAAACATAGCCAAAATACAGATAAATTTTTTAACTTTTATTACAACAATTCTTTACAAAGCACAACAGAAAATTTAAAGACCTTGAATTACAATTCTTTCTTTTACAACATATTCTTTTACAATTTACATAAGCCACATAATCAATCTACCACATGCATCCAAATCCCATTGCTATAGGTTTCTACCTGTAAAACATGATGCTAGAGATAACCATAACCCCCAAAACTATACTAGTCAGTCATAACGGTGTGAGTGACATCAAAGAAATACTACATAAATTAAATATAAAGAATAAAGTCATAAACAACACATACCAACAATAAACGCAGATGGAATATGAAATGATAGTAAATAAAATATGAAAACATCAAGTGAAACTAGACTAAGTGTCAAGTGTAGGAAAACAAAAAACAAACATGCACAAAACCAAGTCGAGAAAATACAAATGCAATATGATGACTCTCTAATGCATACTTGTCGGATTCTATGCATTCCATACTACATAGATCCAGTGCAAGCCCTTATCGTTATCCACTTTATAGGGTTAGATTCCTCGTTATGCAACTAATCCTACTACGGTGATGAAAACAAGATCCAGAATACTCCGCGAATATGTATCACACAACCCTCAATGCGCAAGCATCATGTAAGAATAGCTCCAAAAAAAAACGGAGAATCACCTCCCTGCCGTGTACCCCACCGTCGCCCCTCGATGTACAAGTACATAGGCACATCCCGTGAATAGACCCATTGGCCCTCGACATGCGAATGTACCTGTATGTTCCATGAATAGGCACTGCAGACCCTCGACACACGAACATACTAAATAGTCCTCTCGAGATAGAACACACAGTCTTGAAATGCATCCGTTGCACTGGACCCCAAGAGCATATTCTCATGTTTCCCAAGTTCCCTCACATCTCCATTAGTGCCTGTCCTTAGGTTGAATATTATTAAAACACAAATCTCCCTGTCTAGAGTTAGTGTATCCTGCCAGACTTAATTCCACAACAACAACCCCAAGACCCAACTGGTCATAAATCCACAAAATCTCATCTGTCGGTTCACAGGAATCCCACTCAACTCCTAGAGACTCAAAAAATGAATATCAACACCAAAACTTTCAATAAAACTCTTAACTCCATTATTAAAATGTTTATATCCTATAAAAAAACCTCTTAAGTCAACAAAAATCAAATCTATTTATTGTACTCATAAATTCTAGAACTAAAATAAGGTATTAAATCCATTAAATAACCGAGAATCACATTTTTGAAATCATAGATAGTCACAAAACATCAATTTCTTCAAAACTATATATATATATATATATATATATATATATATATATATATATATATATATATATTTGTTTATAAGGTTATAGAAATTTAATTTAAATTCCATTATAACAAGAATATAACTCCCTATTAAATACTATAATCTTAAGCAAAACATCATCTAAAACAGTAGATCAATAATTCATAAGTTCGAAGAAATAATCGTTGAAGAAATCAGCAAGAAACTCAATAAATCATCAAAACAGCAGGTGACAGTCGAATGTCGGAAACAAAAAATATAACGGTCGACTGCACAAGCCCAGAAAATCCAATCTTTCAAATGTCGGTCGACCGCACATCTTAGTTCAAAATCGGACCGGTCGGCCTTTACCTGCTATTCGACCAGTTTCAAAATTGTGCACTATTTCGACTGATACATGATTATAATTTTTAAAAGCTCAAATCTAAAATTCTAAAACCCTGAGATGATCAAATACAACTTGTCTAATATACTAAAGTTTATAAAACAAATCAAAATCTCATTAAATTCATAAAAGAGTGATTTTTCCCAAAATCTTCAAAACAGTAAGTAAGAATGTGCTTACGTGTACATAGGTGTATTCTAGCATCAGTTAAAACATCAAAATCATGGTATAAGAGTAGTACAATGTTTCAATCAATGTCAGTACCAAAAACAACTCAAGATCGAATTGAAAACTTCACAAAATCACAAAACTTCAATTTCGGCCATTCACAACAGACCTGAAAATCAATTACTCAACCCCTAACTTCAAAACTTGATTCTTTTGTTCCAAAACCCCTCTTGTAGTCTATTAAGCACATACACAACCCCTCACATCAGTTTCCCATGAGATATATGCAGTACAACATGTATTAATCGAGATGTTACTCATCAAAATGCAAAAACAAAGTGTATGTTTGTATATACATAGTATAGATTAGGTTTTTGTTTACTTATGAAATAATCATCATGCAACCTTAATTTGTGTAATCAAATCACTAACGATATAATACAGAACAACATACCCATGATATATAAGCAAATAACCACCAGTTTCAATCAAGTTTTATCCACCGAAATATCAAGAACAAACAATATATGCATATACACAGTAAAGTTCATCTTTAATAAGTTTTGTTCACTTTCATGCAATAACATCATACAATCTCATAGTATTTGGTTCAAATCAACAAGATTATGCAAACAACCTACTCATGATTTCTATTAGGTTCTTTAACAATCTCAAATTAGCTATATGAAGTTTTAATCATCAATAACATAATTTTCATGAAAGATTCAATTTTTTATACATCCAGACATCAAGAATTTATATTATCATCATACAATCCATAATCATGCTTTCTAATACACAAATAATCACATACAACATGCATAGAATAGTAAGAAACCAAACATATGTCACTCACCTTTTTGAAGAATCAACCAAAATAATAAAAAGAATAAGAAAAGTCCTTCCTTTCGCAAGAAAACCAAGATCCTCGCTTCGAAACTCCAAGAAAATAATAATAAGAAATTTCTTTATGTAGTACAGCAAAGAGATGGCTGCACTTACTTTTAAATTTGCCGGATTTTAGGGTTTCTAGGATTTTGAATAGGTTTTGCAAAATATCCCTTTTGAATATATCTTTACATATATAAATCTTTATACTTGGAAATTAGATCAACCAATTCAATTAAAATTTAAAATAAAAAATAACTAACCTAATATTGGCCGACACTGCTTTCAAAACCCGGAAAATAAATTTGTACATTTTGCCTCTACGTGGCAATTTTATAAAAAGACCATTCTTTAAGAATCTTGCGAAATAAACCAAATCTATTAAAACAAAAAGGAAATTTTTTACCTCTTAGTTGGCTAGCAATCATGCTCAGCCCAAAAATCCGATAATCTAGAGTTTTCACTCAAAGTAGTAATTTTGCACAAAAGCCCATCTTTTTGTAATATTTGCTAATAGGTCAAATAAATATCAGAAAAATCCAGAAAATTAACAAATATTACCTACTAGTTAATAATAGGTTTCCCCAAAATAATTTCTGACTTTGAACTTCTCAAGAAAATATTTGCACGTGTTTTGCACATGTAAAAAGATAAATATCAGAAAAATATTTTTTAAATCATCAAAAATTATTTTAATCTATTTATTAATCTCAAAAACATTATTTAAAAATCTAGGATGTTACAAGAACGGTAATATTAATACAATATGAAGAAGACATCAGGCTATGCAATAAATGAAATATACATATTTCAATTCATTATATATGAAAAATAGCGGGTTTATATGCAAAAACATAATAATACAAGTTCTGGACAGCTGCACATATTCGTACTCAAATTTACTTTCCCGCTGCTACGGGAATGAAAGTCCGATTACATCAGAGATTCTAGAAACTAGACGTTCTTCTAGTTTCATTGCATATTCACATGACACATTATAGTCACAGAAACTAGGTCGATCAATCAATTCTTTACGGGTTTCGTGTACAGTCTCGGTTCTGGAAATTATAACATGCCAGTACTAGAATAGTGATAACTTACAATCTGTAAATCGGATTGAGAATCTGTAAGATGTTCTAGATTCAAGACTAGTGTTCTACAATTTGTATGTACAAATATCTATGTTTCGTTGTCAGAAACTGGGTCGAAACCTCAGTACAAACTCGAGAAAATGATAGGACAGTATATTCGAATGTTCAATAATGCGATAAATTTACGGTTCAAGTTTTATATCGATAAAAATGGCACGATAAGAATACAATGAATCAAAAACATGATACGATAAATAAAATAACGAATCAATAATGAATCAATAATGAAATTCAATTAGCTATGATATTCAATTCAATTACTAGCCGGAGTTCAATGAATGTTTCCTTGAACTAGAACAATAAAAATGAGTTCAAGGGATGCTTGCCGTTTTGACGTTTATTTTCGAATGTTAAAGAAGGTGATATGAAGAATTTCAACGACGGAAACACACGTGCAAACGACAGAAGGGTAACAGCACGTGCAAGCAATTGCACAGTAATGGCAGCGGCTTCGGTCACCGTCAGGGGGCAGGCAACAGCTAAGACAGGATCAACCGTAGCAAGAGACACAACAAAAAAAGCAAGGGGACATGGGGGTGCTGCGATGGGTATAGAACAACAAAGGCGAGGGTCGTCGATGGCTATGGGAGGTGCAGAGTTCGGTCGGTAGTGGGGTTGAGGGAGGCTCGGCCTGCGACAGAGGAAAGCAGTGGGGATTGCGATAAGGGTGGCGGTGGCTGTAATGGAGGACGCACTCGAGGTGCAAAGTGGAGCAACACAGCGATGGCGTTGCAAGATGGTACTGGTGACGGGTCCTGTCGAGGATGAAGGCGGTGGTGGTGTGTTGCGGTTGCTGGCGGTCGAGGATGGGGGAGAGGGCTCGAGGTGCTTCGATGATCGGGGGTGCAGGTCAAGGCTAGAGGGAGGAGGAGCACATGCGGCTGAAGGAGGAGCTCGGCACTGGCGATGGTGGAGGTCTATGGCTGCAGCAATGGGCAGGAGCGGTAGTCGATGGTAGCAGTGGTGGTCGACGGATGGAGGAAGGCGATGGCGAGGGAAGGTGAAGACGAGATGGGTTCCGAAGTGGTGGAGATGAGGGCGACGAGGAGGAGTGCAGTGCGGTGGAACGAGGACAGGTGGAGGGGCAGGCGGCTCGACGGGGAAGACAAGGGGGCTGCGGTGTGCTCTATTTTGGAACAGAGGGAGAAGGAGCAGAGAGAGAGAGAGAGAGAGAGAGAGAGAGAGAGAGAGAGAGAGAGAGTGTCGGAGAGAGAGAGAGAGAGAGTGGGGGAGAGAGATAGATTGTTTAATAATATAATATATTATAATAATAGGGTGAATAAGTGGCTTATTAATTGGAATTTGATTAGGAGAGTTACTGGAAGAGATATTGGGCAGTAATTAGAGGAAAGTGGGTTCAGTTATGGAGATGAAGGGGAAGGTATGTATTAGAGTATGGGCTTGAGTTTGGCTTCACAAAAAATCAGATTAATTTATATGGGCTAAAATTGGGCTTTAATAAAAATAATAATAATAATTAAAATAATGAGTCAAATAATATATGGGTTTGGATTTATTTTTGTTTGGGCTTCCAAGATAATAAATAATATGAATAGAAGGAATATAAGATTGGGCTTCAATCAATAATAAGATTTAAATAATTTATAGAATGGCTAGGATAAATAAAACTAGTTGTAATTAAAAATAGACTGGGCTTAAAACTACAAAATAGGCTGGGTTTTGACAAATAATTAATTATTCAAATATGTGCAATAGAGTTTAAAAGAATAGAAAGAATTACAGGAAATTGAAGATGCAAAGAGAGAAAAAAAATTTGTATAACCGGAAACGGGGGTTACAGACCTAAAAGCCTCACTCGCGAAGAAGTCTCCTGAAGATTTCACCGAGCTCTTAGAAAGGAGTGACAAAGTATATCAGGATTGAGGAAGATCTCTATCCTCAAGGCAAGAAAGAGTCATCTTCTGGGAACAAACAAAAGAATACAGGCGAGTAAGGACCCAGGAAGTTTCAAAAAGACGGCGCAGATCAACGCCGTGCTCCTCCAACACCACATTTTGACAAATTCACTCTCTTAAAAGCAAGTGTGTATGCCATCCTCATGACAGTTGAAAAGGACGGAATAGTCCGTACTCCTCCCAAGATGATCATAGTCAGAAAAAGAAGGGATAAGAACAAGTGGTGCGTGTTTCACAGAGAACATGGATACACCACTGATAACTGTCAAGTCCTCAAAGATGAACTTGAATGTCCGATTTGTCTGAGCTACCTCTCCCAATTTTTCAGCAAGATAACAACGTCAAAACCTCCCCGGCCTGGGGGATAATAAGCGTCAAGAGAAGCCAACCGAACCCAAGATTCAAAGTACATGACCATTCTTCACTCCATCCATAGAGGTTCTATGGGGAGGGGGGGGGGGGTTTTCCAACTCCTCCCACAAAGACTTCATGAGGGAAGTCAACTCAGTACACAACATCCTGCCAATAAAGTGCTTGGGGGTCCCAGTGTCATTATCCGATAAAGATCTAGAGGGCATCAAAATGTCTCTTTGCGATGCACTGGTTATAAACCTATGCGTGGCAAACCATGGGTATGACATATAGCCCTGGTATCGGGGTCCTCCACTAACCGGATCCGGATCCGATACCTCACGGGTCTAAAAATTGGACCCAGAGCCGCACTTGTGAGAATCGGGTTCGGATCCCGGTCCGGGTCCTCCTTAAAAAGGTATACTCGTCGGGTCTGATAGTAAGTGTTTTTGCACCCGATACCTTACGGTTCCAACAATTTTTAAACTTAAGTACATGAATAAATATTATATTTACACATCTCTCTTAAACAATTACTATTTACATGTATATCATATAACCCTATTATTCAAATTCCGAATATTTGGAGATATTTTTTAACGGGTCCGGGTCCGGGTCGGGTCTATTTTGAGCAGATCCGGACCCGGACCTAGTAGTGCATCGGGTCTTATTTTAGGATCCAGACTGTCATGCCCCGCTTCCCAACAATACGGAATACGAGCACATGACATTGGCTTAGCG
Source organism: Hemerocallis citrina (assembly GCA_017893485.1). Lineage (NCBI taxonomy): Eukaryota > Viridiplantae > Streptophyta > Magnoliopsida > Asparagales > Asphodelaceae > Hemerocallis > Hemerocallis citrina. The sequence continues at coordinate 37,934,626 of CM030365.1, forward strand.
AATGACTAACGTCACTCATAAGCTATTTAATCGGTCAATTCAAGATTATAATCAATACAGAATATTTGCGCAGGCAATAATAATAATCTCATGAACAATAATACTTGGAATGAAGCAATATAAAATATCCAAATTCAATAAACCAATGTCTAGAAACAATAATAAATTCCGGGACATAAGCCCAATACAATAATAAATCCCTAATACAATAGTAACAAGTCTCAATACAATAAGTTCAATAAAATAATAAGCAATTAAAAAGCATTAAATCTTCAGAATTTTTGTTCTCCAATTCCAGCAGACAATTCTCCATCATTACATGTGAACACTTCATCTAAAAAGAGAAAAAAAATTGTCCTTAGAGCAAGTTATGGTCAGCAAGTAGAGAAAGCAGAGAACAATGGAATAACAGTATAATAATAAAGTCAATGGATTAATAGGAATCAATAAAATGGCACGATAGCAATAATCAATTTCAATAGTAATCGATGCAATTGGTATAAACAATGATTCAATATTGGATAACAATAATCAATGATTAATATCAATAACACTTAGTCAATATTCGATGTCAATATGAACAATGATGAACAATGTGCAATATCGGTAATGTGTCAATCCTTATGTCTATTAATCATTTTAATCCTAACTAATGCATGTACTCCTGCATCCCATTCTACAGGTTCGATGCATACACTCAATTTCGTTTAGACTGAGTGGTGAATTCCATGGATCATGTGTCGGTACGGTAATCACTGATACGATACAATATTGTTGCACAATTCATTATAATGATACACTGATACATTGATTCACTGATTCACAAGTTCACGGGTTCACGAGTTCACGGGTTCACGGGTTCACGAGTTCAAGAGTTCACGACACGAAAAATTGGGGTGCCGTAGTCAGCGCTCCACAATCAATCGATAAACACTGACCGACACAGCAATATATTATTTACTACTCAAGTCATTCTCTTAAACCTCGGCTTGTTAATTATTTTATTAACGCAATAATACAATATGCAATTAAGAGACATGAGATGAACAATAATATCAATAGGGAAACAATAGGATGATAACTTGAATTGGACAATTAGAATGATGACAATAGCTCATTGGGATCATGCAATACAACAAACATACATTAATTCATGCAATAGTACGATATAGGATAATTAATCTATTAAAATCTGAATTATAAAATTCTGGACAGCAAGAGTAGTTTGTACAAAAATACAGGTTTCTACTGTTTCAGAACTCGAATAGTGAATCCGTCAGAAGTTCTAGAAACTAGACTTCCACACGGTCCCAACGCATATTTAAAGTTCAAAATCCGACAAAAGTAGCTAAGTCAATCACATTGTTCTTTACAGATTTCATGTTCAGGCAGAATTTCGACAACATGTTATTATAATTTTAGAAACAGTAAAATCTCCATAATAAATTCATAAAAAAAATTTTCTGGACTCCTAAACATGATTACTAACAATCTGGAAAATTTTAGAGCAAGATATTATCATTTGATAAGCCTATTTACTGTTTGAACATTGAACATACAATAATCTAAGAATCTGGAATTAAAAACACAGCTGTAGTGAAACATACATAACTTTTGCTACAAAACTCAGAATTAAGAAATTCAAGATGTTCTGAAAACTAGAAAGATAAGGCTACAATTTATATTCAGAAAGAAATTCATTTTAAGATCGTTTACTGGTTCAAAAACAGCAGTTAACATACAGGCCAACAAGCAATATACGGGTTTTGTGTAGTTTTCATGAAAATAAATTAATTAACCATGATGGGTATCGATTCTTTAGTCAATAAATTGTGTAATCAACATGATGGGTGCAATAACATGATCAATAAGAATAAAATCATACGCTTACACTAAATCATCATCGATCAAACAACAAACAATCAACCAAACATACAACCTAGTAGTTGTTTCTACAATAATTAATTGTGTCATGATTATACAGTTAACCCTATTATCAAATGTACATGTATGCATGAAAGATTCAATCTTTGGAGTTAAAAGTGGCACAATGTCAAGAATATTGGGGTTAGCTCGTGTAAACCCTTAATAGACCCAACGAAGAGATGAACAAAGTATAATACGATAAACAAGGGGTCTACTTGCAAGAGTTTCAACAAAATTTAAATTTGATACAATTAACAATTCAAGAGGACGGTGACTTTCCTGTTAGATGGTTAATTTGAATACCAAGAATAATGTGATAAGAATCCCGGGCGACGAATCCATGAACACGGAAACACGTGCGAGCTACGTGCAATGCTCACACAAAACAGAAACCACCCTGATCGGATCAAAACACCAAACACCAATTCCAATCCTAAAAAAAACACCATACACCAACTCAAATCAACCATCAAACACCAAAATCAACTACCTCTATCACAAAACAGCAAACAAACACCCAGGATCCATTACACTCTAACACAACAAACACTAACCACTTTCCCTTCCTTCTTCTCCACAGCGACATAAAGAGAGGGTACGGCTCGACGGCGGGGGATGGCAACCACGGCGGCGAGGCACAGGGCGTCGATGGTAGGATGAATGGTGCAGCCGAAGGGGATACAGGACGACGAGGGGATTGCAACGGCAGTTCAGCAACGATGATGCTCTGTTTTGGTTGACGAAATAGAGGATTGGAGTAGAGCGGCGGAGATGAGGAGCTTGGAGGGGAACAGGGGAAGCTGTGGAAGAATGAGGTGGCGGAGGATGGTGGCTGATGACAAGGGACGACGAGGGTGACGATGGGTGTTCGGAGTTCTGGAGGTGGTGAAGAGGACGATCGGAAAGAGTGGGATAGGTTCTGAAAAACGAAGTAGAGGAAGGGGAGCATTCATGGTGGGAAGCGAGCTTTGGGGTGAGGCGATGGAGGTGGAAGATGGAATTCGAGCTCTGGTTTCGCCGGAAAAACAGAGAAGATGAATAGTTGCGCGGTTGTAGAGGTGTCGAGGATGAGGGCGGTGACTGCAGGGTGCGGGACTTCGGGGTGATCGGTGGTGGCGGAAGCTCTGGCGGAGACGAGGAGGTGGTGAACGAAGGCGATGGGTTATGCAGGCGGTAGTTCGGGAGCGGGATGGGTTTTCGAAAGGGCGGAGGGGAAGAAGGAGGAACAGTGGAAGGGGGTTGGGGTTGGGTTTATACAGTATGTGAGTTGGGGTTTACACGGCTAGGGTTAGGGTAGAATAGGATTAGGGTTTTAGAATAGAATATATATTTATAGGAAAAAGTGTGGGTTATTGAGTATTGGGTTTAGGGTATTGGGTAATATCCAATAGGACAAATAATAGGATTATAGGGTTTATAAAATATACATATATATATACATTAAATCCAATAGGAAAATACATATAAAATGGATCATGTTCGGGTTTACAACAAAATAATAATAATAATAATAACAATGAGAATAACAATAATATTAACAACAATAATAACAATAATAATAATCACAAGGATAAAAATAACAATAACGATAATAATAATAATAATAATAATAATAATAATAATAATAATAATAATAATAACAATAATAATAATAATATTATTATTATTGTTATTATTATTATATAACAAAATATAAATTTATTAAAATAAGCCAAATAGCAATAATACATTTAACTTGAGCTTAAATACAAATAACCGACCAATTAGGAAGAGAATATAAAATTAAAATATGCCATTATTCGAAATAAATATAGTTTTCGATTAGAAGGTGCTTTAATAAAAGATTAAAACAAATTCAATGCAAAATGAATTTATAAATAATCAAAATACAGAAAATATTCAGAAAATATGTATTTACGGGAATGGGGGTTACACTGACCTGGACCCGTATAGATCGGGTCGGTTCCGGTTCAATGCCGGGTCCGGGTCAAGTCCAGGTCGGGTCCGGGTATCAGGTCAAAGTAACAACTTTAATGATGTATCCTTATAGACAACGGTAGCTCCATAAAAATCCTCTTTATGGTCACATTTGATGCTCTCAAGCTCTCCTGGGACCAGCTCAAGTCAGCCGGCTACACACCCCACGGCTTCTCAGATGCACCTATTCAAGTTGAAGGAATCATCACGCTAGATGTGACAACAGGAAAGCATCCGGAACACGAACAGAGGCATTAGACTTTATTGCAGTCGACATCAAGGCTGCGTACAATATTATATTCGGTCGCCTAGGCCTAGTAGCTTTCCATGTAGTTGCCTCCGCATTTCACATGAAGATGAAGTTCCCCACAATAGTAGCTATAGTCTAAGTTGCAGGAAACCAAGAGGTAGTGCGCGCATACTACACTACTTTCCATGTAGTTGCCTCCACATTTCACATGAAGATGAAGTTCCCCACAACAATAGCTATAGGCCAAGTTGCAGGAAACCATGGGGTAACGCGAGCATGCTACATTGCCACAATGGGGGGCTCAGTTCTTCCGCTCGAGGCCATCGAACTACCGCCTGAAAGAAGTCAAATAAACTCCGAACCCATGGATGAATTGGAAGAGATCCTTTTCTCTCAAGAAGATCAAACCATATGTTTTCGTGCAGCTAACAGGAAAATATGGAGATCTAATCATGCACCACCTCAGTGTGAGCTCGGATGCCAAGCCTGTCCAATAAGAAGTTAGCTACCCAAAGTGGCTAGCAAATGCGGTGATGGTTAAGAAAGCTAATGGTAAGTGGAGAATGTGCATAGACTTTATAGATCTCAATAAGGCATGTCCGAAAGATCCATTCCCTCTCCCAAGCATAAACGCACTAATCGATGCCACGTCTAGGTGTGAACTCTTTTTCGTGGATGCTTCCTCTGGGTATAATCAGATCGAAATGCTTGCACCTAACACCCCGAAGACATCCTTGATAACAGACCAGGGCCTCCACTGCTATTGGGTCATGCCTTTTGGCCTAAAGAACGCCGACGCTACCTATCAGCGTCTGGTAAATAATGTATTCAAAAGTTAAATCGGTAGGAACATGGTGGTGTACATAGATGATATGCTAGTCAAAAGTCTCCAAAAAGAAGACCACATCACTGATCTCCAGGAAGCATTCGAAGAATTGCGCAAACATAACATGCGATTGAACCGTTCAAAATGTGCTTTCGAAGTATACTCTAGTAAATTCTTGGGCTTCATGGTTAGCCAAAGGGGAATCAAAACAAATCCCGAGAAGATCCAGACAATTCACAACAAGTCTCCCCAAACCACAGTCAAGGAAGTGAAGAAACTCACCGGGCGCTTAGCCACCATCGGCCGACTCCTCTCTAAGTTTTGGGAGAAATGTCTGTCATTTTTCAAAGTTCTACGGGGTGAGAAAGTTTTCATGTAGGGGGAAGAACAACAAATCTCTTTTGAACAACTTAAAACATACCTCGTCAATCCCCTGCTCCTAAGCAAGCCCGAGCTTGGTGAAATCCTTTATCTCTACCTAGCCACCTCAGACCAAACTCTCAATGCCGTCTTGGTTAGAGAAGAAGACAGGGTTCAGAAATTGATCTATCATGTGAGCAAGGTCCTTCATGATGCTGAACTCCATTACTCTATGATGGAAAAGATGGCATATGTGTTGGTCACAACTGCATGCAAATTTTGTCCCTACTTCCAAGTGATTTCTTTATGCATCCTCACTGACCAGCCACTCAAGCAACTACTCCTCAAACCTAAAAGCTCCAGAAGATTAATGAAGTGGTCCATCAAACTGAGTTAACACGACATCAGCTACTATCAAAGAACGGCCATTAAGGCCCAAGCCTTGGCCGAATTCATTGTGGAAACCACTATTCCTGACTCCCCTGAGGAAGAAAACCCCCACCATTATGGAAGGTATATGTAGATGGGTCTCTTTCCTCGAAGAAAGTGGAGTTAGAATCATCTTGCTTGGACCTGATAAGTTCACTCTTCAATACTCATTGTGCCTCAACTTCCCCGCCTCCAATAATGAAGCCGAATACGAAGCACGATTTCCGGTCTCCTGTTAGCACGTGAAGCAGGCGCACAAAGAATCAAGATGTTTAGCGACTCTCAATTAGTCGTCAACTAGGTTCAAGGTAATTATGAAGCCAGAGACAACCATATGGCAAGTACCTATCACAAGTAAAGAAACTCCTGACAACATTTAAAGAAACCAGCATCACTCAGATTCCCCGCAAGGAAAAAGGCAAGCAGATGCCCTCTCCAAGTTAGCTTCCTCATCTTTCGATGGGATTGACCGCAAAGTCCTCAGTGAGGCTGCAAAAGGATTGTGGGTCGAAGAATTACCAAGTGTACTATGGTCCTACAGAACCACAAAGTGAACCCCAACTGGAGAATCACCATTCAACCTCACCTATGACTCGAAAGCACTCATACCCTTGGAAGTCTGGCTAGCATTCCCCCGTATTCTCGCTTTCAATGAAGAACAAAACTCCAACAATCTTCGAGCCAATCATGACATCGTTGAAGAGATAGGGAAAAGGCAGCTATACAGAGAAACATTTATCATCAAAGGGTCATGAAGTTCTAAAACAAGAAAGTCACCCCTCTAATCTGAAAGAGGGATATCTTGTCTTGGAAAAGCTCGAAATCCCTGACCCGTGAAGGAAGAGAAAGCTCGCTCCAAACTGGGAGGGGCCATACAAGGTCTCCCAAGTGGTTTGCCCAGGGTCATACCAACTTCAAGACCTTGGGGGGGGGGGGGGGGGGGGAGGAGGAAGAAGATATCAACTTTGAATGTCGAGCAAATTAGGAAGTACAACAAGGGCAGTAGTAGTAGTAAACTTTCTTAACTTGTAATAAAGACTAGTCACTAGAGCATCCATTTAGTTTTATTTTCAATAGACTGATTTCGGTGCAGGTCATTGCTTGTAATAAAGCCTAGCCACTAGAGCAGCAACTTAATTTATTTCTCAATAAAATTAGTCATTTATCTTTTTAAAGATTTTGTACAATTCTCTGGATAAAAAAATAAGTTAAATGCCAAACTTATACCTAAAATGGTACAAAAAACTCATTAAAATCTCCTTTTAAGATGAGTTTGGAGTCCATACCCGTGGCTCGAAGTTCCTCTCACAAAGCAAGTTCAGAGTCCAACTCGCCATTCGATCTGCTCTTGGAACTCGTCAATATCTTAACTACAAGTTCAAAGTCCATTCCCTGGCTTGGAGTTGCTCTAGAAACTTGCAATCAAGCACATTCAGAGCTTAACTCGCCATTCGATCTGCTCTTGCAACCTGTTAAATCCCAAACCTAACAAGTTCGGAATCCATACCCATGGCTCAGAGTTGCTTTAGCAACCTGAAACCAAGTATGTTCAGAGCACAACTCGCCATTCGATCTGTTCCTGAAACTTGATAAAATTCTTTAAAGACAGATTAGAGGTACAAAATCGTGGATTACAGTTACTCTAACAAACTTGCAAAAAGGCAAGATTCAGAGTTCAACTTGCCACTTGATATGACTCTCACAATTCATAGGAGGACCCATATGGCAAGCGGAGTATAACTCTTCCTTAGAGTTGCTCCTACAACTAATTAAAACACCCATACAACAAGTTCGGAGTCCAACTCTTCCCAAGAGTTGCTCCTACAACTAGCTGGGTACAAAACAGACAAGTTCCAACCCCGTCAAATGCTCATCATCGTTCAAGCTCGATCAACAACCCGTTGACCACAAACAACGAGTTCGAGACCTTGCTCTTTACAAGAACTCAGTCAATGACTCATCATTTTCACACAACAAATTACATAGCAAGGATCAAGCATATAAAAGAGTTCTTCATTGCATAAACAACAAGTTTTCCTTCAATCACAAAATTATCACAAATCTATGTTTCAAATCTAATACCACTACCAAAATTTACAAGTGCAAAACTATGGGCCGTATTACAAGTATTGAATTACAATGAGTCTATAAGTAAAAGTATCACTAGAAAGGCATGCCGAAAAACTAAGTGGAATAGTAGTCTTGCAAAATGATCTACAGACCATCATTTCAGCCGACTAGGTGAGGAATGTTCCTCCTAAGGGACACAAGGCCCCTCGTGGGTTTTTTGAAATGCACCATGCTACCTGCGTCGCTTACAACTTTGGCGGGAAGCGCCGATCCCATGAGCAGATTCTGAGAAACATGACCCAGTGCACGTGACCCTCCACGAGTAGAAGCTAAACATGATAACGCAGTCACCCCACTCTAAGCGTCACCAGGATGGTGAAGGGCTACCCGTGCAGTCGAACCCGCTCCTTTAACGGTCAACCGTGCTCCACCAACCGTTGCACCCTTCCTAACACCAGCACTACTAGAAGTGCTAGCCGTACATAGCCCCCCAAGCTTTGCTGGGAGACGATATATCTCCAAGTCCTTCTTAATAAGCACCTCCCTAAGAAGAGAACACTCTACAGCACCGTTGTTTGTCACTTTGGGGAGCAAGGGCATACTGGTAAAGCGATCAACACACAGATTGGCCAACTCACAATCCTTCCCATTTAGCACTGGTTTAAGACGAACCGTCTGTAACCATTTGTCCTTCGATTGATCATGCAAGCGATCATGCGCCAACTTCGTTATGCTCAGTCGCTTGCGAAGCTGACCGATTTCATCACATCATGACTTCTCTCCCATCCCTGCAATCATCTACCAAAGAGAATGTTAAAAGAGTTACCCCAACATCAACAAAACAAAAGATACTATAACAGAAGAGATAAACAACAAGATGTCACAACCAAGAGTAACTCAAAGTACACTCAAACAATGCACAAGCGTTGACAAAGCAAGAAAACATTCTTTCGTCTACTAAAAGGAAGATACACATATGCGGTGGCCAGTCCAAAAACTAGCGTCATACCGAATTCAAAAATAAAAGCAACTAAAAACATGAATGTGGCGCCCCAGATTCCGTTACCGGACATCCGTGACACCTTCCAGAATCTTTACCTTCAAATGCATATCAACACAGTAATAACACGGAAATTTAAAACTTTTTATTTGCCAAATAAGTCATTACATCATTGGTTACAACCGATAACTTGTTCTTGGACAAGGAGTACAAATTACATCAATTCATTACAACTTATTATAAGTATTTACAGAATCCTCTTGTAAAGCTATCAGCTGCCTTCTGGAATGGTAATCGACTGATTACTTGCGGAACTTCGCTGAGCGGCCCATCGGTTCCCCCGGGACTTGCTCCTCAACTTCAGGCTTCTGCTGCGCGACTCTGATATCTCTGCACCTGTTCGGAAGGTATAACTGATACCTAAATGGTGGGAAACATCAGTACTTCGACTGACGCAAAGCTAGTGATAACAGCGATCCTCTAAAATTCAACCACAACCAATAATTTATGCAAAAAGGAAAAGTGTGTGCCAAAACAAGGGTTTAGTGGATTCGGATTATAGTGCAGTGTTATGACATGACCCTATGACTAGATGCAGCAAACTCACATGCTTAACTTCTAATGCAAGCAAGACTTTGGAGCACGAATGCATCCCATACTACATACGCCCCCAAATCTAGCCGTCTTTCTCCACAATTTAGGAATTCGAACCCTCACCATGCACCCTACTCTTGTACACACTCCAGTTCCCAATAGACTGTCCGTCGCCCAAGGAGATTGCAGCGGTCGGTCTAATTCCGCCCTGCAGTGCCCAAGTGGTCACGGCCAGTTGGTACCCGCGTACGGACCTCCTTAGAAACCACGTTGAACATGGTCCTTACGACCCTTGGTCCCACATGTCCATCCATGGACTGACGCATGCGTGTTCACCCCTCATCGGGTAATGAACTGATATATACCAAAAATACACAAAACACAAAACCCGCGCTTTAGGGACGTGAGCACCACGGGAGGTCAAATCCTCCGGGCCTCCCGCACCTTACTTCGGCATAACTTTAGGAATCAACAGATCGAGATACGAGCCGGGAATGCAATACGTTAGCGGCCGAGAACGTATCCCTACGACTGGAAGATACAACACCGACTATGGTTTATTAGGACTAATGCAATTTCCCAACCCCTTAATAAACCATTCTAACCCCTACCTTACTCTAATTATTCAGGTAAGAATTAACAGCTGCCACACTTTCCTATGAACCTCTGGCCCCTGGCGATACCGGTGTTCGCCACTTCCCCTGTTGGGACTCGTCCAGCATAATGGCCTACGCCTACTGCTACTCTGGCAGTAAATATATAATTGCCCCGTGAGCTCCACTCACTAGCATGCTCGGACGTCCTATGCTCGGCAGAAGTTTAATAATATACACTTGATAGGTGCAGGGTATCCTTTACCCTAGTGACTAACTCGAGTCACCCATCCCACTCGAGGGGTCAACAACCTCAATAACAGAGATCAACCACTCCTAGACACGAGTCATCGACTCAAATAACACACAAGGGAAAAATGCTTTCACAACCCTTAGTCCAAACCCAGACTGAGCGACCTACGGGTTCTGCTCGAATCTCAAAATGTTCATCCCTCTATCGATACAACTCCGATTGGAGTGTATGGCCCCAACCTGGAAAGATAAGATCCTAGGCTACAACTTCCTAGTTGATCATGAGCTTAGATTCAACCATCTAAGTCCTCGACATAGCTTCTCAAGCTCTAGCCTGCGTACTTCCTGTGCACGGGCTGCACCTTACCATTAACACAAAATCCTAATCGTTCTTCAGAACAATACAAACTCAAATTCTATAGAAGGGTGTGGGTGTCCTCAACAACTCTCTAGTTGGTCATGAGTTCAAATTATACCATTAAGTCATCCTAACACAGTCATCTATCATCAATATACCAGTTCACACAATTGGTCTCTCCAATTCAGAGCACTCAGCTCTACTCTAGTCCCCTGTCCAGTCTTACAAAAATCATAATAATTCAACCGTTTTCTGGAATTGCCTCAAATTAGTTTGGTTGGAAAGTTCTAGGTGTCCACTAAAACTCTCTACTGAGTCATGATCCTCAAAATGTGCCTCTAACAGTTCTCAAATTCTCAATCTTGACAGAGTATCAAAACTGGCTGAAAACAGCACAATGCTTAATCACAAAATCACAGTAAATTGCACACTTGTGCAATTGACATAAAATTTATGTTGGTGAAACTAGACATCATAACAAACATTATGAAAAAGACCTCATGTCAAAATTCCAACTATACAGTGAGTAATATTTATTGCAAGTTAGCACAGAAACCATCAAGTTTTCTAATTCAACATTAGATACTGGTTATAGATAGATTTTTCGCATGCCTCTAAAATCATCCAAATAATTTAATGATTTTTTTACATAATCAAAATGCATTCAGGTACATTGAGTAAAAATTTCAGATCAATATCATGCTTCAATAAATCACGAAAATTCCTACAATATCAGCCATCCTGTTTTTCGTTTTCTGAGTCTGCCTTACGACAGCTATCCATCTCACGATTTTATTAGCATATCAAATGATCATAGAAAAATCTGAAATAAATAATGAATGATCTAACACACATATGAACAAACCATTTTAATTTCATGGTCTAATTAATCATATTTTGCTCTCGGAAAAATCAACAAAATGGTACTCCGAACCAGTTTTTCCTTGTTCAATTCTGACTTCTACTTCTAACCTTTAGAAGAGCAATCCTATGCATTCTAGCACACATGCATGCAATCAAAATTAATTAAAAGGCAAGTATTTCTAGTTTAGAGAAACTTCCCACCTTTGGTTGTAGTAGTAGAAGGAACTTCTTCAAGCTTATTCTATTGGAAATCTCCTTTTGATCCTTCTTCTTCACTTCCTTCTTCTTTCTCTCCTCCTTTTCTTGAGGTGTTTTATTTCTGAAATTTCCAGAGCAAAAGGGAGAAATGAAGTGGGAAATGAGGGTGATGGGAGGTGTAGGCCGGATTTGACAGGGGGGGGGGGGGTAGGTTTAGGCTATAGGTGGTTTTGTAGACCAAAAGCATGGCTTAAGCCCATTGGTTTTGTGTTTGTTATGTTGGCTGCTCAACATAACCCTTAACGAGCTCCAACGAGTGTGAGACGCGTGTTTTAACGAGCGCATGCAACCTATATTCACTGTAGTACCATACCGTGTTATATTTGCATGTACATCGTGCCGAAAACTTGCTGTTATACTAGTATCGGTCCATCTCGTTCTCGTGCATCTTTTGAATGCAACTCTCCCAAGAACCGTCCTGTAACCCTAACCATCCACCACAATATCAAAATCAAGCAAAACACTGCAATCGTGTGCACACATACAATCAATATACATACATATATACACAAGCATAATACAATCCGGGGTGTTACAATGAAGGGTGAATCAAGCGTCCACCTGCCTCAGCGAAACTAAGGGCAATGAACCCCCAGTCGCCTCCTTCCCCTTGCTCTTCTTCCCCAAGCCATTCTACTCGCCCCCAGTAGGAGCATCACCCCCGTCTCCATCCTCCTTGCCTTTGCTCTCAGTAGGAATCTTTCTGGGATGAATTATCACATGGTATCCTTTCCCGGTGAAGCTGGGAACACGCTCTGCCACGTGAGCAATAGCTTGAGCGTACGACTTATCGATCACGCTCTGCAGCTTGGCCTTAGCCTCAGGCTCCACCTAGACCTCAGCGGCCTTCACAACCGATGTCGTACAAGCCTGTTCCTTCTCCAAATCATGCACGAGGTCGGCGATCCTACTCTCTGATGCCTCAAGCTTGAGGCGTGACTCCTATTCCCTTTTCGCTGATGCCTCTTCCCTCTTCACCAACACGTCCAACTCTAGACGTGTCTCTTCCCCATTCTTCTTCAATGTCTCCAACTTCGTCTTCAACCCATTGACGGCCATTTTCTTATCTCGCTCGGCATGAGAGACCCATGCCCTCAGGTTCTTCTCTTCGGCGGCGTAGAAATCAACCAAGTGGCCGATGTGACACACCATCTAAATCAAGTAGGAAATGTTCAAGACATCATAATACAAATGGGGGAAATATGAACCAAATTTCAAAATATACTAGAACATAACGTCATCTATGCTCACGCAATTTCTAGAATGGATCTCTCGGGTGGCTTCATCTTCAGCCTCTCCTGATCAGCGGGAGTGGGGAGGTGACGAATCCGTCTAAGCAAGCAACCGAGTTGCTAGGGAATCTCTCCTGCTGCTTCACGCTCCAGTCAGGAATGTGAATCATCTTCCTCTCGTCACTGAGAATTACTGTAGTCTAGGAGACCAAAGGGATAGGCGTGGCACTCACCACGATCGCCGCAAAAGAGGAATCCCCTGCAACGGCCTCAGATAGCACCCCCGAAGGCTTCTCGGTAAGAACAGTCGGGGGAAGGGCAAACGGTTCCTGGTAAGTAGGGGGATAACTCACCTACCTCTTGCGCTTCTCAAGTTTGTCGGTTCTCTTAGTGCGAAGGGCCTCCCTATCGTCGATCAAGTCTTCAAAATCCATAGCAGCTGTCCCTGTAAGATCAAACACGAAGAGTTGAGAACTCGTAATGTGAAACAAAGCAACAAATAGTAAAGATATCAACTAAGAAACAAGACATGAAAGGAAACAAAAGCAATAAACCATACTAGGTTTACTTGGGCTAAGACCACCTTCGAAAAGTACTTCGTTGGTGATATCTCACCATGCCAACACCTTCAATGTGATAAGAGCATCACCAAAACTTTTCTCCGCAGCAAAAACCACCAGTTCTGCCCTCAATGTCGATGGAATCGTCTTCTATCATGTCCTGGGAATCCCCTACGGCTCAACACTTCCAACGATGAGAAACTTCTCCTTCCAACACTTAATCGAGTAGGGAACCTCGATTATCCCTCGATTGCTATGAGGGCTAAGGTACCATCATTCCTCCATTTTGTTCTGTTGAACGACCTTGAAGTGTTGCCTAAAGATGGTGAGACTTGGTTCAGCTCCGAGCCAACGACATTGTAGCACGAATCCTGATGTGAATATTTGCAAGTGTAGAAAACCGCAACAAGTAGTATAGTTTAAGTGAAAAGAGTGTCGAACCCACAAGGACTAATTAATTTATTGAGTATCAAAATTCACTAGATTAACTACTATTTAGAAAATCGATATTTGCTAAAAAAAGCAACTAAGTTAGATTAATCTAAAGAATTAACTAAACTTATTAAAAAGAACAAAATCTAAAATTTTGTTGTTTATTAATCGCAAAAACAAGTTTTATGACTTTTGATTTCACCTAATTAATCCAACACAATTCATAATTCCATATCACAAGAAACTTACTTTTCCAAGTTGCAGACCAAAATCTATTAATTATTCAATATTTTCTCTCGAACAACATCAAAAATATCCCCAACTAACTGTTCGTCATATCTCTATGCAAATTTAATTAATTGAAGACTCATTAAGTTCTATGAATTTTTTTTATAGTCACATTAATTGTGGTAAATCATCTCTAATTTCACTCAATCAATGGTGTTTAATTCTGTAGTTCTAAATCACAAATTACCTCTCGGTCTCTCCATGATCCAATAAATCATATAATAGTTGGCCAAACAGTTGTAAGTATTTAGAAAAAAATTTAAACACAACCATGGAAAAATAGAAAAATAAAATAACATGAAATTAGTTTTGTGTTCTCAAAACAAGGCTACATCGAAGCCCTAAAAAAATAAATTTAGTTCATAATAAATTTGTAACTAAAAAATATTTTCCTTGATTGCATAATAAAAATTAGAAGAGAAGAAGAAAGAACTCTATTGTTGTTTGAAGCCAAAATTGAAGAGCCTCGGGATCCGCACACTTCTCTGTCTCTCTCTTCTTTTCTTCCTCTATTTCTCTCTCCCGTTTCTCTCTCCACTCACGCCCCCCTCAGGAACAGTGCCGCACACCCCAGCTGCCCCTTCTCTTTCTTTCTTTTTTCTTTTTTTCCTGGGTCCTACCACCAACCTCTAGCCGCCACCTTCTTTGATTTTCCTGCTGCCTCCCTTTATATAGAATTAGGTTGGTAGTTTAGGTTATTTAAATTAGGATTAGATTAATTAATTAATTAATTAAAATATAAGATTAAGATTAATCTTTTAATTAATTAATTAACTAACCCAAATTCAAAACCAACTTTCATTCGTACTCTTTCTTTCTTTTCTTTTTTTTTTAATTTTTTAATTAAAAAATTCCATTCCACCCCCTACTTGACTATAATATTTTTTTATTGGTTCTTCTATGGGCCAATTCATAAAAATGTGTATTTTAGAGCTAGAATTTTGAAATCTTCATCCTTGTTTTCTTCCTTGATTTTACCAAAATGCATATCTTTTTGCACTTATAAATCTCATTCCTTCAAAATCACATAAATAAAATAAAATAAGTGGAAAGAAGATAAATTTTAAATAAATAATCGAGAACTCGCAACCTTAATGCGTAAAAAGAGTAATAAAATTATATATAAATTTCACTCATCAAATACCCCCAAACTTAAGATTTTGCTTGTCCTCGTGCACAAAGTAAAACCATAAATCAAAAAATAATAATCATAATCAGGCTTAACTCACCACACTAAATGATCTTATCATGCAAGCATGAAAATTTTAACTTAAAATATAAACAATAGCAAATAAAGTAAAACTAAGCATACTCACTTTCTTCAGGGCAATTATTCATACATAATTTTCAACCCAATCATGTTTGTCCTGCAATTAATGTAATTATATCTTGGAATAAATCTATCTGTGATTAACCCTTCTCACTACTACATACCGAGTAGCAAACTAGAGTTATGTTTTGTTTTGTTTTTTTTTGTGTTTTTTTGTTTGTTTTTCTTTTTGTTTTTTTTTGTTGTAATATCTCTCTAGGTTGTCACTTGTCTTTTAACACAAATGCAAACATTTGTGATGAATTCACCTTGTTACTCAACAAGTCACAAACTTAGAGTGCTTTTGCATACTCATATTTCAAGTTGTCATTTGACGTAAAAGTAAACATTGGTGATGAATACCCATAGTTACTAAGCAACTCAAAATATTGGAGTAGATAAAAATTTATTCATTCAATTTTTTAATCATTATTACCCTATTTACTTAAACTATGTTTAGGACCAGATCTAAGGGGATAATCACAAGAAAAAATATCACATTTTTCTTTTATGTATAATCACATGACTTTCACAATTTTGTAAGGAATTTTGAAATTCAATAATCCTACAGAAAATAAGTATGCTTGCTCTTGCTTTATAATATATTGTCTATCCTAAAAAAGTTTATTTCAATATTTTAGCACAATAAAGAACTCAAAAGTGTAATGGGTAGCCTAATTGCAGTACTTTGTTTTGTTTTTCTTTTCAAATTTATATAAAAAAGTTGTACCCTTTCCCCAAAACTTGAATGTCACATTGTCCTCAATGGGTAAAGAAAATCAAAAACAAAAATAATGAGAAAAGTTCAGAATTTCTCCCCTGATTCATGTTAAAATTCTGTCGGGTGGCGTTTATTATTTCAGTAATATCTGGAGTTGTAGATGTCCAAATCCCCTAGCTCTTTTTGTTCTAAAAATCTAAGAAAATTTTCTTCGATCGCTCTTTGAAACACTTTTCCAGATTCGGACTCCATTTTGCCCAAAAATAGCCATCAAAGTAGGTGTAGAAAACAACTCTGTCAGAAACCTCCAAACTTATGCACCTATAAAATAAAATTAAAAAAATAAAATTAAAGTAAACTAAAGGAAAAAGCAATTCTAAATGAAGTAAAAAGAAAACATGGATTGCCACCCAAGAAGCGCTAAGTTTTAAGTCTTCAGCTGGACATGGTGGCTGATATGGTTATGTAACGCTAAGATCGAACAAAATAAGAACATCTTTTCTAATACTTCTCTTCAGGTTTGGATTAGGTTCAAGCTCGAGTTTGAGTCGTTTCATTCTTGAAGATAGTGTCTTTGATATCCCTACCTCTTTGAATTTAAGCAAAGAAGAAAGATGAATAGATAGCGCAACATCCAAATACATAACATATTCCAAAACCTCGTCTTCCTCAAATTCAAGAGTTGCAGAATTTGTTAGACATATTTTTACAGGTAACTTTTCAACTTCAGCCTTATATTTCTCGCCCATAATTAATTTAGTTTCACTTACTTGAAAACACGATTGTTCTTTGATAGGAAACTTCATGGATTTAAAGACATCAAACGTTACTTGCCTATCTTCAACCCTCAAAATAAGTTTTCCTTGTTGGACATCAATCAAAGCTCTCCCCGTAGCTAGAAAAGGTCACCCCAAAATTAACGAAATTTGTTCATCTTCATCTATATCTAGCACTACAAAATCAGCTGAAAATATGAACTTGTCTACCTTTACCAAAACATCTTCAATTATTCCTCTTGGATACTTGATAGATTTGTCTGCCTTTATCAAGAAATTGTAGTGGGCTTTGCTTCTCCAATACCTAATTTCTTGAAAACCGAAAAAGGCATAAGATTAATACATGCTCCTAAATCACACAAAGCTTTCTTAAAAGAAAAATGTTCAATAGTGCATGGAATCGTAAAACTCATTGGATCTTTAAGTTTAGGAGGCAATTCCTTTTGTAATATTGCTACTCTCTTCGGTTAGCATAACCGTCTCATGCTCTTCCAACTTCTGCTCGTTTGATAAAATATCCTTAAAAAATTTAGCATATTTAGGCATATGTTCTAAAGCTTCAATAAGAGGAATATTAATATACAATTTCTTAAAAATACTTAAAAATTTAGAGAATTGATTTTCAAGATTATTCTTTTTAAGTCTTTACGGAAAAGGAATAGGTGGATCATAAAGGTGAATTAGGATAGGTTTCAGAATTAAACTCCCTGGAAATCGTGGTGTTTGAAGCTCCTTTGCTTTTCTTAGAATTCTCAATATGATTGTTGGTCACCTACTGCGTTTGTTCCTCCACAATTGGTTCATACTCATCTTTCTTTTCAACCACATTTTGTTCGGAAATTTCTTCTTGTGGTTGCTCAATTGTTCTTCCGCTTCTTAGTGTTATTGCTTTGACATGCTCCTTTTGATTGGTCACAGTGTTAATCGGTGGTGTTCCTATTGTCCTCTCTGTAAGAATATTTGAAATTTGACCAATCTGAGCATCAATATTGCGAATTGAAGCAACATTATTTTGTATTGCCGAACCTGTATTCTGCATGTATTACTCTGTCTTCTGCATGTATTGCATAAACTTCTCTTCAAGTGTCGGCTTCTTTTCCTGATGGTGAAAATTCTGAGGTGGTCTAATTTCTCCTTGGTTGCTGTTCCATGAAAAATTGGGGTGATTTCTCCATCCTGGATTATACGTGTTCGAATAAGGATTGTTTTGATGTTAGAAATTAGACACATAATTTTCTAGATTGAAATTTGATTGAGCAAAATGATTCTCCACTTGGCAATCAATACTTGGGTTATTTCCTGCACAATGATCACAAATAATATTAGTTTGAATAAAATTAACTTTCATATTACATAATTGTTTAGATAAAATAGCAATTTGTGCACTCAATGTGGCAATAGGATCAAACTAAAAAACTCCAGCTGCTTTTCTAGACATTGTTCTCTCTGAAGACCATTGATAATTGTTAGATGTTATTTACTCTAAAAGTTCATAGTCCACTTCATGAGTTTTTCTCATAAGAGCACCTCCATCTGCTGCGTCTACCGTAGATCGATTTGTAACTCCCAAACTATTATAGAATATTTGAATTTGCAGCCAATTCGGTAGTTCATGATGAGGACACTTTCTCAGTAACTCTTTATACCTCTCCCATGCATCATACAAAGACTTAGTCTCAAATTGAGTGAATGTGGTAATGTTATTCCTTAACTTCGCTGTCTTTACCGGCGAAAAATACTTAGCTAGAAATTTTTGTGCAAGTACTTCCTAAGTTGTAATACCATCGGGTGGTAGAAAATTTAGCCAAACCTTTGCCTTATCTCTTAGTAAAAAAAGAAATAATCTCAATCGGATTGCATCATCTGATACTCCATTATGCTTGAATGTGTCACAAATTTCTAAGAAGTTTGCATTGTGAATATTAGGATCCTCGTGCGATAGTCCCCCAAATGGAACAGTCTGTTGAATCATTTGAATGATCTCCGGTTTAATCTCAATTATTTGTTCGCTTGTATAACCGGTCTCTTTATGCATGATATTGCTTCATTAAGCGAGGGCATAGCATAGTCTCTCAATGCCTTGTTTTCTTCTCCATTACCCTCGTTCGCCATGGTGATACAATTCTATGTCATGAAATATAGCTATTAAATAATAGAAAAAAAATACAAAATAAAAAAATAAATAGAAAAAATCCAAATTAGTAACAATCTAGCAATTATCAATATACTTAAAAGAATAATTAGTCGCCGACAACGGCGCCAAATACTTGATGTGAATATTTGCAAGTGTACAGAATTGTAACAAGTAGTATAGTTTAAGTGAAAAGAGTGACGAACCCACAAGGACTAATTATTTTATTGAGTACTGAAATTTACTAGATTAACTACTATTTGGAAAATCGATATTTGATAAAGAAAGCAACTAAATTAGATTAATCTAAAGAACTAACTAAACTAATTAAAAAGAATGAGATCTGAAATTTTGTTGTTTATTAATAGCAAAAATTAGTTCTAGGATTTTTGATTTCACCTAGTTAATCCCACACAATTCATAATTTCATGTCACAAGAAATTTCACTTTTCCAAATTGTAGCCCAAAATCCCTTAATTATTCAATATTTTCTCTTGAACAACACCAATAATATTCCCACCTAATAGTTCATCATATCTCTATGAAAATTTAATTAATTGAAGGCTGATTAAGTTCTATGGATTTCTTTATAGTCACATTAATGGTGGTAAATCATCTCTAATTCGCTCAATCAATGGTGTTTAATTCTATAGTTCTAAATCACAATTTACCTCTCGGTCTCCATGATCCAATAAATCATACAATAGTTGGCCAAACAATTGTAAGCATTAAGAAAAAAAAATTAAACACACAACCATTGAAAAAATAGGACAATAAAATAACATGAAATTAGAATTGTATTCTCAAAACTAGGCTACATCGAAGTCCTAGAAAAATAAATTTAGTTCATAATAAATTTGTAACTAACAAACATGTTCCTAGATTGCATAATAAAAATTAGAAGAGAAGAAGAAAGAACTTTATTGTTGTTTGAAGTCAAAATTGAAGAGCCTCGAGATCTGTGCACTTCTCTTTCTATCTCTTCTTTTCTTTCTCTGTTTCTCTCTCCACTCCGCCCCCTCGGGATTTTTTTCTAGGTCCCGCCACCAACCTTTAGCCGCCACCCTCTCTGATTTTCCTGCTGCCTCCCTTTGTAACGAATTAGGTTAGGGTAGTTTAAGTTAATTAAATTAGGATTAGATAAATTAATTAATTAATCAAAATATAAGATTAAGATTAATCTTTTAATTAATTAACTAACTAACCCAAATTCAAAACCAACTTTCATCCGTACTCTTTCTTTCTTTTCTATTTTAAAAATTTTTTTATTACAAAATTCCTTTCCACCCCCTACTTGACCATAATATTTTTATTGGTTCTTCTATAGGCCAATTCATAAAAACATGTACTTGAGTACTTGAATTTTGAAATCTTCATCCTTGTTTTATTACTTGATTTTACCAAAATGCATATCTTTTTGCACTTAGAAATCTCATTCCTTCAAAATCACATAAATAAAATAAAATAAGTGGAAAGAAGATAAATTTTAAAGAAATAATCGAGAACTCGCAACTTTAATGCGTAAAAAGTGTAATAAAATCATATATAAATTTCTCTCATCAAATCCCATCTTGCCTCCACGTGTTTGGCATAAGCTGAATCGGATACAACCTGTACCAGTTGAGCACCTCTCTAACAAGGGGGTGAAGAGGCCAGCGAAGCCCCGTGTAGAAGGCATCACAATGGAAGCTAGAAGGGAATTCCAAAGGTCGCCCTAATCATGACAAGCTCTTCCCTCGTGAGTATAGTGATAGAAAAATCAGCCTCAATGGTGTGGATCGGGTCTGGATCACCATACTCCATGCCATTCCTAAGGAAATATTGATCTTCTAAAGAGTTTTTCATAATCAATTCGGAAACTAGCCACAACGGTGTTTTAAGTGCTCCCCCCTTTCTCTGTCAGGCTCAACGACTGTCTCCATAATAGTGGAACGACCGATTACATCTTTCTGCTTCTCTCCCTAGTGAAACGGCTAGACTCAACATCACCGTCTACCTTTAAACTAACTGCAACGGAAGAAGAATTGCTCGACAAAATTCTAGACATAACGGAAGATGATCGCAAGGGAGTTACCTTATCAAAATCACAAGAACGCTAAATTTGCAACGACCGCTAGCACCACCGTCAAAACACTAGGTAAACCACCTGCACCGCCCGGTAAACCACCATAATTTCTAGAGGGATAAGCTCTCAAAAATTTGTAGTGAGAGAAATTGGAGGAGGCAAATCAGCAAATTAGGGGAGGGATTGAGTGTTATTTATTGAGCATCAAAGATCAAACTACCATATGGCGACATCTGAGCCATCCACAAGATCCGATGGTCGAAGCACTCAACACCTGAATTAATAAGAGCAGTCTCCCAACAACGAAATGTTTGATCGACAAAACAAGTAAATAACACAACGCTTGGTCGACAAAAGAAAGGTTCGATGGAATATACCACTCAACAAACACTTGGAAGGTAACAATTCGAGGAATCCCCAACCAACTAGAGTCTTGAATTCAGTGGGGTAGACCAATTAACAAACACTTGGTAGGAACAAAAGTCAACATCAACAAGAAGAAACCTAATACATCCAAGCTCCAAGATTATCAAGTCTAGTTCCACAAACAACCCCTACTACAAGAAAAAACCCGAAGCTCTTAAGCTTCAACAAAATCCCTACTTCCAACCTTGGCCAAACTCAACACTACAAAATCCTTACTTCCAATCCCGGCTAAAACCAAACATCAAAAGCTCCACATAGCATCAAGCTAGAAGGTAATCAAACTAAAAAAACTAGTAGATGCAAGCTCATGTTCTATTACCAACATCAGCATTGGGGAGGAGCTCCCAAGAGATGATCAAGCTACAACCCGAAGCTTAAAGGAACCCAAACTCCAATCGCAAAAACTACTCACAAGTGCAACTTGGCCAAGACTTCAATCCTAAACAGAAGCTCCGAAAATTCGTCGAAGCTGTGGCCCAAATTCAAAACCCAAAAGCATTGGAGGAGCACTTGTTTGCGCAATGGGTTTCATCAAAGTCTAAGTGTCAAAGCCCATAAAGCAGCCTCAAAGCCTAACAAAGGCTCGCTCGAAGCCTAAGCTCTTGGTTGCCCAAAGCACTGCTTTCCAAAACCCATTGGTCGCCCAAAGACAATGCTCGTCGGAGAGCCTTGCTCGATCAGAGGTCCTTGATCAATGAAAAAAGAGGTTACCAAGACCCATTGTTCGTCGAAGGATAGCTCGCTGAGTTTTTTCTCGCATAAGCCAGCTTGCCCGAACTACGAAGTAGCCAAAACCGTCACTCGATAAAACGCTCTATTTGCCAGAGCTTGCTCGATGAAGAAGGAGCTTGCTCACCCGAAATGAGGTAACCAAGAGTAATGCTCACTCAGAGCAGTGTTCACCGAGCTTGGTCGTCCATAAGCCAACTCGCCCGAAATGTGGTCGCTGAGGTTGATGCTCGCCCAAAGTAGAGCTTACCAAACTTGCTCACTCGTAAACTAGCTCACTGAAAAACCTAGCTCACCCAAAGCGTTCCTCGACAAAGAGGAGGTCACGAAATCACCTTGCTCGACCAAAGAAGTGTGGTCGACGAAGCCTAGGTGGTCACCCAAAGTCTTGCTCGTCCAAAACAAGAACATGAAACGAAGAAGATGAACAATGCTCGCCCAAACGGTCAAGCGAGCTAGGGGGTTCTCGCAGTCTTTGACAGTCGTTGGATCCCTCAGATACTCGAGCCTGAGCTTGATAGATGCTGCGGATGTAGCCACACCTCCATCACCCTCCCGCTCGCTTCCCATCTGTTTGATCTCGCTCAGTGGGCGAGCCCTACTCTGATTGACGCTCCAAATGAAGCCACATCGCTTCTTCATCATAGTCTCCTCATCACAATCACCCAATCTCATCAGCGGGCGAGCTAGGCGTGATCAATGCTCGCAATCACTCCAAATCTCATGCTAGGTCAGATAAGATAATAAAAAATCCCGAAAAATCATTTGTAATTCAAAATTTTAATTAAAAATTTCCAAAAGTGATTATTAAATTTGGAAAAAAAATTGGAATAATTATTTAAAATTTTGAAAAAGCAATTATTATTTGGGAAAAATTCATTAAAATTTCTAAAAGATTATGGAAAATTCAAGAAAAATTCAGAAAAGTCCAGGAAAATATTCGCCGCCTCCAGAAGCTTTCGACAAGTTTCAAGTATCTCTAATTGTCCCTAAAGCCAAGATTGTACCCAAAAACTCTGAAACAAGGTGAATGACTTCCCAAAACTCAAGAAAATTGTCTTTCAGGAGTGGGTGGCTTATGATAATTGTAAAAATTGCAGCAAATCAGGGTCGTATAATTCCAGCACGGATGTTAAAGGTTTTACTAGCAGATTAACCATAACGGACCTTTTTAACAGGTCCGGGTCTTCTTCAAACTCGTTAATAAGACATGGGCCACTTTCTGTAATATCCCTAAAAAATACTAATAATTATTTTTTTGAATAAAAGTATTTTTTTTATATGCAAGCATTTTTCTCAAAATGTATTACATATGCATTTGTCTTGATATGTGTATGTATGTATGTATGTATGAATATATGTATGTGTATATATATGTGTATATGTACAATTCTTCATACTATCCTATACCTTAATTAAACCCTAAGCCACCATTAACCTAAAATAAAACTATGAGATAATTGAAACCATGGGCTTGGAACCCATCATGAAAGATGAGTTCCAAGAAGCCCCTCATTCCAATATTGGTCGGACAGCCCCCCTCCCCATATAAAACCCTAGGCATTTCACAAACCATTATTTTCTTCATTTTTCCTAACCCACAGTGATCATTCATGCTTAAAATCCCTTCATTTTCCCATTTCTAAGCCATCCCACACATAAAAAATTTCTTCATCAAGCCCAGGTTGGAAATTGGTAAAGAGGGAGTCAAGTAAGGAGCAAAGGAGGAAGGTGGAGGAGAAGGCCAAAGCAAAAAGGAGAAGAAATCAACAATTTTAATTGTGGGTGTCTTTTCTAAACTCTTCCATGATGTTTTTTTTAAAAATTTTCTGATGACATGTTATTGATTTGGTTGCATGATGATGTGAATGAAGATTATTGTGTGTTTATAATTTTAATAAAAGTACTAGGAGTACAATAATTAGGAAACGGTATGAACTTGTGATAATTTGCAAGATTAGTTAGAAAATTCATATCTGTGTGATCTATTCGAGTTTGGAGTTAAATTTTTTACAGCATCATCTCACTTATGTCCCTAATAATCCCATCAAATTTCATAATTTTTGAATATGGTTTGATATTTTAATTAAAAACAAAATTTGCTGAAATAGAACCTATAAGTCTGTTCTGTTTGAATTTAGCATGCTTGATTTCTAAAAATCATATCTCCATGTTCATCATGAACTTAGAGCTGAAATTTTTACTTTACTTCTCATACATGTCCATAATAACTCTACCAAATTTAACAATTTTTGGAAGATGTTTGATATTTTTAGAAAATATGAAATTAACAATGAGTAAGAAAAGGACTGAACTTATTCTCTGTTCTGTCCTGATTCTTTTGTCTAGTTTTGATGATTTATAACTTCTTGATACATAAATTCTATAGCTGAAATTTTTATGTGCAGTTCTTCTGTGTCTATAAGAACTCCACAATTTTTTTTAATTTTTAGACGTGGTTGGATATTTTAATTAAAATCATGTTCATCACTGGAACATAACCATCCTATTTTCTTGTCTTATTATCAATGTTTGGATTTTGGATTTCATAAATCTGCGATTAAATGAAATTTGAGGCTTGAATTTTTACAGTAGTATCTTATGCAAGTATGGAACATCTCCACCAAGTTTCATGATTTTTAAGTGTCATTTGATATTTTTAGAAAATACAACTTGCTACTAATGATAAGAAACAATGTGGTTACTGTCTTCTAATTTACGTCTGATTCCAAGTATCATATCTTCCTGTATACTTGGAACTCATGGCTAAATTTTTGGTATATGATGGTTATATGTGTCTAGGACATTCTTACCAAATCTTATAAATGTTTGAGATCATTTGTTATTTTAAATGAGTTTTATTATGCAAATGGTTGATAGATCTATTAGTTCTGGAAATTTTTATGCATATCAGTTTTTGGCCATTTTTCGTCTCTAAAATGAACTATTTTGAGAATGTTTCCAACTGAGAAGTTAAAGTAGACATAATTAACTACCTAAAGAATCTAAAAATTTGAAATTTCATTGAGTATGTGATTAATGATGATTTTTTCAAAGCAGCACAAGCTGCAGGTTGAATAGTTAGCTCACTGTTTGTATATATATATGTTACCATCATGTTAGGGCTTTAGAATAGACATAGGATGATGTTTATACAACTCATGAATCATGTTTAATCAATTTAGAGTTGTGCAAGTATACCTCTAATGTGTTTAAGATTAGAATACTCATTTTAACTCATTTTTGCCAATTGGTGCTACTTACTTGTTACCTTAATTTTCTAGCTTGCTAAGGGTTAGAATAGCCATGTACTTGTCAAATTGATGTTGGGATGAACTTGTTGGCCGTAATGCTATTAACTTGCTCATGACTTAGGGTAGTGAATCGTACCCTATGACCTATTAATACTACATGATCAGGAGCCCATGTCACATCGAGCATAGCTGTCACACCCCGCTTCCCAAAATACGGAATACGGGTACGTAACGTAGGCCCAGCGAATGATGTAAACACCATCCATAAGCTGTACTAGACAGACTCAGCAATATGAACAACAAACACAACCACAAAAGAAAGATATAATCACATGAATCAAAGATAAACTTCAATAATAATGAAATAATCCAAAATAATATTCAACACAATATCCAATATCTGGGAATAAAAATAACGACGGGAACAAAAGCCCAAAACAAAGTATAATGTCAAGACAATGTTCAAAAGAAATAAATCTTGCAACAAAGTAAACTAAGTAGCTCAATCTTTAGTTCCATCTTCTAGAATCGTTGCTCACCAATTCCTTCTGGTATTACTCCTTCAGTACCTGTAAATTCTTGATCTAAAAAGAAAGAAAATAATGTTCTTAGAGCAAGTCATGGACATCAAGTAGGGGGAACAGAGAATAATAGGAAGTATGTGTATCAAAGAAAAGGGACAGGATCAAAATCAATAACAAAATCAGTGGTTGGCAATAATATCTAAGGTCTATATTTAGTCATGCATGTAATGAATGATGTCAATTTAAATTCAATCTTGATGACGATATACAGAATCAAGCATGGAATATCAAATGCAGGTTATTAATCATTTTATTAATCTATCTAGTGCACGTACTACTGCGTCCCATTCCACAGGTTCGGCGCAAGCACACAGTGAACGTTTTAGACTGATGGTGAATTCACAGATCGTGTACTCGGTTGTAACATCCCGTATAAATTTTCTTAAATAAAAGTACATTCTTCCATTTTTGCACGTGCAACACACGTGCAAAATTCTTTCCCTTTCATTCAAAAATTATTTTTTTTGTAGTATACATGAGTTCTCTTTTATATTTTATTCTATTTTTTCTACTTCTTATAATAAAATCCATATGCCTAAGAGAAGACTCTAAGCCCACTAGGTTAATTAATTAAATTAAAATCACGCCCACTAACTTAATCCTACAATTAGTTGTACATAGTCTCACACATGACATGTAACAACTAGCTGACACACGAATAAGAGTATAAAATATGTCTAAAAAATGAAAGAGAGTGTGCACTTGTGCACTACACGTGGACGTGTACGCACAAGGAGAAGGGGGCCAGTTTTTGGGAGGAGTGGAGAGAGTGGGAAAGTGGAGAGAGTGGGTAGTTACTTGATTATAAGATCAAATCCTAGCCATCCATTTATCCTATAAATACCCCCCCCCCCTCCCCAGTGTTTGTCTCTTGCACCAATTTAAGAATCAAAGAGAGAACAAAAGAAAGAGAGTTAGAGAGTTCTTGTCTTGCATCTTTGGAGGCTTGGAGTTGCTCTTGCTAGGAGGAGAAGGGCTAGGTGATCGTGTTGGAGCTAGGAGTTTTCTAAGAGTTACGTTTCTACATTTGCAAGTCTACTTAGAAGTGGGTGTTCTTGAATACTTTCTAAAATTTGTAGGGTGAGCATGCTAGTTTTTGACATATGAATAATGTAGATTATTTTGATATGATTAATGTAGATTTCTTCATGTTATTGAGATTGTGCCATGGCATGTAGAAATAATGTCATGTTCAATTTAATGGCTAGATATCTTGGTAATTAGAAAGAGGAAAAGAAAATAATAACTAATAAATTGTTGGCATGAAATTTACTAGTTTATACATGTCAAAATGATTATGTCAAATAATGTAACTTGCATGAAAAAGCCTTAAAATTCTATTGTAGTCAAGAGATATGGTGATAGCCTCACTAGTAAATATTTAATTAGTACAATAAAATCATAAAGTTGTTTATAAGTGGCACAAAATTTTATTTTTCAAAATTTGGGTAATGTGAGTTTATGTGTGCAATTAAGAGAGAAATTATTTACAATGTCAATAGACAATATATATATATATATATATATATATATATATATATATATATATATATATATATATATATATATAATAAGAGTTTTTATAATTGTTGTATACTGTTTTTCAAAGAGACTCATTCTAGAAAATTATTTTATTTTTATTAGAAGAATAAATCGATTGAAAGATCGAGTTTATTGAAAGAAAATAAATAATAGTGCGGTATAAACAAAAATTCCTTAACCTTTTTCATATCAACCAGTCCCTTTGGACTTACTGGTCATCGGGTGCGCTCTAATACTGACACTGTAGCTGGCTGTCTGGCCTTGGGTTCTGGGTTTAAAACCTTGGTAGCCCCTTCTTTTGTTTGTTTGCTTTTATTTACCTAAGGTACTGAAACATAGTACTTATAGTATTCAGCCCACCTTAAAGATAGTTAGGCGCCCTAGACTTCTTGGACTTCGGTGGCGCCCTAGTCCGGTTACTGTAGCTTGGGCGGAGTCTTGGGTTCAAAACCCGGTAGCACCTTTTTATTTTTTTGACTATTTTTGGGGTTTTAAAGAGTTTAAAATGCAATAAAAATTGGAATTTTTTTTATTTCCTTAAAATTATTTAGGCTTTATGAAAAATAATTTCCACAATATTTTATGTATTTGTGAGCATTAAAGGTAGAATTTGCAATAGATAATAAGTTGAAGAATCCGGAAATTTTCAGTTAAAAATATGACTTTTTGATTAAAAGAAGATTAAAATTCGCAACACAATTGATTTTCTCTTAATGAGATTCTATAATTATTCTTTGTTGATTAAGAATACTTTGATGTTGCCTACAATTCTATATGTGATTAAATTGCCAATGAGAATTGAAGTGAGTTACTCTATGTTATGAGTTCATGAAAAATATTTTTTGAAATAATTGTGAATAAATGAATGAATGAATTGAGTTTCATGAATGATACAAAAGTAGGATAAATTGACTAAGATATGAATAAAGTGGAAGATATGAATACAATGAAGTTTAATAAATGACTATTGAAGGGTATGAGTACCCATGAAATCTAGAACATGATAGGTTGTGATCTAGAGGTTTAGTGAGACCCCGGGTACCGGCAAATGTTGAATTAATTGATTGATTTGAGATATGGCTATATTGGCTATCTCGGTGTTTTTGTTTAAGTCCAGTAGGAGGGAAAGCTAACTCTACGTGTTATAGTTTATTCATGTCTTGAACTTAAGGATTAGGAACTAAGTGAAAATGTAGTAAACTTGGGCAAACGTGAGTGGATGGCCTCTATATAGTCGGGCGGTGGATCTCCAGGACTATAGACCCAGTCGGGCGGTGGATTTCGGGATTGTGGTTGCTTCCGATGGAGGCGAGCTTTAATTTAAATCCGGGACTATGATTAGTCGGGCGGATAGTATACATTACTCCAGTGTATATACGTAAACTGGGCTAGAGGGACACTGACGGGATGTTCGCACGACGAGGATTCTGTATAGTCGGGCGGTGGATTCCGGGACTGGGATCCGTACTAGTGGAATGTCTAAAATTTGTTTTATTATCGGGTAGTTATCATGGCGAGGGATCAAACCCTTTTGTTTTGGAGTACGTAGGTGCTTGCCCTCGGACCTATATAGTATGACATGCATAGAATCCGAACAAGTATGCATTAGTGTCATCTTAGCGTAAAATATCTGCATTAGGCATTAAGGCATTGCATACACTTAGATGTTTAGAGTAGTCACTTTTAACACTTTGTTTTACATTTAAGTTTGTGGTTGTTAAAGTATTATAAGATCGTTATACTTTTGGCATAGCGAGGATGACCGTATATAATATTTTGTCAGTTGTAAGCAACTAACGTGCCCACAGTTTTATATGCAGGACTTGAAATTTACAAGAAGATATAAAGATGAATTTGATGCTGATGATTATTTAACTATTAAAGTTGTTACAGTTGTATATTCTTCATTATTGTATTTCAATTTACTTTCCACTGCGTTATTAATGTAAAAGACTCGGTTGTAATAAAATTTTCAAAATTCCTTGTAAAATTGTACGAAGTGAAGTGTAAAGATCCTGTGGAACTTCGAATTCAGTCTTATTTGGAATTCAGGGTGTTACATTGGTAACAAGATGACAAGATATCATGATAGCGTGATCACACAATGACAAGTAATTCTCCACCTTCCATGTAATTAATCATGCAAGTAAGAAGGCCCCTACCGAGTACATTTTCCGATCGTTCACTACCTAGTTATCCCATAATACCCTGGCTTGTTAATAGTTTATTTTCATCCTACTTGAGCATGCAAGAAGGTGTCAAGATTGTATTATGCTAGGTGTGACTAATTCTACTCGTTACATACAAAGCAAGGAGCAAACATATCAATTAAACACAAATCACCCAATCTGGATAGCATGACGTTGCTGTACAAAAACACAGATTACCGCTACTACAGAAAAGAAAATCTGGATCTGTCAGAAATTCTAGAAAATGGACTCTCTGCCGGTTCTAGAGAATATATACACGACATATAAAAGTTACAGAAACTTGGGTGAAAATCCTATTCTTTTCAGATTTTATGTTCAGGCAGCGAGTTGTGAATTATATAAATACATGTGAAACAGATTAGAAAGCTCATGAATTAAATCTACAAAAATTTACGGTGATTCCTACACATGTCTAGTCTCAGCCAAATTTATTTCATATTTTTTTTTTACTAATAACATGTTCTATTTAATTATGAAACAGAAAGATATGCATGAATTTGTGAATCTGAAAATTCTGACACAGTTGTACTAATAATAAGATATCTCATAGATTATAACTCGGAATTCAGATCTATTAAAGTTCTGGAAAATAGACTCATGGGGATATGATTCAAATTCAGAAAGTTATTTCAAATTACAACAGTAACAGGGTTGAAAATCTGATACAAAAAGACACAAACAGCAGTCCAGAAAATAGTTTGATGTGAATAGGCAACAAATTTATCATACAACCATATAGTTCATGCTAATTAATAATCAAAGTGATGCTAAATATTTAACATGCATATTTCTAGGTTTACGGTGCAATTTCACAGTCATGGTAATCAATTAATTAAATCAAATTCAATCTAACATATTCAATTCATCAAATAATTATATAACATGGATCTAGTTATTTTTCATGTAAACGTGCATATGCAATGTGCAAGAGAGACTAGGTTTTAGATCAAAGATGTAGGCACGATGTTACGAATATATCAGGTACACTTAACAGAATTCAAATAGCAATATGATAAAAAGATTTGGATCTACTTGCAGAGATCAAAGAAGTTCTTGAACAAAACAATAAACTAGTTCAAGAAGAGAATTGCCTTTTAGTTGTTAATTTCGAATATTTAGAATAACGGGATGAGAATCCTGGGCGACGAATCCACGAACATGAAACACGGAACTACGTGCAAACTACGTGCAATACCAACACAGCAACAATCCCACACAACAAATCTAGCCTTCCACGAACAGCAAACAGCAAATCAAATCCCCTACACTCCAAAACAACAAACACCAAGATCAATCCCTACCTCCCGAACAGCAAACACGGTAGAGAGAGGGAGAGAGACAACAATGACTGAGCGGCGGTGACTGGTGACACCGACGGCGAGGGCGGCTGATGGCAGGGGGCACTCGCGGTCGAGAAGCGACGGCAGCGACCAAGGGATGACCGGGGGGTCGATACTCTGTTTCTTCGCCAAAACAGAAGAGGGAGCGGGATGAAGATGCTGGGGAATCTGGACGTCATCGACGAGGGGAGGGGTCACCAGTGGTTGCGGGAGGAAGGGTTCGAGCGGCAAGGCATTAATGGGTTCAAAGGTTGATGGTTCTGTGGTGAGGACGAAGGCGAACGGTGATTGGGAGGTGCTGATGGCGGTGACGGGATGGAGGATGCGGTGGAGATGGCGAGGGAGGAGCAAGAGCAATGGCGGGATGAGGCTAGGGGTGACGGGGATGGACGGTCGGAGCGACGGGAGAGGGATGAAGAAGTGCGGGATGGGTTGGAAATGAAGTCGAGGAAGAGGATGGGTGATCGGCGGAGAGAGAGAGAGTTTAGAAAAATATTAGGGTTAATTAATATTTAGGGTTAATGGGGGGTATTTATAGGGTAATTAAGATATAGGGTTTTGGGTTGCGGGTTAATGGATTTAGGGTATGGGTTTAGGCTCCAAAAAGAGAAATAAATATAAATCAATGAGATGAACATATAGCGGATCAATTCAAACTCAAAACAGGGAGAGCAAAAATTGCAATGAGCCAAAAAAAGCAGAATTCAAGCCAACAGAGTACGGAATGATCAAAAGAGAATAAAAGAGCCTAAGAAAAGCAACAACTTATCATTCGAAGGAAATCAGATACAATAATCAAGAAAAAGAAAATAAAATACAATAAAATCCAAAATAGGAAAATAGGGGTTACAAATCCTACCCACCTTACAAGAAGAATTTTATCCTCGAAATTCATACAAGTGGTACGTAGGGCGAACCCCGAAATAAAACAAAACACTACTCAAACAAATGAGGGAACTTCTCCCGAATCTCCTCCTCCAATTCCCAAGTCGACTCACCTGCTGAGTAAGGATTCCAAGAAACTCGAACCAACTTGATAACTCTATTCTTCAAACCATTCTTTCGATGGTCTAAGATAGAGACTGGCTAAATTTTACAGGACAAATCCGACCTCACAGACAAGTCTGAGTAGTCAATCACATAACTGTCATCCCTGATGAATTTCCTAAGCTGAGGAACATGGAATACATCATGGACACCCGTTAAAGTCGGTGGCAACGCGAGCTTATAAGCTACCTTGCCCACACGTTCCACAATATCAAATGGACCAATGAACCGGGGACTCAACTTTTCCCCACCTCCAAATTGGGTAACACCTTTCCAAGGCGATACCTTGAGGAACACATGGTCACCTGCCACAAACTCTAGAGGTCTACGACGACAGTCAGCCCACCTCTTTTGCCTATCCTGAGCGGCCTGCAAGTGCTTACGGATTTGAGCCATGGCATCAATTGTCTTCGTGATCAACTCAGAACCCAAAAGCATCCTTTCACCGAGATCATCCTAACAGACCGACGATCTACACTTGCGCCCTTACAAAGCCTCAAATGGAGCATCCTTGAGACTCACCTGGTAACTGTTATTATATGAGAACCTGGCTAAGTGAAGATGATCTTCCCACGAACCTCCAAACTGAAGAATGCAGGATCTCAACTTGTCTTCAAGGGTCTGAATCGTCTTTTCTGACTGCCCATCCGTCTGAGGATGGAAAGCTGTACTGTAGCTCAACTAAGTACCCAAGCTCTTCTACAGACTCCCTCAAAACTGAGACCTGAATCCCGTATCTCTATCCGATACGATGCTGACAGGTTTTCCATGCAGACGAACAACCTCCTAAATTTACTTCTCGGCCAAACTCTCTGTGGACTGACCCACACGGAAAGGAATGAAGTGAGCACACTTCGTCAGCCGATCCACTATAACCCAGATAGCATTATGACCCTTGGGACTCCTTGGAAAAGCGGTCACAAAATCCATCGTGATATTCTCCCACTTCCACTCTGGGATTGGAAAGGTTGCAAAAGTCCTGTGGTCCTCTGATGCTCTGTCTTCACCTGCTGACAGATCAGGCACCGAGAGACATATCTAGCCACATCTCTCTTCATACCATGCCACCGGAAGTGTTGCTTCAAGTCCTTGTACATCTTAGTAACACGTGGATGAATAGAATACGGAGACCGAGGAGCTTCCTCAAGTAGCTTTTGCCTGACTTTTCCACTAAGTACACACAACCTAGAGCCAAAACGAAGTGACCCATCTGCATGAATGACCAAATCGGATCTCAAACCGGCTTCCACTTCACTACGGAACTACTACAACTGATGGTCACCCGCTTAGGCTTTCTTAATCTGCTCTACCAAGGAAGACTGCAACTGCAACATCATGAACTGCCAAGCTGAACCAGGAAGCATCACATCCAACTGCAACCTCCTTATATCCTCCACTAATTCCTTCTTCTTAGTGAGGAACATAGCAGCGGGTCTCCTACTCAAAGCATCAGGCACCAAGTTCACTCTGCCCGGGTGATACTGCAAATTGATGTCAAAGTCTACCATTAATTCCAACCATCTTCTTTGCCTCATGTTCAATTTCTTCTGCGTGAACACATACTTTAGGCTCTTGTGATCTGTGAATATCTCTACTCTATCCCCAAGCAGATAATGCCTTCACAATTTCAAGACAAAAATCACGGTCGTAAACTCCAGATCATGCGTGGGATAGTTCTTCTCATGAGGTCTCAACTGCCTCGATGCATGGGTGACAACCCTGCCTCGCTGCATCAGCACTGCTCCCAGACCTCTACCCGACGCATCACAATGGATCACAAAACCACCCTAACTATCGGGTATAGTCAGCACAGACGCTGACATCAATCGACGATTCAACTGTAATGCCCCTAATTTCCTATATCGGAAAACCATGACATAAGCTAGAATATTTTTCTTCAATTAGCCAAAGTACACAGAAAAGCAGAAAAATTTAAAACTTTTTATTTAACACCAATGTATTACAAGTTCAAATGTTAAAACTACAATACATTATATCAATGTTACAATAATGCCTTACAAGCCCAAGTGTTACAAACCTTCAATAAATTTACATCAGAGTACAATGAATAATAAATAACACTTGGTACTTTACTTGGATGCTTCACAACATAAAATAAATTACAATAAATGTTACAATTGAAAATAAGAATCTACACTTTGCTTCTCTTGCCTTGAGTCCTCCTGAATCATGTACCTGTAATTTTGCAATCCAGTACCTATTGAAGTGAGAAGTCAGTACATATACTGACCCTTTAAGGCTAATGACTAGCAGTGGATCTCAACTTTAAACAAAAAGATTGATGAATAGAGAAACATGTATATATAATTAATGTGTCAGTGTATGCTATGACATAGAATCTAATGCAGGATTAACTAGTGCAATGATGCACTTATTCTAATACAAGCGAGACCCTAGAACAGTATGCATCCCAAACTACATACGTCCATATCAAGCCGTTACTTCATATATAGGGATTTGAACCCGCACCATGAATCCTACTCTTGTACTCAACCTGTTTCTAAAGATACAACGTGACTGATGAGGTTGCTCTGAAACGGTCTGATCCTGCCATTCGCAGTCATATAGTGGTGTCCCTGTTTGCCAGTATTTCCTGGTGTACCGGACCTCACTCAAAAATCTGATAAACCCTCAGAGTTAACTACAACACATGTTAGCTCGAAGCATCCCTTGTGGCCCCCTAGCTTATAGATCGTAGTCTATGGCTTGTTCGCCTCTTGACATAGAACATGACTGAATTCCGGGGATCCATCCCCTTGTTCCGACAGGAAAACTTCCCGCTCTTATCACGACACTTCAGAAATTAACAGACGAGATTCGGATCCCATGCTCCCAACTCGTGAGAAGGCATAGAACGTATCCCTTTGACTTGAAGGGTACAACCAATAATGTAACACCCTGCAAAAGTGATTTATTTTGCATTACTAAATAATATTATATTGGTAAAGTTGACTACTTTGACTATTTTCTTGAAATTGTAGTTTTGCACGTGCAACACATGTGCAAAGTAAGAAAATTTTGAGTTCTTAAAATTTTATGGTTAATGATTGATTTTCCTCATTTATTTATGATATTTTAATTTTTCATATTTATTTGAATTTATTTGACTATTTTATGAATTTCTCAATTTTACACGTGCAAAACACGTGCAAATCTCCAATTTTAGATTTCTTAATGAATTATCCTATTTATAATTAAGTATATCATAAGTTTTTGGATTTTCCGGAATAAAGGAACTATTTTTGTAAATACTTCGAAAGAGAGGGGCTTTTATGTAAAAATCCGTTTGGATCTCAAACAAATAATGAAAATTCGTTTTTACTAATTTTTGGGCTTTCCATAGTCATCATTGAAAATAAAATCTATTTAAGTTTTATTTAGAGTTGATTTGGTAAAGATTTAAACAAATATAGTGTTTTTACAAATATGGAATTTAAGTGGATCTGGTGCAAATATTTTCTTAGAATGTAAAAGTCAGAAATTTTTAATTGGAAAATCTAATATTTATTTTTAGATATTATTTCTGAATTTTCTTGATTTTTATGAATATTTTATGACATATTTGCAAATATTACAAAAAGAGGGACTTCTGTACAAAATTACCACTTTGAGTACAAACCCGATTTATTTATTTATTTATGGGATATGCTTGATGGTTGGATAACTGAGTAGTAATATTATTTGGTTTTATTTTAATTTATTTAACTTATTATAATTAAATTCTAAAGCCTAATTGTTTATTTTTAAGCCCATCCAAATTATTTAACTATTTTTAATTAGCCCATGGAGTTCTAAGCCCGCCAATTGAGAGCCCACTAGTTTATTTCTTTTTTAATTAACATGACTTGTAGTTTAGATCAACTTTGTAGACAATTAATTGATTAATCATGTACAACTAGTAACTAGGGGTGCTACATTTGACATTTGCATTGCAGTAGCACGTGTCTTAAGCCATGCATAGTGTAGGCTGGAATGGGAGAGAGACGGGGTGAGTTGGCTTAGTGGATAGGTGGTTACTTGTACATGGGAGGTTGCTACAACTTCCCAATGCATCCTAGCCATTTATCTTCAACCATCTAGATCAATCATAACCCTCCATTTCACTCAAAAATTTGTATAAATACCCCCACCCCCCTTCTATTCACTTAGTACACAAATAATTTTGTAAAGAAAAGAAAGAAAGAAAACACAAAATTGAGTAAAAAGATTGAGAGAAAGTTAGAAAAAGATTGAGAAGAGTTCTAGTTGTGTGTGTTCATCACCATAGGAGGCCAGCCATTCTCCTAGAGGAAGAGAGGCTCGGGTTTCACTAGTGCAAGGAGGAGAAGGCGTTCGTGGTGGCACTAACTAGGAGGAGAAGAACCGCTCGTGTGTTCAAGGAGATTCTAGGAGCTTTATAGTTGTTTTTCTTCAAATAGGTGGGTGGTTTTCTGTACTACTAATCTAGACACCTTGCTAGGGGTTTGATTAATGAGAATGCTAAAGAAACTAACAAGATAACCATGTGTTGGCTCTAAAAAAGGAACCAGTAGATGGTTAAATGAATGCTTGATGAATTGCATGTTATTGGCTATAAATCATATTTATTGTAGTAGAATTGCTTTATTGCTATGGAAACGTGAAATTGGAACCATGCTAATTGTAGAGTATGCATGTGAGTGATTAGTAGTTGAAATTACTGAATTTGTGCTTGTTAAACTATTGTGACACTATTTTAATGAATGAGACCATGACTTTGGTATTATGGAGAAAAAAGAGGAAAAAGCAAGAATTAATATTCTTTTAATGTAGTTGTAATGCAAAATTTGGTATAGAGTTTGCTAAAATTGAAATATTGCAATTGTAGGCATAGAACACAATTAGAATGATAAACTCATGTTTTAATGTCAAAAAAAACTGTTTTGTTAATTATAAATAAACTCAGTATTCTGAAAATTTTTATGCCTTTATGTGGAAGAAAAACAAAGTTAAGAGCTTTTGAAAAACGAAGTAATTTTGGATAAACAGAGATTCGAAACAAACCTAATTTAACCCACTCCCATATCAGTTAATCACTAAGGTCATACTGCTTAGAGGGGGGCGCCTTAGCACTCTACTATAGCTCGCCGGCACTCTTTGTGCTTGGGTTCGAGTCTCGGCAGAGGATTTTTATTTTAAAATTTTGACTTTCCCCTAAACCCTAGAGCAGAACTCAAGCCCAATTAAACCCCACCTTTAGACAGTTAGGCACTATGTCCCTTCTGGGTAGTGCGTGGGTGTTAGTGCAGTGACTGTTCACCTTGGAGCCTTTGTGTGTGGGTTCGAAACCGGCTGAGGCCATTTTTCTTTTGAAATCCGATTTCTTTTTTAAAATGCAATTGATTTTTTGGGGTTTTTAAATGTCAAAAAAAATTTAGAAAAATATTGGGAAAATTTCTGAAAATATAAGGACTTCACAAAATTTATTTTTCTAAATATGTGGACTTTTAATGAGAAATAGGAGTAAAATTGAGAATAAAAATTCATAAAAATCTTCGACTTGATTCTTTTATGATTTCAAAACAAATTAGAAAATTTTTATTGAAAAGAGATCAAATTGAGATTTTTCACTTTTAATTATTGAGTAGAATTAAATGAGAAATTGGTTAAAGAATATGCAAGTTGTGCATGGAAATATGTTGAAAAAGAGAACTTGATGAAATGTAAAATTTTGTGAACAAGTATGCTATCTTCTATGAACTTGAAAATAGAACTTCGACTAGAATTTTAGCTAAGACCTTACATCGGCAAGAATGAAAAATGTGGAAAAGAGAAATGAGATATTTTGACCAAGTTTGGGTCCTTGATGATAACTGATGTTGGAAAGACCGGTGTAGGGGTAATGCTAGATTCTAGAATATATATCTTCATTTATACATAAGGATTAGATACATAGTGGAGATGTGATGAACGTAAGAGAAAAACATGAGTATGAGGGCCATTGAATTGGCAGCGTGAGAGTATTCACAGGATGTCCCATGATGCGTCATGAATAAGGCGTGGATACTACTCAAGAGTACCGTCCTGGTGGCGACGCTTATAGGGTGGTCTAGTGACTGCGGGTGGTGCCATGGCTATGGTAGGAGTTGAATTGACCACGGGATGCCTGCATGATGAGTCATGTGTCAATGCGTGGGGTTCTTTCCAGGGCGCCTAGACGTGGGCTCGTAACTCATAGAACACCTAGGATACTTACCGTAGTTACCGTAGTAGATTAAGTCATGGCGAGGGATCGAACCCTACAAGATGAAGAACGGTTAAGGGCTTGCCCATGGACCTATATAGTATGGGCTGCATAGGTTCTGAACAAGTACGCATTAATGTCATATAATATAAACAACTGCATTAAGGACTAAGTGCACGGCACAACACAACATCAATAGGATAGTCCCTCTGTAGTTTTGTCTGTGATCAAGTTTGTGGTTTGTTTAAGTACTGAAAATTGTTATACTGTTCGGCATAGCGAGGATGGCCGTGTATAATATTTCGTCGGTTGTAAGCAGCTGACGTGCCCATAGTTTCTATGAAGGATAAAGTGACTAGCAAGATTAAAGTATGCATGCTGCTTAAAGAATGATTCAAGTGTTGTATATTTTGTTCATGTAATTATTGTAAATTGCTTCCGCTATATAAGTGTAAAGTAAATGTAACTCTGATGTAGCAAAAGTTTTTAAATTCCTCGTAAAATTGTACGAAGAGAAGTGTAAAGATCCTGTGGAACTTCGAATTCATTCTGTTTTGGAATTCGGGGTGTTACATATAGCGTGGCGCAGACGTTAAACATGACGAGGAGGTATGGTAAGGCCAAGAAGAGGCTGCATGTAAACAACCTCAGATAGGGTACCATGAAGAAAGGCATTCTTCACGTCCATCTGGTTTAACTGTCACTAGCGAATGACAACAACGACAAGGAGAGAGCAAACTATTGTCATGTGTGCAACTCGAGCAACTGTCTCATCATAGTCAATGTCATGTCTCATCATAGTCAATGAAATGAGGGGCATAAAGTACGAAGGGTAATGTGAGAGTGGGAGTGCTAACAGATCCTAAGTATGTAGTGAGGAGTAGGGAGCCATCAACAATGTATAGTGAAGATGAGTGAGAGGTCAGTGCAGTGCTAGTGATGAGGAGTGTACAGTTGCTAGTAAGATGATGTGATGCACCAGAATCTAAAAGCCAGGAAGAATTCATGCCAGGAGCAACAGAGAAAGCAGGGGCAGGGGAGCCAGCATTGATGCACTGACCCGAGTTTTGAAGGTCAAGCTGAGCAAGATATCGCTGAGGAATATCATAAGGAGTAGGAAAGGGCACGATTGGAGTAACAGCCATTGCCCGAGGTGTACAAGAAGTAATACTGGGAGCAGGTAAACCCCATTGCTTCCTGAACTGCTGTGCCTGAAGAAGAAGATGTGTATGTTGGATAAAACACTCACTATCGGTATGACCATTCTGCTGATAGTGGATGCAAAAACGTTGACGACACATGTGCTCAAAGTGACCAGTATGCATGCAAATAGTATAAAGATGACTTAGACGATCAGGGACACTGCGATGGTTAGAAGGAGGTGGCATGGGACCGTTGCGAGGATTGCGGGAGGAGGTGGCATGAGGGGTAACAACAAGAACACTCTCACTCCTGGATGTTGGGGTAGATTCAGGAGTTGGGAAAGCACAGAACTGTGTTTCTTCAGCAACAAGTTTAGCAATAGCAGCTTCAAGATGCGGAACCGGATCTCGGTGGATCAACTGACTGCATAGGGACTGTGTAACACCCCGGATTGTATTATGCCTGTATATATATGTATGTATATTGACTGTATACGTGCACACGATTGCAGTGTTTTGCTTGATTTTGATATCGTGGTGGATGGTTAAGGCTACGGGACGGTTTTTGGGAGAGTTGCATTCCAAAGATGCACGAGAACGAGACGGACCAATACTAGTATAACCGCTAGTTTTCGGCACGACGCACATGCAAATATAACACGTTATGGTACTACAGTGAATATAGGTTGTGTGCGCTCGTTAAAACACGCATCTCATACTCGTTGGAGCTCGTTAAGGGTTATGTTGGACAGCCAACACAACTAACACCAAAACCATTGGCTACAAGCCATGGTTTTTCCTAAAACCACTATAATATCCTATGCTACCCCCCCCCCCCCCCCATAGAATCCGACCTATACCCCTCCCATCTCCTTCATTTCCCACTTCATTTCCTCTCTTTTTCTCTGGAAATTTCAGAAAGAAAACACCACAAGAGAAGGAGGAGAGAAAGAAGAAGGAAGTGAAGAAGAAGGATCAAAAGGAGATTTCCAAGAGAAGAAGCTTGAAGTAATTCCTTCTACTACTACAACCAAAGGTGGAAAGTTTCTCTAAACTTGAAATTCTTGTCTTTTAATTAATTTTGATTGCATGCATGTGTGCTAGAATGCATAGGATTGCTCTTCTAAAGGTTAGAAGTAGAAGTCAGAATTGAACTAGAAAAAACTGGTTCGGAGTACCATTTAGTGGATTTTTCCGAGAGCAAAATATGATGAATTAGACCATAAAATTAAAAGGATTTGTTCATATATGTGTTATCATAATTCATGATTTATTTTAGATTTTTCTATGTTCATTTGATATGCTAATAAAATCGTGAGATGGATATGTGTCGTAAGGCAGACTCAGAAAAAGAAAAACAGGATGGCTGATATTGTAGGAATTTTCGTGATTTATTGAAGCATGATGTTGATCTCAAATTTTTACTCAATGTTCCTGAATGTATTTTGATTATGTACAAAAATCAGTAAATTATTTGGATGACTTTAGAAGCATGAGAAAAATCTATCTATAACCAGTATCTGATGTTGAATTAGAAAACTGGATGGTTTCTGGCTAACTTACAATAGGTAGTACTCACTGTATAATTGAAATTTTGACATGAGGTCTTTTGCACAATGTTGGGTATGATTCCTAGTTTCACCACCATAAATTTTATGTCATTTAGACAACTGTGCAATTTACTGTGATTTTGTGATTAAGCACTGTGCTGTTCTCATCCAGTTTTGATACTCTGTAAAGATTGGGAATTTGAGACTTGTTAGAGGCACATTTTGAGGATCATGACTCAGTAGAGAGTTGTATTGGACACCTAGACCTTTCCAACAAAACTAATTTGAGGCAATTCTAGTAAACAGTTGAATTATTATGATTTTTGTAAGACTGGACAGAGGACTAGAGTAGAGCTGAGTGCTCTGAATTGGAGAGACCAATTGTGTAAACTGGTGTATTGATGATAGAAGAGTGTGTTAGGGTGACATAATGGTATAATTTGGACTCATGACCAATTAGAGAGTTGTTGAGGACACCCACACCCTTCTACAGAATTTGAGTTTGTGTCGTTCTGATGAATGTGTAGGATTTTGTGTTAATGGTAAGGTGCAGCCCGTGCACCAGAAGCACGCAGGCTGGAGCTTGAGAAGCTATGTTGAGGACTTAGATAGTTGAATTTAAGCTCGTGATCAACTAGGAAGTTGTAGCCTAGGATAGTACCTTTCTAGGTTGGGCCCATACACTCCAATCGGAGTTGTATCGATAGAGGGATGACCATTTTGAGATTCGGGCAGAAACCCGTAGGACGCTTAGTCTGGGTTTGGACTAAGAATTGTGAAAGCATTTTTTCCTTGTGTGTTATTTTGAGTCGATGACTCGTGTCTAGGAGTGGTTGATCTCTGTTATTAAGGGTGTTGACTCCCCGAGTGGGATGGGTGACTCGAGTTAGTCACTAGGGTAAAGGATACCCTGCATCTATCAAGCCTATATTATTAAACTTTTGCCGAGCGTAGGACGTCCGAGCATGCCAGTGAGTGGAGCTCAAAGGTCAATTATATATTTACTGTCGGAGTAGCAGCAGGCATAGGCCATTATGCTGGACGAGTCCAAGCAGGGGAAGTGGCGAATCGGACCGGTATCGCCAGGGGCCAGAGGCTGATAGGCAAGTGTGGAAGTAGTAATTCTTACCCGAGATAATTAGAGCAAGGTAGGGGTTAGAATGGTTTATTAAGGGGTTGGAAAATTGCATTAGTTCTAGTAAACCATAGTCGGTGTTGTATCTTCCAGTCGTAGGGATACGTTCTCGGCCGCTAACGGATTGCGTCCCTGGCTCGTATCTCGATCTGTTGATTACCAAAGTTCTGCCGAAGTAAGGTGCGGGAGGCCTGGAGGATTTGACCTCCCATGGTGCTCACGTCCCTAAAGCGCGGGTTTTGTATTTTTGTGGTTTTTTTAGTATATATCAGTTCATTACCCGATGAGGGGTGAACACGCATGCGTCAGTCCATGGGTGGACATGTGGAACCAAGGGTCGTAAGGACCAGG
This sequence comes from Hemerocallis citrina, assembly GCA_017893485.1. Classification (NCBI taxonomy): domain Eukaryota; kingdom Viridiplantae; phylum Streptophyta; class Magnoliopsida; order Asparagales; family Asphodelaceae; genus Hemerocallis; species Hemerocallis citrina. The sequence continues at coordinate 37,977,430 of CM030365.1, forward strand.
TTCAACGCGATTTTTAAGGAGGTCCGTACGCGGGTACCAACTGGCGGTGACCACTTGGGCACTGCAGGGCGGAATTAGACCGACCGCTGCAATCTTCTTGGACGACAGACAGTTTATTGGGAACTGGAGGGTGTATAAGAGTAGGGTGCATGGTGAGAGTTCGAATCCCTAAATTGTGGAGAAAGACGGCTAGATTTGGGGGCGTATGTAGTATGGGATGCATTCGTGCTCCAAAGTCTTACTTGCATTAGAAGTTAGGCATGTGAGTTTGCTGCATCTAGTCATAGGGTCATGTCATAACACTGCACTAGAACCCGAATCCACTAAACCCTTGTTTTGGCACAACACTTTTCCTTTTTGCATAAATTATTGGTTGTGATTGAATTTTAGAGGATCGCTGTTATCACCAGCTTTGCGTCAGTCGAAGTACTGACGTTCCCCACCTTTTAGGTATCGGTTATACCTTCCAAACAGGTACAGAGATATCAGAGTCGCGCAGCAGAAGCCTGAAGCTGAGGAGCAAGTCTCGGGGGAGCCGATGGGCCGCTCAGTGAAGTTCCGCAAGTAATCGGTCGATTACCATTCCAGGAGGCAGCTGATAGATTACAAGAGGAGTCTGTAAATACTTGTAATAAGTTGTAATGAATTGATGTAATTTGTACTCCTTGTCCAAGAACAAGTTATCGGTTGTAATCAATGATGTAATGACTTATTTGGCAATGAAAAGTGTTTAAATTTCCGTGTTATTACTGTGTTGAGATGCATTGAAGGTAAAGATTCTGGAAGGTGTCACGGATGTTCGGTAACGAAAATTTGGGGCGCTACAGACTGATACTCTGGTCAAAGACCCATCATAAAGAATGTAAATTAATGATGTTCACGGGTAACACGAACATCACTATCCTATAGTTGTTGTGTTTCACACCATATATTGCGCATGTCTGTTTAATGATCCTAAATGCTATGATCACCCTGACGATCAAGGATGGACTGAACAAGGAGCTGGTACTCACGGGCTGTAACACCCCGCAAAATTGGGTTATGACAATTTTGCCCCCCGTGTGTTATGCGCAGTGTATTTTGTACCGTTACGGATGATATCTGTAACACATTTCAGTATAAATATCATACTTATTTTTTATTTCGACTATTTATGCATTTTCTGTCTTTTTAAAATTCATTCTTACCCTATTTGAGCCAACTCAAATATTAGTTTTTAATCTTTGTGTTTTTACGTGCATTTCACATGTTATCAATGCACATATCGATTACGTATTTTCCACCGCTACGTGTAATATTTTCTATGTGTTTCAATTATTTATTTAATGACGTGTTCAAATTCGTTTTATAAATGGAATTTTATTTTTCTCCTATTTTGATTAAAATATTATTATAGGTGCGATGCAGGTGTTTTTCTGTGTACGTATTGATTACACTACGATAAATGTATAATGAAATATATTTTCATATGTTACATTCCAATTATTTATAACTATTTTTCCGTCGATAAAATCGATTTCATATTTGTTTGTTTTACGTGCGACGCACGTGTTTGCAATGCACGTGTTAGTTGCATTCTCTTTCAAAATAAAATTTTGAAGTGTGTGTTTTTATTTTATTTGTGCATGAAAAATCTAATTTATAATTAAACTAAACTAATTTTATTTAAACATTTACTATATACTATAACTTATATTTTAAATTAAATCAAAAAATATATATAAATGAAGTGTATGCACGTGCGGTGCACGTGCATGTGTTTTGTGCAAGGGAGAAGGGGGTCGGCTGTTTGTAAGTGGAGTGAGTGGGGTTGACTATCAAGTGGGTGGTTAGTAGTTAGTGGGATTAATTAAATATTTAATTAATTTACTTAAACCCCCTTTTATAAAAAAAACCACCCAACCCTTACCTTTTAACAGCAAACTAAATCAAACAAAAGAAATGAAAATGAGGGTGCTCGGGTCTTGCTGCTGTCCATTTCGGTGGAGAAGTTTTACTCGGCTTTGTGGATTTTATTGGTGTTTTTGGAGGGAATTTGCTTCTAGTAATCTTCCATATGGTGGGTGTCTCTTCTTATTTTCTGAATAGTATAGACATCATGCCTATGTGTTATGATTGAATTTTTTGATAGTTTAATGGTTCTTATTAGTGAAATCTGATGCATGTTGTTGTGATAAAGAATACTAATGGTAGAAAGATCATGAAATTCATTGTATGTTAATGTTCAGCATATGAATTGATTGATAAATTAGAATGAAGAAAATTTAATTAGAAGCATGTGTAGAATTGTTAGGCTCAAATGAACAACTTGATTATTGCATGCAATTTTGTCTCTTACAAATTGGTTGAAATTTTGTGTATGTAATGTAAATGCATATAAATGAAAAATTAGAGAATCATTTTTGGGGAAGAAATAGTTGTAGTGGTGCAAAGGAAAAGTTGCATTAAAATTAGTAGGACAATTAGCTAATAGCATTTTTATGTTATGATTCTCATAAGAGAAACAAATGAATAAGTTGAAAAATTGAAGTAAATTTTCTATTAATGTGAATGAAATTAATAAGATAATGATTTTGAATATGCATAGATACAAATTAATGGTACTAATTTGAAGAAAGAGTTAGTTGCTAATAAATAAATTCTTTGTGTTTATATGTTTCAAAGAATAATTGGTACATAAAGTGGGATAAATACTCGTAATTATAATTAAAATCAGCAAAAGAGGAATTTTGGAGTTTAGAACTATATTTTTATAATATCAATTTTGTGAAGAAGAATGGAATAAAAAAATAGTTGAAAATGTAGGAAATGAGATTTAACGGGAATCAACTACTTAATAAATCAAAGCCCTATAGTGTTGTCAATCTGAGCTTGTCTCAGTGGGTAGGCATTTGGTCGCCTCTTTGTTGGTGCAGGTTCGAGGACAGGGTCTGCCGTTTGTGAGAGAAAATAATTTTTTTAAAAGTCAGGTAAGGGGTGGTTTAGATACTTAAGAATTTTAACCCCATGTTGTATCAACTGAGCACTTGGCTTAAGTGGCTAGTGAGGGGTGTGCTGCGCCTAAGCTTTCCACGTGGTGCTCGAGGGGAGTCTGAGGTCCCAGGTTCAAGCCCTTGCCGTGCTCTTTTTTAATTTTTTTGGTTCTTTGAGTTTTATTTAAATCCAGAAAAATTATATAAATACTTTTAAATATTGTGGGAACAACTGAAAATATTTCTCTTTGTTTTTAAATATATTTTGGAGATTTAAGAGTTATATTCTGGTGATAAATGAGATTGGTATTTAAGAAGAAAGTATAAAATTAAGATAATAAAAGTTGAATTGTGATAAAAGGGAAGTAATGATTTAGATAATGAGTTTCTAATGATGAGTCTCAAAGAGTTGACGTTTAATTTTTAGAAACTTTGTACTGGGAAAATAAACCTGAAAAGTGTTTTGTGGAAATGAATAATTTGAGATTGTTCTTCATGATTGATAAATATGAAAGAATTGAATAAGATCCGAATAAAGTGAATTGGATGAATTGGAAACATGAGTTATAAGGGTATGAGTAACCATGATTATGGAACATGAAAGGATGTGATCTAGAGGTTTGGGACTCAGGAACCGGCAAATGTTGAAAGAATTAATTGATTTGAGATTTGGCTATATGGGCTATTGTTCTCGGTATTTTATTTAAGTCCGGCAAGAGGGTAAGCTAGCTGTAGGTGGTATTATTTCATTCATGTTTCAAATTAAGAGAAAATACACTAGGAGAAGATGTAATAGAACTTGGGCAATGTAAGTGGGGTGTCTCATATAGTCTGATGGTAGATTCCTGGACTATAGACCTAGTCAGACAGTGGATTCCTGGACTGTGGCGGCTTGCGGGATGAGACAATCCTCAATTAAATCCGGGACTTGACGGTGGATTCCAGGACCAAGAATAGTCTGGCGGATGAGAGGTAGTTCACCATTATATATGTATATACCGGGGCTGGAGCGGCACTTATGGGATGTTCGCATGATGAGGACTTCCGTATAGCTTGACGGTGGATTCCAGGGCTGGGGTCCGTACTCGTGGGATGTCTAAAACTTATTTATGTTACCGTGTAGTTGTCATGGCGAGGGATTAAATCCTTTAATGTGGAGTACGTAGGTGCTTTCCCTCGGACCTATGTAGTATGGTATGTATAGAATCCGAATAAGTATGCATTAGTGTCTTCTTAGCATAAACACCTACATTAGGCATTAAGACATTTGCATACACCGCATGTTTAGGATAGTCACTTTTTACACATTATGATGCATTCAAGTTGTGGTTGCTAAAGTAAGTGAGTCTCTATATTATGGCAAAACGAGGATCACCGTGTATAGTATTGCGTCAGTTGTAAGTAACCGACGTGCCCACATTATTTAATGGAGGCATTGGATTTACAAGGAGATAAAAAGATGATTGATACTAAAGATTACTTTCCATTTTAAGTTGCTGATGTTAATTATACATTTACATCATGTTGTAATTCATTTAATTTTCTGCTGCATTGATGTAAAATGAACAATGTTGTACAAAGAAAAGTTTTCAAATTTCTTGTAAAATTGTACAAAATGAAGTAATGATCCTGTTGTGCTACGAATTACTGTATTTTGGAATTCGAGGCGTTACAGAGTGGTATCAAAGCCAAACTTCAATAAGTAGTACAAATTTATAAGGACGACACATTAGGGTGGATATTAGAAGTGTGAGTTCAGTTTATAGAGATTTAAATGTAAGTGATTTACATTTATGTTGCTCTATACACTGATGTATTCTCATCCCTTTCCCTATTGGATGGCTGGAGTCCAGGAATGCAAGTTCAATAACTACTTTATTCATGATACTCTCCTCGTATTCATTGATCTGAGACCGTATGCGAGCATGTTTTTCCCTTGATATCAGAGTGGCGTGCGGAAGCGTGGTGGGTTTGGACTATAATATCCCGGATAAAATAATGTTTTTATATATGTAAGAATATATATATATATATATGATCGTAGTGTGATTAAATTGCTTGATTATGTATGAGAATGGTTGCATTCGTGATGGAGCACGAGAATGAGGAAATCGGCATTAGTACATACACTAGTTTTTGAGTGTGATGCATATGCAAATATTTATTTGTATGGTGCTATAATCAATATATTTGCCATATACTCAAATCTCACCTCACATCTCTCATCTCATCATGGTCATCGCTAAGATTAAGCCATGAGAAAATATCTTTGCAAAACCATGGGCAAGAAGACTTGGTTTTGAGAAAAGCCCCTTGCCACATGGCTCCACCTCACCCCCTTTGTCACTCCCCCCCCCCCCCCCCCCCCCTCCGCAATCTCTCCTTACTTATTAAAAACCCCTCTCTTCACTCTCATTTCAGATTTCTGAATTTTTTTAGAGAAAGAGAAAATGAGAGAGTGAAAGAAGAAGGAAAGAGGAGGTGTTCTAGAGCTTTTGAAGGAGGAACTAGAAGAGGAGGCTTGGCTACTCTCATCTTCTTAAACTTCACTAAGGGTGGGGAGTTCTCTATACTTTTTTTCATGTTTTATTCTTTGATTTCTTACATGAAATAAGTAGTAGTAGCTTGAATTGAATGGTTAGTGGTAGTTTATTTAGAATCTGAAACAGAGAACTGAAAAACATGAACTGCATGCTAAGTTCTCGAATTTCCAGAGAGAAATATTGATGGAATTTGAACTTGAAATGTTTACAGAATGATCTTATACGTGTCTAGAGACTACATGAATTATTTAGGATTTTTCTGACATTATTTAGTATTTTAATAAAATCATGTTTGATGACTTGGTCGTAAGGCAGAGACTGGTTCTATCTTTTAGAATCTGAACTTGAAGGAATTTTTAGAATTAATTGATGGATGATCAATTTTTGAAATTTTTATCGTAGTATCCTGCATGTATCTAGATCCTATAGAAAAATATTGAATTTAATTTGATGACATTTGATGCATGTTCAGAATTATTTACTTAAGAGTATTCATGGTAGTGACTGATGAACAGTAGAATTTTTGTACACAATTGAAATAGGTAGAACTCATTGAATACTTGGAACCAGGATGAGATCTTTTGTGCATGCTATACATGATGATGTCTAGTTTCTGAAAATACAAGTTTGGTAATCATTGGCTATCATGTGATTTATTGTGATATTTTAAGTCAGTACTGTGCAGAACTTAGTAAGAATTGACACCCTAATAAGATTGCAACTTTATGGCTCTGTATGAGCAGAATTTGAGGAATTGTACAACTAGGAAGTTGTAGTAGACATCCTAAGCTTTCCAAAAAGTCTTATTTTAAGAAATTCCCGTAAGTGAGTAATATTTATGATTTTTGTAAGTTGGAACAGAAACCAGATTTTGAGCTATAGGCTTTGTTTGTGTAGTACATTATAGATGCATCTGTACACTTGAGAAAGATCAATGTTTTATGGTTTTCAAATGGAATATTTTGGACTTGTGATCAACTAGAGAGCTGTAGAGGACATTTTTAGCTTTCCATAGAACCTAGAATTGTGTTGTTCCGGTGAGAGAGTAGGTTTCTATGCTATCGGTACGATGCAGCCAGTGTATAGGAAGTACACAGGCTAATGATTGTGAGGTTAATTTGAGCTATTAGATGGATGAATCTGATGTGATGGTCAATTAGAAAGTTTTAGCCTATACTCTTAGCTTTCCATAATGGGCTAGAACACCCAAATCCGAGTTGTATTGTGAGAGTTACGACCTTTCTAAGTTTCAGGCAGAAATAATAGAGTTGGGTTAGTCATGATTTTGGCTAAGTGTTTGGAAGTACTTTTCCCCTCTTGTGATTAAGAGTCATTGAACTTAGTATTGGGGATGATTGGTGGTATTATTGGTCTTGATGGTGTTTATTGCCTGATGAGGATGTTTGTGTGTAACCCCTGTTTCCGTTAATACGTATTTTTTTCAAATATTTTTCCGTATTTTAAATTCTTAGTATCTTGTATCTATTCTCTTTTAATTGATTATATTATTCAAACTATTTTATGAAGCCCAATATACAATTATTCAATTGTTTAACTATTTATTATAAGCCCAATTGTTTAACTATATATTCTTCAAGCCCAATCCCATAACTGATTTATTAAATGATTTGAAGCCCAAGCCCAAATGTTTAATTTAAGCCCAATCCTATAACTAATTTATTATATTATTTTTGAGCCCATAGACCAAGCCCAAACCCAAACCCAGTACTCATATATATTGTATAGACTCCATCCTATATGATTATATTCAAATCCCCACATTTTAATAATTCACCCGTATACAAAATCTCTTACATTCTCTCCCATTCTTCACCTCCCGTAACTCCATAACCCCCACCACCTCATAATTGCCCCCACTTTCTCACCCCTGTTTACTCTACCGATTATTATATTATATTTATTGTTTTATATTATTATTTTATATAAAATCCCCCCCTCCCTGTTCTCTTTCTCCCATACTCTCACTCTCCCATCTTCTTCTCCCGTGACCTTCTCTCCTCGACCGCGACCACCTTGCCATTCTCTGCCCAGACCTCCCTGCTCGACCACTCCTCGTCGCTCGACCTCCAGTTGACCGCCATTCACCTACTTCTCTTCTCCGCTTCGAGAACCCCTGAAGCATCTCGACCCTCCCACCGTCCTCCTCCTGTCGCCTATTGCCTCGCAACGCCCCTTCCACGTCGACTGCACCCTGCCACTATTGCCTCCTCCACCGCTCTCACTGTTGCGTCGCTTCCCAACCACAGCCCCGCCGTGGCTCCGTCTTCGCCACCCAGTCGCGCCGCCCATGCACCAGCCGTTGAAGCTCTCCCACTGCCTCTCTCTCGCTCTCTCTCAAAGTTCAAGAAGAAGGAGAACAGAGGATTGTTGCTTGGGTGATTGGTTATACGTGCATTGCACGTGTAGGTATTGTGTGTGCTATTTGTGGAAGAGAGAAGGGATTTGGGTGTGGTGTTTGCTGTTCGAGAAGTAGGAGATCAGATTTGTTGTCTAGTGTTCTACCTTGGATCCAGTGTGCTGCTGTGGGAGTTTGTTTGTTGTTTGGTCTTGTGGCTGCCGTTTGGTGTTTTGTACGTGTCTCGCACGTATTTTTGGAGCGTCGTCCGGAATTCTGATCCCGTTATTCTTGTATTCGATATCATCATCTTCGGTTATCAGGCAAGTATCCTCATGTACAACTCGTTTGTTCTCGTACGAGCTTCCTTTGAAAAATACTGCATGTACATTCCTTGACTATCCGTTACAAATTTTAATTCGTATTCATCAATTTGGGGTTGAAATCTTTTACTATACAAAATCCGTTGATCCCATATTCCTACATGATCATATGCATTACATGAACACGATTGATACACACATATGTACTCTTAGGATTATACATGATTATATGCATGATTGTTTACCCGTGATAGTTGTTTAAATATGATATCTTATTGTTGTTGATTAAAAGTAATAAAAGTAACAAGCCGGGATATAAGGGTAAAGATCTAGTAGTGGGCAATATAGAAGAGCGTACTCGGACGGGAGCTCGTGGTTTCCTGATGCAAGTTGCAAGTTTACAAGTTGCAAGTTTGCGAATTACAAGTTTACATGTTTCACGCTACAAGTTTACACTCTACCTGTTTCACGTTACAAGTTTGCACGTATCTCGAAAAAGATACAATTGACATGTTTTTCCCGAGTATGTGATCTATAGAATCCACCACTAGGCCTAAACGTAACTGATTGTATGTAGCAACCATGTAGTAAAAGGATAGATGCATGAAGTGCTAACTAGATAGAATTAATAAAAGACATAAGATTAACATGTGCACTTGCATAATCCAATTACATTTTACATGTTCTTGTTGACTTGTTTACTTAATTACTCGTTTACATGCCACTTGTTTCATGATGTCTTGTTCATGATTGCATGTTGTATTTATCCTATTACATGATTCTTGGTTCCTTGCTCTTTTTCCTGCTTCTTGTTTTGTTTTTATACTTGTCCCGTTAGCTTGTACCACTTGCGGTCCGTGACTTGCATTAACGGGTTTTTCCTTGTTTCTTCTGTTTGTAATAATGTACTTGCAGGCCCGAATGGAGAATTACCTGAAGGTGTCGCTGATCAAGTGTTTTAAGTCTTGTCAATTATCATGTTATCTTTAAATGCAACTGAAAGTGAGCACGTCAATTAAATGCAACTGAGGTCAACTATAGTAATAGTGATACTTCTACATTTCACAATAACAAACTTGATGCATATTAATATTGTCACGCCTCGCTTTCCAAAAGAGAATACGGAATACAGATATGTGAATAAGCCCAGCGAATGATTTTCATCATCCACAAGCTGTCAGGATCTTTACAACATTTCATAAGAATAGCCAGAGTAAGAAGCAACAAAAGTCAACCAGGGATGCACATATGAATCAATATACCAACATGAATTACCTTGAAACAAATTTAATAATCTCAAATAAACTAAATCTTGACAAGTCAATAATCCTGGATCACATTGCCCAATACAAAATTCATGTAGCAAATACATTACTCAAGATAAGCAACAGGAAATAATAATGAAGCAAGAACTCCAGCATCTAGAATCTCATATCACCTACTCCATCTGGCAGCTAATCTCTAAAATATGCAATTTAGCAAAATTGCATGAAGAGGAAAAGAAAACAAAACGCCCGTCAATGCAAGTTACGGGCCACTTGTAGTGCAGGAACAAGTACATTGGAAAGATAAACAAATAGCATGGAATAGACATGGCAACAAAATAGAACAACTAACATGAATCATGAACAGAATCAAGTAATGCAGTGAGATAACAGGTGTATATAACATGTAACAGGTAACAGGTATCATGCAAGCAAGTAGACATGTAACAGGTGTCAGGTGTCATGTACAGATAATCATGTATCAGGTATCAGATAGCATGTACAGGTGATCATGTTATGTCAAGTCTTGTATTATTAGAATCTAGGTAGCACTTCATGCATCCAAGGTTTTTACCACATAGTTGGTACATCCATACAAATTTCATTCAGGCCTAGTGGTGGGTTTCTATAGGGCCGTGTACTCAGGCGTCATGTAACAGGGAACTAAAACAGGTTCATGAATCAAACAGGTACATGAATCATCTGATTCATGCATCAACAGCTTCATGAATCAACAGGTACACGAACGAACAGATTCATGCATCAATATGTAATAGGTACACGAACCAACAGATCCATGCATCAACAAATAACAGGTATACGGAACAACAGGTCCATACATCAACAGGTTCATGTATCAACATGAATCAAATATAAAATGGGAAACACGGGCCCCCTTCTGAGTACACATACCTATATTGTCCACTACTGTAACCCCTGTTTTTCGTTTTGTGTATTTTTCAGTGTATTTTTCGCTTTGGTGTATTTTTCTCTCTTTGTATCCCTCTTGTAATTCTTTTGACCGTATATTAGTTTATTTTCAATAAATTCATTTTGTTATTTTTGTCATCTTTATATTTTGAATTCTTGATCTTGTGGTCTCTTTTGTTCGTCTCCATCTAATCGAGCCATTACTTGTGATCCTCATTATTTTATTTATTCGTGCCCTATTTTTATTTTCCCCATTTTTGTGCCCGTCCCAAAATTTTATTTTAATTATTTTTTATCACCATATATCTAATCATTCCCTAACACCCATTTTTCCTATATCCTTAATTACTCTTAATCTCATTCTTAATCCTATTAATTATCTATCCTCAACCCACCTAATATAAATCCACCACTTCAGATCCTATTTATCAACCATGCCTTATTAATATTTCCCCAGATCTATATAACCATATACCCATTTATTTACTTTCCTAATATATATCCCCACTCAACTCTTACCTGATTACCCACCGAAACCAAATACCCACCCCTCAAACCCGTAGCTGCATGCCCCACACCCGTATCCTATGCTGTGCCGCCCCTGTTTCAAACCCTAAGCCCGCATATATATATACTATCCATCACCCCCATGCAGATGGGTACTCTTAGCCGCCAACAGAGAAAAGTTCCCTCGGTTCTCCCTCTCTCCCGACCCCTGTTTCGCACTCCCGGCCTCTCCTGAACCTGCCGTCCGCCGTTCCCTCTTCCTCTCTTCCTCGAACTCTCGAGGTTGAGTGGGTGTGCGTGGTTATTTGTTGGTGGGTTGTGTGTTGAATCTCGGGTGATTGTGGTGTGTTCTAGTTGGTTCGTGTTGCGGGACGTTCTTGCTCGTGGGGTTTTGTCCGTTCATTCTTGGAGTATTTGGTTCGTAGTCATGTTCGTGGGTTATGCTCGCTTTGGTTTGTTGACTCGTTCGTTCGCGTTCGTTACCGGGAATCTGTTCCTGTTATTCTTATTGTTCTTCGTTTTCCTCTCTGGTTGAGGCACGTAACTTGTACTCAAATTCCTTTGTATGATACAAGTCAAAAATACCACCTATAATGTAGTTGGGTTCTAGAGACGACTCTTGTGTGTTATTCTTGTTGGTTTCGTCTCTATAGTGCTATTTGATAATAGTTGACTCACGACACAAATTCGACATGAAACAACTAGGTTTTCGCCCGTTCTTGACTTGTTCATGTATGTAAACTATTTGTGAGAATTTGACTACTTGTTGAGATCCATGTGATTAGCTTGCTGTGGACTTTTTATATACCCTATTACATGTTATTTGTACACTTGGTAGACTCGATTTCATGTTTGGATGTGTTTGGATCAAATTTGTTGGATCTATGTTGATTTTGGTTTTTGAGAAAATTATGTGTTTTGTCGATGATCTGTTTTTATCAGTAGTTTAGACCATATTAAGTTCAGAATCTTAATTTCAGTATAAAACATGATTTGTAGAGAATTTCGTCTTCTTTCCAATCCCCCTGAAATTGATTGATTTCGTTTTCGTATATGTGAGTTATGACTGTTTTACTATAGAGATGTAGATCTTTTCCAAATTTCATTTCTAAGTGATTTTGATGACTAAATCATTTTGATACTTGTGCTACACATATTATTTTCATCCAAAACATTGGTCAGTATTTCTTTATCTAGTTAGGGATTACCCAGAAATTTGGTGGATTTTATTGATGAGTTTTATATGCCGTTGCATACTTGTTTATAATGACTGTACTTGTTGTATTTTACTTGCTGTTATCGTAAAGAATCATATTTTCACCCTGAATCCTTTGACTGTATGAAAAATATTTGTGAAATGTGAAAGTTATTTTATATTATCTATTTTCATCTCCCTTTGGCGAATTTGGATTTCGTCTCACGGGTTGCGAGATTTTATAGTTTTCGTACAGCTGTGTTAGGAATTCCAGAATTGCCAAACTATCGTTTCTTTATGATTTCCGATTTTACTTGACCAAGCTATTCTTATTGGAAAGTTATGAAACTTTATATTTTGATACTAGACAAATAGGGGAATACCCCAGATTTTTCGTGAATTTATATATTGAGTTTTGATGCTGTTTTCTTGACTGAGAATTTGATTTACTGAATTCTGCCTGAACGTATTTTTTTGGATTTAAGTCAGTTTTGAGTTATGATTTTGTGAAACAACATATGACTTGTTTATACTTGCTGGATTCATCCGGAAGTCTATTTTGTAGATTTTCTGACGGATTCAGGTTTGCATGTTTGTATTAGCGAGAATCACTGTTTTAGTACAGCGCTGTCTTGCTGTCCTGAATTAGAAAGCTAGTCATTTTACCCTATTATATATTATCTTGTACCCACACATGTTTATCTTGCAACTTGAACTCATTACATGATCAGGCCATGTTATTCTTGATATGTTTTGCACACATACATGCTTGTTGGACACTAATAATAATAAAATAACCAAGCGGGGGTTAAGGAAATATTTAGTAGTGGATTGTGCAGAAACGTGTACTCGGAAGAACCTAGTGGTTATTGGAGATTGTTTACATGCGGAGCTTGACACGATATACATGACACGTACACATATGACACTGGAGCTTGTTTGGGTTTTGGAGCTTGTTTAAATGATACATGATTACATGATATTTGGAGCTTGTCCCTCAGTATACTGCCCTGTATGGGTCCCTATTAAATCTAAAGCGAAACTGTTTGTTATAGCAACCATGTGTTATATTTTTGGGGCGCATGAATTGCTACCTAGATAGTAATAACTACAAGACTTGATACATGACACTTGAACATGATACATGCCTACTTGATACTTGACTAGATGATACATGAGATTTGATACTTGATACATGCTACATAATTACATGATTCTTGATACTGGTTACTTGGTACATGACACTTGTTTACTTGACACTCAACACATACTATTATACTTGCTCATCTTGCCATGCCATGATTTATATTCTATTGTCATGCTTATACCATGCTAGGCTTGTTACTTAGATTTATCTATCCGACGTACTTGTATCCTACATTATAAGTGGCTCGTAACTTGCAATTGACGATACTTGTTTTCTTTTTCCTTCTCCTGCAATTTATTAATTGCAGATCAGGATGGTCAGCTGCCCGATGGCATCGGAGATATGAGATACTAGCGTTGGATTTCATGCTTTATTTGTTATTATTATTGTTGCTTGAACTTGAATAAAATGTACTTGATTACTGGGATATTTATCTTGTATTTGGGCGATGTGACGCAGGATATTTGACTTGTCCAGAATTTGATTATTTGAGATTATTATATTTGGTTTCAAGTAATTTTTGTTGGTATCTTATTTCAATTATGCATGCTGGGTTGTATCTTTTGATTTCGACTCTGATTACCTTGTGAAATGTTGTAAGGATTCTTGAACAGCTTATGGATGATGAAAATCATTCGCTGTGCTTTTATCTCATATCCGTATTCCATATTCTTTTTGGAAAGCGGGGCGTGACAAAGTTTTTAGTGGTATCAGAGCACCAAGTTTGGCTAACATATTAGTTGCCTAATATATTAGACAAGCTTGGCTCGAACTGGGATTGGCTCAACATTTCACTAAAAACTCTGTCATGCCCCGCTTCCCAAAAGAATACGGAATACGGTTACGCGACAAAAGCCCACCGAATGATTTACATTATTCATAAGCTGTTCAAGAATCTTTACAACATTTCACAAGATAATCAGAGTCGGAAGCAAAAGATACAACCAGGCATGCATAATTGAAACAAGATACCAACAGAAATTACATGAAACCAATTATAATAATCTCAAATAATCAAATTCTGAACAAGTCAAATATCTTCGGTCGTATCGCCTAAATACTGATAAATATCAAAGTAATCAAGTACATCTTATTCAAGCTCAAGCAACAATAATAAAACAAATAAAGCATGAAAGCTAGCACTAGTATCTCATATCTCCAATGCCATCAGGCAGCTGACCATCCTGATCTGCAATTAATAAATTGCAGGAGAAGGAAAAAGAAAACAAGTACCGTCAATTGCAAGTTACGAGCCACTTATAATGTAGGATACAAGTACGTCGGATCGATAAATCTAAGTAACAAGCCTAGCATGGTATAAGCATGATTACAGAATATAAATCATGGAATGGCAAGATAAGCAAGTATAATAGTATGTGTCGAGTGTCAAGTAAACAAGTGTCATGTACCAAGTAACTAGTATCAAGAATCATGTAATCATGTAGCATGTATCAAGTATCAAATCTCATGTATCATGTAGTCAAGTATCAAGTGGGCATGTACATGTTCAAGTGTCATGTATCAAGTCTTGTAGTTATTACTATCTAGGTAGCACTTCATGCACCCCAAAAACTGTAACACCCCGGATTGTACGATACTTATATATATGTGTATATATGTATATTGTCTGTATACGTGCATATGATTGTAGTGTTTTAGTTGATTTTTCTATCGTGGTGTGTGGTTAGGGTTATGGGACGGTTCATGGGAGAATTGCATTCAAAAAGATGCACGAGAATGAGAATGACCGATACTGGTATAAACACTAGTTTTCGGTACGACGCCTATGCAAATAGATACTACGATGGATATACATTGCGTACGCTCGATAAACCCCATGTCTCGCATTCAAAAGAACCCATTTAAGAATAAAATGGGCAGCCAACACATCCCACCACAAAATCATTGGCTAAAGCCATGGTTTTGGTTCAAAACCACCCTACCACCCTATCCTACCCCCTCCTTGAAATCTGGCCTCACTTCTCCCCCCCCTCCTTTCCTCCTTCATTTCTCCATCAAAAACCACTGATTCCCACCTCTCTTATTCTGGAATTTCAGATATCCACCTAGAAAAAAAAAAGAGAAAGAGAGAAAGAAGAGAGATTAAAGA
Organism: Hemerocallis citrina; assembly: GCA_017893485.1. NCBI lineage: Eukaryota > Viridiplantae > Streptophyta > Magnoliopsida > Asparagales > Asphodelaceae > Hemerocallis > Hemerocallis citrina. The sequence goes on from CM030365.1 coordinate 37,992,778, forward strand.
AGAAGCCTTAATAGGGATTCTCAAGGGAAGAAAAGCTCAAGAGATCAACTACTCTTCATCAACTCAGGGTGGGGAGTTACTCTAAAACTTTCTTATTGTCTCTTGATTGAATTCTTGCATGCATGTTCGGTAGTAAGTGATAGGATGAATATCTAAGAAGTTTGAAAGATGAAATCAGAAACTAGAACTAGAAACTTGATTTGAATGCTAATTTCTAGATTTTTCCGAGAGCAAACCACAAGGAATTAGACCATGAAAGTTTCAGAGATTGTCCATATTCATGTGCAGATAGTTCAAGATTTATTTCGGATTTTTCTGTGAAGTTTTGATATTTTAATAAAATCCAATGATAGAATTATGTCGTAAGGCAGAATCAGCAGTTGGTTAATAGGATGACTGATATTGTTAGAGTTTTCATAATTTATTGGAGCATTTTCTTAGTCTGAAATTTTTACCCTGTATTTCCACTTATATATAGATTCTACAGTAAAATCAGGGAAATATTTGGATGACTTTATAGGCATGATAAAAATTGATCTTTAATCAGTAGCTCGAGCTGAACTGAAAAACATGCTGATTTCTGTGCTAAATTGAATTATGTAGAACTCAGTGTATATTTAGAATTATAACATGAAACCTTTTGCATGTTGGTTATTATGATCTTTAGTTTCATCACTGTAAATTTTGTGTCATTTGGTTGAGTATGGAATTTAAGATGATTTTATTAGCATGAACTGTGCTTGTTTCAGCCAATTTTGATACCCTGTAGAGATTGTACATTTGAGGCTCCTTAAGATCAAAATTTGAGGAACTATTTCATTAGAGATTTGTAGTAGACATCAATACCTTTCCAATAAGACCTATTTGAGGTGATTCAAATAAATGGTTGATTTACTGTGATTTTTGTAATACTGGACAGAGACTAGAGATCGAGCTGAGTGCTCTGATTTAGAAAGTCCTAGTGTGTGACTTGGTACCTTTGTGAGAGATGTGTCTGTTAGGGTGATTTATTGGTGTATTTTGGACTCATGACCAACTAGAGACTTGTAGAGGACATCCACACCTTTCCATAGAACTTGGATTTGTAGCGTTCGGATAGGTGTGCAGTATTTTGTGCTACCGGTAAGGTGCAGCCCGTGTACAGGAAGTGCACTGGCTGAGGCTTGAGAGACTATTTTGGGGATCCAGATGGTGGAATTTGAGTTTATGATCAACTAGAAAGTTGTAGTCTAGGATCTTACCTTTCCGAATTGGGCTCATACACTCTAATCGGAGTTGTATTGAGATAGTTATGACCTTTTAAAGATTCGGACAGAAACCCGTAGATTGCCCAGTCTTTGGTTTTGACTAGGTATTGTTCGGACTTTTCCCTTGTGTACTACTAGAGTTGATAACTCTTGTCTAGGGATGTTGGTATCTGTTTTTGGTGTTGTTGACTCCCATAATAGGTGTGTGACTCGAGTTAGTCACTAGGGTAAGGGATACACCGCATCTGTCAATCCTATATTATAAACTTCTGCCGAAGCGTAGGATATCCAAGCCGTGCCACTAATATAAGTTCATAGCCCGGGTTAGGGGTGAGCACATATTCATTACCAGGTTAGGAGTGAATGTAGGCCGTAATGCTGGACAATTTCAAGCTGGGGAAGTGGCGAACCAGACCGATATCCTGGGCCAGAGGTTGATAGGCAAGTGTGGAAGCAAATTTTATCTTTACCAAAAAGTGATTAGAGTAAGGCTTGGATTAGAATGACATATTAAGGAGTTGGGTAATTGCATTAGTCCTAACAGACCATAGTCGGTGTTGTACCTTCCAGTCGTAGGGATGCATTTTCGGCACTCATGAGTGAGTCTCCGGCTCGTATCTCGATCTATTAATTCCCAAAGTTTTGCCAGAGTAAGGTACGGGAGGCTAGGGGGATTGACCTCCGAGGCGCTCACGTTCCTATGCACGTGGGTTTTGTTGTTTTTATATATATAAGTTCATAACCCGATCAGGGGTGAACACGCATGCGTCAGTCCATAGTCCGGGTTAGGGGTGGACATGGGAATCATACGGTCTTGCGACCGGATTCAACGCGGCTTTCTGAAGAGGTCCGTACGCGACTACCAAGTGGCCGACAAGACCACAACTTAGCCACTGCAGTAGCGGAACTAGACCGACCAACTACAACCTCCTTGGGCGACGGACAATCTATTGGGAACTGGTTGAGTACATGAGTAGGATGCATGGCGAGGGTTCGAATCCCTTAATTGTGGAGAAAGACGGCTAGATTTGGGGGCGTATGTAGTATGGGATGCATTCGTGCTCCAAAGTCTTGTTTGCATTAGAGTCGGCATGTAATTTGCTGCATCTAGTCATAGGGTCATGGCATATCACTGCACTAGAACCCGAATCCATTAAACCCTTGTTTTGGCACATCACTTTTCTCTTTTGCATAAATTATTGGTTGTGATTGAATTTTAGAGGATCGCTGTTATCATCAGTTTTGCGTCAGTCAAAGTACTGACGTTCCCCACCTTTTAGGTATCGGTTCTACCTTTCGAGCAGGTGCAGAGATATCAGAGTCGCGCAGCAAAGCCTCAAGCCAAGGAGCAAGTCCTAGGGGAGCCGATGGGCCACTCAGTGAAGTTCAGCAGTAATCAGTCGATTACCTTTCCAGGAGGCAGCTGATAGCTTTACAAGTAGAGTCTGTAAATATTTGTAATAAGTTGTAATGAGCGGATGTAATTTGTACTCCTTGTCCAAGAACAAGGTATCGGTTGTAATCAATGATGTAATGACTTTATTTGGCAATAAAAAGTTTTTAAATTTCCGTGTTATTACTGTGTTGAGATGCATTTGAAGGCAAAGATTCTGGTGAGTGTCACGGATATCCGGTAATGGGGATCCGGGGCGCTACAGAGTTGGTATCAGAGCTGACTTCAAATTGCAGTCTAACACGGTAGGAAATTAGACTTGAAGGCCAGATAAATTGATTTTAGTTGGCAGATAGGATGATTATGAATCATATGGTAACGCTTACAACTTATGATTATGATCTTGCCTATATTCGAACCAGTCTCAGTGTAGTTCGTTTTTACTAACAAGCTTGGTGCAGTCAAGTTCAAATGTCGGCTAGTCTGTAACCGAACATCAGTGGAGGCAAACTTGTAACTGGATATCGGAGGGCAAGTTTGCAACCGAATGTTCAGAAGGCAAACCTGCAACTGGATATCGGAGGGCAAATCTGCAACCGAATGTCTAGAAGGAAAACCAGCAAACGAATGTCGAAAAAGCAAATTCATAACCTAATGTGTAGGTAGCAAGCAGTCTACAGTTGAATGACAAATAAGGGCGAGTCGCAGCACAAGGCTGAGAAGGAACGACAAGGCCGCACCGTGGCTCAGTGTTGAGACTAGAATTTGTGACATACCAAGGAAGGCCATGGAGGAAATCTGTAAAACGAAGAATGGGAAGAGGACCCATAGAATGGGGAGGACTCCTAGACGAGTTAAGCAGCATTGTTCGAAGGTGGATCGACTCATTCTTTTGTGTCAAAATATTTTTCGAGAAAATTAAGATGCACACAAAAGGCAGTCCCAGAGTTAGCTTTGATGGTAGTTACGTCGTCAGGGGCAACCCTTACTACAGATCTATGCTATAGGGGATGAAAGCTCCAGATTAGTGGAGAAACCCTAAGTATCGATTTGTTAGAATTGGGTTTTGCCGGAACAGATGTCATTATTGGTATGGTTTGGATGTCGAGGCACAAGGCAAGCATTGACTGCAAGGAGAATGAGGTAGTCATCTCATCTGAAGGAGTGGAACTTGTATTCCACGGAGAGTAGAGATCGAAGGCAATGACTTTTTCAGCCGAAGTACGGGTACCAGGAGAGGTGAACAAGATACCCGTGGTAAGGAATTTTCCACTTGTATTCTTGGAGGATTTACCTTGAAATTCCCCACACCGTGATGTCGAGTTTAGCATCACAGTTCAACCAGGTAGTGCTCTAGTATCCAAAGCACCCTATCGAATGGCGCTAGTAGAGCAGAATGAGGTCAGAAGCAGATTGAAGAGTACTTGCAGAAGGAATATATTAGACCAAGTGCACCTTGGGGAGCACCAGTGTTACTTGTTAAGAAGAAGGACGGGTCATCCAGGATGTGTATTGATTATCGGGAATTGAATAAAGTCACTATTCGGAACAAGTACACAATTACCAGGATCGACGATTTGTTCGATCAGCTTCAGGGAGCAGTAGTATTTTCCAAGATTTATTTACGGTCCGGATATCATTAAGTGCGAGTCAAGGAAGAGGATGTACCTAAGACAACTCTTCGAACTCGACATGGACACTATGAATTCTTGGTAATGCCGTTTGGAGTGATTAACGCTCTAGCAATTTTCATGGACTTGATGAACAGGATTCTACGTCCGTTTATTGACTCATTTGTCGTGGTCTTCATCGACGATGTTTCGGTATATTCAAGGACAGAATAGGAGCTTGCTGAACATCTGACAGCAGTCTTGAGCAAGCTATAAGAGCATCGGTTGTATGCCAAATTATCTAAGTGTGAGTTTTGGAAATTGGAAGTTGCATTCCTAGGCCATATCCTTTCTAAAGAGGGAGTTGCAACGGATCCTTAGAGATAGAAGCAGTCGAGGGATGGCCAGAACCAAAGACGATGAAGGAAGTAAGGAGTTTTCTGGGTATGACTGGATATTACCAGAAGTTTATCCAGAATTATGCAAGGATAGTTGTACCCCTTACAGCCTTGACCAAAAAGAACCAAAGTTTCGACTGGACGGAGAAGTGTGAAGAAAGTTTTCTGGAACTAGAGAACCGTTTGATCTCCGCACCTATATTGGTTTTACCTCAGGAGGACAAGAACTACGTCATCTACAGTGATGTGTCGTATTTGGGATTCGGATGTGTGTTGATGCAGGAGGGCAAAGTTATAGCTTATGGTTCGAGACAGCTACGACTACACGAGAAGAATTATCCGACCCATGATTTGGAACTTGCAGCCATAATTTTTGCTTCGAAATCATGGAGACATTATATCTACGGAGCAAGGGTAGAAATATATACTGACCATAAGAGCTTAAGGTATATCTACCAGCAGAAGGATCTCAACTTAAGGCAGAGGAGATGGTTGGAAGTACTCGAAGACATCGGACCTGAGATTATATATCATCCAAGAAAAGCCAACGTGGTAGCAAATGCGCTCAGTAGGAAGAGAAGTGTGGTACATTGGTAGCGATCCGGAGGGAGCTAGATGAAGAGATCAGGCAGGCAGGCATTGAAGTGGTTGCACAACACTTAAGTGCAGTTTTGGCACAGTTGGTGTTACGACCAAGCCTGAATGAGTAAGTGAAAAAGGCTCAGACCAAAGATCCAGAGATGGAAGACATGAAGAAGAAAGTGCACGAAGGAAAATTGCACGAATTCAGTGTAAGAGAAGGTTCACTATGGCTTGGTAACAGACTATATGTACCAAAGGACGAGGAGTTAAGGGAAGACATCATGAAGGAAGCTCACTCCACATTGTTTGTGATTCACCGCGGAAGCACCAAGATGTATCATAATATGAAGCAGCACTATTGGTGGTCAGGGATGAAGCGAGATATAGCAGAGTTTGTCGCCAAATATCTGACATGCCAACAGGTTAAGGCCAAGAATCAGAAACCAGGAGGATTGCTACAGCCTTTACCCATTCCAAAATGGAAATGGGAGAACATCAGTATGGATTTTATCACAGGACTACCCAGGAGTCAAAAAGGAAATAACTCAATATAGGTGATTGTGGATCGATTGACGAAGTCAGCACATTTTCTTTCAGTAAAGATGACCTGGACAGTCGAGAGGCTGACCGAAATCTACATTGAGAACGTAGTGAAACTACATGGAGTGCCAGTGTCAATAGTATCCGACCGAGATTCAAGATTTACATCTCATTTCTGGTAAAGTCTACAAACAACATTGGAAACTAGAACAGACTTCAGCACAGCTTTTCACTCACAGATGGATGGACAGACAAAGAGAGTCAACAGGATTCTTGAGGACATGTTGTGGGCATGCATTTTGGACTTCGGAGGAAGTTGGGAGAAATACCTAGCCTTAGTAGAGTTTGCTTATAATAACAGCTATCAGCCAAGCATTGGCATGGCCCCGTATGAAGCTTTGTATGGACGAAGATGCAGAACACCAGTTTGTTGGTTCGACGTAGGAGAGCGGCAAATGTATGGGCCAGAAATCGTGCAGCAAACATCGGAAAAGATCGAGCTTATTCTGAAGAGGATTGGCAGGATGGCTTATAAGTTGGAGCTACCGGCCGAGTTATCTCAAGTGCATGACGTGTTCCACGTCTCTATGCTACGGAAGTACGTGCCGGATTCAAGCCATCAGTTGCCAGAGGTTCCGAAGGATTTACAGATAGATCTTTCCTGTACAGAGCAACCAGTCAGGATACTTGATCATCAGGACAAGGTACTGAGAAACAAGGTCATCCCAATGATCAAGATTCTCTGGAAGAACCAGTTCGTGGAAGAAGCCACGTGGGAACCGGAGAGCCGCATGAAGGCTTTATATCCGAATTTGTTTTAAGTGTTTTCTGTTTTTATTTGTTGTTCTTCTCTCCCACTAGGAATGTTCTGGGGACAGAACGACTCTAAGGAGGGAGTGATGTAACACCCTGGATTGTATGATACTTATATATATATGTGTATATATGTATACTGTCTGTATACGGGCATATGATTGCAGTGTTTTAGTTGATTTTGCTATCGTGGTGTGTGGTTAGGGTTGCGAGATGGTTCAAGGGAGGATTGCATTCTAAAAGATGCACGAGAATGAGGAGGACCGATACTGGTGTAAACACTAGTCTTCGGTACGACGCCAATGCAAATATAACATCGTCTGATACTACGCTCAATAAACCCCTTCGTCACGCATTCAAAAGAACCCATTTAAGAATAAAATGGGTAGCCAACACATCCCACCACAAAACCATTGGCTAAAGCCATGGTTTTTGCTCAAAACCACCCTACCACCCTATCCTGCCCCCTCCATGAAATCCGGCCTCACTTCTCCCCCTCTTTCCTCCTTCAATTCTCCATCAAAAACCACTCATTCCTGCCTCTCTTGTTCTGGAATTTCAGAACTCCGCCAAGAAAAAAAAAGAATAGAAAGAGAGAAAGAAGAGAGATTGAAGAAGAAGCCTTATGAGGGATTCTCAAGGGAAGGAAAGCTCAAGAGATCAACTACTCTTCAACAACTTAGGGTGGGGAGTTACTCTCAACTTTTCTTATTGTCTCTTGATTGAATTCTTGCATGCACGTTTGGTAGTAAGTGCTAGGATGGATATCTAAGAAGTTTGAAAGATGAAATCAGAAACTGGAACTAGAAACTTGATCTGAATGTTAATTTCTAGATTTTTCCGAGAGCAAACTACAAGAAATTAGACCATGAAATTTTCAGAGATTGTTCATATACATGTGTAGATGGTTCATAATTTATTTCGGATTTTTCTGTCAAGGTTTGATATTTTAATAAAATCCAATGGTATAACTGTGTCGTAAGGCAGAATCAGAAGTTGGTTAACAGATGACTGATATTGTTGAAATTTTCATAATTTATTGAAGCATGTTATTAATCTGAAATTTTTACTCTGTATTTCCAGTTATATATAGATTCTACAGTAAAATCATGGAATTGTTTGGATGAATTTATAGGCATGATAAAAATTGATCTTTAATTAGTAGCTGGAGCTGAACTGACGAACATGCTGATTTCTGTGCTAAATTGAATTATGTAGAACTCAGTGTATACTTAGAGTTTTGACATGAAACCTTTGCATGTTGGTTATTATGATCTTTAATTTCATCATTGTACATTTTGTGTCATTTGGTTGAGTATGGAATTTAAGATGATTTTATCAGCATGAACTGTGCTGGTTTCAGCCAATTTTGATACCCTATAGAGATTGTACATTTGAGGCTCCTTAAGAGAAAAATTTGAGGAACTGTTTCATTAGAGATTTGTAGTAGACATCAAGACCTTTCCAAGAAAATCTATTTGAGATGATTCCAGTAAAGGATTGATTTACTGTGATTTTTGTAATACTGGACAGAGACTAGAAATCGAGCTGAGTGATCTGATTTAGAAAGTCCTAGTGTGTGACTTGGTACCTTTGTGAGAGATGTGTGTGTTAGGGTGATCGATTGGTGTATTTTGGACTCATGACCAACTAGAGACTTGTATAGGACATCCACACTTTTCCATAGAACTTGGAATTGTAGCGTTCGGATAGGTGAGCAGTATTTTGTGCTACCGGTAAGGTGCAGCCCGTGTACAGAAAGTGCGATGGCTGAGGCTTGAAAGACTATTTTGGAGATCTATATCGTGGAATTTGAGTTTATGATCAACTAGAAATTTGTAGTCTAGGATCTTACCTTTCCGGATTAGGCTCGTACACTCCAATCGGAGTTGTATTAAGAGAGTTATGACCTTTTTAAGATTCGGACAGAAACCTGTAGATTGCCTAGTGTTTGGTTTTGACTAGGTATTGTTCGGACTTTTCCCTTGTGTACTATTAGAGTTGATAAATCTTGTCTAGGAATGTTGATATCTGTTGTTGGTGTTGTTGACTTCCATAATGGGTGTGTGACTCGAGTTAGTCACTAGGGTAAGGGATACCATGCATCTGTCAACCCTACATTATAAACTTCTGCCGAAGCGTAGGACATCCGAGCCGTGCCACTAATATGAGTTCATAGCCCGGGTTAGGGGTGAGGCACACATTCATTACCTGGTTAGGGATGAATGTAGACCGTAATGCTGGACAATTCCAAGCAGGGGAAGTGGCGAACCGGACCGGTATCGCTAGGGCTAGAGGTTGATAGGCAAGTGTGGAAGCAAATTTTATCTTTACCCAAAAGTGATTAGAGTAAGGCTGGGATTAGAATGACATATTAAGGGGTTGGGTAATTGTATTAGTCATAGCAGACCATAGTCGGTGTTGTACCTTCTCGTCATAGGGATACGTTTTCGGCACTCATGAGTGAGTCCTCGGCTCGTATCTCGATCTGTTAATTCCCAAAGTTTTTTTCGGATAAGGTACGGGAGGCTAGGGGGTTTGACCCCCGAGGCGCTCACATTCCTATGCACGTGGGTTTTGTTGTTTTTATATGTATAAGTACATAACCCGATCAAGGGTGAACACGCATGCGTCAGTCCATAGCCCGGGTTAGGGGTGCACATGGGAATCATACGGTCTTGCGACCGGATTCAACGCGGCTTTCTGAAGAGGTCCATACCCGGGTACCAAGTGGCCGACACGACCATAACTTAGGCACTGCAGTGGCGGAACTAGACCGACCAACTGCAACCTCCTTGGGCGACGGACAATCTATTGGGAACTGGTTGAGTACATGAGTAGGATGCATGGCGAGGGTTCGAATCCCTAAATCGTGGAGAAAGATGGCTATATTTGGGGGCGTATGTAGTATGGGATGCATTTGTGCTCCAAAGTCTTGCTTGCATTAGAGTTAGGCATGTGATTTGCTGCATCTAGTCATAGGGTCATGGCATATCAGTGCACTAGAACCCGAATCCATTAAACCCTTATTTTGCCACATCACTTTTCTCTTTTGCATAAATTATTGGTTGTGATTGAATTTTAGAGGATTGTTGTTATCATCAGCTTTGCGTCAGTTGAAGTACTGATGTTCCCCACCTTTTAGGTATCGGTTCTACCTTTCGAGCAGGTGCAGAGATATCAGAGTAGCGCAGCAGAAGCATCAAGCCAAGGAGCAAGTCCCAGGGGAGCCGATGGGCCACCCAGCGAAGTTCAGCAGTAATTAGTCGATTATCTTTCCAGGAGGCAGTTGATCGCTTTACAAGTAGAGTCTGTAAATATTTGTAATAAGTTGTAATGAGCGGATGTAATTTGTACTCCTTGTTCAAGATCAAGGTATCAGTTGTAATCAATGATGTAATGACTTTATTTGGCAATAAAAAGTTTTTAAATTTCTATGTTATTACTGTGTTGAGATGCATTTGAAGGCAAAGATTCTGGTAAGTGTCACGGATGTCCGGTAACGGGGATCCGGGGCGCTACAAAAACATAACACATGGTTGCTACAACAAACAGTTTCGCTTTAAATTTCATAGGGGACCATACAGGACAGTGTACTCAGGGACAAGCTCCAAATATCATGTAATCATGTATCATGTAAACAAGCTTCGAAACCCAACCAAGCTCCAGTGTCATGTGTGTATGTGTCATGTATATCGTGTCAAGCTCCACATGTAAACAAGCTCCAATAACCACTAGGTTTTTCTGAGTACACGTTTCTGCACTGTCCACTACTAGATCTTTCCCTTAACCCCGGCTTGGTTATTTTATTATTATTAGTGTCCAACAAGCATGTATGTGTGCAAAACATATCAAGAATAACATGGCATGATCATGTAACTAGTTCAAGCTGTAAGATAAACATGTGTGGGTGCAAGATACATATAACAGGCTAAAACGACTAGTTTTCTAATTTAGGACAGCAAGACAGCGTTGTACTAAAATAGTGATTCCCGCTAATACAAACATGCAAACCTGAATCCGTCACAGAATCTAGAAAATAGCCTTCTGACCAAATCCAGCAAGTATAAACAAGTCATATATTGTTTCACAAAATCATCACTCAAAACCGACTTAAATCCAGAAAATACGTTCAGGCAGAATTCAGTAAATCAAATTCTAAGTCAGGAAAACAGCATCAAAACTCGATAAATAAATCCACGAAAAATCTGGGGTATTCCCCTATCTGTCTAGTATCAAAATATAAAGTTTCATAATTTTCCAGGAAGACTAGCTTGGTCAGGTAAAATCAGAAATCATAAAAAAACGATAGTTTGGCAATTTGGGAATTCCCAACACAGCTGTACGGAAACTGTAATATCTCGCAAACCGTGAAACGAAATCCAAATCCGCTAAAGGAAGATGAAAATAGATAATATAAACTAACTTTCAGATTTCACAAATATTTTTCATACAGTAAAAGGAATCAGGGTGAAAATATGATTCCTTACAGAACAGCGAGTAAAATACAGCAAGTGCTGTCTTTATAAACAAGCATGAAAATGTATATAAATTTCGTCAATAAAATCCGCCAAAATTCTGGGTAATCCCTAGATAAGTATAAAAAAAATTGACCAAAGTTCTAGATCAAAATAATATGTATAGCACAAGTATCAAAATAATTTAGTCATCAAATCACCAAGAAACGAAATCTGGAAAGGTCTACACCTCTGCAGTAAAATAGTCTTATCTCACACATACGAAATCGAAATCAATCAAGGTCAGAGGGGTTGGAAAGAAGACGAGATCCTCTACAAATCATATTTTATACTGAAATTAATACTCTGACCTTAATATGGTCTAAATACTGATCAAGACAGATCATCGACAAAACACAGAATTTCCTCGAAAACCAAAATCAACATAGATCCAACGAAACTTGATCCAAACACATCCAAACATGAAATCGAGTCTACCAAGTGTCCAAACAACATGTAATATGGTATATAACAAGTCCACAACAAGCTATTACATGGATCTCAACAAGTAGTCAAATTCGCACAAATAGTTTGCATACATCATCAAGTCAAGAATAGGCAAAAACCTAGTTGTTTCATGTTGAATTTGTGTCGTGAGTCAACTATGGTCAAATAACACTATAGAGATAAAACCTAACAAGAATAACACACAAGAGTCATCTCCAACTACATTATAGGTGGTATTTTTGACTTGTATCATAGAAAGGAATTTGAGTACAAGTTACTTGCCTGAGAGACGATGACGGAAATGAGGCAAGAACAAGAATAATGGAAACGGATCCCGGGGTACGAACACAAACACAACGAACGGATCACGAACCAATCACGAACAGACGATCACGAACAAGATCACGAACACAATCAGACGACGAAAATCGAAGATCAAGATCAAGATAATCGGACCAGATAGGACGGTGAGATTTCCCTGATGATGTAGATAATAATGAAGATCAAGATCGATTGATCGAACGACTGCGATCAAAGGAAGCTGATGATCATCATGATCGTGACGATCAAGAAGAGATCGGACGGCTAGGATCTAATCGGATGTTTAAGAGGAGATCGACAACCCACATCCAATCAAGCATGATGATCAAGGTCCAACGGATAGCCAGAATCAAAACCAAGGGTATATGATCATGATGATCAAGATGATCCCGACGATCGATGGCTCACAATCAACAAGATGACAACCTACTCGATCAATACTCTCCATGATCAACGGCACCACACAAGGGAATGTGTGCACTGCGGGAGGGAGAGCTATGGCCAAGGGATGACGGTGCTATGCTGGATGGCGGTCAGGGGACACGGTGGCGATGGATGGCAGGGGGAGGCTGCCGCAGGTGGCTGCGACGGAGGGGAGATGACGCACACGGGAAGATAGCTCTGTGCTGAGTTATCGCTACTGTCCGGAAGAGTACAACACAGGGGATGACGAATGGAGTTGCGTGACTGGGTGAATAGGGCGATGGGGGGGGGTTTGTGCTGTTGCAGTCATGGCTAGCTGGTGGCAGTGCAGCACAAAGATGTCGATGCAGTGCTGTAGGAGTCGCAGAGGGAGGCAGGCGCTGTCGATGCTGCACTGGATGGCGGCGCGACACCGGGGTCGCGAGGGGTGGAGGAATGATCGGAAGAGGCAGAGAGAGGGAGAGCGGCACAAGGGGTATAGGAAGGAAGAGGCGAGCAGATGGGTGTAGGAGAGTCGGGAGATGGTGAGAGAAGGATGAAGGGAAACTAGGGGGTGGCTAGGTGGGGAGATGAACAGTCGCAAGGGGAGACTCGGGAGGAAGAGGGGGATGGGGGGTGGTGCACAGGGGTGCGTTGTACTGCCGCTGGTCTGTGCCGCGATGAGGAGGGCAGGGCGGAGAGGAAGAGGGAGAGAGGGAAATGGTAAAACAGAGCTTGAAGATGGAAGGGAGATGAAGAGGCTTGCGACTGTCGAAGAGGATGAAAGGGGGAGAACCGAGGGTAATTTTCTCTGGTAGCGGTTAGGAGGAATACACAGTGCATGGGGGTGTAAGTAGTATATATATATGGGGGCTTAAGGGTTTGAAACAGGGCGGCACAGCATGAAACCGGGTGCGGGGCATACAGCTACGGTTTTGAGGGGTGGGTAGTTGGTTTCGGTAGGTGATCAGGTAGAAGTTGAGTAGGGATATATATTATGAAGTAAATAAACGGGTATATGGTTATATAGATCTGGGGAAATGTTAATAAGGCATGGTTGATAATAGGAACTGAAGTGGATTTTATAATAGGTGGGTTTTGGATAGGTAATTAATAGGATTAAGAATGAGATTTAAAAGTAATTAAGGATATAGGGAAAATGGGTGTTAGGGAATGATTAGATATATGGTGATAAAAAATAATTAAAATAAAATTTTGGGACAGGCACAAAAAATGGGGAAAATAAAAATAGGGCACGAATAAATAACATAAAGAGGATCACAAGTAATGGCTCGATCAAATGGAGACGAACAAAAGAGACAACAGGATCAAGAATTCGAAATATAAAGATGACAAAAATATAACAAAATGAATTTATTGAAAATAAACCAATATACGGTCAAAAGATTTACAAGAGGGATACAAAGAAAGAAAAATACACCAAAATGAAAAATACACTCAAAAATACACAAAACGAAAAACAGGGGTTACAATCCTACCAACCTAACAAGAAGAATTTCGTCCTCGAAATTCAAACAAGAAGATACATAGGATAACCCCAAAACAACCAAAAGAACCAAACAAAACTACCCAAACAAATGAGGAAACTTCTGTTGAATCTCCTCTTCTAGCTCACAAGTCGACTCACCAGGTGAGTGAGGATTCCAAGCAACACGAACCAACTTGATGACCTTATTCTTAAGCTCTTTCTCCCGCCGATCCATAATAGAAACTGGCAGAATCTCACAAGTCAAATCCGGCCAAACGATCAACTCAGAATAGTCGATCACGTAGCTCTCATCTCGGATATATCTCCTGAGTTGTGAGACATAGAAAACATCGTGCACTCCTGATAAAGCTGGCGGCAATGCAAGACGATAGGCCACCTTGCCTACTCGCTCCAAAATCTCAAACAGTCCAATAAACCTAGGGCTAAGTTTGCCCCCACCACCGAACCGAATGACACCGCGCCACAGTGATACATTTAGGAAAACATGGTCACCAACACCAAACTCTAAAGCCCTTCGATGGACATTAGCCCATCGCTTCTGCCTATCCTGAGCTGTCTGCAAATGCTTCCTCATCTGAATGACAGCATCAACTGTCTTGGTGATCAACTTCGGACCCAACAACTTTCTCTCACCAATGTCATCCCAGCACACTGGCGATTTGCACTTCCACCGATAGAGTGCCTCGAACGGAGCAGCTTTAATACTGGCTTGAAAGTTGTTATTGTATGAGAACTCTACGAGATCCAAATGGTCCTCCCAAGATCCACCAAACTGAAGCATACAGGTACTCAACATGTCCTCAAGAATCTGAATAGTCTGCTCTGACTGTCGATCAGTATGGGGATGAAAAGTTGTACTATACTTTAATACTCCCCAAACTGTTCTGAAGACTCTCCCAGAACTGAGATCTAAAACTTGTATCCCTGTTGGATACAATACTGATTGGAACCCCATGAAGTCTGACAATCTTTTGCATGTACCTCTCAGCGAGGCTCTCAGTAGACTGACCGACACGAAAGGGAATGAAGTGAGCACTCTTCGTCAAACGGTCGACAATCACCCAAATGCCATTATGATCCTTAGGACTCCTCGGCAAAGTGGTCACAAAATCCATAGTGATATGTTCCCACTTCCATTTTGGAATAGGAAGCGGTTGAAAAAGTCTAGCGGTTCTCTGATGCTCTACCTTAACCTGCTGACAGATCAAACACTGAGCCACAAACCGAGCAATAGCCCCCTTCATACCCTGACACCAGAAATGAAGTTTCAAATCCCGATCCATCTTAGTACTGCCAGGATGGATAGAATACGAGGACGGATGAGCTTCTTCAAGCAACCTCTGACGAACTTCACCCTTAGGGACACACAACCGGGACCCAAAACAAAGTGATCCATCAGCATGAATAAACAAGTCCGTTCGGGACCCAGACTCAACCTCAGCTCAAAAACGCTACAACTGCGCATCTCCATCCTGCACCTCTTTAATCTGATCAACAAGAGACAACTGCAGCTGGAGCGCCAAACAACTCCGACTAGAACTCGACAACACAACACCCAACTCTAACCTCCTCATCTGCTCAATGAGATCACTCTGCTGAGTAAGAAACATAACTGCTGGTCTCCTGCTCGAAGCATCACGCACCAAGTTTACTTTACCAGGATGGTATTGCAAACTGATGTCATAATCGGCCATAAGATCCAACCAATGCCTTTGCATCATGTTTAACTCCTTCTGGGTGAAGATTTACTTGATACTTTTATGGTCTGTAAAGATCTCCACTCGATCTCTAAGTAAACAATGTCTCCATAACTTCAAAGCATAAATCACTGCCGCTAACTCCAAGTCGTGAGTCGGATAGTTCTTCTCATGCGGCCTCAACTGCCTCGAAGCATATGCAACGACTCGGCTCTTCTGCATCAAAATTGCTCCAAGACCCTTACCAGAAGCATCACAGTGAATTACAAATCTGCCTAAACCATAAGGAATAGTCAACGTAGGCGCTGACGTCAATCTGTTCTTCAACTCAATAAAAGCCTCATTGCACTCATCAGACCAACAAAACTTTTGATCCTTTCCAGTCAATTTAGTCAATGGTCCTGCTATCTTCGAAAAGTCTTGGATGAACTTTCGATAATAACCAACTAAACCAAGAAAACTCCTGACCTCTGAAACTGAATTTCGAATAGGCCAATCCTTCACAGCCTCAACCTTGGCCGGATCCACAGAAACACCCTCGCCTGAGATAATGTTCCCCATGAAAGAAACCCTGTCGAGCTAGAACTCACATTTGCTGAGTTTCCCACAGAGCTGATTCTCTCTCAAAGTCTGCAGAACCACTCTAAGATGCTCAACATGATCTTCCCAATTCCGAGAATACACCAAAATATCATCAATGAAGGCCACCGTAAATCTATCCAAGAACTGAGAGAAGACCCGTTTCATAAGACTCATGAATACAGCCGGCGGGTTCGTAACTCCGAACGGCATCACAAGATACTCATGATGCCCATATCTAGTCCTGAATGCAGTCTTCTGTATATCCACAGCCTTCACCTTGACTTGGTGATACCCAGAACGAAGATCCAACTTCGAGAAAATAGCAGCTCCACTTAACTGATCAAACAAATCATCGATCCTGGGCAACGGATACCGATTCTTCACAGTAGCTCTATTCAGTTCTCGATAATCCATGCACAGTTGACGACCACCATCCTTCTTGTCGACAAAAAGGAGCAGAGCACCCCAAGGCAAAACACTAGGTCTGATGAAACTAAAATCAAGCAACTGCTGAATCTACACCTTAAGCTCTAATACCACTAAAAACCTTGTCACGCCCCACTTCCCAAAAATACGGAATACGAGCATGTAACATTAGCCCATCATCCATAAACTGTTCATGAATCTTTACAACATATCACACAAATAATCAGAGTCGGAAGCAAAAAAACAACCAGGCATGCATAATCGAAATAAGATACCAACAGAAATTTACTTGAAACCATAAATATATAAATCTCAAATAAATCAGTATCTGGACATGTCAAATATCCTGGGTCACATCGCCCAAATACGAGATAATTATCCAAGTAATCAAGTAAATTTATTCAAATAAGCAATAATTAATAATAATAAAGCAGGAAATCCAGTGATAGTATCTATATCTCCAATGCCATCAGGCAGCTGACCATCTTGATCTGCAATTAATAAATTGCTGGAGAAGGAAAAAGGGAAACAAGTACCCATCAATTGCAAGTTACGGGCCACTTATAATGTAGGATACAAGTACATGGGATAGATAAATCTAAGTAACAAGTATAGCACGGTATAAGTGTGTCAACAGAAATGTAATATGTAACATGAATCGAGCAAATAGAATCAAGCAACATGGAATACAAACAGGTACAGGTAACATGTATCAGCTATCAAGTGAACAGGTAAACAGGTAAACATGTATCATGCAACAGGTAAATAGGAATAGGTAATCACGTAACAGGATAATCAGGTATCAGGTGATCAGGAACAAGTAATTAGGAAAACAGGTAATCAGGAAACAAGTACAGAAAATTAGGTTATGTCATGTCAAGTCTTGTGTTATTACTATCTAGGTAGCACTTCATGCATCCCAACTTTTACTACATGGTTGCTACATTCAAACATTTTTGCTTTAGATTTCGTAGTGGAGTCCATAGGGCAGTGTACTCAGGGATCAGGATAACAGGAAACAGGAACAGGCAGAACCTAGTGGCTCTCTTCCGAGTACACATTCCTATAGGGAAGTATGCAGTCAGGTACAGGAACAGGCATAACCTAGTGGTTATCTTCCGAGTACATCTTCCTATAGGAAAGCATGCTGTCAGGTACAGGTAATAGGATCGCGAATCGTGTAGTCATGAACAAAGCAAAGATAACAGGGTATAAACATTAGGGATGGTATTCGGGTCGAACGGGCCGAGCCGGGCCGGACCCGCCCGGGTTGGATGTTGACTTGGATGGGTTCGGGCTGGGTTGGTGGCTTAACCGGGCCGGGCCAGGCCAGGTCGAAAAGTAGAAATGGCGACCCGCCCAACCCATGAACCCTTTCAAGGTCCACCCGGGTCGGGTCGTGGGTTGGCCCGTTTAGAGAGGTTTTTTTTATTTATTTATTTTTTAACTTATAATAATAATAATAATAATAATAATAATAATAATAATAATAATAATAATAATAAACATTAAAAATCGTAATAATAATAATAAGATTGAAAGAGTGAAATTGCCAAAAAAATATTAAAATATTATTCATATGATTTCAAGTTATACAAGTTTCACAATTTCTAATATGAAATAAAGAATTCACAAATTTGTTTTATACACTAACATATTTCTTATATACAATTTCAATTTACTTCAATTTTTCTAATTTGAAATAACAAGCACAGATTTAATACAATTTTTTTATCTATTTACAATTGTCTTCAAGTTCATGGCCTTCAATTTGTTGTTGTTGACTTGTTGTTGTTGGTCTTGAATTCTTCATTTTGGTTGCTATTGTTGTTGTTGTTCTTCTTCTTCTTCTTCCGGCGAGTTGCTCCCACTTGTGGACGTAGATAATGCTTTCCCTTGTGTCCTATCTTCAGCCTTTAACCAGTCTTCTGTGCAAATGAGCATCTCTAACGAGTCGGGCTTCAAGCAATTCCTGTAATCAGTTAGAACCCTGCCACTTGAAGAAAATGTACTTTCAGAATCAACTATAGAGACAGGAGGAGTTAGTACATCTTTAGCCATATATTTAAGAATACTCCAAGTGTGTTCATGGTCTTTCCACCATTGTAAAATATCTAGTGAAGAAGTAAAAGACTCAGAATCTTATTGTTTATACCAATGTAATTCATTTGGTTGATTAGTCTTAGGTTTTTTTTATTGAATTTGTGCATGTAAATTAAATGTTCTATCTTCAAATTTACTCTTACCCTTACCTTTGGAAGTAGCAGAAGAAGAACTAACTACAGAAGTTGTACTACTAGAAGCAAAAGATCTATCCTAATAATCATACAAGTTATTTAATATAGATTCAAATTTAACTAAAAAAGAAGCGCAATCAATTTCTATTTCTACATTTTCCCCAAGTAATGCAAAAAACATTTCAATAAAACTGTTCGTACCTTCTAATTTGATTCGAGGATCTATAACGGTAGCAATACAAAACAACATAGGAGGAGGATTAAAATACTTCAAAAAAAATTTGTATGCAAGTTTTACAATATCACCAACAAAAGCATCATTTAATATTTCGTTAAATGTTTGCATCATAGTAACTATTGAAATAAAAATGCTACTAGAAGTAGATTCATATGATTTTGAAAATTTTAAAGTTGCGGTTTTAAAAGGTTCTAAAAATTTCAACAAAGATTCGGCATAAAACCAATTGGTGAGAGTCATTTCAAAATTTGGCATATTTTTTGCGATACAAAAATCATTTACAACTGCTTTATATTCGGTAACAACATGTAGTAAATCAAAAGTAGAGTTCCACCGGTGTTTAATGTCCTTTGGAAATCTTCTAAATGGTACATTTGAAATCCTACACCAATTTTTCTATTCTTGAAATACGCTTGGACTTAATGCAATAAAATGTACATAATTTCTAATTTTAAGTATATATGGATCGGCTATTTTTAATGCATCATGAACACATAAATTTAAAATATGACATGCACATCTAATATGAAAAATACTGTCAGATTGAGGGTTTAATGCGAATTTTAAAGTAGTAATTGATGCATTACTGTTAGATGCATTATCAAAACTAATACACATAATTTTATCGCGAATATTAAAAACATCACAAATTTCTAAAATACGGTTTGCTATTTCAACGCCACTATGGGGATAGGACAACATAGCAAGTGATATGATTCTTTTTTGAAGAATCCAATCATTGTCGATCTAATGACAGGTTATTCCCATCATTGGAATATTGTTGACCCCCGTCCAACAATCCGAAGTTAAACTAACTCTACAAGTTAAACTTCATAAAATTGCAATCAAAGCGTCCTTCATTTCATTGTACACTTTAAAACAATCCAATTTACAAGTATTTCTCGGGATTCTTCTAAAATGAGGGTTTAAGGCCGTTTGATTAAAATTTTCCAAGTCCCTACTCTCGGGATAAGAAAATGGTAACTCTTCCTATATTACTAATAGGGCCATTTTCCGACGAACAAGATCGGGATCATAAGGGTGGCTATCAACTAGACCGGTCCTAGGGTGGATTTTTTGTTGGCCGGGTAGGTCAACAAGAAGGTCTTTATAGTTATTTTGGATGTGTCTACTAATTGTACCGGTGCCATCACCCCTCTTGAATTTGTATGCCTTAGAACATGTTTTACAAACTTTAAAACCTATATCCGGAGTTTCTTCGTCCGAGATAAAATCGTAAAATTTATGCCAATCACTACTTTCCCGTCTACTTTTCCTACCACTACGGGGTTGTGTTGTTTCGGTTGGTTGTTGTTGTTGTTTTTCTTCTTCTAATTGTATGTCTCCTACAACCTCATCGTGTGTACCCCATTGCTGGGTAGGAGGATCATGGTACTCTTCGACGGGCTCACTAATTGGGACAATTAGTGGCCTATGGGATGTGCCGATGGAATCTTACCCACTTTGGCTACACTGCTACCGCGTGATCTAGACATAATGTACTAATGTATGTAAAAAAAAACTATACAATGTAGGAGCAATGAGTTACAAAAAAAATCTAGAAAACAAGAGGGTTGAGATAGAGAAGATAAAAAAAACCAACAAACGGTTAAGATACGAAAAATTATAACTACAACAAAAATTGAATAAGAAGAAGAGTGGTATGAAATTTTGATACCGTTCACCGTGGATATGCGTATATAAAAAATCCGTGAAAATAAGAATAGAAGTAGAAGTAGAAATCCTCAAATTTGGAATTGAAGAGTTGAGGAGAGCATGGAGGAGAGTTGAAGACTTGATCACTTGGAGTTGGACGAGAGTTGAAGAGTTGAAGACGTTGAATTTTTATTTCGATACGATCGGAATTTGATTGTGTATATGCCTTGAAGACTTGTTTGTTCAATACCTAAATTGTTCACAAATTGCTTAAAAATGAGTAATAATAGTAGAGAGAGTAAGAGAGTAAGGTGTGAATTTTTGATGGGGTTTTGGGGGGGTATTTATAGGGTAAATTTTTTTTTTTAAAAAAAAACAGAAAAAAAAACCAAAAAAATGACTCTAAGAGCCGTTTTGGCTCTCTATTCTACAGTGCCGCCCAAGTGCAGCCCAATGGCAACCACTTGCGACCCGTTGGACCTGCGGGTCCACGGTCGACCCGGGGCGGGTCGAACGTTTGACCCGTTCGGGTCAAACAGTTCGCAACCCTCGGGTCGACCCACTGGTTGGCGGGCGGGTTGGAAAAATTTTAGCGGGTTTGCGGGCCAGGGTTCGGCAGGTTCGATTCGCTATTTTCGAGACCCGGGTCGACCTGTTACTGTTCACGGGTTCGACCCGAACCCGAACCGCAGTTTCGCGGGCCGAGTTATATGAGCGGGTCGCGGGCGGGTTAGCGGTTGACCTGGCCCATTTTCCATCCCTAATAAACATGTATAAGGTTCAGGGTGCAAGATAAATAAGTACAAGTACAAGATAACACATAACAGGGTAAAACAACTAGTTTTCTAATTCAGGACAGCAAGACAGTGTTGTACTAAAACAGTGATTCCCGCTACTACTAACATCCAAATCTGGATCCGTTAGAGAATCTGGAAAATAGACTTCAAATCAAATTCAGCAAGTATATATAAGTTATATAGTGTTTTACAAAATCATAACTCAAAACTGAATCTAAACCAGGAAATCCGTTCAGCCAGAAATCAGTAAATTGTATTCAAGTACAGGAAACCAACAAGAAATCATCATAATAAATTCTAGGAAAAATATGGGGTATTTCCCTATGAGTCTATGATCAAAATATAAAGTTTCATAATTTTTCAGAAAGATTAGTTTCGTCAACAAAAATCTGAAAATATCAAGAAACGGTAGTTTGGCAAATCTGGAATTCCCAACACTGCTGTACGAAAACAGTAATATCTCGCAAACCGTGAAACGAAATCCAGATCCGTGAAAGGGAGATGAAAATAGACAAAATAAGCAAACTTTCATATTTCACAAATATTTTTCATACAGTAACAGGAAATAGGATAAAAATACAAATATTTACAGAACAGCGAGCAAAATACAGCAAGTATAGCTTTCATAAACAAGCATGAAACGACATATATGCTCATCAATAAAATCTACCAAAATTCTGGGTAATCCCTATATATATATAGAAATACTGACTACAGTTTCAGATCAAAATAATATGTGTAGCACAAGTATCAAAATAATTTAGTCATCAAAATCATCAAGAAACGAAATCTGGAATTGATCTACACCTCTGTAGTATAACAGTCATATCTCATACATACGAAAACGAAATCGGGCAAGGTTATAGGGGTTAAAAAGAAGAAGAATTCCTCTAAAACTCATATTTTATACTGAAATTAAGATTCTGACCTTAATATGGTCTAAATTACTAATCAAGACAGATTATCGGCAAAATACAAAATTTCCTTTAGGAGCAAAACCAACATGAATCACACGAAACTTGGTCGAGATATCACTAAACATGAATTAGAGTCTACTAAGTGTCTAAACAATATGAAATAGGGTATACGAAATACCCACAACAAGTATATCACATGGGTCCCAACAAGCACACAAGTTCTCATAATTGTTTCACATACAAGATCAAATCAAAAATAGAAAAAACCTAGTTGTTTCATGTCAAATTTGTGTCGTGAGTCAACTATGGTCAAATAGCACTATAGAGACAAAACCCATCAAGAGTAACATACAACGAGTCGTCCTAGAACCCAGCTACATTATAGGTGGTATTTTTGACTTGTATCATACACAAAAATTTGAGTACAAGTTACTTGCCTTAACTGGAGATGAAAACGAAGAACAATAAGAATAACAGGAACAGATTCGCCGGCAACGAACAACGGAAGAGCTAACGAACCTAACGGCGATTACAACCCACGAACAACGATCCAACGAACAGGCAAAAAAACACGAACCACGAGATCACACCCACGCCAAGAGAGAGAGAGGCGGGCGAACAGATCTTCCTGATTCCGAGAATACACCAAAATATCATCAATGAAGATCACCACAAATCTATCCAAGAACTGAGAGAAGACTCGGTTCATAAGTCTCATGAATACAGCCGGCGCGTTCGTACCCCCGGACGGCATCATAAGATACTCATAGTTCCCGTATCTAGTCCTGAATGCAGTCTTTTATATCCGCAGCATTCACCTTGACTTGGTGATACCCAGAACGAAGATCCAACTTCGAGAAAACAGCAGCCCCACTCAACTGATCAAACAAATCATCGATCCTGAGCAACGGATACCGATTCTTCACAGTAACTCTGTTTAGTTCCCGATAATCCATGCATAGTCGACGACCACCATCCTTCTTGCCAAAAAAAATGACCGGAGCACCCCAAGGTGAAACACTAGGTCTGATGAAACCCAAATCAAGCAACTGCTGAATCTGCACCTTAAGCTCTGCTAACTCTACCGGTGCCATCCTGTAAGGACTCTTCGATATCGGCGCTGTTCCAGGCTACGCATTTGCCTCATGTTTAACTCCGTCTGGGTGAAGACATACTTGAAACTTTTGTGGTCTATAAAGATCTCCACTCGGTCTCCAAGTAAATAATGTCTCCACAGCTTCAAAGCATAAATCACTGCCACTAACTCCAAGTCATGAGTTGGATAGTTCTCCTCATGCGACCTCAACTGCCTCGATGCATACGCAACGAATCGGCCCTTCTGCATTAAAACTGCTCCAAGACCCTTACCAGAAGCATCACAGTGAGTTCGTGCATAGGTCTGTAAAGATTTTGTCTCTATAGTGATTTGACGATTTGTAACCCCTGTTTCCCCCAAAAAATGTATTTTCTGTGTATTTTCGGTATTTCGAATTTTTGTACATTAGTTTTCTGCTTTCAAAATTTCTTTTGTCAAAATGTACTTTTGGATCTTCTATTAAAAACTATTTTCGATCAATAATTTTATTTATAACTATTGATTTTTATACAAATCTTATTATTATTACTACCATTATTTTTATCAGTATTATTTTAGTCAGTGTTATTATTTACATTATTATTTTATTATTATTATTTTTTATTATCTACTCTAATTTATCTATTAATGCTATATTATTTTTTATTGGATTTTAATAAAACCAATTTAAACCTATACCCATTAATTCACCCTAAAACCCAATTTCCCTACCCTGTTCAAAATAACCATACCCATTTATACCCACACCCGAAACCCATTTGCAACCCCAATACCTTATACAACCGTCATCCTCAGCTTATAACCCTAATTCTATTTTTACCCATTATATAAACCCAACCCTTGTTTCCCTGCCTTTTCATCTACCCCGTGCACCCTAGCTGCCTTGCATCCTCTCGCTCATCTCTCAACCCATCGTCCTCCCTCCCGATCTCTCCCCTGTTCATCCCTCTCCCGCTGGTCCCCCTGTGTGCTGCTTCCCGTCCTCTCATCCCTGGTCGCGTCGCTGCCAGACTCCGCCCAGTCAGCGAAGCCACCTGCAGGCTTCCCCATCGGCAGTCCAGTACAACAGCATCGACATTGTGGTGTCGTCAACCCTCCTCCTTTCTCCTCCCGAGCTGCTGCGATGCCAACAGTCGACACCCATCCTTCTCTCCTCGACCTCGGTAGTGCCCTCTACAGTGCCTCCACCTCTCCCTTGCGCTGCGTCCCGTCGACGACAGGCAATCAGGCAGTGCAGCGCGCCTTCGGCCCTGTGCTCCGTTGTGTGCTCCTCCATCGCAACCTGCAGTTTCCAACCACCTCTCTCGTCCTCCTGCCTCGCTTCATCAGCCCTCTCCCTGTGCTGTCCTCCCCTCCGTCGTAGCGAGCCGAGCTGCAGCCAAGCCTTTGATAGGTTGCGTTTTGATCATGGGTTGGTCATGTTTTGTATGTGAGTTGTCTGATCGCCGTGATCCTCTAGATCATCATGATCATTAAGACTTGATCTGGACCATCCTCTTCATCAACTTAGAGTTCTTGATTGCTTTGATTGTGGACCGTCTGATCGTTGATCTGATCCGATCATCATCATCATCACCAAGATACTGATCACATCTTGAACTTGATCTTGATCTTCGATCAGAGCCATCCAATCTGATATGATCTTGATCTAGCCATTGGATCTCTTGATCTTCATCATCTTGACCATCCTCTTGATCATCAAGATCCGTGCCCGATCGTGATTGGTTGTTCATCTTGTTCGTGTTCATCTGCTCGTGATTTTGTATTCGTGGCCTGGGAATCCTTTTCTGTTATTCTTATTCTTGATTTTCGTTGGTTTCGTCATTGGTTAAGGCAAGTAACTTTTACTCAAATTCCTTTGTATGATACAAGTCAAAAATACCACCTATAATGTAGTTGGGTTCTAGAGATGACACTTGTGAGTTATTCTTGTTGGGTTTCGTCTCTATAGTGCTATTGTACCATAGTTGACTCACGACACAAATTCGACATGAAAAAACTAGGTTTTCGCCCGTTCTGGACTTGATCATGTATGTAAACTATTTGTGAGAATTTGACTACTTGTTGAGATCCATGTGATTAGCTTGTTGTGGACTTGTTATATACCCTATTGCATGTTGTTTGGATACTTGGTAAACCAGGTTTCATGTTTGGATGTGTTTGGATCAAGTTTCGTTGGATCGATGTCGATTTTGGTTTTTGAGGAAATTCTGTGTTTTGTCGATGATCTGTCTTGATCAGTAATTTAGACTATATTAAGGTCAGAATCTTAATTTCAGTATAAAATATGATTTGTAGAGGATTTCCTATTCTTTCCAACCCCTCTTACCTTGATTGATTTCATTTTCGTATGTGTAAGATATGATTGTTTTACTACAGAGGTGTAGTCCTTTTCTAGATTTCGTTTCTTGGTGATTTGATGACTAAATTATTTTGATACTTGTGCTACACATATTATTTTAATCTAGAAATTTGGACAGTTTTTCTACACTAATCTAGGGATTACCAAGTTTTTCTACACTCATGCTTGGAGGATTTTATTGATGAATTGTATATGTCGTTTCATGCTTGTTTATAAAGACTGTACTTGCTGTATTTTACTCACTGTTCTGTAAAGAATCGTATTTTCACCCTTATTCCTTTGACTGTATGAAAAATATTTCTGAAATGGAAAAAATTATTTTATATTATCTATTTTCATCTCCCTTTGGCGGATTTGGATTTCGTTTCATGGTTTGCGAGATATTACAGCTTTCGTACAGTTGTGTTGGGAATTCCAGAATTGCCAAACTATCTTTTCTTTATGATTTCTGATTAACCTTGACCAAGCTAGTCTTACTAGAAAATTATGAAACTTTATATTTTGATACTAGACAGATATGGGAATACCCCAGTTTTTTCGTGGATTTATTTATTGAGTTTTGATGCAGTTTCCTTGACTGAGAATTTGATTTACTGAATTCTGCCTGAACGTATTTTCTGGATTTAAGTTAGTTTTGAGTTATGATTTTGTGAAACAACATATGATTTATTTATACTTGCTGGATTCGGCGGGAAGTCTATTTTCTAGATTCTTTGACGGATTCAGGTTTGCATGTTTGTATTAGCGGGAATCACTGTTTTAGTACAACGCTGTCTTTCTGTCCTGAATTAGAAAGCTAGTCGTTTTACCATGTTATATGTTATCTTGTACCCACACATGTTTATCATGCAACTTGAACTTGTTACAGGATCATGCCATGTTATTCTTGATATGTTTTGCACACGTACATACTTGTTGGACACTAATAATAATAAAATAACCAAGCCGGGGTTAAGAAAAAGATCTAGTAGTGGATAGTGCAGAAACGTGTACTCGGAAGAACCTAGTGGTTATTGGAGCTTGTTTACATGTAGAGCTTGACACGATATACATGATACGTACACACATGACACTGGTGTT
The DNA here is from genome assembly GCA_017893485.1 of Hemerocallis citrina. Lineage (NCBI taxonomy): Eukaryota > Viridiplantae > Streptophyta > Magnoliopsida > Asparagales > Asphodelaceae > Hemerocallis > Hemerocallis citrina. Next base: position 38,019,646 of record CM030365.1, read on the forward strand.
TGTTTGGGTTTTTGGAGCTTGTTTACATGATACATGATTACATGATACTTGGAGCTTGTCCTTGAGTACACTGCCTGTATGGTTCCCTATGAAATCTAAAGCGAAACTGTTTGTTGTAGCAACCATGTGTTATGTTTTTGGGGCGCATGAAGTGCTACCTAGATTGTAATAACTACGCGACTTGATACATGACACTTGAACATGATACATGCCTACTTGATACTTGACTACATGATACATGAGATTTGATACTTGATACATTGTACATGATTACATGATTCTTGATACTGGTTACTTGATTAATGACACTTGTTTATTTGACACTCGACACATACTATTATACTTGCTCATCTTGTAACCCCTGTTTTTCACTTTTGGTATTGTTGAGGGTATTTTTCATTTTTGTGAATTATTATTTTCCATTGTATTTTTCGGAACAATAAATTTAATTATCTTTATTCTATAATACTTTTTCTGACAGTTTTGACCTCCTTTTGTGATTGTGCATCGTTTGGCTGTTTTTCGACATTTTGAGCTCTTTTTCTCAATTTCTTGATCCGATCATGTATAAATATTATTTTAGGGTCATGGTGGATTTTTAGGAGAGTTTTGACCAATTCGAGATTTTTGGCCTCAAGGAGATTTTTGGGAGCTATAGGATTCATTGTATTTTGTATCTCCATTTGAAATCTACCCAATATCCATTACCCAATTGTATACCTATTGTTTCCTATGGATATCCACTACCCATTAACCCACATTTGATTCCCTATAAATACCCCCTTCATCTATTAACCCCTAACCCTAATCTATTTTCTCTCCCTCTCTAATTGTAGCCGGCTCCCTCTCCTATTCCTATCCCGGCCTGCCTCCATATACCCCAGGCCGACCCTCTTCTCCCCTCCTTCTTGCATTGCCGACCACATATAATCCCCCATCCACTATATTGTACAACTCCGCTTCAAAAACTCGTCTCTCCTCTCCTTCTTGTGTCCGGCCAGCACCCAAGGCAGCACCCAACCATCCCAAAACAGCACCTCAACATCCCCCCTCGCTGTTTTGAGTTGTGGGCATCTCCCACTTTGGTTCGTGGGTCAAGAGATCAATCGTTGGAGCGTTTTGTTCGTGGGTTTCGCTAGAAATCGCGTTAGAAGGCGTCTTGCTCGTGGGTTTTCTTTGAAAGGCTTGGATTTGTCGCGTTCATCATCACATAAAGGCAAGTAACTTGTACTTAAATTTCTTAGGTTGATACAAGTAGAAAGTTCACACATAGGATAGGTTGAGACTAGAGACGGACCAAGATCATGTTTTTATTTGTGGATTTCGTCTCTGTTGTTCAAAACAGGCCATAGACGACTTAGTTCATGAAGTTTGATAGGATTGTGCCTTAGGATTCACCCAAACGCGATTTTGATTGCGTATGCGACATATTGTATACCCGATGTATGTTTGAACACCCATATGAGAAATATTGAACTTTGACATGTTAGAAATCCTTAGATATGATATTTAGACAATGGGTAGACAGTGTTTTGAATTTGGAAGAGTTTGGATGATTTTTTGAGGAAGTTATGACGTTTTGAAACTTAGTTGAGAAATCTGGAAATTTGGATTGAACTGGATTGATTGCAGTTTTTACCTGAATTAGAGTCCGAATCTCCACATGACTATTTCTGAGTAATTTGTAGAGAATTGAATCTAATTTCTAATCCCACTGATTTCACCCTGTTTGGAGTTTGTATGGAGTAGTTATGATTATTTTAGTAACTGTATGTTGGTAGTTTCCAGAATCAGTTCGGGGTAATTTTTGTGGACAATTTATTTTCAATATCCAAGTTAGACATAATTTCATGCTACAAAATTTTGTCCAGTGTTTCAATATGATGTTAGGCAATTCTCTGATTTTTTTGATAATTAAAAGATGAGTTTTGAGTGATGCCTTACATCCTTTTCTATAGATCGCTTTTGCTGTAAACTGCGTGTGATTGTATGTTGAATGCCGTGTTCACCTTATTTCTAATTACTGTATGAATATTTTATGTGAGATATGAAAGTTGGGTAATTTTATCTACTTTCATCTCGTTTTGGCGGAAGTGGATTTTGATGCGCTGTGTGCAAGATATGCATGATTTTGTACAGCGGTGTTGAAGAATTCCAGATCCATCAAAACTGTGTTATGTGTTATTTTCTATTTTTGAAAACATATCTATACTTTCTGGAAAAATATGAAAATCTACATTTTGAGACTATACATATAGGGGATTACCCCAGATTTTTCGTGGATTTAATTAATGACTTTGTATGCTGTTTTCATGTGGTTTAAGTTATTCCCCTGTTTTCTGACTGTACATGAAAACTGTGTTGAATTGCTTTTTGTGTCGAGATGTTGTGAAATAGCATATAGATTTATTATAACCGTTAGAAGCGTGTGGAAGTCTAGTTTCCAGATCCTTTGACGGATTATGATTTGCATTTCTGTAGATCTTTGGATCACTGTTTTTGTACAGACTGGTCTTGCTGACCTGATTACAAACATACACTAGTTTGCTCATATTGGTGAATGTATAGTATCTATACTTACTGATCTGATGCCCTAAACCTAAACCTGATCATATGATGTTAGTTTGACACCTTTTAGCTCACATTCATGTTTGTTAATAACCATAACAAAAGTAATCAAGCCGGGGTATGGGAAAGATCTAGTAGTGGGAAAGCATAGAAATGTGTACTTAGAAGGGGGCCCGTGTTTCCCATATAAGTATCTGTATTCTGACCCTGTCTACATTGCTTCTTATGTAAGAAGGTGTAGATTAGAAGAGAACCACTAGGTTCTATCTGTCTGTTTCTGACCCTGTCTACATTACTTCTTATAGGAAGGTGTAGAGGAGAAGAGAGCCACTAGGTTCTATCTGTCTGTTCTGATATCTGTCTAACCCTGAGTACACGGTCCTATAATATCCCCTACGAAATCTACAAGCGAAACTGCATTGACTGTAGCAACCATGTGATAAAAGTATGGCGCATGAAGTGCTACCTAGATACTAATCACACAAGACTTACATTAATCTGAGATCTGAGATTTGAATATATTTCTGAGGTCTAAATCTGAATCTGATATATGGAAATCTGAATCTGAATCTGAATACCTATCATCTGAAATCTGTTATCTGATTTACCTGACATATCTGAATATCTGTTTACCTGACATATCTGTTATATGACACTTGACACTTAATATCTGAGACATCTGCTAGGATACTATGTTAGTTGAGTTTACCATACCATATTAGGTCTGTTTCTGATGATTAGTTAGATCTGTTTAGTTTTTCCCATGTGCTTGTATCCTATTCTATTTGTGACCCGGACTTGCCATTGACGGGTACTGTGTTTTCTTCTTTTCCTTTTTCCTGCATTCGATGATTGCAGATTACGGTGGACAGATTCAAGAAGGTACTGGTGGTTCGCAGTCTTAGTTGCTGATTATTATTTCTGTTAGAACTTTATTCTGTATTCGTGAACTTGATTATTTCTGTACTTGAGACTTGAGTATTATTTGTATTTAGGCGATGTGACCCAGAATATTTATTCCAGACTCTGTTTTTATTTGAGAACAAGATATTTGATTTCAATTAATTCATGTTGGTGAAGTTATCTCAATGATGCATGTTGGTTCCACTCTTTGCTTCCGACTGTGATATATTGACTGTGATATATTGACTCTGATATATTGCCTGTGATGCGTTGTAAAGGTTTCTGAAACAGCTTAAGGATGATAATAATCATTCGCTGGGCTTTTGTTACGTGCCCGTATTCCGTATTTTTGGGAAGCGGGGCGTGACACATCTTGCAAGGCCATGATTTATATTCTGTTATCATGCTTATACCATGCTAGACTTGTTACTTAGATTTATCTATCCTATGTACTTGTATCCTAAATTATAAGTGGCCTGTAACTTGCAATTGACGGGTACTTGTTTTATTTTTCCTTCTCCTGCAATTTACTAATTGCAGATCAGGATGGTCAGCTGCCCGATGGCATTGGAGATATGAGATACTAGCATTGGATTTCTTGCTTTATTTGTTATTATTATTGTTGCATGAACTTGAATAAGATGTACATAATTACTTGGATATTTATCTTGTATTGGGGCGATGTAACCCAGGATATTTGACTTGTCCAGATTCTGATTTATTTGAGATTTATATATCTTTGGTTTCAAGTAAATTTCTGTTGGTATCTTGTTTTAATTATGCATGCCTAGTTGTATCTTTTTCTTCCGACTCTGATTATCTTGTGAAATGTTGTAATGATTCTTGAACAGCTTATGGATGATGTAAATCATTCGCTGGGCTTTTGTCGTGTAACCATATTTCGTATTCTTTTGGGAAGCGGTGCGTGACAGGGTTTTTAGTGGTATCAGAGCCCAGGTTTGGCTAATATATTAGTTGCCTAATATATTAGACAAGCTTGGCTCGAACTGGGATCGGCTCAGCATTTCACCAACCATGCATGCATGAATGAATCATAACTAACACTGATCTGGATACTAGTCTTATTCCATTCTTTTTAATCCCTTCTTATTCAATTCCTTGATTCCTTGATTCTTCCGTGTTTTCCAATCGTTCTCTTTGATTGATTTCTTCTTGGGTAAGAATTCATTCTTTTCGTATCTATATCCTTCTGATTTTGGTGTCATCCATTCTTTTCTTCCTACTTGGTTATTCATTTGGCATCACTGGATGCTATTAGCAGAGTCTTTCTCGATCAGAGTGGCGTAGCGGAAGCGTTGTAGGCCCATAACCCACAGGTCCCAGGATTCTCTTATTGTTTCTCCTTCCCTGCACTGTTTGCTTCTCTATCCCTTGTACTCGTCTACATCTGTTAACTCATTTGCTTGGTTGATCTCTTCCTTGTCCATCCTTTCTCCTATTCCAGCTCTATCTATTTCTTTATCTCTTGTTTTGTTGTTTTGTAATTTGTGTGTTGTTTCTCCTTCATTTTTTATATCGATTACTTCTTTCTTGCATTCCATTTTGCCATCATGCACCCATTTATTATTGGATTCAATTCTTCCCTGTTCATTCTTCCCTTGATTCCAGTTCTACCTGCTCCCTATCTTGCTTGGTTATCCTGAGTTGCTTCCTTCCTTTTGAGACTGTTTATTTTCTTTCATGCATTCCATTTGACCTCTTTGTTATCCATATTCTTTCTTATTCGGGTGTTCACTTTTGCCTTGTCCTATGTACCGCCTAAGAAAATTTCGAGAACGAAATTTTGTTGTAAGGTGGGTTGGATTTGTAACCCCTGTTTTCCCCAAAAAATGTATTTTCTGTGTATTTTCGGTATTTCAAATTTTGTACATTAGTTTTCCGCTTTCAAAAATTCTTTTGTCAAAATGTACTTTTGGATCATCTATTAAAAACTATTTTTGATCAATAATTTTATTTATAACTATTTTCTATGATTTTTATACAAATCTTATTATTATTACTATCATTATTTTTACCAGTATTATTTTAGTCAGTGTTATTATTTGCATTATTATTTTATTATTATTATTATTATTATTATTATCTACTCTAATTTATCTATTAATGCTATATTATTTTTTATTGGATTTTAATAAAACCCATTTAAACCTATACCCATTAATTCACCCTAAAACCCAATTTCCCTACCCTGTTCAAAATAACCATACCCATTTTACCCACACCCGAAACCCGTTTGCAACCCCAATACCCTATACAGCCGTCATCTTCAACTTATAACCCTAATTCTATTTTTACCCATTATATAAACCCAAACCCTGTTTCCCTGCCTCTTTATCTACCCTGTGCACCCTAGCCGCCCTACATCCTCAAGCTCATCTCTCAACCATCGTCCTCCCACCCGATCCCTCCCCTGCTCATCCCTCTCCCGCTGGTCCCCCTGTGTGCTCCTTCCTGTCCTCTCATCCCTGGTCGCGCCGCTGCCAGACTCCGCCGCAGTCAGCGAAGCCACCTGCAGGCTTCCCCATCGGCAGTCCAACACAGCACCATCGACATTGTGGTGTCGTCAACTGTCCTCCTTTCTCCTCCCGAGCTGCTGCGACGCCAACAGTCGACACCCATCCTTCTCACCTCGACCTCAGCAGTGCCCTCCACAGTGCCTCGCCTCTCTTGCGCTGCGCTCCGTCGACGACCGCAGTCAGGCAGTGTAGCGCGCCTCTTGCCCTGTGCTCCACTGTGCGCTCCGCCATCGCGACTTGCCGTCGCCAACCCCCTATGTCGTCCTTCTATCTCGCTTCGTCAGCCCTCTCCCGGTGCTGTCCTCCCTTCTGTCGCAGTGAGCTGAGCTGCAACCAAGCCTTTGATAGGTTGTTTTTTGATCATAGGTTGATCATGTTTTGTATGTGAGCCGTCCGATTGCCGCCTATTATATGACGATGGTGATTGTAACCCCTGTTTTTCGTGTTGTGTATTTTTCGCTTTAGTGTATTTTTCTCTCTTTGTATCCCTTTTGTAATTCTTTTGACCGTATATTGGTTTATTTTCAATAAATTCATTTTATTACTTTTGTCATCTTTATATTTTGAATTCTTGATCCTGTTGTCTCTTTTGTTCGTCTCCATCTGATCGAGCCATTACTTGTGATCCTCTTTATTTTATTTATTCGTGCCCTATTTTTATTTTCCCCATTTTTGTGCCCGTCCCAAAATTTTATTTTAATTATTTTTGATCACCATATATCTAATCATTCCCTAACACCCATTTTTCCTATATCCTTAATTACTCTTAATCTCATTCTTAATCCTATTAATTATCTATCCTCAACCCACCTAATATAAATCCACCACTTCAGATCCTATTTATCAACCATCCCTTACTAATATTTCCCCAGATCTATATAACCATATACCCATTTATTTACTTTCCTAATATATATCCCCACTCTACTCTTACCTGATTACCTACTGAAACCAAATACCCACCCCTCAAACCCGTAGCTGCATGCTCCACACCCGTATCTGATGTGTCTAATTTTTATATGAATATTTGTACTCATTACCCATAAAATTTGCTTGTTTTTGTTTATCTTGTTTATAATTTATCTTATTTCCATAAAATTCAGTTAATTTATTATTTTTGAAGGAATAAGATATTTTGATGCAAAAAGTGAATATTTTTGGTAAAAATCAACAAACAAAACGAAAACATTGATTTATTTATTTTTTATTGGTTTATTGAATTTAAATTTTACAATTTGGTAATGAGAAAAACAAAATAAAAATTTTATTTGCTAATTGAGTTGAAAGTGCAATAAACAATTTTGAAAGGGTTTAAATGAGATAATATGATTTTTATTTAGTTTAATTAATTTTAAACTAATTAATTTTATTTTTATTTATATTTTTAAATCTTAATTTCTGATTTTATTTTGTGTGTGCAGCACGTGTTTAAAGAAAAAGAAAAAGAAGAAAAATGAGCAAGAAATAAAGAGCAAATTACATAAGAAAACAAATAAATGAAGAAGAGGGAGTTTTCTGCAAAAATAAGCCCTAATCTCTATTTCCTGTACCTATAAATAGAAGAGCAAACAAGAGAAGAAATCATCGCTTAACGAGGGGTAGAGCGACGACTAACCCCAATAAATAAAAAATTAACAGCAGAAGAAGACGAAACAAGAGTTGTCTCCTCTGTGTGTGCGGCGTTCGAAACAGTGAAGCGTGAAGAACAAAACGAAGAAGAATCTGGTGGTAGGACCTAGCTGACGTGGCCAGGACAGAGAGCTCTGTCTGGTGGTGCATGTCCCGAAGCAGGTGACGTCAGCGTGCTGACGCAGCTTGGAATTCCAGCGCACGCAACGAGATAGAGACCAGGGTATTGGCGAAGAGTAATGCTACACCCACTACCAACTTCACTACATTTCTCTTCACTAGCTTAGGTGGCACACTCCAATAGCTAGGGAAAGATAGAGTAGGTGGGAGAACTCTCCAATAGGAATATGCCACATAAGGTAGTGAAGAGAATGGTAGTGAAATTGGTAGTGGCTAAAGCATTACTCATTGGCGAACGATAAGAACAGACAGAGACCAGGGTATTGCTTACAAGTGTCACAAATTTTTTTTTGATTACTTTTATTTTTATTTATTTTTCTTATTTTATTTTTTTAGTTTTTCTATTTTTTTCATTACTTATATTGCAGGTCATACAAGTACATCATCATGGCGAACTATAAGAACAAGGCTTTGAGAGGCTATGCTATGCCCTCAATTTATGAAGCAAGCATAAAGAGACCAGTTATTGAAGCTAACGATTTTGAGATTAAATCGCCGATTATTCAAATGAGTCAACAGATTGTTCAATTTTGGGGACTACCGCACGAGGATCTTTATGTTCACATTGCAAACTTTCTAGAAATTTGTGACACTTTTAAGCACAATGGAGTATCAGATGATGCAATCAAATTGAGACTCTTTCCTTTTTCACTACGAGATAAGGCGAAGATTTGGCTACATTATCTACTACCCAGTAGTATTACTACTTGGGAGGGACTTGCACAAAAAAAATTTTTGCACAAAAAAAATTTGGCTAAGTATTTTCCGCCAGCAAAGACAGCAAAACTAAGGAATGATATTGCCGCATTCATTCAATTTGAGACCGAGTCTTTGTATGATGCATCGGAGAGGTACAAAGAGTTATTGAAAAAGTGTTCTCATCATGAACTACTGAAATGACTGCAAATTCAAATATTCTATAATGGTTTGGGAATTACAAATCAATCTACTGTTGACACATCAGCTGGTGGTGCACTTATGAACAAAACTCATGAAGCAGCCTATGAACTTTTAGAGGAGATGACATCTAATAATTACTAGTGGTCTTCAGAGAGAACAATGCCAAGAAATGTTGATGGAGTTTTTAAACTTGATCCTATTACTACTTTAACTGCACAATTGATACTTTATTTAAACAATTATGCAATATGAATTTTAATGCTATTTAAACTAATATTATTTTTGTTTTTTGTGCAGGAAATCATTCAAGTACAGATTGCCAAGTGAGGAACCGTTTTGCTCCATCAAATGCCGAACATGAAAATTTTGTGTCAAACTTTCCAATGCAAAACAATCATTATGCAAACACATACAATCTAGGATGGAGAAGCCACCCCAATTGTCCATGGAACAACGATCAAGGAGGAACAATTAGACAACCTCAAAATTTTCCACAACAAGAAAAGAAGCTGACACTTGAAGATATGTTTATGCACTACATTCAAAAAGACAGAACAATACATACAAAAGACAGATTTGGCAATCCAAAATGTTGCAAATTCAACTTCGGCTTCCATTCGCAATCATGAGGTACAAATTTGTCAAATTTTAAATATTCTTAACGAAAAAACTGTAGGAACATTACCAAGCAACACACTTGTTAATCCCGATGAGCATGTCAAAGCAATAACACATAGAAGCGGGAGAACAATTGAGCAACCACAAGAAGTAATTGCCGAACAAAATGTGGTTGCAAAGGAAGAAGAGTATGAACAAATTGTGGAGGAACAAACTCAGTATGAGCAAGTAACATTTGATGTTTTTAAGTCCATGGAGGTTCCTACCGAAGAACAGTCATCTTTTCAAGTAAGTAAAACTGATTCAATTATGGGCGAGGGACATAGTGCTGAAGCTGAAATGTTACCAATCGAAGTATGCTCAATAAATTCAATAAGTCTTGAATCTGAAAAAGAAAAAAATTTAGAATGTGTTATGTATTTGGATGTTGCACCCTCTATTCATTAATTCTTTCATAAAAAAATCAAAGAGGTGGGGGAATCAAAGACATCATCATGATGGAAGAAACGACTCAAACTAGAGTCTGAATCTGATCCACACTTGAAGAAAAGAATTAGAAAAGATGTTTTGATGTTGTTGGATCTTGGCGTTATATAACCATCTCACCTCCATGTCTGGCTGAAGACTTTAAACTTAGTGCTTCTTGGGAGGCAACCCATATTTTCTTTTACTGCATTTAGATTTGATTTTTCATTTTTAATTTACTTTAATTTTAATTCTTGATTTTATTTGATAGGATTGCATAAATTTTGAAATCGCCGGGAGGAGCTGTTTTGTACACCTACATTGATGGCTGATTTTGAGCAGCATGGAGTCAGAATCTGGAAAACTGATTCAAAGAGAAATTGTAGACAATTGTTTTAGCTTTGTAGAAGAAAAAAAATCAGCCCATTTGGACACCTACAGTTCCAGATATCGCAAAAATACTGAATGCTGCTCATGCAGAATTTTTAAGACGAATCAGGAGAGAAATTCTGAACTTTTTGCATTCTTTTTGTTTTTCTTTTTCCTTTCCCATTGAGGACAATGTGATATTCATGTTTGGGGGGAAGGTTTACAAATTTATTATTTATTTTTGAAAAGAAAAACAAAACAAAATGGATTTCAATTAGGCTTACCATTAAACTTTTGAGTTCTTTATTGTGATAAGTATTGAAATAATTTTTTTTTAGGATAGACAATTTCTTATAAAGCAAGAGTAAGCATACTTTAGGATTATTGAATTTCAAAATTCCTTACAAAATTGTATGAGTCATGTGATTATACATAAAAGAAAGAAAAATGTGATATTTTTTTCTTGTGATTATCCCCTTTGATCTAGTCCTAAACAGAGTTTAAGTAAATAGAGTAATAATGAGAAAAAAATATTATGAATAAAGTCTATCTACTCCAATGTTTTGAGTTGCTTAGTAACTAGGGGTATTCATCACTAATGTTTACTTTTACGTCAAACGACAACTTGAAATATGAGTATGCAAAGCACTCTAAGTTTGTGACTTATTGAGTAACTGCGTGAATTCATCACAGATGTTTGCATTCGCGTAAAAAGACAAGTGACAACTTAGAGAAGAGACCAAAAAAAAAAAAAACTCTAGTTTGTTACCCGATTTGTAGTAGTGAGAAGGGAAAATCACAGATGAAGTTGTTACATACTATAATTACATTAATTGCATGAAAAATATGATTTGGTGTGGAATTATGAAAAAATAATTCCACTGGAGAAAGTGAGTATGCTTGATTTTACTTTATTTGCTATTGTTTATTTTTTTATAGAAATTTTGATGCTTGCATGATGAGATCTCTTAGTATGATGAGTTGAGCCTATTATAGATTATTTTTAATCCCTTATTCATGATTTTACTTTTTGCTCGAGGAAAAGCAAAATCTTAAGTTTGGGGTATTTGATGTGTCTAATTTTTATATAAATATTTGTACTCATTTAGCCATAAAAATTGCTTGTTTTCGTTTATCTTGTTTATAATTTATCTTATTTCCATAAAATTCAGTTAATTTATTATTTTTGAAGGAATAAGATATTTTGATGCAAAAAGAGAATATTTTTGGTAAAAATCAACAAACAAAACAAAAACATTGATTTATTTATTTTTATTGGTTTATTGAATTTATATTTTACAATTTGGCAATGAGAAAAAAAATACAAATTTTATTTGCTAATTGAGTTGAAAGTGCAATAAACAATTTTAAAAGGGTTTAAATAAGCTAATATGATTTTTAGTTAGTTTAATTAATTTTAAACTAATTATTTTTATTTTTATTTTTAAATCCAAATTTCTGATTTTATTTTATGTATACAGCACGTATTTGAAGAAAAAGAAAGAGAAGAAAAAAGAGCAAGAAATAAAGAGCAAATTACATAAGGAAACAAATAAATGAAGAAGAAGGGGTTTTCTGCAAAAATAAACCCTAATCTCTATTTCTTGCACCTATAAATAGAAGAGCAAACAAGAGAAGAAATCAGCGCTCAACGAGGGGAAGAGCGACGGCTAACCCCAATTAATAAAAAAATAAAATCAGAAGAAGATGAAACAAGAGTTGTCTCCTCTGTGTGTGCGGCGTTCGAAACAGGGAAGCGTGAAGAAAAAAACAAAGAAGAATCTGGCGGTGGGACCCAGCTGACGTGGCCAGGACAGAGAGCTCTATCTGGTGGTGCGTGTCCCGAAGCAGGTGACGTCAGCGCTGCTGACATAGCTCGGAATTCCAGCACACGCAACGAGATAGAGACCAGGGTATTGGAGTAGGACCCAGGTGACGTTGCTTCGACGCTGACGTGGCTCAGAATTCAGAAATAGACAGTGAAAAAAAGATGAGAGAGAAATATTTGGCTTTGGGCACGCTTTTCGAGACTGTTCAGTTTGCAATTTCTTTTAAAAAGCAGTATCTTTTGTATCTCTTTTTCTTTTTCTAATTTTATAATGCAATTCAGGACAATATTTGTTAATTGCAAATTTATTATGAACTAAATTTATTTTCTAGGGCGTCGATGTAGTCTAATTTTGAGAACACAATTTTAATTCCATATTATTTCTCTATTTTTTCGTGGTTGTATGTTTAATTTTTGATCTTAATGCGTACAATTGGTGGACAGACATTTGTATAATTTATTGGATCAAGAAAAGACCGAGAGGCAATTTGTGATTTAGAACTATAAAATTAAACACCATTGATTGAGCGAAATTAGAGATGATTTACGGCGATTGATGTGACCGTTAAGAAATCCACAGAACTTAATGAGTCTTCAATTAATTAAATTTGCATAGCATAGAGCTATGACAAACTGTTAGTTGGAGATATTTTTGGTGTTGTTCGAGAAAAAGCATTAAATAATTTGGGGATTTTGATCTACAACTTGGAAAAATAATCTTTTTATTCATATGGAGTTATAAATTGTGTGTGATGAACTAGGTGAAATCAAAAGCCCTAAAATTAATTTTGCCATTAACAAATCATAAAAATTTCACATCCCGCGACTCTTAATTAATTTAGTTAGATTTTTAGATTCATTTAAATTAGTTGTTTTCTTTATTAATTTCGATTTTTCAAATAGTAGCTAATCTAGTAATATCGGTACTCAATAAAATAATTAGTCTCTGTGGCTTCGACACTCTTTTCACTAAAACTATACTTGTTGCAATTTTGTACACTTGCAAATATTCACATCTATATCCTATGCTGTGCCGCCCCTGTTTCAAACCCTAAGCCCCCTATATATATACTATCCATCACCCCCATGCAGATGTGTACTCCTAGCTGCCACCAGAGAAAAATTCCCTCGTTTCTCCCTCTCTCCCGACCCCTGTTTTGCACTCTCGGCCTCTCCTGAACCCGCCGTCCGCCGTTCCCTGTCCCTCTCTTCCTCGTACTCTCAGGGTTGAGTGTGTATGCGTGGTTATTCGTTCGTGGGTTGTGTGTTGGATCTCGGGTGATTGTGGTGTGTTCTAGTTGGTTCGTGTTGCAGAACGTTCTTGCTCGTGGGGTAAGTCCGTTCGTTCTTGGAGTATTTGGTTTGTAGTCGTGTTCGTGGGTTGTGCTCGCTTTGGTTCGTTGACTAGTTCGTTCGCGTTCGTTGCCGGGAATCCGTTCCCGTTATTCTTATTGTTATTCGTTTTCGTCTCCGGTTAAGGCAAGTAACTTGTACTCAAATTCCTTTATATGATACAAGTCAAAAACACCACCTATAATGTAGTTGGATTCTAGAGACGACTCTTGTGTGTTATTCTTGTTGGCTTTCATTTCTATAGTGATATTTGACCATAGTTGACTCACGACACAAATTCGACATGAAACAACTAGGTTTTCACCTGTTATTGACTTGATCAAGTATGTGAACTATTTGTGAGAATTTGACTACTTGTTGAGATCCATGTGATTAGCTTGTTGTGGACTTCTTATATACCCTATTACATATTGTTCGGACACTTGGTAGACTCGATTTCATTTTTGGATGTGTTTGGATCAATTTTCGTTGGATCTATATTGATTTTGGTTTTTGAGGAAATTCTGTGTTTTGTCGAAGATCTATTTTGATCGGTAGTTTAGACCATATTAAGGTCAGAATCTTAATTTCAGTATCAAACATGATTTTTAGAGAATTTTGTCTTCTTTCCAACCCCCCTGACCTTGATTGATTTCGTTTTCGTATGTGTGAAATATGACTGTTTTACTACAGAGGAGTAGATATTTTTCAGATTTCGTTTATTGAAAATTTTGATGACTAAATCATTTTGATACTTGTGCTACACATATTATTTTGATCCAAAACTTTGGTCAGTATTTCTTTATCTAGTTAGGGGTTACCCAGAATTTTAGTGGATTTTATTGATGAGTTTTATATGTCGTTTCATGCTTGTTTATAAAGACTGTACTTGCTGTATTTTACTCGCTGTTCTGTAAAGAATCGTATTTTCACTCTGATTCCTTTGACTGCATGAAAAATATTTGTGAAATGTGAAAGTTATTTTATATTATCTATTTTCATCTCCCTTTGGCGGATTTGGATTTCTTTTCACGGGTTGCAAGATATTACAGTTGTCGTACAGCTGTGTTGGGAAATCTAGAATTGCCAAACTATCGTTTATTTATGATTTCTGATTTTACTTGTCCAAGCTAGTCTTACTGAAAAATTATGAAACTTTATATTTTGATACTAGATAGATAGGGAAATACCCCAGATTTTTCGTGGATTTATTTATTGAGTTTTGATGCTGTTTTCTTGATTGAGAATATGATTTGCTGAATCTGCCTGAATGTATTTTCTGGATTTAAGTCAGTTTTGAGTTATGATTTTGTGAAACAACATATGACTTGCTTATACTTGATGGATTCGGCCGGAAGTCTATTTTCCAGATTCTTGGTCGGTTTCAGGTTTGCATGTTTGTATTAGCGAAATCACTGTTTCAGTACATCGCTGTCTTGCTGTCCTGAATTAGAAAGCTAGTCATTTTACCCTGTTATATATTATCTTGTACCCACACATGTTTATCTTGTAACTTGAACTTGTTACATGATCATGCCATATTATTTTTGATATGTTTTGCACACATACATGCTTGTTGGACACTAATAATAATAAAATAACCAAGCCGGGGTTAAGGGAAAGATCTAGTAGTGGATAATGGAGAAACGTGTACTCGGAAGAACCTAGTGGTAATTGGAGCTTGTTTACATGTGGATCTTTGACACAATATACATCACACGTACACACATGACACTGGTGTTTGTTTGGGTTTTGGAGCTTGTTTACATGATACATGATTACATGATACTTGGAGATTGTCCTTGAGTACACTGCACTGTATGGTCCCCTATGAAATCTAAAGTGAAACTGTTCGTTGTAGCAACCATGTGTTATGTTTTTGGGGTGCATGAAATGCTACCTAGATAGTTATAACTACAAGACTTAATACATGACACTTAAACATGATACATGCCCACTTGATACTTGACTACATGATACATGAGATTTGATACTTGATACATGCTACATAATTTCATGATTCTTGATGCTAGTTACTTGGTACATGACACTTGTTTACTTGACACTCGACACATATTATACTTGCTCATCTTCCCATGCCATGATTTATATTCTGTTATCATGCGTATACCATGCTAGGCTTGTTACTTAGATTTATCTATCCCATGTACTTGTATCCTACATTATAAGTGACCCGTAACTTGCAATTGACGGGTACTTGTTTTTTTTTTCCTTCTCATGCAATTTATTAATTGCAGATTAGGATGGTCAGCTGCCCGATGGCATTGGAGATATGAGATACTAGCGTTGGATTTCATGCTTTATTTGTTATTATTATTGTTTCTTGGACTTGAATAAGATGTACTTGATTACTTGGATATTTATATTGTATTTGGACAATGTGATCCAGAATATTTGACTAGTTCAGAATTTGATTATTTGAGATTATTATATTTGGTTTCAAGTAATTTATGTTGGTATCTTGTTTCAATTATGCATGCCAGGTTGTATCTTTTGCTTCCGACTCTGATTATCTTGTGAAATGTTGTAAGGATTCTTGAACAGCTTATGGATGATGAAAATTATTCGCTGGGCTTTTGTCTCGTATCCGTATTCCGTATTCTTTTTGGGAAGCGGGGCGTGACAACCACTAAGGTCTTTCCCTTAACCCCGGCTTGGTTATTTATTTTTATTATCAAACAAGCATATATGTGTCTTAAACAGGGCGAGTATAACATGGCATGAACAAGTAACAGGTTTAGGTCGGAAGATAAACATGTACAGGTGATAGACAATACATAAAAGATTAGGACAACGAAAATTTTAGTTCAGGACAGCAAGACAGTATTGCACTAAATCTGAAATTTCTGTTGCCACAAACATGCGAATCTGGTTCCATCAGAAAATCAGGAAAATAGACTCTCGGCCTAATCCAGCAAATATATATAAGTCATATGCTATTTAACAAAAATAAGTCTCAAAATAGAATTGAATCCAAAAAACATGTTCAGCCAGAAATCAGAAGTTTGTATTCAAGAACTAGAAAACAGCATGAAAACTCACTAATTAAATCCACGAAAAATCTAGGGTATTCCCTAGTATGTTTAGTAAAAGAAAATAAAGTTTCATAATTTTCCAACATAAATAGAATAGTCAAGTAAAATCAGAAAACAACAAGATACAGTAGTTTTGTAAATTCGGAATCATAAACACTGCAGTACTAAAACAGCAATATCTCACAAAATATAAATCAAAATCCAGATCTTTCAAAAGAGTGATAAAATAGATACAGTAGGATACAATTCATATTCACAAAGTTTTTATAGACAGCAAATAGAATCAGGTTGAAATTAGGTTTCTTTACAGAACAGCACGAAAATTTTGCAAGTATAGTAGTTGTTTGCAAGCATAGAATAGTGTATAAAATTTATTAATTAAATACAAAAAAATTAGGGGTTGATCCCCATTAAGTCTAGTTGTAACCAGCAAAATATTGGATCAAAATATTATGTTTAACACCAGTAGTAAAATAAATTTCCATACAGAATACGTATAAAACTAGATCTGAAATTTTAAACACATTCGTAGTAAATAGTCATAACTTGAAACTCATAAATCGAAACTGAGATCTGTCAGAAAATCTGGAAAGTAGATAGAATTCTCTATAATTCATATTCACAAATAATTTTCATATACTGACCTTAATAGGGTCTAAATTACTGAACAAAAACGGGAAATCGATAAAACAGAAAATATCCTTCATGCATAAAATCAACTAGTTCATATAAAACTCATCCAAAACATAACCAAATGCGAAATATGGTGTACTAGATGTCCAAGAAACATGGTATAGGTTATTTAACAAGTCTACAACAAGTTATACTACAACTAACACAATCAAGCATACGATATCATACAAACAACATGCATGTATACAACAAGAAGTGGTCATCCCTAAGTTATTTTATGTCATGTGTGTAATGAGGCAACTACGAGCGGGTCAACACAATAGAGACAAGATACAACAGAGGTTTCACACAAGAATTATCTCTATAACACAACTACACTACAGGTGGTATTTAGTACTTGTATAACACAAAGAAAAGAATACAAGTTACTTGCCTAAGAGACGACGAAACGAAGCAAGAACGAGAATAACGGGAATGGATTCCCGGGCACGAACACGAAGCAAACGAACGAACCCACGAACACAACAGCACGAACGAATCTTGATGATGATGATCAAACAACGATCGGGCGAATTGGCAAGATGTTGATGATGATCACGTAGTAGATCTGACGGTCCAAATCTCCTTGATGATGAAGATAATGATGATGATCAAGATCGACCGAAGGAACTTGATGATCATCATGATCGTGCTGATCAAGAGGAGATCGAATGGCTCGGGTTGAAAGCCAAGATCAAGATGTGATCAACATGAGATCGGATGGCCCACAATCAAAGATGATCAAAACCCATGATCAACATCAACAGCAATGGGTTTTGGCTCTGGCTCGACGACTGGCGGTGGCTAAGGGGACGACACAGGCGAACAGGGAACGACTGAGAGGGGTGCCGCAACTGTGGGGTATTGTCATTGCTGTTGGCAGAGGACGGCAGTCACGACAGGGGAGGTCGGGGGGGCAGCCCGCTGCTGTCTGCTGCTGCTGCAACGGTTGAGAGGGGAGCACACAGGAGGTGCGCCGAAGGAGCTGGACGTCGGCGACGCTGTGAAGTCGCGACAGGGGAGGCAGGGCAGCATCGGGATAGTGCTGCACGGTGCTGAGGGGGTTTCTGTCGAGGTGATGTCGCGATCGAGGGATGTAGGGAGAGGTCGTCGATGGGTAGGGAGGAGGGCGCATAGGGGAGAGGGTGCAGTGCTGCTGGCGACTGGTGCACAGGGGAATGGAGGAGAGAGCAGGAGAATAGGAGTCTACAGGGGTCATGGCTATTGCTGACGCTGACGAGGTGCTGTAGTCGTGCGACGCTCGGGATTTAGGGGGTTTGCACAGGAGCTTCGGGATGGAGCACACCGCACGGGCGGCGTTAAAGGCGTCGCGATGCTGCCATCACTACTGTGGTCGTGAGCAGGGAGGAGGCAGAGCGCCTGGGGATGACGGTGTTGTGGGGCCGTTGCTATCAGAGTCGCAGATGGAAGGTAGCGGTGTTGTTGATGCTGCTACAGGGGGTGCCGGTGATGGATTCAACAGTCGGGGGCTGGTGCGTCGCTGGGGTGAAGCGACGGGAGGCCGAGGGCGGTCGGGGTGCCGCTGCAAGAGACGGGGAGAGGAGAGGGGAGAGGGTCGAAGAGGATGCCGGTGGTCGGGGTTGCACACCGGTAGAGGGAGAGAGGGATGATCGGGAGGTTGGGGGTGAAGGAACAGGGGGGCAGCTGAATAAGGTTTAAGGTAGGGGATGAGAATATACAGGAGGATATAAGGGGTATACATAGGGGTAATAATATAGGGTAGGGTGTATACAGGGGGGTAGTTAGAGTAAGGTGTATATAGGGTAACGGCTGAGTAGGGTTGGGTGCAACAGGTTAACGGGTATATAACGGGTAGGGTTGGGGTTATAAATGGGTTTGGGGTATTGAATAGGATTTAATGGGCTGAAGGGGCTTAATATTGGGTCTGTATTTAAAACCAATAAGAGGTAGAAAAAATATATAAATAAAAAATTGTATTTTTAATATAAAATCAAAAGGTAATAACAATAAAAATAATAATACTAATAGTAGTAAAAATAATAATAACAAGAATAATAGGGTTTTAGGATTATTAAATCCAAAAAAAATATTATAAAAATATTAGATAATTAGAGTATGTTCAGGCTAAAAATAAAACAATAATAATGATAACAATAATAAGATTTGTATTAAAATATAAAAATCATAGAAAATAGTTACCAATAAAATTGTTGATCAAAAAATTAGATTTTAACAGAAGATCCAACAATACATTTTAACAAAAATAATTTGAAAGCGGAGAACTAATTTACAAAAAATTGAAATACCGAAAATACACAGAAAATACATATTTGCGAAAACAGGGGTTACAAATATAGAAATAATAAATGATGCGTAAAAAATAAATAGAACAAAGAACAACCATTAAAGAAGCGTAAAACAACAAGTGAAGCTAGGCTAAGTGTCAAGTGTATGAGATGAAAACAGAAAACAAGCATGTATAAAAAAAGTCAAGAAACACAATGCATCTGATGGTTTCTAATGCATACTTGTCGGATTCTATGCATCCCATTCTACATAGGTCCGTCTCTACTTTATAGGGTTCAAGCCCTCGTTATGCAACCTACTACCAAGACTACTTCGTGGATCATTTTGTGGCCTATTTCATCCATCGTCTCGGAATAATGGGGACTATCTGTAGCGCCCCGAATTTCCAATATAATACCTCAGAAATACGTGGCACAATTCCCAGCATCGACCTCAATTGTAATAGTAAACATAGCCAAAACACAGATAAATTTTTCAACGTTTATTACATCAATCTGTGCAAAACACAGCAGAAAATTTAAACACCTTGAATTACAAATTCTTTCTTTTACAACACATTCTTTTACAAATTACAAAACCCATAACATCATTCTACCATATGCATCAATCCAAAGCTATAGGTACCTACCTGTAAAACATGAGGCTAAATATAACCCTAACCCCCAAAACTATAGGGGTCAGCCATAACGGTGTGAGTGACATAAAAATAAATACAACATAAATAAAACATAAGGTATAGAGTCATAAACAATATGTATCAACAGTAGTAACGAATGGAATAAGAAATAACAATAAATAAAATATGAAAACATCAAGTGAAACTAGACAAAGTGTTCAGTGTAGGGATCCAGAAAACAACATGCATAAAACCAAGTCCAGAAAACACAATGCTATATGCTGACTCTCTAATGCATACTTGTCGGATTCTATGCATCCCACTCTACATTGGTCTGGTGCAAGCCCTTATCGTTCTCCACTTGATAGGGTTTAATCCCTCGTTATGCAACTAATCCTACTGCGATGACTACTACGAGATTTAGACATTTTGCAAGTATCGGTTCTCGCCCTTGAAATACTGGAGGCCAATCCCACTCTGAGGATCATTATGTGGCCCTTACGTCCATCGTCCCGAAAAACTGGGGATTGCTTCACTCCGCAGGTCATCCTAGAACCCTCATTGCACAAACATCCCATGAACGTCGCTCTTGTCCTTGGAATACTGGATACCAATCCCACTCTGCAGATCACTCTGTGGCCCTTACGTCCATCGTCCTGGAATACTAAGGAATATCTCACTCCTTGGATCATCATGGAGTCCATAACTCATGTTTGCTCTCATTTCGTCATATCACCATCTAGTGCCTGTCCTTATCTTGTTAAGTTAACTAATTGTTTAATAAATTACGAACCTCTTAGAGTTGGTGTACCCTACCAGGCTTAACTCATCTGAAAAACAACCAAAATCTCAACTGCCGGTAGTTTGGGCCCCACTCAATCTCTAAAGACTCATGACTCAACCATCAATACCAAAACTTTCAATAAAACTCATAAATCCATCATCAAAACGTTTATAATTAGAAAACGAAAAAAATCCAAACCCATTTAATGTACTCATGAAATTCCAGAATTCAAATAAAATATTGAACCCATCAAATGACATAAAATCATATTTTGAAGTCGTAGAATATCACAAAATGTCAATTCCTTCGAAAACCACATATATCTCTCTTTATAAAGTCATAGGGATGTAAATTAAATTATATTATAAACAAAATATAACTCTCTGTAAAATACTGAAATCTGTAGTAAAAACATCACTAAAATTGTAGATCAATAATCCATAATATCGAGGAAATAACAGTTTAGAGAAAACAACAAAACTCACAAATACCCATCAGCCAAGCACCGACAGTCGACTGTCGAAGTCAGTTCAAAAATGACCGGTCGACTGTCATGAAAAAATTTGAAACTCAAGAAATGATAGTCGACTGTCAACTTCAGCCCAAAACGAAGCGGTCGACTGTCAATTCCAACTGGTTGCAGTTTTGAAATTCTGTGCATGTTGTAATTGATACACGATTATAGTTTATAAAATCACAATTTTTATAAAACCAATTTCCTGAGATGAGTTAATACAACTTGTAGAACATATACGAGTTTATAAAAGCAAATCAAAACACATCACGATCTCAAAAGAGTAAATCTTCACAAAAGTCTCTTCAAAACAGTAAATATGTTTATAAATGTATTTGTGTGTGTTTCGCATAAACAAAACATCAAGATTTCATCAACTAGGAGTAGTATGAAGTTTAAATTCAATTCATTACCAAATCCTATCAGATTTCGAACAAAACTTCAATAAAATTCATAAAAGAGCATTTTTTGACAAATCCTTCATATCAGTAAAAGATGAATGTGCATATGTGTGTGAGAGTATGTTTGAGCATTTGTTAAAGCATTAAAATTCATCAAATAAGAAGTAGTTTAATGTTCAAAACAACCTTAATATTAAAACAAATCAATCTCAATCGAAACCTTCATGAAATCCACAAAACCAAGTTTCGGCCATTCACCATCAGACCCCAAGCAAATACTCAACCCCCAACTTCAAAACTTGATTCTTTTTTATTCAAAACTCCTCCTACAACTTGTTATATCCATACCCTACTGATTACAATAGTCTTGTCATGAATATAGGTGGTTACTACATGTAAACAGTCAAGTTTTGCACATCAAAAATATCAAAATAGTGTAGGTGTATCTATTCATCAGTAAAGTTAGGTTTTGTTCACTTTTACTCTTCCACAGCATACAAATCTCAAAGTATTTGCCAAATCAATAACAACATGAACGAAAGCAACATACTCATGATTAAAATGCAATTATAACAATCATTCATCAAGTTTTATTCGTCAAAAATACCCAATAGTGTGTGTATGTATGTATTGCAACAGTAGAACCCATCTTTTGTTCAAATTGTGCAATTTCATCATATAATCTCAATACAACAAGTAAAACAGCAAGTATATGAAGGGAATTAACCTACTCATGATTTCCATTAGGTTCTTAACAAATCTCAAGTCATCTATATATAATTTTAATCATCCATGGCATAGTTTCATGAAAGAATTCAATTTTTAGTTCATCTACTCATCAAAATTTTATATCATATCTTCATACCAATCCCTAACATGCTTTCTAATAGGAAAATCATCACATACAAGTGGTTAGAACAATACAAAACAAATATAAATTACTCACCTTATTGAAGAATCAACCGTAGATAATAAAGAAAATAAGAAAATTCTTCCTTTCGCAAGAAAACAAAGACCCTCGCTTTGAAACTCCAAGAAAATAATAATAAAGAAATCCCTTTGTATAGTGCAGCAAAGAGATGGCTGCACCTTACCTTATATTGGCCGGAAATTAGAGCTTTAGGGTTTGTGAATAGATTTGTAAAGTATCTCTTTTAAATATATCTTTACATATATAAATCCTTATACTTGGAAATTAAATAAAACCAATTCAATTTAAATTGAAACAAAATAACCACCCTAATATCTGCCCGGCACTGTTGTAAAACTTCAGATAATGAAATTGTACTTTTTTTCTCCAAGTGGTAATTTTGCACAAAAGTTCCTCTTTTTGGAATATTTGCAAATAGGTCAAATAATTATCAGAAAAATCCAGAAAATTCACAAATAATATCTCATAATAAATAATGGGTTTTTCCCAAAATACTTTCTAATTTTGAACTTCCCAAAAAAATATTTTCACGTGTTTTAAACGTGTAAAAAGATAAATTTCAGAAAAATATTTATTAAATCTCCCAAACTCATTTTAATTCACTTATTAATCTTAAAAACATTATTTAAAAATCTGGGGTATTATACTATCTCACTTCGCAGGTCATTCTGGAACCCTCATTGCACAAATATCCCATGAGCATCGCTCTCATCCCGGAATACTGGAGATCAATCACACTCTGTGGATCCTTCTGGGGCCTATTTTATCAATCATCCCAGAATACTAGGGATTATCTCACTCCGCGAATCATCCTGGAGTCCATAACTCACGTTTTCTCCTTTTTCATCATATCACCATCTAGTACCTGTTCTTATGCATACCTATAATGTCACACCTCGCTTCCTAAAAAGAAATATGGAATACGGATACGTGAGTAAGTCCAGCAAATGATTTTCATCATCCATAAGCTGTCAGGATCTTTACAACATTTTACAAGAATAATCGGAGTCGGAAGAAAGAAAAGTCAACCAAGCATGCATATATGAATCAAAATACCAACAGGATTACTTGAAACAAAATATATTAATCTCAAATAAACCATATCTGAACTAGTCAATAATTCTGGGTTACATTGCCCAAATACAAATAAATCCAAGTAGCAAAATACAATTGTTCAAAATAAGCAACAAGAAATAATAATAGAAAAATTCCAGCAGCTAGTATTTCATATCACCAACTCCATGTGGCAAATGTTCTCCAAAATCTACAATTTAATAAATTGCAAGAAAAGGAAAAAGAAAACAAAACTCCCGTCAATGCAAGTTACGGACTGCTTGTAGTGCAGGCACAAGTACAGGAAAAGGGTAACAAATAGCATGGAATAGACATGGAAACAAAATAGAGCAACTAGCATGACAAGATGAACAAGTGTAAGTGGCATGTATCAAGTATTAAGTGAACGAGTATCAAGCAAACAATTAACGAGTAACAAGTGCCAAGTAAATAAGCATCATGTCCAAGTAATAAGTATCAAGTGTCAAGTGATCATGTTCTAGTCTTGTATTTATTACTATTTAGGTAGCACTTCATGCGTCCCAGTGTAACACCCCGCCCCAATACTCAGACAATTTTTATTATTTTTAGAAGACAAATTAGATACTATGTAGTACAACTGTCCACCACAGACTGCCTCTCAAAAGGTGGTTAACCAATTAGGTGACTCTTGATCATAGGCAATTTTATTTATATTAAATTATTCTTTATCTACTCCCGATATGGGATTACTTTTAATCACCCCCTATTCTTAATCCCGTGTACAAATTGTGAAAGCCCGTGGGCCCCCACCTCAATGCACATGTCACCAAGTCAACGACACTCACAGTGCCTTCGTTGCCCTCACAAATATCGCGGGTGGGCCCCCGCGCATCAGGCCACGTCATTAGCCAATTCAAACAGCAATAGCTTGCTGTTTCAACTCTCACGTGGGACTCCCATTTAATACTATTCCACTTCACACATATTTTAACCTATATGCCATCACACACACACACACACACACACACACACACACACACACACATATATATAATAAATTACAAAGAAAGCTATCAAGTGGCTCTCCTTCAATCTCCCCTAAAACCAATGGTCTATATAATAAATTACAAAGAAAGCTATCAAGTGCTCTCCTTCAATCTCCCCTAAAACCAATGGTCCAGATTGATTCTTACGAAACATATTTTCCCGCTCAAAATTTCATACCCCACAATTTTGAATACCTCTCTCTCTCTCTCTCTCTCTCTCTCTCTCTCTTTCTGACCCCCCCCTTCCTTCTCTCTCTCTCTTCCCGCTCTCTCTATCTCTTCCTGCTCTCTCTATCTCTCTCTCCCTCCTCCCGCTCTCTCTCTCACTCACTCTGTCTCTCTCTCTCTCTGTTTCTCTCCCTTCCCGCTCTCTCTCTCTCCCCGCTTTATTTCTCTCTATCTCTTTCTCTCATCGATCCCGAAATCCCCCCTTCTCTCTCTCATCGGTCCCGACCATCGAAACCCCATCGAAGCTTCACCGTCTCTTTCTCTCTCCTATTCAGATAGGGAAACATGAAGTGGTGCCCGTACGGATCAAGGTGCCAGCTTGCCCATGGCATTCAGGACGTAAAGCCGGTGATTCGATACCCGAGATACAAGACCCTGCAGTGCCGCATGATGGGGGCCGACGGTGACTGTCCTTACGGTCATCGCTGCCACTTCCAACATGCCAATCTCAACACCCCAGCACAGTGATTGATTCATAAGCTCGAAATGAAGGTAACCGGTTCATTGATCTTCTTACATTGTTGTTAGTAGTGATAACTCCCCGTGCTCACCAATTGTATGATAGAATAACTCGGTGGAGCTTGCTTTGTATCGAACAGCTGGTTTGTTGGGAACTTGTGGTATATTTTGGTGAATAGCATTGATGGTATGTGATATTAGAATCTCAATATTTTGCTGATTTGCTGGGTTAATGTAGATTCATATTTGGAGAAGGGTAACCAAAGACAAGTAGACTAAAATGACTAAATTATGATTGAATACTGAAAGGTACTGGACAATTACTGACCTTAGAAGATTGATCTCTAAATTAAGTATATCTAATGTCCACTTGAAATTAATGGCTTTACTCTTACTGCCACTCCTACTGGTGTTGCTGTATTTGGGGAAACTTAGTTGTTGATGTTAATGTTAGAAACGGACTTTGATGCAGTGTTAATAGGTCATTTCATTGTCATCTATGGAAGTATTTTGAGATGAGCGCATCTTCTTCTAGGATCTATGAAAGCATACTAGGAAATCTTATTAACCAAAGTTCACATCTTAAGGATTTCTTTGCCATCTTGCAGTGCATTTGTCGATTTTATCTCTCATGAAAATGTGGTAAATGTGTAATTTTGATTGTCTATTATAGCTCTGAAGGTACCACAAAGTTTCTAGCTCTTTTTAGTATTGGTTTCACAGGAATAAAGTCTATATTTGTATATTACTTATTACATTTGGAACTATTCTTTTTTCACTTGTGTTTTCCACTTAACCTTCAATCATATTTTACTTTGGACATGACTTTGTAGTTAGAACTCAACCAAGAAAAGGTAAATTATTATATATGCAAGTCTTCCTGGATTTTTGGCACAACAGATGTACATAGTTAATGTGGGTTGAATTTTGTACATATTATTTTACATCTTCCATCTTCTAGAGATAGTTATGAATTTATTTATGTACAAGAGAAACAAGTCTTTATGATGCTTGATGTTGATATTTGCAAGTGTACAAAATCGCACAAGTAATATAGATAGATGAGTAGAGTGTCGAACCCACAGGGACTAGATATTTTACTGAGTACCGATATCGCTAGATGAATCACTATTTGGAAGATCGAATTTTATGAATAATAAAACAACTAAATTATTCTAATCTAATTTAATCTAACTAAATTTGTGAAGAGGGAGAGGGCTGTGAAACTATGAAGCACTTGTACTTTGTTTAATGTTAAAAATAGTTCTAGGGCTCTTGGTTCACCTCGTTTATCACACACACAAATTATAATTCCTTATAAATAAAAATATCATTTTTCCCAAATTGTCGACCAAAATCCTAAAGATATTAACCACTCTATCAACGTAGTCTAAAAATTATTCTCAATTAATCATTCGTCTATCCACCAAATTATTAATTGAGAAATTGGATTTCTTAACGGTCACGTCCTCCAATATACGGTCTTAATTCTTATTAATCACAAATCACCTGTTCGGTCTCTTTATGATTTGAAAAATCATACAAATGTCTATCCACCATGTTGTACGCATAAATAATAAAAACTAAAACACAATCAGGAAAAATAGAGAAATAAGAAGGAATTAAAATTTGTGTTCAAAACTCGACTACACCTTAGCCTCTAGAACAATAAATTCAGTTCATATTTGTTTGGAATTGCATAAAATTAGAGAAGAAGATGAGATACAAAAAGTAGTAATAAATAAAAGCAAATAATCCAAATTACTGTCTCAAAAAAAACTGAACCCAGAAAGCTTAATCAGTAGCTGTCACGTCGGCTGTCTGCGTCGAAGCTGAGTCAGCGGCCTGTCACATCGCTGTCGCTTCGGAATCGCTGCTGCCGTACGCTGCGTCGAAGAAGAAGAAGCCAGTCAAGCACGCCACCTGTCACGTGGGAGCTGTCGCCTGCCCTTGATCATTTGCCGCACGCCAGGAGAAGTGGTTCTGAGTCTCAAGAACTCTCTCTCTCTCCTCTGTTTGATTCGACCAGCACCCAGGAGCCTGCTGCTCCTCTTTTTTTTTTTTGTTTCTTAGTTTTGCACGCAAAAGAGAGAGAACGAAAAGTCGCCAAGTCAAATCGCCTCGTTGGGTGCACTTCGAATACTGCGCCAAAAGAACACAGCCCTACTGCCCACACGCTGCTTTTCGCCTTGGAATTCGCACCCGCCTTCTCTCTCTCTTTTTTTTTCTTTTTTTTCTTTTGAGTTATTGTACAGCCGTCACCTCTTAAATCTCTTCTCTCTTCTTTGCTTTGTATATATAGAGAACGGGAAGGAGTTAGGGTTTGTACTTTTTACAAAATAGTCCTTCCTGTTCCTTTATTTCCTTCCTTTTATAACCAGGATTTTATTTACTTCCTCTTTCTTTCTTGTCTTCCTTTTCTGCCACCCACGTGCTTCTGCGTACACAAAATAATACCTGAAATTAGGATTTTTAAATAGAATAAATTTAATTAGTTTAAAATTAATTAAACTAACTATAAATCATATTAGCGTATAAAAATCCTTTTAAACATTATTTGTCACACTTTTAAGTCAACAAAACAATAAAAATTTATAAATCAATTATTTTACTTTGTTTGTTGATTTTTTCACCAATTCTTTACTCTTTGCATCAAAAATATTATTTCTTCAAAAATTATTAATTAAATGAAATCTTATAGAAATATCATGAATTAAAGACAATATCAGCGAAAACAAGCCATTTTAATAGGTAAATGAGTACAAATATTTGTATATAAATCCGACACATCAATGCTTTTTGATATTTGCTTACTTGCTGCTTTTTTTGCTTACTTAATTATATTGGCTTACTTGCTATTTCTTGATGCGATCGCTTTTGTTTCTATCTTATTTGAACCGATGTCTTTATGTACATTGTTTATGTTTGGTACCTACAGGGGAAGAAAAGCGTAATTGGACTTCCAAAAAGGCAAGAGCTTGAACAAGAGGTGAGGGGTGTTTAATTTTTTATTCTTAACGACTGAAGTTTTTTGTTGATAACTTGAGGAGGAGGCATATGAGACATCATGTCTCAGATTGTGACCCTACACCAATCACACAAATTTTAACAGCGGGAAAAACAAAGATGTTTATTTCTTCCAAAAGATAAAAGTATACTTCTAAAGGTTGCACTTTAAAAAGACTATTAATTTCTACTTCAAAAGAAGTTTCACTTTTTGTATCAAGTGTTCACTTTGAGAGAAGCTTCAGTTTCTGTATCAAGCTTCAGTTTTATAAAGGTTTCGGTTTATGTTTCATTTTTTTTGATTTCTCTATTGTTGTGAGAGGTTCCAAAATGTAATATAATTAGTGAACTAAATATGCACATCCTAAGCTCATAACTATGTCAGCAGGAAGTACTAGAAAGGAAGAAGGAAGAGTACACTGAGAATATGAAAGAGTACTTGAAAGGAAGAAGAAAGAGAAACAAGTCATTGATGATGCCAAGAAAGTCGAAGAGAGCCTCAAATTAAGTTACAAGTTTGCTACAAATACGTCGCCAAGTTGCTCTGAGAAGATTGATTAAGGTTGTGATCTTCCCATAATTATTATTTTTATCTCATTTAAGATTTGTCTTTTGGTAGAAGCCTTATTTTCGTTCGGAATTTTCTTTACATGTTTTTTATTTAATTGAACAATATCACTTTGGTTGAGATGTTGAAAGAGTGATAATCCTTCAACATTGATTTCTCTCACAACAGTGACACAAGAATAAATTAAATGACAGATTTGCATATAAGATCATTTGGTCCTTCAGTAGCCCGTACATCAAATATACACATTTATAGTGTTAATTTCTCAACCTAACTATATAGTTTTTTAAGCTTTTGTCCGTGAAGCTGTTACTTAATTCATTTCTAGCAATGAAGTCACAAACAATGCTCTCAGTTCACTGTATTCATTATTTAAGTCACAAAACAATGCTCTCAGTTTACTGTATTCAAATGTCTTACTGTACTTTTTTCTACAAGGTCAAGTGTTGATGTTTATGTCCTTTAGATGCCGGCAATTCCAGTATGTTAGTGTGTAAGTAAATTTTATTTCCAGTTTTATTTAGGGCTGAACAAATTGGAGAATGACAATTCTATTTTTAAGTGGTTGCTCATTGTGTGAAAGTAGTGTGTGATAATCCCTTATGTGTAGCGAAATTGACTAAGTTCAAATGGATGTGCAATTTTTCTTCTCTTGCCTTCTAATTATATAATGTAGGGATTTTCAGTGTAGAATTCTTTGTTTTCCCATGCCTTATTGTTATTCATGCTCATTGATGTTTCAACTTTTGTATGTAGTGACACATTTATGGAATAAGTGCATTCTTCTGATTAATAAAGAGAAGAAGAGGAATTGCTTTTGATTCGAGGAGAGGATGTAAACATGGTGGGTGATAGTGGATAGTCGAATGGGATGGAAGAAAAATCCTTTTCTCATTAAGGTATAGTTCCATTCCTTTTTGAAGTCCTCTTCCATAAGCTTATATAAATTTTATGCACATTTTAATTTTTCATTGTGAAATTGCTTATATTCTTTTCCCTACAACATTCCAACAACACCAGTAATAGCAACAATAGAAACTTCATGAACATGGAAATCGTCAGGATGACCAAAACGATGTGGAAAATGAAACCTCTACCTCGCATCCATCATCAAAATGGTAGCATCTTATTGTCTTTAATCTTTTCTCTTTTAATTTATGAGTTTTTCTAGCTTCCAAATTAGGTTGCTTATGAGCATAAAGAAGTTTTTGTTTGAGTTGGACACTTGGGTCTTCTTAGATCATGTGAATATAAGTAATGGTGAATTTTTAGTCTAATTTTGATATGTTGTTACTTCGTTTATTCTTTCTTTCTTTATTTGGTGAAACGGTGGTTGCAACTATTGTTTTTTATCGGTTTAATGCTCTCCCTATTTACTGCATAATGACAATATCTTACATATAAATTGCTATTTTCTTTTGTTGAAGTTCTACTTGACGGCAATGAACCTAAAAATTAAACATGTGTTTGAAAACCAAGCTCTTTAATATGTTTGTTGTTCTATATTTGGTAGAATAACATTAATGTTGCATGCAAAGTTACATGAACGCTCCAATATTAGGTAGAATGCAGTAAACTCATGATTTAGCTCATGCTTTTCCTTCATGATGATGCTAGACATGTATGCTTATTAGTATTTTGTCACAACATATTTATAATTAAACTTTCATCTCATATTTCATAGTCTTATTTAGGGTGCTTAAACTTTTTAAATTATCTAGGGTGTTTTTAAAATATTATATATTCTCTACATTACCTAGCAAATCAGCATTCAATGTTTTTAAGTTTCTCTTTTTTTATGACATCTACAACTCTTTCATATTAGATTAAAAATTTGTTTCTTTTATGTTCTTCGCATGGACCTCAAATTTACTGCCCTACATCCTATGTTTGCCACTAATTTAATACTTCTTATTGATGGCCAGATTGTCCTCTACATTCAGAATTGTTATGTACATATTGATACTTTAACTTTTGGTAGGGTGATGAAGAACATGTTGGGTTGAAACCATCGAGTTTGAAGGCAAACTCTTTTGTACATCATCCAGTTTGAAAGGTATTGATTTGAAAATAAATTTCCCTACAAATTCTTACTGTTTGTTTCTTTAATTATCATTGGTTTTAATTGATTCTTGCAAACTCTTACTGTTTGTTTAGGCTCACTGTTTCGTTCTATATTGAAGACTCGAAGCATTGTATTTGGTTCCTATTGTAACAACCCTGTAATCTTTTTTTCAAATTGTAGGGTTAGTGGAGGATGTATTAGTTGTATATTTTGTTCACTTAAGTTATGTAGAATGAGGGATTATGTAAATCTGTGTAATATTTAGTATTTTGGGATATGATGCAAGTATCTGTATAGGATGATGATATAATATAGCGATGTTAAAACCCGTACCTACAAAGTTGTGGAGTATTGGGTTCTGTGTATGGTTTTTCAAAGGGTTTTCAAAGGTTTTTCTAAAAATCCATTACGTTTTCAAACGAAATCATGGTTTTTATTGTGTATCTTGCATCATATGAAGATTTTTGCCCCTGGAGCCTTATATATATGATGCATGTGTGATGTTGCTTGGATTGGCCCTGGGGAGGACTGATATTAACTCCTTGTGATGTTATATTTTTAATTGTTAGCAGAATTCCGTAAGGAATTACTGTAAAAGGGCCAATATTTCAGGGGAGATTCTGTCGAAATTTTTACTAAAATTCCTATTAGTATTCTAGAATAGAAATGATCATTGGTTTTGACTTGATTGATTTCTTTTTCATTATAATGATACTAGGTTTGCCCGTGGACACGTGCCGACGGCACGTTTCCGTGAACGATGCAACATATAAAAAGCCATGTAAAAAGTTAAATATATGCACGTCTTCGTGAAAAATGATTTATATAGATGTGTATTTGGCGGTGGATATTGATGTATTCTGAATTATGTTGTTCATTGGTTTATATCTTGCAGGATCATTTGTCAGGCGTTCGGGATTGAAAAGGAGTACTGTGAATCTACAACAATAGTAGATCGAAATCACTTGCTATGTGTGACTTAAACATAAGAAGTTTCATATTTGATTTGTAGCCTGCCATAAGTAGCAATTTAGTTGCTAATGCAGTTATCACCTCAAACTGCATGAGTTAATTCTTCATTGTCATATTTTCATATAGTTAACTATGTATGATTTTAAAAGAGGTTAAAAGAGAGAGAGAAAAAAAAAGTTGATTGTGATTTAGAAATTATTCTGTGCTAGATGTTGTGAACTATCTTAGTTTAGATATGCCTAGCTTACTCAAACATTGGATATTAAGCTTTGTTTGGAATGGATCTAAGATTGTCATGCTGAAAGCCGAATCTTGATTTAAATAAATCTTCTAATTGAATTGAAGTGTAACTGCATATTGTCCAAAAGATATAATTCATTGAAAATCTCACCTTAACTTTCTTTACTAATTCAAGCCATTTTGAAATGCATTGAAAATGTCCATCGACCGGCCCTTCTTTTCCCAAGAGTAAGATATAGTTGATCTTGAAAGGAAAACTATTTTCGCACTTTAACATTCCTTCTCCTGCTTTTAATTCTTTGACTTATTTATTATATCATGGAAAAAAAAGCTAGAACAAGTATACAAGTATAGGTAAAATGTAAAAGGATATTACAAACTACATTATTCGCTGTTTTTGCCTGGAAAATATGCCAAAAATATTTTCAACAATATGTGCGGTGTTTTTGCTTCTCTATAATTTCTTTTTAATTTTTTGAAGGTCTGAATTATGGCGTATCCAGAATATAGTGTACTAAAGCCAGCTTCCCTTTTAAACATGATTTGATGTTGCTTCGTTGCCCACTGCCTTCTGCATTTTTATCTTCTTAATTTATATTTATTCAGGTTATGTTACAAGTCCTCCTTAACTGAGTGCCTTTCCCCTAATTTCTAGTACATATATATATATGTTATTTATTTATTTATTTATTTATTTATTTACTCTTCGAAATTACGGGGTATTGCATGTACCCCAACTTTTAGAAATCAGAGTCCTCGCTAAGTACGGGGCATGCCATCTAGCGCAGGATCGTCCTTTCTAGTCGATGTGGCATCGTCCTCGATCCCGGAGATCAATCACTCTCAACATCCGCAGATCATACCCCGATCCCGAAGATCAATGACTCTCAACACCGCAGATCATACTGAGGCCCTCTTCCACACTCGATGTCGAAAGTCGACTCTGATACCATTTGTAACGCCTCTGCCCCTGCTCGGACAATTTTTATAATTTAGAAGACAAATTATTTATAGTTTAGTACAACTGCCCACCACAGGCTGCCTCTCAAAAAGTGGTTAACCGAATTGGTGACTCTTGATCATAGGCAAAGTTATTTATTATTAATTAATTTTTGTGCAATCCCGATATGAGACTAAATTCCTTTACTCTTCCCCGTTTTCTCTCTCCCACATGGGCCCAATGCCCACGTCATCAAGAGCACACAGAGAAGCATCTTTCTCTGTCTTTCTTTCATATCCGAGTGGCCCCCCCTTCGTGATGATGACGTCACCATCCAAATTAACAGCACATTGCTGTGCTTTCCAAATCCGTGGGACCCCCCTCCAATACACATTTTATTACAAAAATGCCATCCTTCTTTTATATATATTATATACACATTATATATTATTACTTTTAGAAAATTATGGGGTGTTACACCCAGGTTTTTACCAAATGGTTGCTACATTCAAACAATTTCGTTTTAGATTTCAAAGTGGATCATAGAGGGCAGTGACCTCAGGGACAAGCTCCAAGTAACAAGTATCAAGCTCCAAGTAACTAGATATCAAGCTCCAAGTGTTAAGTGTGCATGTGTTAAGTAATCACGTGTCAAGCTCCAAATAACCATATATCAAACTCCAAATAACCAAATATCAAGCTCCAAATAACCAAATATCAAGCTCCAAATAACCAAGTAGGATCTATGAATCCTCTTTCGAGTACACGTTTCTGTATTTTCCACTATTAGATCTTTCCCTTTAAACCCCAGCTTAGTTTCTTATAATTATTAGGCATGTGCGTGTACAAAAAATGGCAAGAATAACATAGCATGAACAAGTAACAGGTTCAGGATGGAAGATAAGCATGTACAGGTGAAAGACAACACATAAAAGATCAGGACAATAAGAATTCTAGTTCAGGACAATAAGATGGTACTGCACCAAATCTGGGATTCCCGTTGCCATAAACATGCAAACTTGGATCCGTCAAAAAATCTGGAAAATAGACTCTCGGCTGAATCCATAAAATATATATAAGTCATACGGTGTTTCACAAAAACAAGTCTCAAAATAGAATTGAATCCAGAAAACATGTTCAGCCAGAAATCAGAAGTTTGTATCCTTTAACAGGAAAACGGTATAAAAACTTATTGATTAAATCCAAGAAAAATCTGGGGTATTCCCTAGTATGTTTAGTAACAGAAAATGAAGTTTCATAATTTTCCAACATAGATATTATACTCAATTAAAATCAGGAAGGAGCAAGATACAACAGTTTTGTAAATCTGGAATCATAAAAATTGCAGTACTAAAACCGCAATATCTCACAAAATATAAATCGAAATCCAGATCCGTCAAAATGGTGATAAACTAGCAAGAATAGGATAATTTTCATATTTAGAAAGATTTTTCAAGCAGCAAGTAGAATCATGTCGAAATTTGTATCTTTACTGAACAGCAAGGGAATTCTGCTAGTATAGTTATTATTTGCAAGTATAAAATAGTTGGTAAAACTCATTAATTAAATCCACAAAAATTCAGGGTTAATCCCAATCAGGTCTAGTTATACTCAGAAAAATATTGGATCAAAATAATACTTTTAACATCAGAATAAAAATAGTTTACTCAACAAAATTTATATAAAACGAAATCTGGAATTTTTCTACACCACTGTAGTAAAATAGATATAACTCGCAACTCATAAATCGAAACTGAGATCTGTCAGAAAATCTGGAAAGTAGAAAGAATTCTCTATAATTCATGTTCACAAATAATTTTCATACACTGAACTTAATAGGGTCTAAAATACTGATCAAAACGGAAAACCGGAAAAACAGAAAATATCCTTTATGCACAAAATCAACTAGTTTATATGAAACTCATCCAAAACATATCCAAACATGAAATAGGGTATACTAGATGTCCAAGCAACATGATATAGGGTATTTAGTAAGTCGACAACAAGTATACTATAAATCACACAACCAAGCACACGTTATTATACGTACAACATGCATGTTCACAACAAGAAGTGGTCATCCGTAAGTTATTTCATGTCATGTGTGTCATGTGGCAACTATGAGTGGATCAACACAATAGAGACAAGATCAACAAGGGGTTTCACTTAAGGATTGTCTCTAGAACACAACTATATTACAGGCAGTATTTAGTACTTGTATTACACAAAGAAAAGAATACAAGTTACTTGCCTGAGAGATGACGATGAATCCGACGAAGAGAAAGAGAATAACAGGAATAGATTTCCCAGAACGAACACAACAAACGATCGAGATGATCATGAACAAGTCGAACAAACGATTGCGAAGAAGACGTAGACGATCGAGATCACGAACACAATCAGACGGCTTAGATCAAAGATCAAGATGATCGGATCAGATTGGACGGATCGGCACGGATGACATTGAAGATCGGGATCAAGATGTTGAAGATCGGAAGGCCTAGATCAAGACTGATGGAGATCATGATGATCAAGATGATGGAGATGATGATCACAATCTCAAGGGAATTGGACGGCCAAGAATCAACCAATCACTCTCTTGATCAAACACCACACATCAAAGGTGCACCGGCTCGGCTCTGACGGTAGGGGTGAGTGGTGGTCCGGCGAGGAGCACCAGGGCTGCGGTGAGGCGACGACGACTAGGGGGAAGGCCTAGGTGCACTGCCAAATAGCACCAGAGGCGCTGTGAGGTTGGGGAGAATGGAAGGAGGGATGTTAAGGTGGCTGTTGGCGCTATGGGGGGTCACCGGTAGGGAGGAGGAGCACGGCACATGGTGGCTGTTACACTGCATGGGACCACGGGAGAGAGCGGCTGATGCAGTTGGGTAGGCACTGCAGTCGTGGCAAGGGGGAGAGGCAGGGGCAGGGCACACATGGGAGAGAATAGTGCGACGGGGGGAAGTCGCGGCAAAGGAAGGAAGGGAAGTGGCAGGGGCTGGCATCGAGGCGATAAGGGAGGAGAAGGCGGCGCAACACTAGGGCACACTGGAGATGAGTGGGAGGATGGAGGTGGTGGCTGCGGGGTAGGGGCGACGCGATGGAGGCTGTCGCACCGCCGGAGGCGCGACAGGGATGCACAGGGATGAGGAGGGTCGGGAGAGAGAGAACAGGGGTGGTGCAGAATGAGAGGGATGGGTGGCTACATGGGTTAGGAGGAGATGAGAAGGTAGGGGATGAAGTGGCTAAGTATAGGGAGTAGGGATAATATAAATATATAAGTATGATTTTAGGGTTAGGAGCAGATGGTGCAAACGAGTTTCGGGCGGTTGGGTTGTTAGGTATTAGGGTATTTTGGGTGTAAACAGGGTATGGAGATTTAAAACATGGTAGGAGAGTATAATGGGTTAACGGGTATAGAAGATGATCCAATAGGGTTTAATGGGTTATTGGGTTAAAATCCATTAAGAATAGAATTAGGGTTTTAGAATTATTAAATCCAATAGAAAATAATTATAAAAATATTAGATAAAAATATGATCTATAAAAAAAATGTAATTTGCATTACAATAGAGAATTTATTTGAAATACTACAAATAAAATTAACAATATAAATAGATTTTTACTTTATCAATCAAGGGTAATAATAATAATAACAATAATAACAATAATCATAATAATAATAATAAAATAAGGATAATAGTAATAATAATAATACTGATAACAATAATAATAATAACAACATAAATAGGGTTTGTATTACAATATAAAAATCATAGTGAATTGTTACAAATAAAATTATTGATTAAAAATACACTTTAATAAGAGATCTAACAATACTTTTTAAGAAGAAGAATTTGAAAGCGAGAAAATAATTTACAAAAATTTAAAATACCAAAAATACACAGAAAATACGGAATTGGAAAACAGAGGTTACATATAAGTAACCTGAGCAACCTAGAGCTAGCTCCACCCTACCGGACTTAAACCCACAAAACTAGGAACAATAGCCATTCCTGGCCAATTCCCACAATCAATTAATTCACTGCCGGTAATTCTGGGTCCTGCTAAACCACTAGTTCTCACAAAACAAAAATCCCCAACTAACTTCCTAGGGTCCACAACATAACCCTAATCTCAAAACAAACCCAACTTGGTTCAATAATACAAAAAATTCTCTCGTATATGGAAACAAATTCAACTTACGGAAATTCTTTAAACTTGACCTTTTGAATCTGACTTTCCATTCATTCGTAAAGTTCAATTAATTCAACTATAAATTTATTCAGTCTCAACTGAAACAAATCTCTTAAATATATGGGATCTCATTCCCAAAATCTGAAATTTTATAGTTTCCAAAATCTGAAATTTACACATCTTTAGAACTGAAAATACCTCTTACACTTCTGAAATAATTACCCTTCAAAACTGAAACATACGACCCTTCAAAACTGAGAATTTCATCTACAAAAATATAGGTTTATTTTCTCAAAACCATTACATGAATATATCAAAAATTGAAACTAGATTTTCACGAAATCTCAAAGTTATATGATTTTGTTCTTCAAAAAAGTACACTCCAAAATTAATATTAAATTCTGGACAAATCAATTTAAATCCATCACATTCAAAGAACTCACCATAAAAATCTGGACTCAAACAAATTAATTTAAAGGGTTTGAATTCAACAAATGCTTAAAACTATCTGTTATCCAATATTATGAAAGTTATACCTTCTTATCCTTAAGAACAGTCCATTCAAAAATAAAAATTAAATTCTGGAATTAATTTAAATCTAGCACATAACAAGGAACTCACCATAAAAATCTGGACTCAAACAAATTAATTCAAAGGGTTTAAATTCAACAATTCTGAAAATTATCTGTTCTCCAAAAATCTGAAAGTTATACCTTCTTATCCTTAAGAGCGGTCCATTTAAAAGTAAATATTAAATTTTGGAAAATTTATTTTATATTTACTCCATGACCATAGAATTTGCTGCCAAATTTATAATCCATTTGCATGAAAATAGAAGCCCCAAATCATAAATAAACTGAAACTCATACTTTTCGTAAAATCTGAAACTTGCCATTTTAGAATTTGAAAAATACCCCTTTAGAACTCAGAGTTTTCGTCTGTAAAAACTGAAATAAATAGACCCCCAATACTGAGAATTTAATCTCTCAAAACGTAGATTTATTTCCCACAAAACATTATTTAAATTTATCAAAAACCTGGAACTAGATTCAACAAAAAATTTGAAATTTATCAACCTCGAAACTCAACCAAAACTCAATCAAATCTCACATAAATATTAGATTAAATACATATATATTCACTTCTATATGTATACTATTGTTTCCCCACCATAGCACACAAGCCCCACACACTAAACTCCTCGAAAATCGAGCCCAAACACCCAACCCGAGAGCCAAACAGCAACCTGGGTTTGCACAGTGCTCGGGTTGGCACTGTGCAACCCTCGGTTGTTGTTCAACCCCCAAACCGAGCAACCCTAGGTCTAGGTTTAAACCCCGAAACCTAACCCTAGGTTCTCCACCACTTCTTGCATATTTTCTTCGATTATTTTGACACGTATTTACATATAAAAACTCAAATTTTCAGTTCATCATAAATTTATCTCAAAACAGCAAATAACCCACAAAATTTTCATCTATTAATTATTCAAAATTTGTTCTTTAATCATGCATATAGATCTACACATCTACAATAACATATAGGTTCGTCATATCTAATTCTATAAACAAAATTTGATCTTTCATGCATAGAAAACTTTCACTATTCAAGAACAACTTATTTTAGATCAACATGAATATTTAGATCATATGACAACTCTAATCATCCACAATAATACATGGGTTCATAAAAAAAAGTTTCCACAAATAAAATATGATCTTTCATGCATCAATATTCATTATTCAAAATAGAATCAACATAAGAGTATCTTGCCATCAAAATTAAATTTTTATCATATTTATAGACAAATTGTATGTAATAATCTATCTCTACAAGCATCTCATCAACAAAACATCATGTTCATGCTAATATAATCATAATCTCACAAAATCTAAACCCTAGTATGATTCTATATTGTTCATGAGAAAGAAAAAAATACATCAAGAGACAAGAAGTGCCACCCACCTCAAAGAAGATAAATGAAGAACAATAATAACAAGAAAGAAAAGCTCCTCCTCCTCCTTGCGAAAATACAAAGATCCAAGTTTCCAAAACTCCAAGAATGATAAAGAAAATAATATTTTGGGAACCAAAGAAAGAAATGGATGCTGATGTCTATTATAAGCTGGGGCTGTATTTTTCTAGGGTATTATGGTGAATTTTACAAAAACATCCCTCAAGAAGTAAATATTTACATATGTGTGTGTGTGTGTGTGTGTGTGTGTGTATATATATATATATATATATATATATATAGATCTTCCAAATCAAGTAGTTAATTAAATCAAATATGGTGAGAATTTATCTCCTGTAATGCCCCGAATTCGAAACACCGGCAATTCGTAGCATAAACAGGATCTTTTACTTCAATTCGTACAAATTTACAAGAAATTTAAAACTTTTATTTACAATATGTTCTTTACGACAGCACAGCAGAATTAAATGAATACAATATAATCTACAATAATGAAAATCTTTCAATCTTGTAATCAACTCATCATAGTGACTTCAAGCCCATGACAAGACCAAACATGCATCTGGAAAACTGTGGGCACGTCAATTGCATACAACTGACGCAATGCTATAATACAGCGATTCTTCTACTTTAGCAATCACAAACTTGAATGCAAACAAAAAAAGTGACTATCCTAGTCGTGTCAGTGTATGATATGAGCTTAATGCCTAATGCAGACATTTACACTACGATGATACTAATGCATATTTGTTTGGATTCTATGCATCCCATACTACATAGGTTCGAGGGTAAGTCCTTAACGTACTCCTCATTATAGGGTTTATATCCCACGTCATGCAACCTAACCCAATGAATATACTCCAACGCGTAGTCACCGAGAAGTCACACCCCTAAAATTTTGGACCTTACCGGTCTACCCCTAGCCCACATATAGTGGATTTACCAAGCGTATCCTCAACCACGAACCATAGCAAGTCGATCTCCCGCAACTACGGACCTTACCGGCATACCCCTGCCTACACACCATGGATTTATAGGGCGTATCGTCGGTCTCGACCACTCTTAGGAACCGCAGACTCTTTACCGGCCTTTTCGATGATAGTCAGACATACCCCTAGCCTACACATGTAGATTTACTGGGTGTATCCTCAGTCGTGAACATTCCTAGGGACCGCAGTCTTTTACCGACCATTTCATCGACCTCACCGGCCTACCCCTAGGCCACACATACCAAGCATACTCCTCGATCTCGAACACCTAGGAGTTGCACATCTTTTTCCGGACATGTTCACCGTTGTTTCTATCATATCTTTTTCTAGTGCCTATCCTTAAGTTCAAACATGAATAATATTATCACATAGAGCTAGTTTGCCCTCCTACCGGTCTTAAACAATATACCACTAATGATAGCCCATATTGGCAACTTCTCAAATTTCAATAATCTCTTTCATCACATTGCCGGTACTTTGGGTCTTACTTAGCCTCTACAATCAACACATTTCATGTTCAACATCATGGGTTATTCATACCCTCATTATTCACATTTTAGAGCTTCATTCATTCATCTTTTCAATTATTCTCTTGCTCACACAACCCAATTATTCGAACAATTAGTTTCATACTCTTACTCAACATTTCGAGTAAACCATTCTCTAGATGGTTTCTCCACCTCTTTTAATAAAACTTTCAATGAAGTTGTAAATTGACAAACTTTATCTATTACATTTAATGAATGATGTTCAACCTTCAAGTTAGTCTTTAACAACTTACATTAACTCACAATACAATTTCTAGAATAACTCTAGTCAAAAGAATAACAATTTTCTTCTTAATCAAAATGTAAATTAGTATTTATTTAGTTCCCAAATCCATTTTTAATATTCAACTCAATCCCCACATTTCCTTCTTAATTCAGATATTAAACCTCATAATACAACCCTTAGCAAGATAATTAAATGTCTCTTAATTCCTCATAAGGTACATCTTACTAATATTCCAATTTTAAATCCAAATTTATACGTTGTAAAAATTTTAGGATAACTAGACAAAAGACATCAACCCTATGGTATTGTAAAAGTCTTATAAATTCCAGTACTACTTCAAAAATAGATTTATTAGTTTCATAGGAAATATAAATGAGTCTACTACAACTTTTTAATTTAGAAAATCTACATTCATCCTCAATTACTTCGTCTAAATTTATTTGCAAAACAGTAGGTTCACAAGCTGAAAACTGCAGCTCATGCTGCTTGTAAAAATCATAGAAAATTTTATACTTCATCAAACTTTGTGTTATTTAGATCAAATTAAAGGTATACAAGTCTACTATAACTTTGTAGTTATAAGTTTTCCTAAAATATTGTGTCTATAACCCTGAATTATTCGAAATCTACAGTAGGATCGAAATGTTATACAGACTACCACTGCTCAATCTTGTAAAATTCATTATAAATTCATTTCTTCATGAAAAGTTGATTTCTTAGACTCTAAAAGAAGGATAATGAGTTTACATCAAGTTTTAAATTTTGACTTTTCTCAAAATACTTCATCTAAGATGTTGAAATGATTAAATCCAAAATGTGTACAATTTTTCAGCAACTAGCCAACTTCCAACCAGTCCTAAGTTTGGATTTTATTAAAATAGTAAAAGACATCCAAATATTATTAAATTTTAAGAAGATTTTTTTGACATATACGAGATGCTCCTATAAAAAATTTAGGTCTAGATTCCATATAGTTTAATGGTTATGATTTTTTTGAAGTGCAACTAGAACTCAAAATAGAACCTTATGAAAATGCCCCAAACCAAATATATGATAATTTCACGCATTCAATCAACAACAAATAATACAAATATGAATG
Source organism: Hemerocallis citrina (assembly GCA_017893485.1). Taxonomy (NCBI): domain Eukaryota; kingdom Viridiplantae; phylum Streptophyta; class Magnoliopsida; order Asparagales; family Asphodelaceae; genus Hemerocallis; species Hemerocallis citrina. The sequence goes on from CM030365.1 coordinate 38,061,831, forward strand.
TTCAATCTATATAAGTTATTATGCATTTAACAATTCACAGATGTCAAGTATTCTACAAATAAAACTAAATTAGAAAGTTGAAGAAATACCCACCTCAAATGTAGAATTCCTAGTAGTATGAACTCCTAAAGAAGCTCCCAAGTCTCCTCAAAATCAGAGCCCGAAGAGAAAAGTCCCCAGTAAGCACTTTGGACAGCAAGGTAAGATGAACACTTTTTTTTTCTTTTGCCAATTAAAAGTATGATGGGGTTATAATGGAATTAATTAAGGGAATTAATTAATGGGGTTTAATATTAACCACTCACTAATCCAATTAACTACCCACTAACACAATCCCACTCTCCCATCTCCAAAAGTGTTGCCGGTCACTTCTCATGGTGTGCACAAAGCACGTGCATGTGCATCAAATGTGTGTGCACACAATTCATTGAGTTTTTATTAAATTAAATGTATATGTTATAGTATGAATATGTATTTAATAAAACTAGTATAATTAAATTATAATTAAAGTTTTCATGCACAAATAAAAATAAATACACACACACTTCATAAATTTTATTTTGAAAAAGAATACAACCAATACGTACCCTGCAAACACGTGCGTCGCACGTAAAAATAAATATTCAAATACGAAATAGATTTTATCAACGAAAAATGGTTATAAATAATCGAAATACAACATACAAAAAATAAATTTCATTAATTTTATATATACAACAATGTAATCCACTCGTATATAGAAAACACGTGCGTCGCACGTATAACAAGTCCAAAATAGGAGAAAAAATAAATTTCAAGTTATAAAATGAATTCGAACAAGTTATAAAAATAAATAGTTGAAATACATAGAAACATTACACGTAACGGCGGAATATACGTAATTGTCACGTGTATTGAAAACACGTGTAATACACGTAAAAACACAAAGAATAAAATAAATGTTTGAGTTCGCTCAAAATAGGATAAAAATGAATTTTGAGATGACAGAAAAATATATAATTAATCGAAATACAAAATACGCTGCAGATAATTTCTGTAACAGTACAAAATACAAGTGCGTAACACCCGTGAGCAAAATTGTCATAACTCAATTTTGCGGGGTGTTACATGTCTCCCTAATCACCCTGATTTGGTCGTCCCCCAATGCAGCCAGAAATTTTTGAAATTCAAAATTTGCCTCCAACTCGCAATTTTACACAAAAGTCATTCACTTTGAAATATTTGCAAACATACCAGAAATTATTCATAAAAACTCAGAAAATTTTGAATTATTATCTACTAATAAATATTAGATTTTTCAAGCAAATTACCTGACCAAGAAAAATATTTGCAATAAAGTCCCCAACAATCCCAATTTTGCATAAATATATATATGCTCAATAAAATCAAATCAAATCAAATTAGAGGGATAAAATCTCTTCCCCATTCTCTATCCTGACAAAACCGGCCTACCAAAACAGCCCAACCAAATTTTGAATTCGAATTTACCTCCAAACAACATTTTGTGCAAAAATCCTTTTCTTTCAAAGTATTTAAAAAAATAGTTTCTTTATTCAGAAAATCCCAAAATTTAGAATATACTCGATTATAAATAGGCGAATTTATTTAGAAATTCAAAAGTAAAAATTTGCACATCAAAAATATTTGCATGTGTAAAAATGTCAATTTTACAAAAATTCAAAATAATTAAATTAATTAATTAATTTTTTTTATTAATTCAAAATATTGTATTAAAGATTACCGGGTGTTACAAACGTCAAGGGTGACTATTCTCTCGATTAGAACTGGGGCTCCGGAGAATCCATGGAGAGTGTTCCCGGCGGGCATGAGGCGGTCTCGCTTGAGCTTGAGGCCCTCGAATACATTCAGAAAGATGAGGTTTACCGAGCTGCCGTTATCTACCAGGATGCAGTGCAGCTCATGATTGACCATACATATCTTGCTTACTAGTGTGTCGCAGTGATGTTTGAACACCTTCTAGGTCTTGGTCTGAAATTGTGATGGGGACCCCCGAGTTCTTGGGAGGGGGGATATTATAAACCAAGTTCACTTCTTGGAGAAATGCTTTCGTGGAGGGGTTAGATGATCCCCCCCCATAGGTCCCCCATGGATTGAGTGGAATATCTCCATGCGCCCCGAGCCTTGCCGTTCAGATGGTTTTCTGGTCGCTTATTGGCACCTCTTGGAGGAGGTTCAGTGTCGTTTCTTTGGGCAAACTTGGTGAGGTACCCCCCTCAGAGCATAGCTTCTTGCTCGTCTTTTAGGGCTCGACAGTCATCAGTGAGATGCACGTGATCTTTGTGAAACTCGCACCATTTGTTTCTGTCTCTTCTTCCACTTGGGGTGTTCATCTTGGGTGGAGGTCGAAGGTGTCCCTCCTTATCCACTTCCATGAGGATTGTAGAGATGTTCGCATGAAGTAGAGTATACTTCTCAAATTGAGGCATTGGGGGTAGACTACGCTGGCCTGTGCCATCCTTCTGGGAATTAATGGGTTCATCTTCTTTGGTGCTCTTCCGTTTGTTCCCGAATGAGGTCACTTTCTAGTCTTGAGGTCGAATAGCATCCTCCACTCAGATTTACTTCTCGGCTCTTTGGAGGAGGTCGGAGAAGTCCCGGAGAAGTCGTTTTATAAGGGAGGCTTTGAGGTAATCGTGATTTACATTGTGCCTGAAGGCAACCATGGTTATGGCTGTGTTGAGTGAGATGATGGACCGAGACTCGACTGCAAAGCACCGAACTTAACTCTTAAGGGACTCCCCATCTCTTTGCTTCAAGTCAAGTAGGGAGACACTTGTCTTCTCTGTCTTGCGGCTGGTGATGAAGTGCTTGAGGAAAAGCTCCTAAAGTTGATCGAATGAAAAGATGAACCATGAAAGAGAGTCGAGAGAATGGCTCCCATGCGGATCCCTTCAGGGTTGCTGGGATAGTCTTGCAGAGGAGGGAGTCGGATGCTTGGTGAATCTACATGATGGTTTTGAAACTCTCAATGTGGTCTACCTGATCGGTTTCCCCTGTTGTATGACTCGAATGTTGGGATCCTGAAATTAACAGGGACAGTAGCATCAATAATCTTCCTGGAGAAGGGGGATTAGACGGGACGGTATATTCTTTCATTTTTTTCTTCTTCCTGCGTTAGCAATGCTAGACGATCTTCCGTCTTTTGGAGGCATCGAAGGACGACATCCTCTTGCAGATCGGATCTGGTGGACACATGAGACTTTTTGCATTGCAGAAGAGTAGAGCAGTAAGGACTGGTTCGTCGGTTCATAGAAGGAATTATGTCAAGGGCCTGAAGAATCTTATCTTTGAACAATCAGAATTCTGCTCTGGTGATAGGTACTTGTTCCTCCCTCCCTCTTATAGGGGTTGTTCTGCTGGTTGGAGTTGGATGCCTCCTCTTTGGGGAGGATTTCTTCTGTGGTCGCTTGGGGAGTGGTGACTTCTTCGCCCCCTTGGAGAGGTAGCACTTCTGGATCGCGACCTCCGAGGAGAGGGACTCCTCATGCCTACCTGATGTGACGGATGTGGCCTACTTGAATGACCCCTACGTTCGGACTCCTGCTGTCTAGAGTTTATGAGATGACGGAGATCTTGTTGAGATTGAGGTACCTCGAGAGGCACGGTGTAGGGTGTATAGGTGAAGACCGACCCTCTATTCTCTTCAATGTGTTGTGCAGAGGGTTGATTTCTTCGGGAGCCCCCCGGTGGAAGCTCCTTGGGGGGTTAGGTAGGCTGCTGAGGCTATTCCGACTGAAGGAGTTGATCCGGTTGAAGGGTATGAGAGACATCCTCAAGATAAGGAGACAGATGAAGAGGGTTGACTCGTCGGCTTGAGGCTGCCACCTTCCCATTCCCTTTTGGAGGCATGACTTAAAACTGTTTTACCGGCAAAGTTTGGTCAGATTGCTTTTTGAGGTTTCCCACAGATGGTGTCAATCTGTTGCTGCTAATTTCTGGGTGGGAGCAAACAGATGATACGAGTTCTTTTAAAAACAATAAAAACTGACCTTTTTTTTACCTTCGCTGGTATTGAATGTTTCCAAATGTTGTTGACCGTTGAATCTGACGTGTTTACAACATTGGATCTGATCATCATGGTGACGATCGCTCTGATTGACCTGCAAAAGTCTGAAACACCAGAGTTGACCCCAGTGACAGACCCTCCAATTCTTAAGTCAGAACTCATGAATAAAAAGATAGTTTTAGAGGTAAAAAATTCGTTACCTTGTTCTAGTGGAGGTAGAGAGGTATTTATAATCGCCTTGGGGGTCAGTTTCATGACAATGATTTAGCTCTACTTCCCGGTGTTTTCGGATTGAATCATTTATCTCTACTTTATGAAGAGATAAGAGTATGTGAGGGGATTTGAGATTTAAACTCTCCCCTAGATAAGAGATATGGTTTTTGAACTGTCTCTTATAGATAATCAAGAGTTTAAATTATTTTTAAATGATCTGGACTGATTTGCTTGGGGCTGTTATGATAACCCAATAAGATAGATCCATTTTTGGATTATTGGGCTTGAAAGATGCCTAATTTCCATTCATGGACCCATGTATATGTGAAATTGCCGTTTTACCCCTGAGAGCTTTAAGATTCGTGCTCGATTTGAACGGTCCAAATTTAGTTCTATTTTTACCCATATCATACAAGCCTCCCACACTCGAAGACTGAGTTTCACAGCATTTTAGGAGTATTTCTTAATGGTCAACAGAACTTATCGGAGTTCTCGGGAAAGTTTGGATCTTGCTCGAGGTGTAACAGTGTTATTTTGAGCTTGTAAGAATTCTCAGAAGTAATTTGAAGTTTTTCTAAAAAATTTCAAGTTTTTTCCCATTTTTTTAATTACTTTACGAATTTTTTATTCAATTCTTGAATTCAAATACTTAATTTTCAAAAAATTTAATTAATTATTCTAATTTGATAATTATTTTTCCGAATTTTAGAAATTATTTTTTCGAATTTAATAATTATTTTTATAATTTTTAATTAAATTTTCTGATTTTTAATTATTTTTTGAATTTTTTAAATAATTAATTAGATTTAATAATTTAATACAAAACTTAATTAAATGCCCAGTGACGTGGCAGAATCCGGAGCGTTGACCGTGACTGGCTCGAATATCATCAAGATCGAACGGTCAAAAGAGGCGGAAGCGACATGTGTCCGTTGACTGTTGACCGTTTGACTATTTTGCTTGATTTCACGATTGGAGGTGCATTTGTTCAGAGCCTGCCACCGAATGTTGAAGGAGGTTCAGATGAGTGACACATGTTTTGTTGACCGTTGACCATTGACCAGTCAACGGTCTTGCGTGATTTCATGATCAGGAGCACGTTTGCTCGGAGTCTTCCACCGAACGTTGAAGGTGGTTCGGCAGGGCAACACGTGTCCGGTTAACCGCTGACCGATGACCAGTCAACGAGTTTTGCATGATTTCACGATCGGGGACACATTTGCTCGGTGCCTGCCACAGAATGATGAGGTGGTTTTGCTGGGCAACACGTGTCCCGTTGATTGTTGACCGTTGACCAGTCAATGGTTTTTGCATGATTTCACAATTAGGGACTCGTTTGCTTAGAGCTTGCTACAGAACGTTGGAGGTCGTTGGCTGGGCGGCACTTGTCCCGTTGATCATTGACCATTGACCATTGACTTATCAACGGTTTTTGCATGTTTTCACGATCGGGGACTAGTTTGCTCGGAGCCTGCCACCGAACATTGGAAGTAGTTCGGCTAGGCGACATGTGTCGCACTAACCGTTGACCATTCAACAATTTTTGCGTGATTTCACGTTCGAGGACTCGTTTGATCGGTGCCTACCACCGAACGATAAAGGTGGTTCGGATGAGTGACACGTGTTCCGTTGACCGTTGACCATTGACCAGTCAACGGTATTACGTGATTTCACGATCAGGGGCACATTTGCTCGGAGCATACCACTGAACATTGAAGGTGGTTCAGCTAGGTGACATGTGTCCTGTTGACCGCTAACCGTTGACCAATCAATGGTTTTTGCATGATTTCACGATCGGGGACACGTTTGCTCGAAGCCTGCCACCAAACGATGAAGTTGGTTCGGTTGGGTGATACGTGTCTTGTTGACCATTGACCATTGACCAGTTAACGATTTTTGCGTGATTTCACGATCGGCGACACGTTTGCTCGGAGCCTACCTGTAACTCCCTGTTCCAGTAGTACGTATTTTACTATGTAAATTTTTGTACTTCAGTTTTCAGATCAGTTTTATTTTTCTCTTTGGACTCTTTATCTAAAGCTAGAATATTTTTCTGATCAATTCTATAATTTTGTGATTTTTCGATTAGAGTTTAAATACAAATTTTAAACCGTGATTAATCCTAATCCTAATACTAATCCTAATCCTAATCCTGCCTAACCCTACACCTTATTTTCCACCACCCTACTACTCCTAATCCTCTCTAATCCGTCAACACTCCACCACATTTTTCTACACCTCCATCACATTTTTCTACACCCCCCTTTGATTTTTCTACACCTCCACCACATTTTTCAACACTCCATCTCTTTCTCCCCTAATTTTTCCACACCTTGTTCTCATTTTCCACCCTACACTTCCATTTTTCTACACCCCCACATGCAGCACTCCTATCCCTTGATTTTCTACACCCCTGCACATGCATGCATACATGCATGCATTCACACCTCCCTTCCTTTCTATATAAACACACACACATCTGTAACATCCTATCTCCTTCTCTTCTCTTATCTACATTTTTCATTTTGCCTCCTTCACACCCGAGAGCAAGCAATGCCCAAGCTCCACTTCACATTCCACCTTCGAGCCAACGATTCCACTTCTACGATCCCGTGAACCCCGAAAAATAACCCGACGCCGCGCTACCTTGTTGTTGTCGTTGCTCACCGTTGCTACCGTTAGCTACCGTTAGCTACCGTCTACCGTCTTACCGCCATTCTTACCGCCGTTGTGCCGCCGTCCGTTGCCAACGTCGCTTCCTTCCGTGGTTAACACTACCACCGTAATCGTCACATTATAAGGCAAGTACCTTGTACACTATTTTTGTTCTCGTACAAGCATTTTCCTTTGACTCGTGGCAAGTAGTCTAGTTATCATCATATTTTATTGTCAAACTCTGTTCTAGTCACTTGTTTCATGCTATATCAACTCAAGAGTGAACCGTTAACACATTTCGAATCGTGTTATCGAATATCGAATATTCAACCTTACTATCTCTAAAATTTCTTGACCTTGCACTGAGAATTCGACCATGTTCCCAATACTGGATTGAAGATTTTTTTTGTGGAAATCGTAGCCCATCGAGTACCGAATCCAGAACATCTAACGGTTTCTCAATCGGATGTATAGATTGTGAGATATCGTGATTTTAGTACTGTCATATTGTGAATTTCTGAACCTGCACGGGATTACTAACTGGCATCTCGTACTGAGAATTCGACTATGTTCCCGACACTGGATCGAAAAACTTCCTACATGAAAATCGTAGCCCTTCGAGTCTAGATATCCGAAACATCCTACAGTTTCTCAATCCGATGTATAGATTGTGAGATATCACAGTTTTAGTATTGTGACTCCGAATTTTCAGAATGCGCGCGAAACATCGAAACCAGCGAAGAATGAATTTGTACGCATCGCTACTGTCCTTAGAATGTATCGTGTGAATATGCGTTGGAACCGGAAAAGAGTCTAATTTCTAGAATCTCTGACGGAATCGGATTTTCTTTTCTGTAACAACGGGAAAATGAATTTGAATGCAGATATGTCAAGTTGTCTAAAAATTCATCTATACATTTTTGCATATAAACCCTTTGCTTTTCATATTTAATGAACTGAGTGTATTATTGTTCTTGTAATAATAACTTGCATAGATATAATAGGTTGATAGAATGCATTTTATACCACTTGATAATTCTATAATAACTACTCTCGATACATGTACTCGTTTTACGTCTCATGTCCATGATTACTGCCCTTGATATTTTTCTTGACTAAACTATTTGATTACACCGTTCCACTAGTCGTACCAACTGCATGTTCCTAATTAATGAATAATAAGCCGGGGTTATAAGGGTACGACTTAATAGTGGACAATATAGGGGAGTATACTCGGAAGGGGGTCCGTATTTCTCGAAATAGTGATTCTTGATTCTTGATTCTTGATTACACAATTCTTGATTACATAATTCTCGAATACATGATACATGATTACATGTCTTGATACTATCACTGGAAGACCCGAGTACATGATCCTATAGAATTCACTACTTAAGTCTAAACGTCACATGATTGATATGCACCGAACTTGTGGTATGGGACACAGGATTGCGTGCATTAGATAAGTTAATAAAACAAATAAACTTGAGATCTTTACTAAGCATGATTCTTGATTACATGACTCTTCGTTACATGATTCTTGATTACATGACTCTCGATCCTTGATTACATGATTATCGATTAACTGAGCCTAGGTTATCAATTGCTTATATCTTGAAGTCTAGAATACACTAGTTACAGTTATTACTTACATGATCATATTGTCCCAATTCTTTGCTTACTTCCATATTGTATTTGTACTTCTACTTCTTGTTTATTCCATGTTATATCTTATTATATTACCCCTTTTTCTGCTTGTTGCTACTTGCTGCCCGAAACTTGCTCTAACGGGAACTTTTCTATTTTTCTTTGAGTTAATAATTATACAGGTACTGATGGATCCGACTAGTAGACTCTCTAGACGATCGTTGCTGCTTCCTTACTACTTCATGTTGTTTTTCTTTCAGTCGCTATTTTATCTAGTTGTTATAGCGAACTGCTTATCATATTATTTTAATTCTGACACCTTGTACTCCCGGGCATCTTGACCCGATGTTGATGTATTATCCAAATGATGGTTATTCTATTTTCAGCTCATGTGATTATTATATTTGCCTGCGTGAATGTGTTATAAAGATCTTGTTGAGCTTATAATTGTACAGCTTATAGATGATGTATATCATTCGCTGGGCCTCAGTTGCGTGCCTGTATTTCTGTATAGTGGGAAGCGGGGCGTGACACTACCACCGAACGTTGAAGGTAGTTTGGCTGGGCGACATTTGCCATGTTGACCGTTAACCGTTGACCAGTCAACAGTTTTTGCATGATTTCACGATCGGGGACTCGTTAGCTCGGAGCCTAACAGTGAACGTTGGAGGTGGTTTGGCTAGGAGATACGTGTCCCGTTGACCACTGACTGTTAACCGTTGACCAGTTAACGGTTTTTGCGTGATTTCACGATCGGGGACACGTTTGCTTGGAGCCAACCATAGAATGTTGAAGGTGATTTGGCTGGGCAACACGTGTTCCGTTGATGGTTGACCATTGACCAGTCAACCGTTTTTGCATGATTTCACGATCGGGGACACGTTTGCTCGGAGCCTGCCACCAAACGATGAAGATGGTTCGATTGGGTGACATGTGACCCACTGATTGTTGACCATTGACCGATCAGTGGTCTTTGTGTGATTTCATGATCTGGGACTCGTTTGCTCGATGCCTGCCACCGAACGATGAAGGTGGTTCGACTGGGCGTGACGTGTCCTGTTGACCGTTAACCATTGACCGGTCAACCATTTTTGCGTGATTTCATGATTAGGGACTCGTTTGCTCGGAGCCTGCCACCAAATGTTGGAGGTGGTTTAGCTGGGTGGCACGTGTCCCGTTGATTGTTAACTTGACCGTTGATAGGTCAACGGTTTTTGCGTGATTTCACGATCGAGGACATGTTTGCTTGGATCCTGCCACGGAACGTTGAAGGTGGTTCGGTTGGGCGACACGTGTCCTATTGACCGTTGACCATTGACCAGTCATTTGTGGCGTTGTTTGATAATCCCGCTTGTTTGAGTTGTTTGTCATTTAGTCTTCGTGGTTGTTTGGACTCCTTGGTATTGTGGGCTTTTCCAACCGTTTGGGGGCCCAAAAAGCTTTAGAAGGCTAACCGACACCTCTCGTCTCTATAAGACTCCAACCCCCTCCCCTATTCCCTCATTCTCTCATTTCATCTCTAAAAAAAAATTACCTTGGGCGGTTCTGCTAGCGGTCGTGGCTAGGCATCTCATTTTTCGGTTATCTTTTCCGACTGTAACTATCACATCAAGATAAATAATATATATATTTTTGTTTATATATATTTTATTTAATCAAAGATGTCTAGGGTATATTTGGGGGATGAGACCTCCCCTTCGAGCCACAGTGGGGATCGACGACTGATTCTTTCCCTTAGGGTGGATAAGGGGAAGGAAGTGGTGGAGTTGGTTGTCATTGAGACGATAGTGGAGAGGACGAGAGAAGGTGGTGAGTTGGGCAGGCTCCCCAATCCTATGTTAAGCCTCGGCGGAGTTCGAGACTATTCGGCTGATCTCTTGTCGATAGTGGTATATGGAATGGCACCTTCGTACGCGGAGATCAGACCACGTGAGCACTCCGAGGTTGACGACATATCATCGATACTTTTGGAGGAAGTTTTGGGTTGTATTCGAGAGTGATTTATGATTCCAAGGGAGTTCGACTATCTACATCCGGGCCCGGGTGTTAGAGCTTGTATGCCAATCTCCCCCGATACTTGCTTCTTCCCATTCGACGCCTATCTCGCAGGTCTTCGTCTCCTTCTTCTACCATTTGTGACCGAGGTTCTAAAGTGATACTCCCTGAGTCTGATTCAGTATATACCGAACATGTGGATTCATGTCAATGGCTTCGTACTGTAGTGTCAAGCGGCCAAGATCGAGCCTCGACTGAGTGTTCTTAAGAGGCTCTACAGGATTCATCAGAAGAACAAGTTGGAGTATAGATATTATCTCTTACCTCGTTGGGGTGTGAAGCTGATCGATAATCCCGACTCCATCAAATTTTGGAGGGAAAAATACTTCCTTATTCGGGGTCATGAGTCGTGGGTGATTCCCACTAAGTGGAGAGAGGAGGTGCCAAGGAAGGCGAAGGTTGAACCCGTTTTGAGTCCCGAGGAGGATGAGATGGTTATGAAACTTCTAACTCAGCCCTTTCCTAAGTTGAAAAGATGTAACCGATGAGTTTCTCTTGGGGGGGGGACGTCTTAGTCTGATCAACCCTAGCATGCATCTTTAATTTTGCTTTGTTCTCTTTTTCTCGCTTTCATAGATATCTTCTCTTCTTTTATTTTATATTTTAATCTCCTTATGACTTGTTTTGCAGGAGTTGCTGACATAGATTTTAGGGCAATGATTTCCAAGCATTCGGGGATGAGAGGAAAAGCCCCCGAGGAGAAGAAGAGAAAGAGAACGACCATGAAACCTTCGCATGCTAGAGGTTATGCGCCTGCTTCTTCGGTAGTAAACTTGGAGTCTCCCACTTCCATTTCTCCTGCCCCTCAACTCGAGGATTCACTCTCGGTGCTGCTCTTGCACTGGAAGCTCCACCTCTTACCGCAATGGTGGAAGCAATTCTTATGGAGGAGCACAAGAAGTTGTTCGTCCCTTATTGGCGTGTGATGAAACACGGTGGGTTCCTCGGGGACTCAGCTACCTACATGCAAGCAGTCCATCACCTCACAACTCCGAAGGATAGAGCAGCTATGGATGCGGGGTCGATGGCCGACGATGCCGTAGAGATATTCAGGGCCAACATGGCGGTAAGTTCTATGAATTAATAGAGTTAGTTTTCCCCTTTGTAACTTGAATATTTTTACTCTTGTAGATCACTTGCCACTTGAGCCACCTGTTGAAGAGGGTTACGGAGCAAGATAAGGGGCTGAAGGTGGCGAGTGACAAGGACCGAGCAGAGCGGGCAAAGACTGCTAAGGCGTGGGAGGAAGCGAAGCACCTTTCGGAGACTTAGACGACACAGATCAGGTTGCTTGAATCGGCGTTGGTGAAGACGAATGAGCAAGTTGCCCTGGAGAAGGAGAGGGCGGACCGAGAGAGAGATCTCACAGCCAAGGAGAGGGAGAGTGTTGCGAAGGAGAGAGAGGATGCAGTGAAGATGGCGAGAGCCGAAGCCAAGGAGCACCTGGCCTCGAACATGGAGCATTCATACGTCAGGGTTCTTAAGCATGTTGGAGCGTACGTCCCCGAGGTCGATTGCTCGGAGTACTCCTTGTATGACCTCGTTGATGGCAAGGAGGAGGAGGGTAGCTAGGAGGAAGAGGAGGAGGAGGAGATCATTGTAGTGGACCCCAAATCCGCTATAGTTGTTGTTCCGAAGGCGGTTGAGGGGAGCGGTCGCGAGTTTACTCCTCCCGTGGATCAGTTGGCCGAGGTGAACCCTTGACTCCTTTCATAGCTAGTTGTCTTTTTATTTTTGGTTTGTTGTTCTTGTATTGATGCCTGATAACGGACTGACACCGCTTTATTGTTTCTTTACATTGCAATGAAACTTCTTTTAGTCATTCTTATCTCGTATAATGTTTGATTCTTCTTGTGTTTTCGCACATCCTGTGACTTGATTGTCATTGTTAGAGTGATCTATCATTCTCTTTCGTCGCCAGGTATTCTGTACAATGCACGAGATTCTCGAGATCGTGAAGTAGTCCGCCTCCGTTCCAATCTTCAGGGGACGGAGCTGGGGCTCTCTTGTTCGTGAGATAGGCTTTCCAAAGCGGAGGTGGAGCTTGGCCACTTGAGAAGGGTCTTGACACGCAGGGATATCGAGGCGAAGCGTAATGATGAGATTCTCCGAGAAGTATCCCTGATTGGTGTGGAAGATCATTCTCTAGGTGGAGCAGCTGTTGGGAAGTCTTCAAAGCTTAAAGTCATTCGCTTTTCTTTGTTTGCGGTCACATCTGAGAGAAACGAGTTGAAGAACATAGTGCTCGAGAAGAGTTTACAAGCATCCCATCTTAGGAGAACTATTTTTGAATATTCTAGGGGACCAGAGCAAGTGGTGTGCCTCGTTTGAAATTTAGAGGGAAGGACGACTCTCTCAAAGAGAGGCTTGTTGAACTACAGACTGAGAACAACCATCTGAAGTGACTCCTTGAAGGAGGCAACTTTCGGAGCACTTCTTGCTCTCGTGAAGTGCGTGCCTAGGGTAGGTCCTTCCATGAACTGGTTTTACGCTTGCTTGAGGCTCTGCAGAACCCTGGTGACGCTCAAAGTGGTGTGGTCAGCTGGTCTAGCGGGGCGTCGGTTGGTGGGGCTGAACGAACAGTAGTCCCCAGTGGTGCGGCCCGATCTGCGGGTTTAGATGTTGCTTCAGATGTTTCGAAGGGAAGGGATAGTGCTGGCTTTCAAGTAGGAAGCCGTAAACTACGTGTGTCCCTGAACAGGAATATCCCACTGCCACGGAAGAATTATAGTAACACTCAGATTTTGTAATTCTTATAGAGACTTGTTCTATCTACAACACTTGTATCTAGATAATTTTTATGAAACAAAATTTTGCAAAGTGGTTATGTATCGTCCATTTATATTTTGTTGATTTTAACTTGGTTCAAAGGGCACTCGTATGGCAAGATATTCCCCACACACTTACTCGGGAGCAAGTGTGCCTGTGCAACTGTATGAATCCAAAACGGATCCTAGAATTGTCCATTAGAGTGCTTTAGCTTATGAAACATGGGTTTTTTCAGGAGCACTCGAACGGTGAGCCGTAACCCGCACACTTGCTTTTGGGGCATGTGGCTAGAGTGGCTCTGTGAACCGTGGGTGGACTCCGAACAAGGTGACGATGAGTTTTGGGAGCACTCGAATGGCGAACCGATACCCGCTTACTTGGTCGGGGGCATGTGGCTATGGTGGCTCTATGAACTACGAATGAACTCCACACCTATCCAAAGTTGTTTCAGGAGTACTCGAATGGCAGACCTAACTCCGCACGTTTTCTTAGAAGCAAAGTGGCTAGTATTTCCCTCTTAAAAATGAGTGGACTCCAAACAGGATGACGACGAGTTTCGGGAGCACCCAAATGGCGAACTGATCTCCACACACTTGCTCGGGAGCATGTGGCTAGAGTGGCTCTATGAACTATGAATGGACCCCACACTTGTCCGGAGTTATTTCAGGAGCATTCGAATGGTGAGCCGAACTCCGCATACTGGCTCAGAGCAAGTAGCTAAAGTGGCACTAGGAACCGTGAATGGACTCCGAATAAGGTGACGACCAGTTTTTGGAGCACTTCGAATGGCGGGCCGAATCTTCGCACTTGCTCGAGAGAAAGTGGCTAGAGCGGCTTTATGAACCATGAGTGGACTCCGCACTTATCCGTTGGAGTGCTTAGTGAAGGGATGGTGTGACTCGGGGGCGAACCCCTAACTCATTGTTTGCATCTTGTGGACTTGTACAAGAATTTTGCGAAGGAAAATACTAAAAATTTTATTGAAGAATAAAACTAAGTGGCTGCTTTGATGCTAGCCTTTATTACATGTTGCCACCGTTATAATTGTCGGTATTTATTACATGTTTTGATGCTATCTATTAGGTGATGGCGTTAAGTGCTCTCTTTGTATTTCATGAGATGTTTGGCGTTCCAAGTCCTCGATATCTTCTTCTCCCCCAAGTCTTCAAGTCGGTAAGCTCCTTGGCGGATAACTTGTGTGACTTTGTAAGGTCCTTCCCAGTTAGGGGCGAGCTTTCCCTTCTTCCGAGGGACGGATATTTCAAGTTTTTGGAGGACAAGGACCCCTTCTTGAATGTTGACTGGATGTACCTTTTTGTTATAAAATCTCTTTACCCTCTGCTGGTAGATGTTTCTCCGGATGATGGATTTCTCTCGGACTTCTTTGAGAATATCATGATTAGCTTGAATGTCGTTCGAGTTATGTTCTTGGGTGAACGAGAGGAGGAGAGGAAATTGTATTCCGACTTCTAGAGAGATAAGAGCTTATGTGCCAAATGTAAGGTTGAACGGGACTCGCCCATGGGGGTTCTTTTTTTGGTCCTATAAGACCAGAGTACACTCGGAAGTACTTTGACCTATTGTCTCCTAGCAGCATCACCAATTCTCTTTTTGAGGCTATCCAATATTTTCCAATTAATATTCTCGGCTTGGCAATTGGTCTGAAGGTGTGACGCTGAAGAGAAACGCTACTCAATACCCAAGTCACTACAGAACTGGTGGAACCCTTTACTAGCGAATTGAGTCCCATTATCAGTAACTAAATGCGAGGGATTCCAAAGCAGCCAACTATGTTCATTCAAAAGAACTGTTGGATCCGGTATTCGGTGATTGTCGCCAGTGGTTCTGCTTCTATCCATTTTATAAAATAGTCGATAGTTGTAACAATCCTGATTTTTTTTACGAATACGTCTTGTGAACAGATGAGCGCTACTAGTCATTACAATTGTATTATTTTGGTTTAAAGCAATTTTTTCTCACTAATAGCCTATGTCGTACATGAGAATATACGTATAGATATATATATGTATATATGTACATGTTTTGAGTCAGATTGTGTGCCCAAATGAAACCACACCAACCACAACACTTGAACCCAACCAAGTGGGTCAAGCCATGTATGGGCGGCTTAGTCTTGGAGGGAAAGAGAAGGAGGGAAAATGAGTTAGGGCTAGGGTTTCTTAGGGTTTGAACCAAAAGATACCATGATGGTTTTGTAAAGTGCCCATCCCAACACCACCCAAATGAGCCAATATCCAAATTGATGAGACATTTCTCATCTTTCCCATGCTCCAAATCAGCCCAAGCTTCTCTCCCACACTTCTCATTGTTGTTATAAACCCTCACACTCCTCCATTCTCCCTTACAAAAACTCCTACTGCTCTTACACTCCTCCTATACCTCCAAAACTCTATTCCTCTCACTCCTAGCCACTGATTTGGGAAGAGAAGAAGGAAAGCCAAGGAGAAGGAGAACAAGGAGCTCAAGCAAGTAGGAGAAGCAAGGATCAAGAAGAATCAAGAAGGAGGTCTTTCTCAAGCAAGAACCAACAACCAACAAGGTGGGTGTTTTCAATCTCTTGTATTTTGTTCTTGGATGTTTGTAATGGTGTTTGATGACTGAAAAAGTGACATGCATGCTATAGGAATGAACTTAGACCACTTGTGTGTGTTAAGTAGTCTAAACCAGAAAATGCTGTTAAAAGACTGAATTTTTTTTGTCAGTCCGTAGCTCATTACATGAACTATACTCGGTATTTTGATCTGAAATTTTTAGGGGATGATTATATAGGTGTCTTACACCTTCAGTAACTTTTCTGGATTTTTAGGATTACTCCTGCTATTTAAATAAAATATAAACATGCATGCTAGTCAGAATAAAGAGAAGTGGTTTTTATGGTTACTGTTATGGAAAGATTGACTTGGATCTCACTGCATGCTTATGGTATTGATCTGAAATTTTAGTATGTTGTTTTTGGATGTATCTAAGACCTATGTTTCAAATTTCATGAGTTTTGGACCCATGTAGCTATGCCAATTAAATCATGCAAAATGAACTAGATATTTTAGTGTGCAGAACTACTGTTGATTCTGCCCTGTTTTTGGATGATAATCAAAGAGGCATATTTGGAGATTTACTTGATGGAATCCCTTGATTTTTTAGTATGTTTTAACATAATGTGTCATGAGCTAGATACTAAAATTTCATGATGATCTGGCACTGTTTACTATTTGAATCTGATTTTACCCCTAGACATGTGTTGATTTGACCTGCTGGTTTGTAAGACTATACACTTGCGAAAGATGGACCCGTAAGAGTGTCTAGATGACCTCATCTGAAGATCCTTATAACTAGGGACTTGTATTAGACACTTAGTCCTTTCTGGAATGGTAAATAAATCCTGATTTGGATAAGTATTCGATTTTATATGATTTTTGCAAGTGAGGACTGGAACACAGTGAATCATGGAGCTCACTGGTTTGCACCAAGTTCATAGAAACAAGTTTGAACTTGTATCTTATTAACTTAGAGTTGTTGTTTGAGGTCAAGAAACATTTTATAAGTGTAAGGATGAGTTAGGACTTAGGTGATCTAAAGTTCTTGCAAGGAATAGCTCTTTGGACATTTCTTATAGACCCCAAATAGATAGATGTAGTTCAACGATTTGTAATGAAAATTGTATAGGATGTTGGGGTATGGTTGTAGACCATTGGAAAGATATTCATGCCCATTGTGTGTTTGTACTTGCTGTGTACCTTGAGTAGAAGCATTGGTAGTGCCCGACCATGATTCCTCAAAGGAACGGGACCGGGAGTGACTCCGTTTGGGCATAACCGCCAAGTGTGTGCTTGCTGCTTGGAAACTTGAATTGTCATTTTTAGGACCCTTAGAACTCCTTTTTGAGTATTCGTGGGTTAGGAATTACTCCTAGGGTAGTGTTCCTTGTTTGGATACATCGGTTAAGTTGAGACCTTGAGGTTGAGTCATGTTGACCAAATCTAGATGAGTAGAATGTCACATCGAACGCGTCGGAGGAGATGACTCGTGCACCGATGTATTTGTCGTAAATGGATGGATTCCGTGATTTGTGTTGGAGCTACCACCTGTCAAGGACCGTGGAACGTTAAGTTTTAGCAGAAAGCTATTTTGTTGGTCAGGCCGAGGTTGCGATCAAACTCCAAACGTCGATGTAGTTGCGGCAATCGGTGGGGACGATTTGCCGTGGGTTCGTGCCAAGTATGGGTCGAACTGGAGGGCTAGTTGAGTCCTAGAGTGAAATGATTGAGATCCATTATTGATAAAGGTGGCTAACTAGGTAAAGCCTACAAATGGAATTGAATTAGTTGATCATGGCAAGCAAAGTTGTTTATTGAGTTAAGGATTTTGGGAATAGTGGATTTATCGCCTAATTAAGAGAATGGATGATATAAGGAAATGGAAGAAAAATCAGAGTTTGGCTAGAGGGATAGTTTGGGTAATTGGTTGATAAAACCAACAGTGAATTCTTAACCTTATTCCTTTGTCTTGGAGTGGGGTAGCTTGATAAATTTTGGTAGGATTAGATCGAGTCTGGGTTGAATGTAAGGACAGGCACTAAGAGGGTGTTAACCTGTCAAGGGGATGTTGTCTCGACTACAAGTTTTGCTCTAGTGTAAGGACGAGTATAGCGGAGTTGGGAAAACCTTATATCCGTCATGTCCTTTGTTGACTGATGCGTGCAGGAGATTCTTAGAGGAAGTCCCCACAGAGCGAGACTCTATGTGAAAGATCCTAAGTCCTCCAGCGTGGGGGCCCTGGTGCCCGTATATCAGCTTTTGGTGAGGTCCGGGGAGACAACATATCAGGTAAGCTGATGTGGAAAGACGGTCAATATATCGAGTAATCCGATTTAATTACAGTTAAGCAGGATAAGCCTGCAACTAACCATGGTTTCAGTCATGCAGGGTAAGCCTGTGACTGACCAGTCACGTAGGGATAGGTCTGCGGGCTGGCGTCCCAGGCGTAGTGGGTAAAACTAATAGATCTGGACACCACTAGTGACTAGCAGGGTAAGCCTGCAGCCTCACCATCACTGGAACCAGAGACAGGATAGAGCACAAGGTTAGGATGCATGACGAGGGATCGAGCCCTACAATCAGGATTTACGAACTCTTTGGAAAGTATGTAGTATGGGATGCATACGTTTTTATCGAAGTTGATTTTGGGGAAGTATGTTGTATGGGATGCATACGTTCCCAAATGAATTGCATTAGAGTAAGTGCATCGTGTGTATTAATTGTTTTGTGCATTAGTTTAGGCCATGGCATACACCGACACTTGTTTGACATCACCTTTTTCTTTTCATCAA